>CAWUFW010004889.1:0-1210000 GCA_963921515.1 Calotriton arnoldi | reverse complement strand
TACAGACATTCTCCATAGACTCGCGTAATGTAGCAGATTGCTTTGAAGTAGATTACAGAATTGTGTGTTTCGTATTTGTGGGGCAGTGGATGTCCTGCTTAAGGCTACCTGTGGCACACAGCTGTTAAAATTATTTTTTGGAGCTAAAGGCACTTGCTAGTTTATTGTTCCGATAATGGTATGAGCACTTTGACCGAGACCTGAAGTCTTCAGGCTGCTGGATATATGGCATGCATTTGCTGCACCTCAGCTTTACGGTGTAGCACAAAAGCATGTTGTGATATTGACAGAGGACGTGATCCTGGATCCTAGAAGGTGTTTGTGTGACAGACATTAGAAGTCCCCAGGAATAACTGCATCTGCCAGTGTTCCAGAAGGTGACCAACTGAAAGAAGGGGCTCCTGAAATTCATGAAAATGTTTGTGTTCTAAAGATGGAGAAAAGCGTGCCCCTATGAAAATCATTTTAGTGTTCTGCCAAAATGCTCGAAAGAATGTGCCCATGGAAGTTGTTGGTGTTGCACCTTTAGAGAGACTAAAAAGTTGTGTAGCTGTAAAGTTATGTAGTGTTACAAGAGAGACCCTGGAATATCTGAAAGTGCATGTAATATACTAATAGCTAAGAAATGAATACCTGGAATAGCAGTGTACTAGTGTCAGCTGAGTTATTGGAGAAAGAACGAATGCTTGATGTAATCGTCACACAATTATTGGTTAATAAAAGCAAAGTTTTTGTGTGCTTGTCCTGGTTAATAGCATGGAGTTGTATCTGGAAGTAATTCAAGAATGTGCTTATCTTGCAACACCTTGTACATTTATTTGACGACCTCTTAATGAGGTAGTACAATTTGGTACCCAAGAGGCTTTAAAAATGCTGGCAACTTACCTCCAAAAATTGCCTTTTTTATATATCTTTCGGGAGCAGCTTGTCCTGAGCTGAAAGTTGGTTCTCACCTCATTTTGCGGAAGGAGTTCTAAGGTGTAGTTAGCATATGTGATGATGTTGAATAGACCTGCTTTAAAATTGCACAGGTGTTCAAGTTTAAAAACTGTAGCAATCTTTTAAGGTGTGTGCCACATGAGCCATGTCTCCACTTTCAAAAGTTGCTCGGACTTAAAGTCTCTTTATTATCTTGCCAATAAAAAGGATTTCTCATCTCTAAAACCTTTTGTGCCCTTCTTTTCTCATTGCGAGACATTCTAGGCAGGCTCCATAGACCCCAAGTTTCTAATGCTGCACCCATTACCAGTGAGATTGATGGTACATGCTTTCTGTTGCAAGCTTAATCCTAATGCTTTCTGTTCTACCTTCCCGGAAAGGTAGACTAAGCAGATTGATTGTACAGATGAAAGGATTTCTCTTTGGGCATTTTGTCTACTGCTGTACCCTTTGGCTATGACCGCAGACCCTCCTGTGCCATTTTTCTGAAGATCTAAGCGCTTCTTTTTCGCAGACTTTTCAAGATGTTCAGAGTGGGGCCAAGCATAATTTGCACTCTGTTCTATATTACACAGATTTGGTTGCCTGTATTATGGGAACCACACAGAACGTTTGTGCTTCAGGGGCAGCAGTTGTGCTAAACCTAGTGGGCAACAGCAGCAGCAATCTTTCTCTTCACCTAGCACCCTACCAAAACTTGTTTAGTTGGCTCTAGTGCAGACATAACTGCGCAGGGGGCCCTGAGAGTGCTACTTTCTCAATCACCGTTTTTTTTTCTTTTACTTCCACACATGGGTTATACAAATTATCCAATTTCTTATTCCCAGCCCTTTCAGGATGATCCTCCCCACATCCCTCCTGTTCTTACAGCGGTCTCCTCTCCATAGAGGTGTTGACGTTGCTTGCCAATATTGCATAGAGCTGGCGCCAGAAGTGGAGCTTGAACAAGAATACTATTTCCATAGCATTCATGACTCCAAGAAGAAGAGACCTTAAGCCTCATGTTAGACCGTACTGTGTTGAAGTCCTTCCTCTGGAAGGAGAAACTCAGACTGTTGTCCCTTAGTTGTTGGCCTTGAACCACAAAGACAGAATGGTGTCCTTGGACTTGCAAGATGCATACTTGCATGTACCTGTGATGCAGTCCCACAGGAAATGCCTATGTTTTGGGGTGGGTTCAACTGACTACCAATTTGTGGACCTTAACTTTGGTCTTACATTGGACCATGGATCTTCATGTAAGTCATGTGGGTGGTTGCTTCCTATCTTGACAGCTCAGGAAAGCATGTGTTCTATGCTTCGATGACTGGCTTTTGAAGGCAAGCTCACCTCAGGTGTTGGACTACCTGCAGAGCACAGTGTATTTTGTTCAGCGTTTGGGTTCTACATCAGTGGCTCAAAGCATCCCCTCCAGCTCTCGTTGGGTTCCATCTTGGTTACAGTAACCTCTGGGGTCTTGCGACTATTTCACCATGTCCGAGTAATTCATCCTGTCGTTGTGATCTTTCAAGTGAAAGCTCTTCTTCCTGCATCTAAAGTTTAGTAGCTGCTCAACCGGTTAGCCTCGTGCATTCGGTTGGTGCCCTTTGCATAGTGGCTCTAAATTTGAACTTGTTCCTTCAGTGGGCTATGCTCAAGGGGTGCTTCTTGGACAAGATCAGCATCTCCAGGGTAGCCTCTCAGGATCTGCATTTGTGGACGAAAGAGCTGTCTGACTTGCAGAAGGTACTTATGCTTTCCTCTGCTAGTAGTTACAGTGCTTATGCTGCTTCGTTCCTTGTCTGTGTGGCCACCCGATCCTAAGTAGTGGTTCTAAGTCTCAGCTCCCCATGAAGCGGCACTACCAAAAAACTCTGTTGAAACTGTCTTCTGGTGGGTTCACCCTGCTGCAGATCAGGGGCAGGTGCCTACTGACAGCACATGAGGGCAGTGCAGGCTTGAACGTTCTCTGGATAGACAAAGGCTATGTTGCTGGCTAGCGCTCTGCAAGATCCTGGTGTTGGTAAATCATCTGGTAGATTACTTCAAGATCGGGGCAGACTGGCTCAGCAGAGACCATCTTGCCTACCAAAAATGGAGCCTCCACCTGAAGGTAATTCAGAGCGGTCTTCTCCCAGTGGGTTATGCCCTTGACAGACCTTTTTCCACCTCTGAAAACGGTGCCTGGCTTTTGCCCTCTTTAAGTTCCCTTAGTATCTCTGGGAGACCTATCCCACCTTCATGGGTCTTTTCTTCTGTACATGTCTCATTGCTTCTGATCCTGCCTGTTGAAGGAAGGTGGTGAAGCGGAACAGAGCACAGGTTATTCTAGAGGCCCCAGATTGGGCTTCAGGATTTGTTACTTGGAACCCCTCACTCTGATCATTTGCCCTCCTTTTTGGCTTCCCCTTTAAGAGAATTTGCTGCCCTCACAACAGAGCATGGTGTTCCTACCAAATCCTCCACAGTGTGCACCTTCATATGTAGAGCTTGAGCAAGACCAACTGAAAGGCTGTGACTTTCTGGTTGAGGTGTTGGATGTCATTCTTGCCATGTGCTGTCCCTTTACCACTGCAGACAGGTGTCCCAAAATGGCACTCTGGTTGGACCCAATCTGCCTCAGAGCCCAGTGTTTGGCATTTCTGAGCTCAATGGCCATTCAAGCATCTGAATACTTCACAGGATTGTGGAGTTGGAAAAGAAGAGGGAAGTAGGAAATGTTGGGAAAGTGATGAGGAGAGGAAATGAGAGCAGCCAACCTGAGCTGACAAAATGAGACAATAAAAGAAGGAGCGATGAGTTGCGAAGTGGAAGAAAGGTGAGCTAGAGGAGAAAACAAGTCAAGATCATCCCAGTGATGGTCTTGTCAAAGAACCCACTATGGCACGCCAAACCAACACCCTATTGGGCTCAGAACAGCCAAATCCATAGTATACTACCTGGAGGTGCAATTGACATTAAGGATCAATACTGAAGAAGCTGCCCTGGAGGGAGGGAGGGAGGAAGGAAGGTAGGTTGTATTGCTATGCAGTGGGAGTATGTAGGGGGGTGCGGGGATGGGTTTAGGGAGAGCTGTGCGGTGACAGTCGTCCCTTCAGTGTTTTTTTCCTGGGGTGGGGAAGCATTGCAAATGTCCTACCTTATCTGAGATGCTCTGAACTTGGCTGGCTCTTACTGGGCCATTTTTCTTTCAATATTTTTCTTTAGAGGGTCTCTCTTCCTTTATGCTATGTCCCTGTATGTTTTGTTTAGGTCTCCTCTGTGTTGTTGTAGTAATTGCCTGCAGAGGCACAGGTTAAGAAGCTCCTGTATGTTGGGACATAGGTGTGCTGCTTCACCTCTTCCAAAACCTAGTGTTTGAACTTTGAGGTCTTTCTCTTGACATCTAAGATGCTGATGGTGGAAAAGATCTCAACATCTAGGACAGGCTTCTTCAACGACTAGCTCATGAACCACTGGTAGCTCTGCAGCTACCTGAAAGTAGCTCTCCTCTGTAAATCCCAGCCTACTAAAATAAAAGCTTTTGCTTGGTTAAAATAATGTATACCAAAAGTGAAAATTGAGTACTCGGTATAAAAATTCGGGATTTTCAGAACTCCAACTGATGTGTGGAGAAAATTGGTTGAATTTCCAAAATATATTTCAAGCTGATATTTCAGTGATAAATCTTATTATAAGATACTATAAGCTCCAAAAGGAAACACCTGTTTAATGCAATTCAGCTGAATAAAATTGAATATCACCATCACACTAAATTTAAAGCCTAATAAAAATCCAAAAATGGTAGATTCTAATAGGTAATATCATGGTTAAACGATGACATCTTTGCAGGTATCCATTCTAGAAAGCTCACAACAATTATTGAATACATTATGCACCCAGACCGGCTTCAACCCAAGTAGGCAGCTCTGTAACTTCACTTTAAAAGCTTCCATAGACCTACCTAACTCCAATTCTGATCGGTTAGCAACGGTTACCATGGATGCTGCCAAAGCATTTGAGCGGGTGAGCTGGGCATTTCTGTGGGAGGTTTTGATGGTTTTTGGACTTCCCCTCAACTTTTATTGATGGAATTAAGGTGCTATATAAGGCACCATCTGCACAGATTCTGCTTAATGGGAACCTTACCATAAAAATAAGATTTTCTAGAGGGACTAGTCTGGTATGCCTATTTTCCCCATTACTCTTCAATCCCCAAGTTGAACCTCTAGTGCAGGCTTTTAGAATAGGCAAAAGGATAACCACCTTTTGTGAGTCAGAATTTCTTAAACAAGATAGCTTTGTATGCAGAGAATATTCTGTAAACTAATGATTCCAGTAAAACAGTACTCTGTAAGGAACAAAGTACAGATCATTTGGTCCCTTTCTGGCTACTCGATCAATAAATCCAAGACTGTGATAATGGGGTGGGACTTAAAACATCACTTTTCAAACCCATTCAAAGGCTAAATATTTGGGTAACATAGTAATGCAAAAACTAGAGAAGATTCCTAGTATTAACCTGCTCAGAGTAAAGGAGCTAGATGGGCTACTCAATAAGTGGGGGAATCTCTCACTGACGATATATGGTCAAACAAATCTGATTAAAAAGCCTATCCTCACAATATTAACCTATCTATTTGATAATAACCCACTTGTTTCCCCAAAAGACTGCATTACCAAAATATAGGGAAGGCTTAGCAGTTTCATCTGGACTTCCAAAGGAGTCACACATATAAAAATTTGACGTGGTGGTTAGATAAATGTGGATTGGCACTACCGGATATCCAGACATACTGCTGCTCTTTCCAATTTAAGAACTGTATAACATTACTTTCAAGCACATATAGAGAGAGTATATTCCTGCATGTTAGACAACCTGGGGCAGAAAACCTTTCTGCCCAAATTAGGCTCCCCAAAAAAGGTACATAAAAAAAGTGCTCCGAGCCTTCTTAGAAATTTGGTATAAATATTAGACCTAGAATATTGCTCAATTTTTGATCCTATTCAGACCACTACTGGGACCCTCGACGCCTTAGAGGACAAGTTTAGTCTCCCAATAATACAAGCAGACTTAAAATCTTGAGGGGAAGCGGAGAGAAGAACCCAAACCAATTTCATGGGAGGCTCTTATTCAAGCAACTGAAGGTTTAATCTCTAGGTTCAAATAGTATCTTGGAGGTCTGTACAAACTAAATTTGGGGAAACAAAGCGAGGTTATAAGATACAAAGCCATTAAAAACCAGAAGATATCAACTTATTACTGGGAGCTAATAAATGCCAATGGCAAGAACTCAAAGATTCCACAACATCCTTGGGAAGGGCATTCACCAATGCTGGAGCAGTCAACCTATGGCAAGTATCTTTCAGTCTTCTTTACTGCACAATGAAATCTAGCGCCTTAAAAAAAGAACAATTTGTATATTTTATATGGGATTTACCGGACACCAAAACAGCTGACTTTAACCAAAGGAGTTGTACCTAGATGCAGAAGGTGTAAGAAGAAGATAGCAAGTCCATAAGATGCCCAGTGCTCAAGAAATTTTGGGAGAACTTAAGTGGTATTATATAAGAAATTCGTTCTTGAGGGTTAAGGTAAGCTCCCATTAGATTTTCTTTGGATCTGAAGATTAGCTTAATGCATGTATACCCTTAACTCTAGAGAGGCTTCTTTTCTATACAATGCTCATTGCTAGGCACAAGATCTGTGTAAACTGGTAACAATCTAATCCTCCAACTGCTCACAATTGGCTGAAACCAGCAGACAAAGTATGTAAAATGGACTGGAGGGGGGTTGGGTCTGCTACACAACCAGGGAAACAAATTACCTATGGTCGAGGTATCTGATGTGGTGGACATGTAAGTAAAATCTAATAGATGGACAATGATTATGCCAAGGTCAGTAGAAATAACCCAGTGTAAACAACTTCCCCTCCTCTGGATCTATTCAGCATAATCGTCATTTAGATGGCGAAGGGCACCCTCGTTCGTAAACAAGTAATGCCAAATGATGGGAAAAAAAATATACACAAATATTCACTAAAGTGCATTTTGCACTGAAAAAGTAGGGGTGGAGATCCCAAAATACTGACACTTTCACTATTTCACAAGCTGCACTGTCCTTCATGCATAGCAGAGGCAATCACAGTGATTTTCTTTTTTGGGAGATTTTGCATTAAGAAAGCCTGAACATGGCAGCTTCTAGAAGGACTTAACAATGAGGCGCTATTCTGTGTTGTGATCATCCCAGATCAGGCAGGGGTATCCAACCTTTTCTGTTATAGGAGCTATGTATGTTCAATGCAAATGATCCCGAGCTACTAATATTACTAGTGTTGTAATTGGTGGCCATCAGGATTGGTTGCCAACAGTAATGTAAAAAAGGCTTTATCAACTTGGAATGCCTCTTTATTGGTAGATTAAAATCACTATAGCTGCAATGCCCCAGGCACCAAGGTAATATTAGTAATAAGTAAACCGCCGTTTTCATGTCCAATATGCAACGAGGGGTATTACTATACAGTCATGAGGCACACCACAGTGTCCACTCCATTAACCAAGCGCGACTACCACTTTCATTTTTTTTTTTAAATTACTATGCCCAGCAGTAACCCACCACTAAAATTGTGCGCTTTATCATGATTAGGGTGTTTACAGTTTTTGCAACGCACACAATGAATATCACTTAATCAAGAGCTGAAGCTAATATAGATGGACTGCATCTGACCAGGCATTTCAGCCGCTTTCAAGGCGTTCCACATAGCCAAGCACTCTATAACTCAAACTATGTTTTACCATAACATTGTTCAGAATGCGGCATCTATTTTTACCCCCCTTCCCGATTGTCACAACACCCTCGCCTCACTCGATACCTATGAGGTGGATTGAAAAAAACAAGAAGGTAATAAATATAGTTTCATTCTCTCAAACATAAACACCATACTTTGTCCTTAAGACCACATGTATATACTTAGGTTCGCCTATAGCGCAACACTCCTCCATGGTGAAAGTATATTGATATACCCACATGGTTGGTTACATATACAAATTGAAGGATTACACTGCCTATTTCCCTTCACCTACCCCCTCCAATACATCAATCTAAAGAGCAGAGCACTGTATGACCCTAAAATGTTTTTGTTTTTTTTTAAATTATTTTTTGAGTTTTGCAAGGTAAAATGTGTCATATTTAATGGAATATAGTGATACAGTACACTTTGGCAGATGACTCTGAGGAGTCCTCCTATGACAATCAGCCCATGACCGTGAATTAGAAAACGAAAAAAACACAAACGGCACCATTGTGTATCAGCATCAGGTGCAGGTGAAGAACAGTATCTATAATAGTGAGCCATCACATTTTCTGCATGGGGTAGGTGGGGCAGATGGGAGATGCAGAGGAGGGAGATACGACCATGAAGGAGAGGGGAGAAATCGCACAGAATCACTCAGATGTCATACATATAAGCTTTCAGAGGTGCTGCAGCTCATGGGCCATGGATTCTGGCGGCACCCATGCTGGCCTCCTGATCACACGCGACCTCTGGTGAGGGTGCACCAGTGGGTCCTGGCAACGGGCAGAGGATCAGCTGGGCAGCAGTCTGTGGGCAGATCGGTAGAACTTCCCTCCTACAAACTGGCATCAGTCTTCCTCCCCACCACTGTCATGGTCATGCAATTTAGTAATTATGCTACCCCAGATCTCAAGGTCCAGCTCAGCTTCATTATTAGTGTGGACTCTCTGTAGTCTGCACTCTTCAGACACTGTCCACTCTTGGAGAGATGACAGCCACTTGCTCCACACCGGAGGGGGCGGGCAAGCCCAATGTATAGCTTGCTCAGCAGGGCAAATTTGTACTGCATTTCCCCACCCGCCCCCCTCTTAGGGAGAGGTAATAGCCTCAGTAAGCAATGTTGCGTTGCAAGCTCTTCCTTTACATGCGTTACTCTGCGCCGTTCACGCAGTACTGCATCCCAAAAAGGTCTTAACAGCGGACACTTGCATGTGATATGGCCAAAATCAGCAGTGGTTGCATTACAGCAAGTGCATCCCGTCGGTCTTGCCAGTAGACTCTGTGCAGGTGTTGCAGTGTCAGGTAAGCTTTATATATGTAGTAGAATTGCATCAGCATAAACCTAGCATTACTAGCCACCTCACGCACCTGCACCAGCGTCCTCCTCCACTCTCTGTCCGAAAGCGGGGATTCTAATTCCGCATCCCAAGCTGCACGTTTAAGAGCTATGTGAATCTGCCTATCATCTGGGAGGACCTCGCTTAGCAGTTCGGGCTGGACTGTTCTCATGAGGCACAGGGTCAAGACTGATTTGCATATGGCTGGGTCTAAACTGAGGTGGCAAGGAGAGCTAAAGAACGATGGATTTAACCCAGAGATCTCTTGACTGGGGGTGAATGTTTGATTTGTTCTGCATTCCGTCCATCATTTGTGTGTCTTTAGCATCTTTCAGGGTTGCGTTTAGTCGAGAGCTGATTCCCTTCGTGTACTCTGGTTCCATTATTACTTGTAACACCTGGGATTCTCCTGGCTCCTCCGGGAATGTCGTCCAGATGTCTCGGGCCGTGCGCGAGATACTGGTGTACTGTAAGAACTGCTACTCGCCTATTCCAAAGTGTGTACCCATTTCCTCCATGGACATAAAGACTCCGTTTAAAAAGAGGTCTCCTCCTCTGTGGCAGCCACCAGCAAGCCACTTTGAGATGTCCACGGAGTCTATGTGTATAAACTGGCGCACCCACCAAATTGGAAGGAGCTTGGCATAGAGCGCCCTATGGTACGTATCGCCTGTTTGACGGCCCCTTCCCATGCCAACGCCACGTGTGACTACAAAGGGGGAACCTGCTGGAAGAGTGTGGCCACACGTGAGCAACCTAGGGAGGTCAGCCACTTTGACTGAGCACAATAGGAGTTTATTTTCCCAGTTGGGGCCATCCTCCCACCACAGAGCAGCAAATTTCAACAGACCAGCCGGCAATATGCGCAATGTCCCTCCCGACACCCCTGCACGCCCCAGTCTCGCATTTCCGCCAGAAGGTAGATTGTGAGTGGCTCCATAGCAAGTGCGAATAGGAGCGGCGACAGCGGGCAACCCTCTCTGGTACCCCTCTCAATGCGCAAAATGCCTCAGAGACTTCTCCGCCATTACGTACTCTTGCGGTTGGTTCCGAATACAGGAGTCTCTCTCTCATGCCAGAAACCCCTCGCCCAAGCCCATGCAACAGCACCTCCCACAAGTAAGCCCAGAACGTGTCAAAAGCTTTTTCTATGTCCAGTGCTGTGAGCGCTGCGTGCAGTTCCGTGTTTTTGGTCATATTCACCACATGAGAGAGATGCCCTAAGTTCATGTGTGCGCCCCTAGCTGGCATAAAGCCACACTGGTCTTCTTGGACCAGATATGTAACCATCAGCTCAACTGTAGTAGCAGCACCATCTTAGCCAGCAACATAAAGTCAATGTTGAGCATGGAGAAGTGCCTGTATGGTCCTGGATCAGTGGGATCCTTGCCCGGCACAGGGAGCATAATAATAAGAGCCTCGCGCATCTGGTCCGGTACTGCCCCCATCGTGTGGGCTTCGTGCTGCATTTCTAGTAGGGCAGGGAACAGAGAAGCTGAGTAACTTTGGAAATATTCAACTAGAGACCATCCGGGCCCGGACATTTCCCGCTAGCCATATCATTGAGGGCTTCTTGCAGGTCCTCCAGCGTGATATCTTCCCCAAGTCCTTCTGCTTGAGCTTTCTTAAGTTGAGGAAGGGCGACCCCATCTAAGAAGCATCCCACTCCGGTGATATACGCAAGCTCTGGGGCCGAATACACTGCCCACAAGTGATCCTAGAGTGCCAGATTAATTGCCGCCTGTCCAGCAGTCAATGTGTCGTTGGGACAGAGGGCTAGGATAAGTGGTGGGTATCAACATGCGGCCAGATTTATCGCCATCTCGGTTGAGACATTGGCGGTAATCCTTTTGGACATGATAGTCTAGTCTGTGCCATGTCGCCTTCACTTGTCTATGCGCCTTCTCCAGGGTTACCCTATGTGACTCGCTGTCATGCGCTCGCTGTTGCAGACGTGCGATGGCCTCGTCCCCCTCCGGCAATTCCTGTTCAAGCCTCCTCCTGATACCATAGACTTTACCGAGGCTCTCGCTGCAGACCACTACCTTAAGTGCTCAACATTCTGAACCTTGTGTGTGAGAGGAGTTCCAATTCGTGGAGAAGAAGCCTTGTAGTGCTTCTGCCGTATCTGTATTGAATTCTCGATCTCCCAACACCTCTGGCTACGCCGACGACCTTGAACTCCACACTCCAGTAATAGCGGGGCATGGTTGTACTTTGGTAACTCACCCTCTGAACATTCAGGCTGCCCTCATTTGACAATAGAAAGCGGTCTAGTCGGCTCTGCACCCTGTGGTCTGAAGTTCTCTCTGAATTTCTAGTAGTTGTAATCTTGTCATAGTGTCTCGTATGCAGGGCTTCGTGCCCATCCAGGGCGGGTGCTGGTCGAGTCTACCATCTAGTATGCAATTAAAATCTCCCTAAAATTTGGGCGGACGCCCAACGTAGGGCAGCAATTCCATCTTTAGAGCTGAAAAATTCACCAACATCAGTATTTGCTGCATATATGTTCAGTACGCAGATCTCCTGGCCATTTCACAGTCCATGTATAAGTATATAATGACCTGCTACATCCACAACCTGGCCACGCAACTGGAATGGGACCCCCGGAGCCAACCACACGGCCACCCCTCTGGCGTAGGAGGAAAAGGTGGAGGACTAAAGCTGTCCCCTCCATTTTTTTGGGGACGTTTTCTGGCCCTCTGCTTCCAGGAGATGGAAGCAATGTGTAAATCTGTCCTTCTCAGGTAGGTGTGGGTTCTGTACCATTTCACGTAGTTTAGCCCCCTCACATTCCATGTTAGCGAACGTACAGAATCATCCATTACAGAGTCTTACCCTCCTCCATCCCTGCCCGCATGTCCTCCCCTCCCCCAATCACCCATATTATTCAGACACACAATCGACGCTGCACCAACATTAACTCTGAACCATGACCAACTCTCCCTGACCCACCCCTGGTAAACATGAAACACAACTACTGCCTCCCCAAGCATTGCGCTACTCCCACCCACCCACCCAGGTAAGAGACTCGGTGAAACTTCAGCTTGTGTGAAAAGCCCTGTTGGGTTTGAACTGAGGTTATATATCTGAAAGAGACACGTTAGTGATAGATTCCTTACCTTAGAATATCCCCAGGCGTCAGGCTGGATCCGGAAAGTTTTGCGTAGCAGTACCCTTGCGCGTCGGTAGGCGGCGTCGTGCGGCTCCGCGTCCGTCGTCGGCGTCGTGATCGCCGGGATGACGTCGCGGGCAGTACTTAGACGCCGCCCCTGCGCGCTGGACGTCAGTTCTTCTTTTTCCGCGCCAGCAAGCGCAGATCCGGGAAGAGCAGTGCCCTGGTCAATTTTTGACCATACTTTTGGTGATTTTTCACTGTTTTTTCCATCTTTAAGGTGTCGTAGGGATGCCCGGCTTCAAGCGATGCGGCGCCTGTGCGCGGATGATGTCCGTCACCGACCCGCATTGGGAGTGTCTCTTCTGCCTCGGCCGAGGCCACGACACCGAGTCTTGTCCCGAATGCCAGGCCCTCAACCCGAAAGCTTTGCGAGAGCGGTCTCGAAAGCTCCTCGAGGCCCGGCATTCGGCTCCACGGAGGCCCCGGTCGCGTGAGAGGTCCAGGGGTCGCTCGCGGAGTGCACACCGGTCGTCGGCGTCGAAGTCTTCTTCGTCCGGTAAGTCTAAGCACAAGAAGTCCAAGAAGCATCGTCGCTCTCGGACTTCGCCTCGCCGGTCTCGCGACTCGGCTGAGGCCCCTCCCGGCACCGTCCCCGCCCCGCGGCCCCGGACTTGCCTGTGGAGTCGCCCCCGTCCTACCCGCCCTTCCCGGGTTCGGGGGCGGATCCGGCCAAGGTACAGGAGTTCCTGTCGGCCATGGCCCGCCTCTTCGGGCCTTCAGGCCCCTCCGGTGCGCCTTCGGGCCCCGCGGGCCCTGATGGGGTTGCTCCGGCGTCGCCGGCGGCTCCGGCCCCGGCGTCGCCCGGGACTCCAGCCTCGATCCCGGCTCCGGCTTCGGCCCCAGCCTCGATCCCGGCTCCACAACCCCCATCGACGCCGGTCGACCTCACGACACCTCCGCCGGCGCCGATGTCTCCGGTGCCGTTCTCGACGCCGCCCTGGGCTCCGGGCGGCGTCGTCCCCCAGTTCCTTCCGGCTCCGGACATGGACCCGGAGCGACGTCGCTCGACGCCGGCTCCGGCGCCGATGGGCCCTTGGGTCCCAAATGTCCCTCCTCCTCCTTATTTTGAACCAGAGGAGGACCAGGAGGACTGGGAGGGGTCTGATGACCCTCTGACTCGCAACTGTCAGTATGATGAGGACTGGACAGAGAGTCTAGGGAGGCCAGTGGTCTGGATACTTCTCCTGACACTGGCATGCTGTCTCCTCCCGTGGCTACGGAGGAGGGGGCCAATTTTGGTACGGTGTTGCGTAGGGCTGCTGGGGCCTTACGTCTCCAGCTCCCTACTTTGACGGTCAAGCCTAACATCTTGACAGAGGTGCTTTCAGCCGGCAGCCTCCTCTACGGAGACTGTGCTGCCGTTTAACGACGCCCTCACAGACGTTCTTTTGGGCGCCTGGTCCAAGCCCAACACAGGGGCTCCTGTGGATCGGAACGTGTCACGACGCCATCGCCCAGCTCCGGGCGACCCCCTGTTTCTTTCTGTCCACCCCACTCCTGAGAGCTTGGTTGTCCAAGCCTCCGCTTCCCAAACCGCCTTCCCTACCGCTCCTCCGGATAGGGAATCCAAACGCCTGGATCAGTTTGGGAAGAAAGGCTTTTCTTCCTCCAGTGCTGGCTTGCGGTCCGTTAACACCGCTTGTCTTTTGGGCCGCTATACCCACTCTCTGTGGGATTCGGTGGCGGATGTTTTGCCCCAGTGCCCTGAGGAGGTCCAGGCACTGCTTTCCCGCGCCATTGCGGAAGGAAGGGATGCGGCCAAATACACTATCCGTTGTGGCCTTGACACCGCCGACTCGCTGGGCAGGTCGATTGCAACGGCGGTGGCGCTCCGCCGCCACGCCTGGCTGAGAACCACTGGTTTTTCAGGGGATGTCCAGAATACTCTCATGGACATGCCCTTTGATGGAGTCGGTCTTTTTGGGTCCAAAGCAGACCATGCGTTGGAGCGCTTTAAGGACTCACGGGCTACTGCCAAGTCCCTGGGCCTTTCTGCTACACGCCCTCCGCTGCCTTCTGCTTTTCGCCCCTATCGTGGCCACGGTAGGGGCGCCCCTTCACGTCAGCAGCCCAGCCACCGGCCCGCGCAGCAGGCGTCTTCGCGTGGCCGAGGACGTGGATTCCGCCGTGGCGGATCGGGCAACCAGCGTGCGGGTCAGGCCACCACCTCCAACCCGTCCGCGGCCTCCAAGCCCTCCTAGTCCCTCCTTTCAGGTGCACGGCACGCCAGTAGGGGCAGGGTCCGCCATCACCTTCCCCACTGGCGCACCATCACCTCGGACAGGTGGGTCTTGGACATTGTCCGAAGGGGCTACTCCCTCCCCTTCGAGACCACCCCCCAGCCATGCCACCTCAACTCCACCGCATGTCAGGGGATCACTTGGTGCTTCTACAGAAGGAAGTCACGGCCCTCTTGACCAAGAGGGCCATCGAGCATGTTCCGACCCCAGAAGTAGGGCGTGGTTGCTACTCCCACTACTTTCTGGTGCCCAAAAAGGACAAGGAGGACATGCGTCCTATCTTGGACCTCCGGAACGTCAATCGCTTCCTCCGGAAGGAGAAGTTCAAGATGCTCACCCTAGCTCAGGTCTTGACTGCCCTCGACCCTGGAGACTGGTTGGTAGCGTTGGACTTGCAGGACGCATATTTCCACATCCCCGTCCTGCCGGCCCACCGGCGTTACCTTCGGTTCACGGTAGGCCACGAGCATTTTTCAGTTCACCGTGCTCCCCTTTGGCCTTACAAGTGCCCCTCGGGTGTTCACGAAAGTGATGGCGGTGGTCGCGGCTCATCTGCGCCGGGCAGGGGTTTCAGTCTTCCCCTACCTCGACGACTGGCTGCTGAAGGCGGGCTCGTCCCAGGCAGTCGTCTCCCACCTCCAGACTACGGCCGAACTCCTGCACTCGCTGGGGTTCTCCATCAATGTGCCGAAGTCGCATCTGATTCCTTCTCCACAGCTCCTTTTCATCGGAGCAGTTCTGGACACGACGCAGTTTCGGGCCTATCCTCCCGAACGGCGAGTCCGGGATATTCAGGCTATGATTCCGATCTTTCGGCCTTTATCCTGGGTTTCGGTAAGGATGACCCTGAGGCTGCTGGGCCTCATGGCCTCCTGCATCCTGCTGGTCAATCATGCCAGATGGCATATGCGGGCTCTGCAGTGGGACCTGAAGTTCCAGTGGGCGCAGCACCAGGGCAACCTGTCCGATCACGTCCAGATCTCGGAGGGGACTGCAAAACAGTTGCAGTGGTGGCTCTCGAACCGGCAATGGGTCATGGGCAGATCCCTCTCCCTTCCCCAGCCAGAGCATACAGTTGTGACGGACGCGTCCCTTCTGGGATGGGGCGGTCACTTGGGAGAGGCGGAGATCAGAGGCCTCTGGTCTCCGGCGGAGTCCCGGCTCCATATCAACCTTCTGGAGCTCCGGGCGATCCGGCTTGCACTCAAGGCATTCCTTCCCTCTGTCAAAGGGAAGGTAGTGCAGGTGTTCACAGACAACACCACCGCCATGTGGTACTGCAACAAACAGGGCGGGGTGGGGTCTTGGACCCTTTGTCAGGAGGCTCTGCGCCTCTGGACATGGCTGGAACATCAGGGCATGTTCCTGATGGTTCAACACCTGGCAGGTTCTCTGAACGCCAGGGCGGACGAACTCAGCCGCAGGTGCATGATGGATCACGAATGGCGTCTTCACTCGGAAGTGGCGCAAGGACTCTTTCTACAGTGGGGAGAGCCTTGGTTAGATCTATTCGCCACCGAAGAGAACGCGCAATGTCATCAGTTCTGCGCGTTGGAATTTCCAAGGCGGCACTCGCTCGGCGGCGCTTTCGTCGCGAGTGGAGTTGCGGTCTGTTGTACGCCTTTCCGCCTATACCACTTCTACCCAGAGTGTTGAAGAAGATTCGGCACGACCGGGCCCAAGTCATTCTTGTGGCTCCGGACTGGGCTCGAAGAGTTTGGTATCCCGAGCTACTCAATATGAGCATAGATCCCCCGATCCGTCTGCCTCTTCGGGAGGATCTTCTGTCGCAGCAGCAGGGGACGGTCCTCCACCCGAACCTGTCCAGTCTACACCTGCTTGCGTGGAGATTGAGCGGCGGCAGTTGATTCCTTTCGACTTGCCTCCCGAAGTTTGTGATGTGATTCTGGCAGCCAGGCGTCCCTCCACTAAGGTGGTATACGCCTGCAGGTGGAACAAATTTGTGGCATGGTGCACAGCAAAGGCTGTGGATCCCCTTTCTGCCCCTCTTTCTGAGGTCCTTCTGTTCCTTCTCTCTCTGGCCCAACAGGGTTCTGCCCTGGGTACCATCAAGGGTTATCTTTGTGCTATCTCGGCCTTCCTCAGGCTCCCTGATCAGCCCTCCTTTTCCAAGTCCCCTGTTGTTAACAGGTTCTTAAAAGGCATTACTCACCTCTTCCCTCCTGTTCCGTTTGTAATGCCTCAGTGGGACTTGAACTTGGTTCTTACCTTTTTAATGTGCGCTCCCTTTGAGCCTCTGCATAACTGTCCTCTTCGTCTTCTGACTCTAAAGGCAGCCTTTCTGGTGGCCATCACCTCCGCTCGGCGGGTGAGTGAGCTCCAGGCTCTTTCTTGCAAACCTCCCTTTCTGTCTGTTCATCCAGACAAGGTTGTTCTTCGGACGCGTCCGTCCTTCTTGCCAAAGGTGGTTACTGCTTTCCACATTGGGCAGACCATCACTTTGCCCACCTTCTTTCCGCCTCCGCATCCTTCCAGAGAGGAAGAGAGGCCCAAAACGTCTGGACCCAAAACGTGCGCTCTCCTTCTATATCGACCGCACAAAACACTTCCGGGTGGATGACCAGCTCTTTGTTGGCTACGTGGGCGCCAAAAAAGGTCGGGCGGTGCACAAGAGGACCATCTCCCGCTGGGTTACCTTGTGCATCAAGACCTGCTATTCTTTGGCTAAGAAGGAGCCTCCTGTTGGGCTGCGTGCCCATTCCACCAGGGCAACGGCTGCTACCACGGCCTTGGGCCGCGGTGTTCCGCTGCCGGTTATCTGTCAGGCAGCTACGTGGGCCTCGCTGCACACGTTTACTAAGCATTACTGCCTTGACAGTCAGGTCCGGAGGGACGGCTTCTTTGGCCGTTCTGTCCTCCAGGACTTCCTTGTCTGATCTTTGTTCGCAGACCCACCACCGGGGTTGGTATTGCTGGGGTATCTATTCTAAGGTAAGGAATCTATCACTAACGTGTCTCTTTCAGATGCACAAGTTACTAACTTGTGTAACGATATATCTGTAAGAGACAGTAGTTAGTGATAGATTCCTACCGCCCACCATCCTCCCCGTTCTGCGAACTGATTTCTAGGGTTAAGGACATCCCTTTCAGGGCCCTAGTATTTTTCAGACACCTGTGTCAGCTTCTTGCATGGCTCTGCGTTCCTGGCGCGGAAAGTCGTGTACAGAACTGACGTCAGCGCGCAGGGGCGGCGTCTAAGTACTGCCCGCGACGTCATCCCGGCGATCACGACGCCGCCGGCGACGGACGCGGAGCCGCACGACGCCGCCTACCGGCGCGCAAGGGTACTGCTACGCAAAACTTTCCGGATCCAGCCTGACGCCTGGGGATATTCTAAGGTAAGGAATCTATCACTAACTACTGTCTCTTACAGATATATCGTTACACAAGTTAGTAACTTGTGCTTTAGGGCAAAAAGCAGTCCGGCCCAACACTGCGGGAGTGGCTTGATCAGCAGTTCTGCACTCTTGTACCCCGAGGTTCTCACACTCTTAACCGGTAACCCAACACACCACTCCTAAAGGGTAGACTAAAGATCGGAGAGGAGGAGGAATGGGAAGGAAGTAAGAATAGAAACAGAAGGAGGGGGGCTGCACATGGAGGCCCAAGTCAGTGCCATCACTGTGTACAGCCCTGTCCCACTCCAGGACCATGTAGCAGTAGCCGGGTGCAGAAGGCTCCGATGAGTGGAGGAGTCAATCCTAACTTCTCACTGGGTGGGGGATCCCCCCCCCCAGCCCGCCTTATACCTGCTCTGCTGGGTTTAAACTACAGCGCAGCTTCACAGCACCTCCAGGGGGCTTCTTCGGACATGCATTCACATTAGGCCTCAGCCACCTTCCCACTTGATTGTTCATGATTACCCATCAAATCTGAATCCATACATGAGGAAGTGGCAGAAGTACAGCCTTGACCAATGCCCTGGCTGCTTCACGTTCCTTCTGCTGTACCTCCAGGTGCAGAGTACCATCGTGTTCCACCACCACTCATGGTTGATCACAAACGGTGTCCATGTCAGCTAGGTCTCCTGGGAGTAGGTGGGGGACCACCCCCCACGACGCTGCGTATCTCGGGCTTGTCCTGAGGATGTCGATGGCAAGCGGACTTCACCATGGATCTTCAGCCAGTCCAAGTTTCCTCTGGTGTCCTGAAGGAGTGGGAACGGCCGTCTCACAGCACCTTCAGTTTGGTGGGGGTAAAGTAACCTGTATTTCAGGCCCATTGCTCTAGCTTTTTTGTTTAACACCACTGAAGGACTGTCTTTGCAGTTGGGCAGCCCTTGTATAGTCGAGGAAGATGCATATGGTGCTATTTCCAAAGATTGGGTCACTATGTCTCCGCACCACCTGCAGGATTTTGACACGGTCCCTCTAGTTGAGAAATTCCGCAATTATCATCCTGGATGGAGCTTCCGGTTTTGGTTGTGGGGCCAACGACCTATGTGTTTTCCCCCTGCAAAAAATCTGTATAATGCCGTGTTGGGGAGCACCGTTTTGATCCATTCTTCCAGGAAGGTGTGCCACTCTCAGCGATTTCCACAACACGTAGGTTGCATCTGCGGGAATGTCCTTCCACATCATCCGTGACTCCAGCCGTCTCGAATGAGTTTCCAGGGCAGCCACTGTAGCCTTCAGTGTGGTGACCTCTTCCCGCATTTCTGTGACGTGGGACTCCGCCCCCACAGATCGTTCCGCAACCTTGCGTAGGCCGGTTCTGAGGAGGTTCACATCAATGGCTATGGCCTTGATCTTGGCCTGGACGGCCAGGCCAGAGGCCTCGATTGCTGGCGATATCTGGGTCCCTGAAGGCTCAATTGTAGGCCGTGGTGTCTCCCCATGTGCCTGCGGCGGGTTACCAGCTGTGCCCTGTGCTGTTAATTGGTCCTTCTTCGTCTGTTGGGTGCCCCTAGGCAGTCTGTCCTTACCCATTACGCCAGTGGGTTCTGCAACTTACAGATGAAATACAAAAGAGCATCCATCGCAATGATCCCATGGCTTCCGACGAAAGCACAGCAACTGCGGCTACTCCTCTCACCTCAGTGTGGCTGTGACCCCCGATAGTTGGTCACTAGTGGGCTAATCAACTCCTCTACAGGCAGCCAGTCAGTGACAGCACCTGTAGCAAAGTAGGATCTGCTTTCATTGTTACCCCCACTTTTTGCTGGTGTCAGTATGTTTTTTTTTTTTTTTTTTTTTTGGACTAGTCTGACTGGAATCCGGCTTATCAGGACCCCAATCACTGTGATTCCTCCCTAAATTTGACATGGTAAGTACTTTTCTATCTCCACAATTGGCTAGAGTTCCCTAGTATATGGCACTGAGGTACCTAGGGCATAGATACACCAGGGGTCTCCCATGGGCTGCAGCATGTATTGTGCCACCTGTGAGAGACTACTCAAACTGACTAGAGGCCTGCCATTGCATCCTATGTAAGCTAGTGCTAGCACCACCTACGACAGATCTAAGTTTTCTTATAGCTGAGGTCACTACACTTCAAATCTATAAGTCACCCCAAGGCAGGCCTTACAATCCTTAAGGCAGGGTGCTGGGTTATAAGTGTGTGGGTGCCCCTGCATGAGCAGGACACCCCTACAAACCCCAGAGACGATTGTCAAGACTTTGTAAGTGCGGTCAGCCATTTTGATACATATAGTGGCCATCCGTCATTACGCGATGGCTAACTATATAGTGGCTTTGCCGAACCTGGGCATGTTTGGTATCAACATGTTGGAATCTTACCCCAACACTGTTACCGCTGTTGGAGGTATGATTCCATGTGCTGGGGGGCTCCTCCGGGAAGCCCCGGTACTCCCAGTAACAGCCTCTCAGGGTCTGCCAGCAAGCTAGTGCTGTTGCCGACCCCAGAGACGATTCTGCCCTCCTCCTCCTGCTGCTGAGCTTGAGGAGGGGAAGGTAGAACAATAGGTTTCCTGTCACAGGGAGGTGTGACCACCTCCAGACAGGACTTAGTGTATTGGGCTGGGGGCGCTTGCCAGTGCAACCAGACTGCCTTGAAGGGCACTTTTGGTGCCCTCCTTGCATACTCTGGTTTGAGCCACTTCAGGGAGCCCTTGGCTCCTGCTCTGGCGCAAAACTGGACAAAAGACACAGGAGTATACTCTTCTCTGTCCAGCCCCTCCTCTGGGAGGGACCCCTGAGTCGTCCTAAACCCTTTCCTAGGGTATTTTAGGGCTTACCTGTGGGTGGGTCCTCAGATTCATCGTGGGACAAGACTCAAGCCTGAAACCACTTCCCTCTTCGACCGTCTGGACACTTGGACTTCGCCTGGAACCAAGACTGATAACGGAAGACTACTGCTGCTCCTGGTCTCACTGTTCCGCAAGTCTTCATCGTCTGTGTCTGTCCTTCTTCCAGGATCTTCATCAGACCTGTGGGCATCAATGACACCCAAAGTAATCTCCCTTGGAGGGAAGGAGTCACTCCCCTGCATTTGCAGGCACCGCAATGAAGCTTACCGTTCTGCTACTCCTGGCGTCCCCCGGACTTTGAAAGGCTCAGCAGCACAGGTGGTGGTTCTACAACTCCCTTGAGGCCTGAACTGTCCTCTCTGCAATTTTGAGGACAGTATCCCTCGTTGAAACTGCTGGGACTGAACCCCTGTGCATCGCGTTGACTTGTCGTTGCCTAAGCTTGTTGGCTCCTCACTCCCGAGAACTTCGGAGTACAAGAAGCTCCAGCATCTCTTACTGCCAAGATCAGTGTCCTCACCGCATCCTATGCACTGCAGGCCTTCATCTTTGGTGAGCTGCTCAAGGTCCTCTTGCGTACATCCTACATGAGTAACTGGGTGTGGGGTATATCTCAGACCTGAATGCCATTGCTGGTTGAGAATCTGGGCATGTCCCACCCCCACATTAAATCAACTTATCATGGACTGCATTGCGCATGAGGGGGCCCCACGTAGGGGTTAAATTATATTAGGGAGCAAATGAAATTAAATGGATCGGTTCCCCCGATCTGCATGCTAATCCCAGACCCCTAGGCCCGGCAGCCATTACAGACATTAAACCAGTTTCTGGCCAAAAGGCAGGGGCTCAGGGAAGGTAACGAGTTAACTAAGCCCACTGTGAAAAGGTTTGTTACACTGAGCCTACAGGTACAGCCATATTTGTTGTTTGTCACTAAAGCATACAATTGCTTTGTGTTAACCAGATTCAATCGGAATCTGGTACCCTGATTACTAGCCATCCCCACAGGCTACACGAAACCTGGAGCATTAAAGCCCTGCTCCTGTGACAATTTTTCTGAGCAGGATACTCTACACTTTATTTTTTGTGTGTGCAAGTTTTATGATTCCTTACGCAAAAAGTTCATACTCCCGCTGCTCAGAAATTGTCAATTTGTTCAAGTAAGGCCTGCACTACTGTATCTTCAAATGCTTTCTTCTCCTATGGTTTGCTTTGGGATCGCAAGCTTTTTAACAGGGGCCATAAGACCTAGGAAGAGGTTGTTTTTGCAGTAGTCCGGCTCTATCTGTAAACTGTGTTCTGGGAACTACATGTGTTACCCTGTGCCCGTTATGTTAACTCCCTAGCCTATCTGCTGAGTCAATGCTTTATTATTCATGCACTTTATTTGGCGCATTTTATGTTTATTATAAGGCTCAGTGACTGCTTTTAAAAATGTGTTTTTAACTGTATTCGTATGTACTGCTGGTTTTTTACCCTATTGACTTGTGTGATTTGGTTTTTTAACTGCATATATGGGATTTTTTTATTACTGTATTATTTATCAAATGTTTGCATGTATGGCTTTTAGTGGCCGAATAAAGTATTTCTCGACTTGACTCTCAACTCCTGTGCCTTCGGATCCTTTCGAGGGTCTTCTGCTTCAGTGGGCTCCCCTGCTTGCTCGAGCCTGCTCTGACTCTCCTGCTTGTGGTGAGTCTCTTGGACCTTGCTGGTCCCAGTGTTGCTCCTTCTTTGCTTTCCACGCCTGTTGCAGCTGCCAAGGCTCGTTGGTGCTCCTGCCAGACACCGACCCCCTGCTTCTCAACTACCGATGTAGGACAACTCATGCACGGCTCCTGGTCTTCCTCGGCGTTGCTGCGGCGACGAGGTCCCAGTCATCACTCCTGCACCTTCCGACTTCGGTGAGCATTGCTCTTCCGTGCCTCTTGGTCACCTCTGAGTAGCGTAGAGTCTGTCCCCTCTGCTTGCAGGTTCTCCTCTTCAAGAATCCACCCTTGGATTCCACTGAACTCTTGCACAGTCTTCACCAGCAGCATCTTTTCTGAAGTCCTCCATTGTGGTTCACAGCGGTTGCTGACGTCACTTTGCACCTCTGCACCCGGCTTCCCTGGTGTAGGTATCCTGGTTCCTGGGGTATCCACGGGCGGGATGACACTCCAACTGTCTTCCACAGGGTTTCTTCAGGGTCCACTGGGAAGGGTTCTTCTTCAAAACTGCAACTGTGACTTTCCCATTGACTTCTATTGAGTACGTGGCTGTTTCCTTTCTGCACACAACCTGCGTGGGGTTCCTGAGTACTTACCTTAGGTGGTTCCTTGGGTCCCCAGCTCTTCTGAGCCTTCTGGTCCAAGTCCCGACTTCGGGCGCAGTTCGCATTCCACTTTTTAGGTCTTGCGCCTAGCGTTGCAGTGCGCAGAACTGCTCGCGCAGCGCGAGACCTCTAGAAAGGGCTTCTGAAAGCTGCCCTCACGCTCGTGCGTGTGGTTTTGCTTTGGGAAGCCCACATTGGCTGTAGCGTGCGTTTAAAAAAAAAAAAACGGCACGCGATTGGGCAAAGGCGGGCGCATGTCCCGCCTTTGCTCCTCCCATTCCCGACAGTGGCTAGCACGCGCAGCAGTGCGCGTTCACCTCGCTGCCCCCCCCCCGCTCCTCTGTGGTGCGCGCGCACCACTGGTTCCTTTCGTTTCTCTTGCAGTTGCAGATAGGAGGCAGCTTCGCGACACTGGGCTCGGCATGGAGGGGCCTGTGGCGGCTGCCATGCGCCCCGACCTTGGCCGGGGACACTCCCGAGTGTGTCTTCAGTGAAGGAGCGTTCGGAGGAAGAGGGGTACGCTGGATCCCCCGGTGGCCTTGCGATCTTTTTGTAGTGAGTTGGGTGTCTCGGCAGTACGTGCATCTCTGTGCTGTAAGGGACTGTGTAGTTTTTCTCTGATCAGTCAGGCGGCTCTGAGCAATGGGGGAGGAGTCTGAAATGAGTGAGGGCTGTGTCTGGAGAGTGAGGGCATGCACAGTCCATATTTATCTGAGCAATGAGTGAGATCCCTGCTGAGAGTGAGGTCTGTGTGCAGTGAGTTGGGGAGATGCGCAGTCAGTATTTCTCTGTGCAATGAGCGAGGGCTCAGTGCAGTGAATCTCCAAAAAGTCAGAAAAATATTCCGCATGTATGAGGGAACTTATATAGGAGGGGCTTTGTGCTGCTCAGGAGGGCCCCATACCGTTCCCTGTGCACTCAGTGCGGACTGTGTACAATCTGTATTCCTCTGTTCACCGAATGCGTGTAATTGGTGCCTCTCGTTACATGTCACACTTACGGCCTCATTTAGAAGCTGCGAAAGTGCGGAGAACGTTAGGAAAACAGATTAAATAAGTTAGCACTTTCCCCGATTTCCTTGAGCACGTTGAAGGTTTTCCGTGTGCGAGGCAGAAATGTGGAGGGGGTGCGTGGAACTGTGTGACGAACGTGTGGTGAAATGAGGGCCCTCGGTTTTACTGCACATGCTCTGCTTTCAGCCTACGATTGGACTGGAAGATGCTTCTTTCTACCCTTTGCAGTGCGTGCATTTTACGCCTGCCCTGAGGTGGCTGTTTATGCACAAAGTAGCAAGTAATGTTCACTCTAAAGGCCCCGCCCTACTCTTGTCATTAAAGGATGGTTAATCGAGTGCATGACGTGTGTCTGCGATTATTAGAAGGTTGTGAAATGTGGCTGCCCTATCTAGTGCTTTGCGACTGCAACGTCTGTGACGCCAGTGAATCCCCCAGCCCCCACCTTGCTAAAACAATGGAGTGTCCCACGCAACTTCACTACTTGTGATGCGTGCGGAGGTGGACGTGTGGCGTTGTGCTTTCTTCTGTGTTGTAGCACGGGTGGTGTTTCTGGCATGCTGTTGAATGTACCAGTTCAGCTGATCCACTGCGTGTGTCTTTGTAGGGGCAGCGGGGGCCGAAGGGGAGGGCTGTACGGACCGAGGCCTTCATGCTAATAATGTGACCTGTTTATCTCGCCTCCCGCAGTGTCCCAGCTCTCGGCCCTGCCCACAGTTTATACCACTTTACCCCGTTTATTTGCTGATCTGTGCAATCGCCGGTGGGCGCGTGCACTATGCAGCTGTACGCTCAATTTGGATTTGCTTGCGGCCAGTGAGGGCTGTGATTTTGTGCACAAACTGTGAGGGCCCTATACACACCCTGCCATGCACTCAGTGGAGAGGGGTGAGGGGGGTCGTGAGGACTCTGTGCATAGAAACTGACTGTCCGCAGCCCTCACCTACTCAGACAGTGAGGGCCCTGTTAACACCCTGCCTCGCTGTGCACTCAGTGACCGCCCGGTGTTTGCTGTCCTATCTGCATGGCTCTTTAAAGAGTGCGGACAGACTGCGCTTCTATGCACGGTCAGTGAGTGCCTGTTCATAGGTAGGAGTCAGTAAGGGCCCTAGGCACAGCCGCCCCCTACACTCGCCGAGGGATGTTTGCTACCCGCGAGGCCTCCGCAGAGTGAGGGCTCGCGGGTAGCAGTCATTAAGAGCCCGTGCTCCTATGCACTCACTGAGGAACGTTTGCCACCTCTGAGGCCGGGCTCTGCAGAGTGACGGCTCACAGGGAGCAGGAGTGAGGGCCCTAGGCACAGCCACCCACTGAACACTCACCGAGGGATGTTTTTTGCTACCGTGAGGAGAGACCTCACGGTAGCACGTAGAGTGCGCGTGAGATGCGGACAGTCTGTTTCTACACACGGTCTGTGAGTGTCACCCTGTGCTCCTATATACTCGGTGGCGGTGTCTGCTGCCCGCGAGGGCTCTGTGCTGTGAGCGAGGGCTGCGAGCAGTCCGTGTTCCTCCGCACTGTCTCCGTTCCTCCCTCAGTTTTCCCAGCTCTCGGCCCAGCCCACAGTTTCCACCCTCTGACTCCCGTCATTGGCAGCCCGAGGACCCAGCCTGTAAGACACATTCCTCTGGCGGCCTCTCCAGGCTCCTCGCCTCTCCCTTCTCCACTCCACTCCCCTCCATTCCTCAGTTTGGAAAAAGCAACATCTTGTGGGCAGTTTCCACGCAGCAGTCCCAGCTCTGCAGCCTGGCTGCATGGGTGGATGTGAGCTGAGAAGGGAGCGCGGGCCTTTCTTCCAGGACCAAGGACTGAGCTCGCTCCGAGGACTGACCTTTGTTAGTGTTTTGGCTTTTCATCGAGCACTGCTATTCCTTCCATGCTCGAATACACCAAACAGCGAGGAGCCGGGTTCACCCCTGGAATGTGGGGGGGTCAGCGCTGCGACTGCTGCCTTGCCACAGGTGTGGGGGGGCGTTGGATACCTTTGGGATCTGCTGGGACGGGGCTGAGTATGTATGAGAGGCCGTGACGTGGGTGCCTCGAGACCCGTCTCAAGCCTCTACTGGAAACCTCAGACCTACTAGATCTGAAGTCTTTTTGACAGCCTTGTTTTTTCCCCGAGCTCCCCTGCTGGTCCCTGGACTCCTCTGGCATCAGGCCTTACCATGGTGGATCTCACTGGCTGTCTCTGCGCCGGGTGAGACCCAGCTCTGAACACCCTTCACCTCAGTGACAACAACGCACTGACTCTGTAATCTCTGGACCCCAACTTGGCTCAACTGAGTGAGGACTTACCGGGTTACGCAGCGCTCCTTGGACCCCTGGATCTGATCGGCACTGACCCTGACGGGTTTATTGGTGTTGGTTTTGTGCTCTCCAGACGAAGGATTTCCTCAAGTAGGCCTTACCGACCTCACAGCTCTCTGGACCTGGGCTCTGCCCCCCTCGCCAGTACACAGCTCTGTTTCTTGACTGTGTGAACCCTGGCTCTGCCGGAAGCGGGCCTCGATTCCACCCTGACTGGGACATGGATATGAATGGTTCTTGCCTCACTAGCTAGAAAGCCTTGGTTCTTCTCTCAGGGCTCTGGCCCTTTGCAGTTGATCGAGTACCGGGAGTCCATCCTGACTTGCAGACATGAAGTACCGTGCAGCAGTGAGAGTTTGCTTTGATTTTGTGTTTTCTTCGCCACGTATGTTTAATATTACCTGTAAGCTGTGTGAGGTTGGTGCGCATGAGGCCCATCTCACTCACCAAGTGTGCAGACATGTGCATGTCTGTTCAAGTATAAGGAGGTGAGGTCTGTGCATGCTTTAGGAGTTTGTCTGGCCATTGATGTGGGATATATTGCTATACACATACCTTGCACTGATCCCTTGCGCAGACTTTTGTGCACCGGTGGGCATGTGGGTGTGTTCTTCACGTACATTTGTGCCTGAGTGTATGCATGTTATCTGTTTTTCTATTTTTGGAGTTTGGTACTCGAACATGGTTCCCCCAGCGTTGGCTGTAGGCCACATCTCCTCCTCCCCTTAGAGAATGAATAGTACACCTTTAGGGATCTAAATCTAACAATTTGTGTGCCAGGCCTGGTTCACGAGAATTTCAAACAAAATCATCAGTAAGAGTATCACAGCTCACATATCTGATAAATGAAGGGCATTTCAGGAGACGAGGGGGCTGGATTTGAGCCAGGAAAAGTGGAAAGCAAAGGACGGACACATGGCGCAACACTGAAAACGCCAAAGGTGCCAACATTTAATGAGTTTTGGGTGTGTCTTTGGTAGGCTAAACATATCCTTTTTGTCTACGATTTGCTGACTTGTGGTCACTTCCCTCGTGGCCAGAGGTGGATAGCTCTTTCATTTTCACGAGTCAGTGACTTATGGTGTCCATTTCATTGCAGGGATTTGACTGTTGTGTCCCTCATTGCTGTGATTTGATGGCTTAAGTTACTGCTCCTGATTGCTCCATGATTTGATGAGCCCCGGTGTCCTTCTGATTGCAGAGATTTGATTGCATTTGGTGTCTAAGACATTACTGTTATTTGATGAATTACGGTGCCCCCCACCCCCAATAGTTATGATTTGCTTGTAAGTACGTGGTTTATAAAGCCTAAATAAGGCTACAAAGCATCGGGGCACTGCAGGATAGAAGTGCACAACAGTGCAGTTACAATTCGAAGGGTGGTATGAAGCATATAAGAACAGAAGGGTAAAGGGTGCTCTAGGATCTACTCCTGGTCAAGGCGCAGTGCACCCTTAGGACCCAGAACCTCAACATGAGAAAGAAGGTTTGGATGATGGCTAAACAAACAAGCATTTGCAATGCAATAGGTCTCGCCTTACTGAAAGTTAGAGCTATTGGCGTTGCAAATAATAATGTAACGCCAATAGCTCAAACTTTCAGTAATGCGAGACCTATTGCATTGCAAATGCTTGTTAATATATGGTTTGGTCTCCCCCTGGAGACCACTGTGTATTCTTACCTCTTGCAATTGAGGTATTGTGTATTTGTGTTGCTATCTCCGGGTAGGAGTACCATTATGTTAGTGAGTGTTGGTTAATAAATAGACTTATTTTTATATACACACTGTGTGGTTCTTTTTCGTTTAACCTACACTACATGATTTGATCTGGTAAAACAAGCTGCTTTAACACTCCTTCTGGATAAGCCTGAAGTCTGCTCTCCACAGCTACCACTTAGAGAGCTTTCTGTGGTTGTCGAAGACCACTAAAATCACCATAAGGGTTGTCTGGATTAGTGCAAGGTGCTTCACTTAAATAAGTGTGCACCATATACTAAGCCGGCCTCCTACAGCACCCTAGGGGATGGGCTATGGGGCTGTGTGTGGCATCTGCCTCCTGGTTCTGCCCTCTGTATTGAATCTGAGTCACCAATCAGGGCCCAATTGAGTGTTCATGGACTGTGCCAGACGGCCATGCAACTGTGAAGACAAATGCACATCATATTCATAGTTCCTGCCACCCTGCTGTGCAGGAGGGAGAGAAACACCAAGATCAGGTCTGTGAGAGAGCACCCAGCTCACCCACTATCAGGTGTGACCGGCCAATAGGAATGTGGGCCCCAGTCCGGCACAGCACACTGCCTCACTGTCTAGTCCCAAGGCTTTTCTTTTTCCTCTCCACAAGTTCCCCAGCATCGTTACTCTCAGGCTCACAATCCGGGGGGGGAGGGGTCAACAGTTTTTCTGCAGCTACTCTCAGGCGATCACACTAGTGTATCCCCTAACATCCAGGCCTGCACCTTTCCTGCTTAGGGGGAGGATCAGGACCCTGCATCCATGCAGTGCTGCCTCCCTTCACGACGGTTGGGGAAGACCTCCAGGCAGCGCAGCCCTGCCAGTGGCCCTACTGTAGGCTCGGTGGGGGGGGAATGAGCGGCCCCACCCAATCCTGCTAAAAGTCACCGCTGGGACCAATCTCTGGCAGACACCTAGTCTGTCCTGGGGTGTATCCCAGGGGTGCCTCCCTGCAGCTTGATGTGCCATCGTTTTTCACCAGGGCCCCCCGGTCACAGGCATTCACCACGGCCTCCTTGGCCTGCTGCAGCACGTGGGTATGGGGGCGTCCTCTAAGACCCCGAGACTCAGTAGCAGGTTTCACCACCTTCTTCCCCCTCAGCACTGGGAGGGCGGGGAAATCAATGTGGTTGTTGTGCCAGTGGGTCCTCCCGCAAAGTGGCTGCCGCTGGGCGCAGACTGTCAGTGGGGACCCGCTTCAGGCTATGGGCACAGTTTGCAGGCCAGACTTGGAGCAGGCAGAGAACTGAGGGAGGGAGTGCAACACCGCTCCCCCCTGCACCATACCTTGTGCTCTGGTCACTCATCCGTAGCTACTCCACGGTGTCTGCCCCCTGGCCTTGGCAGTCCACTTGGGCCCCGGAAGGTTCTCCCTGTCGGGTAGGCCTCCCCTCAGGCCAAGGCTAGAACATCACAGAAGGCCTCGGGTGTGGGGGTGTCCCAAGAACTGTGCCCCTACCCTTCACCAAAGCACGTTCTGGGCCTTTCAGGAACTCTGGGCGGCAGGATAAGGCAGTATTCTTGTATCAGTGCGGTAGCTCAATGTTAGTGCTGCTGTCTGTCCATCTTATTGGCCACGCCCCCTAAAATATATGGTTGCATACAAAAATATGAGATATAATACAGCCCGAGACTAAGATGTATTCACTGTATATTGGGTTAGCCTGACATATGTAATATGAGGTACCAGCAGGTCTCTAATTGTGAACCTTTTTTCCCCTCAATAAATTAGAGTCTCAATGAAAGCCAACGTTCCTTCCGGTAAAGTTTTCGGACTGAAGACGGGTTAGTAAAGACTTGTGAGTTGAGAAAATGAAAATAAGGGATCTGTCGATCTCGGAATTCGTTCCTGACGAAGGCTTGGACCCTCATGGGCAGTAAAGGGCGAAACATGTTGATCGTATAAGTGTGATGCTAAGGACAACTTGCACGTCCGAACAACATCACCACCTCATCTTTTAACCTTACCCCTATTTACTGTACCTATAGTAAATGCCAATTTTTAGGTATAGGCGGTATATTTTATCCATCACCACACGGATCCCACCAGTACTTTCCCTCAAAAGGAGACGGTACTCACCTAGGGAGCGAGAACCTAGGTGCAAAATCCAATGATGCCGCTGCCCGATACAACATCAGAGTGGTGATTACTTACATCACCAGTGGTAACTATTGGTTGAGGGTTTCGGGTCGATAAGTGGTACGCCTTGACACCAGAAAATCGCATAGTTCACTCTCCTTTGATTAAGATATGTTGCATCTGTGGAAGCTGAGAGAACATTCCGCATGCTTCTACCTCCTCCCTCCCCCATTTGATTTTTTGCTATCCTTAAAGAGGCCCCGCAGACCCACAATACGAGCTTGCTATGCAGCCAAATGTAAAAGATTTGTCCATTACTGTCTTCCTAAACACATCGATCCTCTCAGTCCTGCAGTTCAAGACATGGCCGGCTACCTGCTCTATTTGCACGTCTGGACTTGGCTACACGTCTTTTTGTCTTCACTAAGATGCAGTTGCTGCATACCGGCAGAACAGAGCACAAACATCACTATTCAAGATATCTGTTGGTAAGGCCTTTATGGAAGGACTTAAAGGGTCATTCCTCCCAGATACCCATTTTCCCTATATGGAATCTCAACATTGTACTCTCATGCGTAATGGGCTCTCCTTTCGAACCCCTTCGCGTGTGTCCACTACAATACTTATCTTGGAAGGTCACATTTCTTATGGCCATCACACCTCTCTGGTGTGTTAGTGAGTCTCAAAACCCCTCACCCTAGAAGAACCTTTTTTCCAGGACCACCATGATAGGGTCATCCTTAGTGTTAAATCACGGGTACTCATAGTACGGCCCGCGGACCGCCAGCGGCCCGGCAAGCCTTCCTTGGCGGCCCGCGGACCTTGCAGATATCGTACCTGTTTTTTCAAAAAAAATGTAAAGTGTGTCAGCAAACACCGCCGGTTGCAGCAGCGCGGACTCCGAGAGACTCTGCTCTATGGGGCCCGGGCGATTCTTTAAAAGACATTCACTTGTTAATGAGGCTTTGTTGTATTTCACCTCTTCTTAGCGCCCTGCATCTCCACTCTGACTGAGTGGAGATGCAGGGGCTAAGAAGAGGTGAAATACAACAAAGCCTCATTAACAAGTGAATGGTCTTTAAAGACCAGTGGAGATACTCGGGTGTGGCTGTGTGTGTTCCCGGGAAGCTGTCTCAGCCCGGGCTGACACACACGCAGGGTGAGGTGAGAGAGGGTGACAGAGAGAGGGAGACAGAGGGAGGGAGACGGAGGGAGGGAGACGGAGGGAGGGAGACGGAGGGAGGGAGACGGAGGGAGGGAGACGGAGGGAGACAGAGAGGGAGGGAGACAGAGAGAGAGGGAGACAGAGAGGGAGGGAGACAGGGAGGGAGACAGAGAGGGAGGGAGACAGGGAGGGAGACAGAGAGGGAGGGAGACAGGGAGGGAGACAGGGAGGGAGACAGAGAGGGAGGGAGACAGAGGGAGGGAGACCGAGAGGGAGGGAGACCGAGAGGGAGGGAGACCGAGAGGGAGGGAGACAGAGAGGGAGGGAGTCGGGGGGGAGACAGAGGGAGGGAGAGGGAGACAGACAGAGGGAGACAGACAGAGGGAGACAGACAGAGGGAGACAGACAGAGGGAGACAGACAGAGGGAGACAGACAGAGGGAGACAGACAGAGACAGAGGGAGACACAGAGAGAGAGGGAGACACAGAGAGAGAGGGAGACAGAGAGAGAGGGAGACAGAGAGGGAGGGAGACAGGGAGGGAGACCGAGAGGGAGAGAGAGGGAGACAGAGAGAGAGGGAGACAGAGAGGGAGGGAGACCGAGAGGGAGAGGGAGGGAGACCGACGGAGGGAGACCGACGGAGGGAGACAGACAGAGGGAGACAGACAGAGGGAGACAGACAGAGGGAGGGAGACAGGGAGGGAGACAGAAGGAGGGAGACAGAAGGAGACAGAGGGAGGGAGACAGAGGGAGGGAGACAGAGGGAGGGAGACAGACAGAGGGAGACAGAGACAGACAGAGGGAGACAGAGACAGACAGAGGGAGACAGAGACAGACAGAGGGAGACAGACAGAGAGAGGGAGACAGAGGGAGACAGATAGAGGGAGGGAGACAGAGAGGGAGGGAGACAGAGAGGGAGACAGACGGAGGGAGACAGACAGATGGAGGGAGACAGACAGATGGAGGGAGACAGACAGAGGGGGGAGACAGACAGAGGGGGGAGACAGACAGAGGGAGGAAGACAGACAGAGGGGGGAGACAGACAGAGAGAGAGAGAGAGAGGGAGGGAGACAGACAGACAGAGGGAGAGAGAGAGAGAGAGGGAGGGAGACAGACAGACAGACAGACAGAGGGGGGAGACAGACAGAGGGAGGGAGACAGAGGGAGGGAGACAGAGGGAGGGAGACAGACAGAGGGAGAGAGAGAGAGAGGGAGACAGAGAGGGAGGGAGACAGACAGACAGAGGGAGATAGAGGGAGGGAGACGGAGGGAGGGAGACAGAGGGAGGCAGAGGGAGAGAGAGAGGGAGACAGACAGACAGAGGGAGGGAGACCGAGGGAGACAGACAGAGGGAGATAGAGGGAGGGAGACAGAGGGAGATAGACAGAGGGAGATAGAGGGAGGGAGACGGAGGGAGGCAGAGGGAGAGAGAGGGAGACAGAGGGAGGCAGAGGGAGGGAGACAGACAGACAGAGGGAGGGAGACAGACACAGAGGGAGGGAGGGAGACAGAGGGAGGGAGGGAGACAGAGGGAGGGAGGGAGACAGAGGGAGGGAGGGAGACAGAGGGAGGGAGACAGAGGGAGGGAGACAGAGGGAGGGAGACAGAGGGAGGGAGACAGAGGGAGGAAGACAGAGGGAGGAAGACAGAGGGAGGAAGACAGAGGGAGAGGGAGACAGAGGGAGAGGGAGACAGAGGGAGACAGAGGGAGAGCGTGACAGACGGAGAGCGTGACAGACAGAGGGGGAGGGAGACAGAGGGAGACAGAGGGAGACAGAGAGGGAGACTGAGGGAGACAGACGGAGGGAGACTGAGGGAGACAGACGGAGGGAGACAGACGGAGGGAGAGGGAGACAGACGGAGGGAGACAGATAGAGGGAGACGGAGGGAGACAGACAGGGAGGGAGACAGAGAGGGAGGGAGACAGATAGACTGACAGAGGGAGGGAGACAGAGGGAGGGAGACAGAGGGAGGGAGACAGAGGGAGGGAGACAGAGGGAGGGAGGGAGAGGGAGGGAGGGAGAGGGAGGGAGACAGAGGGAGGGAGGGAGACAGAGGGAGGGAGACCGGGAGGGAGGGAGACAGAGGGAGGGAGACAGAGAGGGAGGGAGACAGAGAGGGAGGGAGACAGAGAGGGAGGGAGACAGAGAGGGAGGGAGACAGATAGACTGACAGAGGGAGGGAGACCGAGAGGGAGGGAGACAGAGGGAGGGAGAGAGACAGAGGGAGGGAGCGAGAGGGAGAGAGCGAGAGGGAGAGAGAGAGAGAGAGAGAGATATAGAGATATATAGATGTGTGTGTGTGTATATATGCCGGGTCTGGTGGCTCAGTGGACGAAGGCGTCCGCTGCAGGGGCCTGTGTTCAACCTCTTGGTCATAGTTTGTTTTTTTTTGCTCTAGCTCCGCCCCCTCCCCCACTGACCCCGCCCCCACCGGTGCGGCCCTCGGCCACAAACCACACTGTAAATTTGGCCCCCGAGAGAAAGTTTGTGAGTACCCATGCGTTAAATGTAGTATGCAGTTCCTGGAAAGAGGAGGTAATATAATGAGAAGGCTAGGAAGGTAGTGCCCTGATTCTTTGGTGGAGACAGGGTGTCTCCCATTTTGGGAAGTGGGGCCCTCACACCCACAGGCTGGGTGTCATGCTTCATCATAGGGCATGCTCCTCATCAGGCCGGCGCTGCAATGCCTGACGGGCACCCTATGAGGGGCTCTTTATCGGAGATCTTTTGTCCCAAGCTGTATGGTGCAGTGTGGGTAAGGGGCCTAGAGGTGTAGATATGGGAGTGCAGATGTGCAGTGTAGGTGTGGGGGGGTTTAATATTAAAAAGGGTGGCCAATGGTACTCCAGAGTAACAGTTTTAATCAGATGAGCCCACTGGGCCCTGTTAGAACCAGATTGTGAGAGGAATAATGTCCAATAGTGGCTATGAGGTTGACATGTTTCTTGCCTGCTGTGTCAGAATGATCACGCGGCAATTCTTCAGGACCAATTAAGAATGTTCTATCTACACTGGTTAAATCACTGGTAGTATCACATTGTTGACCCAACAAAATGTTATTTTTAACCTAGCAGTGAGGTACCTTAATTTTTGTAGACCAACCTAGAAGAAGAAAAAGAAATGCGATATATAAAATCATTAGAATGGCATTGACCACTCTTATATCTCGTGGTAACCTCCTCTTAACTCCGTGGTGATGTGCAAGAAACATACTAGTGACTTGTTGTTAAGTGAATAGTGCAGCACAGTGGCACACGTGGAATAGAACCAACAATACTGATGCGGGCGGTGAGTGCGAACCACCAAGGTCAATATCTTGCTCGTAACACTCACCCACTGTGGGCGAATGACTTGCTCCCTCGAGTCAATAGTGGAAGGATAACGCTAAATTATTGCATCCTACAAGAGTAGTATAATGAAAGGAATGATGAAACAAAGAAGTTAAAATAATGTCAAAGGTTATTGCGCTGTTCGTGCTTCCGTTATGAAAGAGCGCTGCATCCCAGGCTCGTGTAGAGTCGAGCAGTCAATTCTGATAATTGACCTTGGTGGTTCGCACTCACCACCCGCATCAGTATTGTTGGTTCTATTCACCCATCAGTATTGTTGGTTCTATTCCACGTGTGCCACTGCGCCGCACTATTCACTTAACAACAAGTCACTAGTATGTTTCTTGCACATCACCACGGAGTTAAGAGGAGGCTACCACGAGATACAAGAGTTGTCGATGCCATTCTAATGAATTTATATATTGCATTTCTTTTTCTTCTTCTAGGTTGGTCTACAAAAATTAAGGTACCTCACTGCTAGGTTGCCACGTGATCATTCTGACACAACAGGCAAGAAACATGTCGACCTCATAGCCACTATTGAACATTATTCCTGAAGTGGCTCTCACAATCTGGTTTTAACAGGGACCAGTGGGCTCATCTGATTAAAACTGTTACTTTGGAGTACCACTGGCCACCCTTTTTAATATTAACCCCCCCCCACACCTACACTGCACATCTGCACTCACATATCTACACCTCTAGGCCCCTAACCCGCACTGCACCATATGGCTTTGGACAAAAGATCTCCGATAAAGAGCCCCTCATGGGCTGTCCGTCAGGCATTGCAGTGCCGGCCTGACGAGGAGCATGCCCTATGATGAAGCATGACACCCAGCTGGGGTGTGTGAGGGCCCCACTTCCCAAATTGGGACACACCCTGTCTCCACCACAGGATCCAGGGCACTACCTTCCTAGCCTTCTCATTATATTACCTCCTCTTTCCAGGAACTGCATACTCCATTTAATACTATTGTCTCGCCGTGGGCATGTATGCTGGACCTCCAAAACGCCCTCAGTCCCTCCTCCTTTGTTGATACATTAAAGGGTCATCCTTAGGACATATCCAAAGGTCTCTCCCAAAGTGGTATACTCCTTCCACCTTAACCAAACCATTAAATTGCTGGTGTTCTTCCCACACCCAGACTCTGTGGCAGAAAGGGAGCTTCACCTAGTAAGCAGTAAATGGGGCCCTCATGTACTACATTGACAAATGAAACCCCTATACAAAACACAGCTTTTTATCTCTTTTGCAAATCCACGCAACATCTAGGCTATCCTCTCTCTAAAGCAGGCATACACCCGGGGGTTGTGCTATAGCCAAAAGGCAATTGCCTACCCCACCCAGACCCCACTCTACCCGAAGGGGGCGTCCATGGCATGCTTAGGCAACATTCCTATATAGGTGATATATGTAAAGCAGCAACCTGGTCCACCCTACACATCTTTACTAAGCAGTACTGTGTGGAGTTCTTAGCTCTTCAGCAAGCTAATGTTGGCCAGCCTATACTTCATATGCTTTTTCAATCCTCTGCAACATCATTGGGCTAACCACCGCTTATGGGAGGATTGCTTTACAGTCTATGCACAGCATGTGTGTCTAAATGTCTTTATGCCAAATGCATCCCTTGTTTCACCGAGTGTCATGGCATACATTGGGTCAGAAACACCATGTAGCTCTAAGGTTCGTAAAAGAAGCAAAGGGAAATCCATGGTCAAAAGAGAAACGTTAGCAAATCCAAAGTAAGAAGGGAGGGTGTCTGGGTAGTGCTGGGAACATAGAATTTAAACTCGCAAGAAGGATGTTTATGGATTCACCTGTAGCTACTGGTCAGCAAATCTAACACTAAAATGTGCAGCGCTCTATGAACCGCGCATTCAGTAAGGTCCATTGACTTTTTGTTCATACTGCTAGGAAATAAGTGTCATACATGCAAAATGTTACTTGTTTGAACAAAGGCTGCAGACTAATGAAACTTATCAGTGGTATATTCATTAATAAATATATTTCAGTGAATCACATAAAAGAAAAGCACCTGCACTTATGAGGCTTTTTCTAGGCACCCTCTCACAATTAAGGGTGTGTGACCATTAGCCTTTGTGTGTGCTATCATGAGACTGCTAATCCACAGTGATTTGCGGAACAGTGCCCCCTAAGGGCGAGGGGCGTGCACTTTGTCACTCGTACTTCTAACAGTACGGTTATGGGTCCAGCAGAGCAAAGTACATGTATACAGTGAGTTGTGTGTTGGCAAATGAGTGCAGAAACCTTCTGCTAAACCCATGTGAGCAAGCAATCCTCTCTCTAGATGCCAGGATGGCTTTTGATAGTGTGGAGTGGAACTATCTCTTTGCCGTTTTGGGCCATCTGGGCTTTGGACCAAATTATATCGGATGGGTGAGAGTTCTCTACCAGCAACCACTGGCTAGGGTGCGAGTTAATGCCACTGTGTCTCGAGTGTCTTGGCTCCAGAAAGGGACTAGGCAGGGATGCCCCCTATATTGTTTGCCCTGGCCCTAGAGCCACTGGCAGCCTGGGTATGGCAGGACACACCGATATGGGATATCCAAGTGGGAAGGGAATGGGATGAACGCATCTCCGTATATGCAGATGATATTTTACTGTAGGTTAGACGACCAAGACAGTCCGTCAATAGAATATTGCAGATTGTCTGCATTCACAGGGACTACTCAGGATACTGCATTAATTGGGATAAATCCCTGTTGTTCCAGCTAGTGGGTGGAGTGCCTGACCTGACATCCAGATGCAGGGTTCCAGTCGAGACTCAGGGCTTCAAATATCTAGGGATTTATGTGACAAAGAAACCCTAAGAGTTCTACCAGCGAAACTTGGAGACGCAGCTAGACAGATTTATTGGGGATGCCAAACGCTGGTGAACACTGGGTCGTTCAGCCCTTTTTAAGATGATGACACTCCTGCGTCTGCTGCATAGCCTACAAAACACACCCTATGAGATCCCGCACCCCTTCTTTCCGAGGGTGAAAATTGAGCTAAGAATCCTGCTGTGGAGTGTAGGTGCCCTGCGTATAGCTCTACGCAAATTGCAGCGAGGGGTATATGAGGGGGGGGGTCTAACGATTCCTGATATTAGGGCTTAATACTGGGCCTCCCAACTGGTCAATGTGAATGACTGGGCATTCGGAGATGGAGCAGAGCCAGCATGCAGAGTGGGCAGGGCGGTTATGGGAGCTGGGGGGGGGGTACCTTCCCTTACTTTACGAAAGAGAGTGGTTTGGGGTCTACTGACACACACAGACAGTGGTGGGAGCGTGGCGGGCAGCGACAAAATTCCTTGGTTGGGAAGGGAAATTAACAAAGATGACCCCGCTCTGGGACAGCGACCAGCTTCAAAGAGTGGGGCAGCTATGCAGCTTCGGTAAATAGAAATTGCTGGGCCTGGAGAAATTGGGTGACGTGTGGAGAGGGCAGGCATATATCATATTTGACACCATCCAACAAGAATAAGACATGGGGAACAGGGAATGGTTGAAATGCCTACAATTGGGCCATGCCCTTCAGAGCTACATTCGCGAAGGGGGAGACCTAAAAGAGGCGTCCCCCTAGAATACCAACTGTTGACTGACCCACTGGCCGAAAAGCAATATTGTTAATATACAGGAAAATACTGAACAATTCCCCAGACCCCCTGGGATCGTTGAAGATTGCATGAGAAGGAGACTTGGGCCAGCTTGACGGCGAAGAATGGGTGGAGGCGATACGTTCCAGATTCAAACTGATCTAACTGAAGGTCTTACATCGAATAATCTATGCCAGGACAGTACTACACCGGTTGGGACATGCAGACAACGCGCTGAGCCAGAGGGGGTGCGGCATGAGGGGACTCTCTTCCATCTGCTTTCGGAATGTCCTGTGATACAGACATATTGGCTCAAATTGGTGAGATTCATGGCCACGGTGGTGGGGGTGGAGGTCCCGGTCGAGCCCAAGTGGTTCCTGTTGCTGATCTCAGGTGAAGAGGTCTGGCCTAGATACATGAGACTGTGGCTGACATCGGCCGTGGTAGTAGCAAAACATAACATCGCCAAAAGCCAGGGAGCGGCAGCCCCCCAAGAGTGGCTGAGTGGAAAACTGACTTGGATTGGTGTCAACAGGCAGAACACACAATAAACCTTAGAGGTTGCCCACGGAAATGGGAGAAGATTTGGGGGTACGGGCAGGCCTACAGACAATTGTAGGGAATGAGAGTAGGGTCGAGACAAGAATGTTACCTAACGATGTTAAGATTAATTATCCGATTGTAATGATCATTTGATGTGGATTGTATGGTTTGGGGTATCTGGACTGAACTGTGTACCTGATAAATTGTATGCTGAGCACATTGCAATAAAAAGAGTTTAAAAACAAAAAAAAAGAAATCCTCTCTCTGAGCTCTGACAGCATCCCAGTCCAGCTCAGCCTCTGGGTCCCCGAAGCATCCTCTCAATGACTGAGCTTCGACAGCTCAGTCAATAAGAGATGGGGGCATTGGTGGGAAAGTGAATGCGTGGTTGCCATTGCTGGCCATGCCTGCCCTCACCGCTTCCTCGCCACCTCTCCCTGCCCATGCTTGCCTCAAGTTTTGCCTGTATGCTCGCGCTGAGGTTTCATCAGTGCTCAGGAAACAATGAGCTACAAGTTGCAACTGTCTGCTTTAAGTCTTAGAGAGGCTTAGGACTGTGCAATGTGGCCTGGTGCCAACGGGGCACCAAGTCTACCCACCATATACTGGGATAGGAGCAACAGTGCTTCATTGGTCAACGAAAGCATCGAGTGACACTGGTCAGCTTGTTTTCTAAGTCCAATCACCGGCAGCTCCATAGCCTGGTAAGAGGATGCAGTAGCTGTGTGGACTATAGATATTAACACTCTTTGAATGACGCTTAAAAATCATAGAGCACCTTGAATGGATATACAGATTGCTGAGTCCACTGAGCAGGCGGCTGTTTAAAGTGTGCATGTCTTTTTGGCCAGCCGTCTTGGGACGGCCAGCCACACATGCACACTTTAAACATCTCTAACCCAGCAGTCTTAAGACAGTTAGGTTAAAACAGTTAGGTTAGAGCAAGTGCGGGCCTCCAGAGTGCTGTGGAGCGCCGAGTGAGGCCACTCCCTCCAATCAGGGCACTGTTCTCATGCTGCATGAGAGCAGTGCCAGGATTGGTCAAGGGAGTTTCCTGGTGGCCAGGCTGCAGTGGAAGAAAGAAAACGTCTGGAGTGAAGGACGTCGTATTTGTCTTCAAGTAAGTATTTTTTTTAAATAAAATAATTTTGTATGCTCAGCGCCCAGCCTGGGAGGAGGCTTTAAGTAGAGGTTAGTGAATTGGAGAGAAAGAAAGGGGCTTGACAAACAACAGAGGAGAAAGAACTTCTTGTAGTTTGGTAAATGGACACTGAGGAGGGGTAGAAGGGCCACTAGTGACTCCAAGGGAGGAAGAACAACACAGTTAAAGGAAACTTGAGGCAGAGCAGATAAACATACACACATCAACAATTAGCAGAAACCTGCATAGAATATAAAATAAACAGAGGCAAGCAACAAAACTGTAACAGTATTTAAAACAAAACAACATTTTATCAGGCTGTGTTGCACACAGGATGCAATTTTGAGCGCAAATCACTTAGAAAACAAATTTCTGCAAACTCCGGTTGCGAAGCGATGTTGCATCAAATGAGACTTACCAGGTGGACTTTTCCTCCTCAAATGGCCTGGCTCTGCATTCCATCCATACAATGTTCCGGTGTGTAACATGTTTATCACTGACAAAATACATGCATTCATGCGCTCCTGATCTCAGTGCTGGGACTTTGGTTCATCCTAAGTTGTGTAACTTTGAATGAGTGGACTGGTAAGTCACCACTCGTGACTCTGATAAAAAGGCCTGGTCACACAAGATTTCTAAAATGCAGAGGTTTTTATTGGTTGGTAGGGCTAGGGTTGTGATTTGTTAAAAGTGCCAGGGCTCAGATTGGCTCAAGGGTTCCGATTGGTTAGAGCTAGGGTTCTCATTGGAGCAAGGTCATCTGATCTAGGGTTATTTAACCTCGGGCTCAGGACATCTTGGCCCGGGCATATAAGTTAAGGGCAGAGAGGACAAGGGTGTTTGCCTATTTGGGGCTGTTCGGGTCGGGCCTAGGGCCAGAGATGCTGCCTTTTCTTTCCATTTACCAGCAACTACATAAGCCATCCAGATCCTCAAACATACAATCACAATCTCAGCAAACACACACATTGCTCATTTACAACAAACTCTGACCACATTTCAATGTCTCAACAACCACTACAGAACCCCACAGACCACATCTATACTCCCTTCTACCCCTACTGCCACACAATGCCACCTTAACTATCACACAAAACTACAACACTGTCCTATAACACTATCAAATCCACACATCACCAACACAACACAAACCCACATAATACATAACCTTAATCCCTTCAAACACAATCTCCCTATTCATGCAAAACACCAGCTCTTCCCTCTATGTACTCCTAAGAGACCCCTTTCCATCACCGCAAACCTTACACTCAACCCTCTCTCATATCATCCACCAACACCCTCCTCTTTTTTACCAAAAACACACAACCAACCAATCCTTACACTCCACTCTACCACACATATTACTTCTTCCTGCTCCCAAATCGAATACACTCATAACCCCTGTTCATCTCCTCTCACACACTACTCCAACGCACATCACCACCCCCTTTAACATTCAACTACCACTCACCAACTGTACTTTACATCCAAATCCTTCATAGAAATTCATTATATAAATATCTCATCTCACTACTTCACAAAAACAAAACATAAAACAGACACCAGCACATCAGAATCTCTCACACACAATTTCATACTACATTCCGTTACAAAATGGAAACAAACACCCACTCCCATTCTCAAGACTACACAAATAATACAGATCTTAAACAACTTTACTCCCAAATGTTCTATCTTCGCCCACACCTACCACAAACACCCAACACAATACTCATTCACCTGTCTCTTGTCAATTGCACAATTTAGAGCCTTAAAACATGACCCACATTCTCCACCACCACCACCCCTAACCCATACACCTTCCACCCTAAACACACACAAATGAAATAAACGTGCTACTCTTCACAACTTCACATTTACTTTTCTATTACAAAACAAGACTATTCTACAAAAATAACTCAGCCCACCAACTCACTGTAAACCACCATCTGCATACACAGACCCAACAAAATGCCTTCTAAGCCTGCTGGAAGAAGATTACGATACAGACAAACAACACTATTACAATATTAATACAGACAATCTCAACACTAATACACCTGCTACTAGTTCAAAGAATAATTCTCACTCTTCTACAAAACAAAGTCACACCACCACCAAAACACAATCTCTTGACTGCCTACTAATAAACGCTCGATCACTCTCAAAAATCAAGCACCACATCTACGACCTCCTCACTGACACACAACCTGACTTACTCTTCATAACATAATCATGGTGGGTAGATGACACAGCTTCAGTATTGTATGAAGTTGTTCTTCCTGCAAATCAAACTGTCATACAAAATCACATAGGCAAAAGAGGAGGCGTACTAAGTGTTATATTCAAAGAAACAATAAATCTTACCAAAGCTGATGACATTTCTATTCAAGGTTATGAGGCCCTCATCACCAGTTGCAACCCTACACTACTCCTCCTGCAACTTCCTCATCCTTTACAGACCACCATCTAGCAATTCTAGGCACACCTTCGAACCTTATGACACTACACTCCAACCTATGCATCTTTGGTGACTTAAACACAGGGTTTGACAAACCCAATATGCCTCATCCAAGAACTATCGTCAATGACCTAGACACATTGAACCTACATCAGATCATCCACAAACCCACACACATCACTGGGCACATCCTAGGTGTTGTTTTTGCAAATCCAGAACTAGTTATCTTTCAAAGGATTAAACCAGTCACATGGTCGGACCACTAGCTGATAGCTTTCCAACACAAAACACCACACCTAAGGCCTCCTTACATACAACCATATATCGATTGTGGAACAAACTCAATTTTGAATACTAAGAAGCACAATCAACATCCAGCACAGATCTAGATTCAATAAATTCAGTTAAAAGATGTTATCAGTGGCTACAGGAAGCTTTTGTTATACTAATACGACTAAAAACAACAAAACAGGACATAAGAAAACAAGCATTTTGGATGAATGCAGAACTAAAAAAAGATAAATCAACAAATTGCAAAGCTGCAACGCACCTGGCTCAAAACAAATAAGACAAACTTCACCTACGCAAACCTAACAGAATACAAGTAAACAATCAAAAAAGCTACTATTCAAACAGAATTCCACATGCTAAATGTGCAAATAAAGAATTTTATACAATTCTCACTGAAGTCTGTAAATCTAAATGCATAAAAGGAGCTCATCCCATTTCTCAAGAATTTATTGACATAGCAGCAAATCATTACACATCCAAAGCAGACATGTTGGACTCCTATTTAAAACAGAAGAAAAGCACCAGCACCAACCCATTTACAGCAATCCCTTCCAAGAGTAGGCTAACCCAGCCTTTACATTCGTTCAAACAACTATCAGGAACTGAATTTATGGATCTTGTCAAAGCAGGCAGGCAGGACAGCCGGCTGCCCTTCTGACCCTTGACCACCACAAAACTTCAAGAACATTCTTTTAACTACCTCTCCTGCCACACCAGTCAGAACAATCATCAATAATTCTTTAACTACAGGAGTCTTTCCAGAAGGCTTTAAAAAAGTATACATATGCCCATTATTAAAGAAAACAAACCAGGACCTACATGACTCAAACAACTACAGACCGATTACAAATGGATCTTTCCTGGGCAAACTAGTAGAATAGCAGCATTCACCCAGATGTCACAATTCATTGAAGAGAACGCCGCAGAAGCTCATCGCCATCTGGGATAACCTTAACAAAAACAGCTGACCATAACAGGGTCGCTGCACTACTTCTCTTGGACCTTTCAGCTTCATTTGACACAGATGAACTTGACACTCTAATCCAAAGACTACTAGTATATAGGGTACTGCTCTCGAGTGGATCACATCCTACCTTCAAAACAGAATGAATGTCATCCATACTCTCCCTTTCTTATCCAAACCGTACTTCACAAAAGCAGGGGTTCCTCAAGGCTCTATCATTTCACCCATGCTTTTCAACATCCACGTGAAGTCATTACTGGCATGATAAATTAATTTCCGCTCACATGCTATATCTATGCAGAAGACACATGAATACTTCTTAAACTAGAAAGCCCCAAATACATTGGAAACTCAAAAATCTTCAGTTGCCTCAGAGCTGTTGATCAGTGGATGTCATGGAGCCATCTCAAATTGAATGCATCCAAAACTGTAATACTCACATGTGGCGATTGGAACCACTCTGCCCCATGTCCTTACGATCTGGTACCACCTCCTAAAATGTCCAAGAAAGAAAGAAACCTTGGAATTAGCATGCACTCCAAGCTATCAATGAATGCCGTAGCAGATATGTTTTAGCAAGATCAAGCTTTATTACTTTAATGTGATGCATCTTCACCCACCTAGGATTTCCACACACGGTCTAAGCTGCTATCTCTCTTGTACTGTCTAAGCTTGATAACGCCAATGGCCTCTACCATGGATCATCTTTATTAACTATGAAAAAACTGCAATGCATTCAGAACTGTGCTGCCAGGCTACTCCTACATGTAAAGCCACAAGCCCACATCTCCCCTGCTTGAGGGCGCTACATTGGTTACCAGTTGCCAGAGGATCCACCTTCCTGCTGCTTTGTATCACCCGCAAAGCAATACATGGAACAGGACCACTTTTCATCAGGAATAAAATCACAAAATACATACAACAAAGGAACCTCCACTCCAAATTGGCACCTCGCCTCAAAACCCCAGCATACAAGAAAAAAAACATGGGTGGTACAACTTTCTCTGTTCAAGAAGCCAAATTATGGAATTCATTTCCCCGAAATGTAAGATCCACAGAAAATGATCTTATCTTCAGAAGACTATTGAAGAGTTGGCTCTTTCCCGCGTGAAATCCATACTTAAAACACAAATATACAGCTTATGCCTGTGTATATTACCATGTATAATTAGATTACATTATGTATTTCAATATGTGCATTTCTTTGTACAAATATATACACTAGTTATGGTTTAAAAATATATAGATATTCTTATAGATCTGCTTAACAAACATATATATTATTAATCGTTAAAATAAATAATATATATGTATACTTTTATGCCTAACATGTATATGGGTGATGCATAGTTTACATATGAGTTATTTGATTATATACTTATGAGTTTCTGTTTTTATTTTATGTTATCTATCACAATGTGTAAATATGATCATAACAATTGTATCTATAAGTGCTTTACTATTGAAATTGGGAAAAATATAAAATAAAAACAAACATAAACAAGTTGAAAAAACATAAAATTCCCCCAGAAAATTATTTTAAAAAAACATTAATAAACTAGCTTTATGTACAGCAACACTTGAAAATTGGATTTTCTAACTATTTATCTATAGGTGTACATATGGGAATTTATATAATACAACTATTTATTATTTTCCATAAACCTGTATATCTTTCTATGTAGTTATGTATCTGTATATTTATCTCTTTACTACTTCTGTAGAAAAAATCTAATATAAAAAACCTTCAACTCTCTCCAATTCACTACTTTATGTCTCATCCTATTCCTCTTTCAAAATATCCTCTACCTCCGCTCTCTGGCTTATTCCGAACCTCATTGTACTACTATGATCTCCCTAATAACCCCTTCTAGAATCTACCCTCCCCTATCCCTCCCCTATCCCTCCTTTGACTCACTGTACTACTATGAATTCCCTAATAATGCTTTCTAGACTCTTCACTCCTCTTTTCCTTCTTTGACTCATCCCAAACCTCATTTTACTACTATGATCTCCCAAATAACACTTTCTAGACTTTGCCCTCCTTTATACTATACTAAGACTTACATCCCCAATGCTTGACTTAACAACTTAGATTTCCCTATACAAATCCACTTTGGGTTCCAGAATAGCATACTATTCGCGAAAAAGCGCTTCAACGCCTTGTCAGGGGTAGTAAGCGATATATAAATACAATTACATGCCACAGACAATTTTTTTTATTTATCATGTAAGCATCTGTCCGTGGCATGTAGTGCTGCAAATTCACATGCGCCCACCAAGCCTCCTCAGACACCTTAGGTTATTGCAGTGCTCTTTCCTATTTGGTTTGCATGGTGATCCTTTTTAGGGTGAGCCTGCGACAGTGCATGCACTCTTGCTTGCGAAACACTATTATTTATAATCCACGGCTTAGAAGCTGCTCATTTCTTACCATTTGTTGGCCGCAGTGTCACTTTTCTTTGCAGCCTTCTAATTGGCCAGTGCAGGCCAAACGTCACTTCCCTATTTTTTCTGTGGCGTATGGACCAAATACAACTTGATTTAACTTAATTGGTGCCCGTCTGCTGGCTGCGCTGTGATAGGTACTATTTCTTCTCTTCCTCCCAACCCCCTCTGTCTGGTGCTCCCCCCTGCACCTCCCTCACTTTGTTTTCCCTTTACCCCCTCCTCTTGCTGTCTGTTATTGCTGCTCCTCCCCTACACCCTCAAGTTGCTACCCCCGACTGCTGTTCAAAACGGCTTTAAAAAAAAAGAAGCGCTATGACCATGGTCAGCGCTGGCTGTGTCATAGTGCTTTTTTTCCTTGAGTTTAAGCCATGTTGCACATCAGCTCGCACTACTGTGCACCATGTCTTAAAAACATTGACAAAGCGAAAAGATCTCACATAGGCGAGACTTATTGACTTTGTCAATGCTTGCCTCTCCTCTCAGCTCCATTTCAGCTTTGCCCGCCTCGCAGACAAAACAAACTACTGTTGAAACCGATGCCCACATGCATTACCAGCAATTGAAATCACTATACCATGTGACTCGAAAGACTTCTTTGAAGAAAAATAACTTACATAGGTCCAAGCCCAACACTAGATGGCGGGAGTATGCACAGCATGTGAATCTATAGCACAACAACCTGCGAACAGATGCTTACAGGGTAAGTAACGTTTTGCTTTTTAATGGAGAAGTAAAACACAAAAATATATACTTTTGTATATTTGGTTACATCAACTACACAAGAAATCAGTTACTGTCTCTTTGGAGACTCTCAGTCCTCAATGTCCTTCTTCATCCGGAAACACCTAGTAGTATTTCTCTTTTTTTCCAGGGCCTTGCTTTATTGGCCCACTGTAACTCCTGATCCAAAATTCGTGGCTGATGATCATTATTTGTGGCTATGTACAGGTACACAGTATAGCTCAAGTACTCAGGGAAGATGACATCACACGTGTTCTAATGAGGAACAGAAGCCACTGTATGACTGGCAATCCTATGCCTCCAGCACGAGGAACTGTGTTTACTGATCAGACAAGCTCCACTGAATTGGGCAAATGGAGCTTGTATTAAAAACTGATCTCCTCCACTGCCTTGGGATGTCACTAAAAGGCTTATAAACTGGCTCCTCTTCATGCCGGTTCTGTTGCAAACGTGTCCAGAAGATCATTAGAATAACTTAACATTTAAATGTCCTCTTTTCAAGCTACCACATTTTTTTTTCCTTTTTAGTTCGAGTCTGAGCAGCGCATGCGCTGCCCTGCGAGCCATGCTGTATTGGAGTATGTACTTGAAGCCCTGCCTACTCTCTGCCCATATTTGTCATTGGCTTGTGTCATTGTCCTTCATAAATGCTGGATTCAGATTCATTATTAGGCTTGTTAGTCCCTCCTTAGTTCCGCCTTGTCTTCATTTGTAACTTCCCATGAGGACTGGCCCTTTTACTTCCGTTGTTACACGGTACGTCTTCTTTACTCTGTATGCACTATTTTCTTTAATGAGTTCCTCTTACTGCAGGAGGGCAGGAGGGTCAAGCATTTGGAATGCAATAGGTCTCGCATTTGCGAGAGTTTAAGTTATTGGCATTGTAAATGACAATGCCTTTTTTTTATGTTTTAAAAACCAAAACATAAATAAAAGGCCTTGTCATTTACAATGCCAATAGCTCAAGCTCGTGTAAATGTGAGACCTATTGCATTGCAGGTGCTTGTTTGGTTTGACCCCGTTCCAATGAATAACGTCCCTCTAATGCCAGGCAAATTTAAGCAGTTTACATAGATGTTCTCAGCTCAAGACCTTGTCCTAAGAGACCTGGAAGAAAGCACAAGGATTCTTCTGATGACCCATTATTCTTACACACAAGGATCCTTCTGATCAACAGGTCCCAATGATTGTCGGAGACTGATCGGAAAAGTTGATTGCCGTTGACTGCAGGGTTTGTTTTACTATAGGGTGACCAGATCTTGAGAACCAAAAACCGGGACATTTTGCAAAAATAGAAGAAGGACTACAATTTTACATCAACGGAGCGGTGCAGAATGACAGCTGTTATCAACATAGAAACACAGAATAGGCACTAAGAAAATAAATAACATTTCATTTCTAAAACCAGTATCTTACCTGTTAATTAAATTGCACACTTATAACAGCTGCTTAATAGCACTGTTTTAGAACACCCAAAAAGTGCCTCTCACTGGTTTCAGTCGATCCCCTCTAAAAACCGGGAAATGAGCCAAAATTGCTGAAATCTGCCGGGACTGCTGGTGAAAAGCCAGGAATGTCCCGTCAAATCCGGGATGCCTGGCCACCCTATTTTACTGGTGCTTTCGCAAAGAGGTCTTTAGCTTCAGTATTATAGTATGCTGATCTCATTGGTTCATCTGGCTAGAAATGCAAGGTTTCTTACAGCTTCTTCACCCTGAAATAAAGCCAGAAGCCCTGGAAGTTTTTGAAGACAGGTGGTTGGTCTCTAACCATGTTATTAGTACACCTTAGTGTCTAGCAGCATTTGCAGTAAGGGATGTAGGTCCAGATGTTCGACCCACCAATTTGCGAGTTGCAAATTGCGTTGCATTTGCGACTCGCAATTTGCGACTCGCAAATTGGGATGCACAACAGTGTCTGAGACACTGTTTTCGATTTCCTGTGGGGTCGCAAATTGCATGCCGCATGAATATTAATGAGGCTGTCGCAATTTGCGACCCCATTAAGAATGGCTGGCACTCCCAGGGATGGTGGCCTGCTGGGGTCAGCAGACCACCATGTCTGGGACTGCTTTAAATAAAGCAATTTTTTTTTTTAAATGCAGCCCATTTTCCTTAAAGGAAAACGCGATGCATTTAAAAAATAAAAATGCAACTTTTCAGTTTAATTTTTTTAAGGGCAGGCAGTGGTCCCTGGGACCTCTGCCTGCCCTTAAAAAATATTTTAGAGCCACTCACAAAGGGGAAGGGGTCCCCTGGGGACCCCTTCTCGTTTGTGAGTGGTTTACCACCCTTCTGTGAAGGGTGGTAAACTGCGACTGTTTTGCGACCGCAATTGCGGTCGCAAAGCAGTCATAAATAGCTTCAGGAGTCGCTATTAGGAAGGGACGCCCTTGGAACGCCCCTTCCTAATAGCGAGTCGCTAATCCTATTTTGCGAGTCGCAAATTGATTTGCGACTTGCAAAATAGGATTTGTACATGGGCCACACGTTTTTTGCAGTTGCAAACGGCTCTAAAACCCATTTGCGCCTGAAAAAACGTTAGTACATCTGGCCCGTAGTACGTGGATTTTCTATCTCTTTGGTTCACACCAGGGTCTTGGCGGATCAGTGCTTAATTTGTAAAATAATAAGTGCCAGGGCTCTCGTCAGGAGGCCACTGCTGCTTGCACCACACATTGCCTCTGCCATGCTGCCAATAATAGTAATAACACAACTACTAACCATACGACTATTTTAGGCCCCCAAAGCTATAAGAATGGCTTGGGCGGCAGGTAATAGTCATTTTTAATGGATATTGAATTAATAATTAACTGTTGTTGTGATCATCTCTAATTTAGCCAGACAGCGTCACCTTGTGGCAGACTGTCGCAAGGGTCGGTGTTGACGATTAAATGTCGGTGCCAGCACCGGAAACCACCGGCTCAAATTAAGCACTGCGGAGGATTGAGATTTGAGGCGCTGCAGAAGGTTATTTTTACGTTTGAAACATTGACATGATATTAGTAGATAGGGTAGATTCATAGTTGGTCAATTGCTCTAGGAAGGAGGTATTAGCTTCCCAAACCTCTTTACAGGTATTTATATAAGATGCTCTTCCTCTCAGCAGGACCAGTATAGATATCAGTGACTCGGATACCCTCTAGGTAGAGGAGCAGGTGCTGCCTCGCCATCAACAACCCAGGGCGAGGTACCTTCCCAACATTAAAAAAACAACTTTACATTTCATCCCTCTTTCACTTTTCAGAGAGGGTGGAATGCGCTTGGTGGAGTTTCGTGGATCCGTTTTTTTCCAATTTTCTCCATGCTTGTAATAAAATATCGAGCAATGGATGTACTCTGCCCACGCACCAAAATTGTCTTAATTTTAGTAATATCATCTCCTATTCGTAAGTGAGGATATATCCAAGATATTTTTGATGTAGAAAAAAAATATTCTCTCAGGAGAATGAGTCTTATTATGGATCTTCAATAAGTTTATCAGAGAGAATACAGCAGAGATCTCCCTGCACCGAGAAGGGTAATTTACTCTTTATGATAGGTCTGTCAAATGCTTATTTTCATGCTCCGATGCTTCCTCCTAAAAGAAAAGTTCTTAGGTTTCTAGTGGAGACATATCAGCTCCAAAAATTGCAGTTTTTAGGTTGAGCCTGGGCAGCGCATGCGCTGCTCTGCGAGGCATGCTGTATTGGAGTATTATAGTTGAAGCCCCGCCCACTCGCCGCCCATATTTGTCATTGGCTTGTGTCATTGTCCTTCATAAATGCTGGCGTCTGATTCATTAATAGGCTTGTTAGTCCCTCCTTAGTACCACCTTGTCTTCATTTGTAACCTCCCATGAGGACTGCCCCTTTTACTTCGTTGTTACACAGTACCTCTTATTTAGTCTGTAAGCACTATTTTCTTTAATGAGTTTCTCCTACTGCAGGCACTACATGCTTTCCTGCAACATTCAGAGCATTCAGCGTGCCATGCGAGCTTTCAAGGGGCGCTTTTACAAAAGAAAGCATTTGTTTGTCAACTTGACAAACAAATGCTTTTTTTGGTAAAAGCGCCCCATGTCACACTTTCAGTTTAATAGCAGCCGTGGACCTTTCTTTAGACATGGCTAGTCTAAAGAAAGGGCCGTGGCCTCTATTAAGATGAAAGTGCAGCATGAGGTGCGTGTAAACACCAAGCATTTGCAATGCAATAGGTCTCACATTTTAGAAACTTTGACGTATTGGTATTGTAAATGACAATGCCTTTCATTATTTCAGGTTTTTTAAACACATAAATAAAAGACATTGTCATTTACAATGCCAATAGCTCAAAATCTCTCAATTGCGAGACCTATTGCATTGCAAATGCTTGTTCTAAAGTCTGCTCTCAAGCTGTGCTCCACGTGCTTGATTGTGGTAGTTCATGTTTGGAGGCAAGGGATTTTTGTTTACTTTGATCTGTAAGACCGGTGCGCTTGGTCCAGTGCAGGAATCGTGGTATAATATTCGCAGACATAAAAAAAACAAGCATTGGCATAGCCAATAGGTCTCGCTTTTGGGACCTTATAAGTATTTAGTTATGCAGCATAATTTCCTTGGTGCAACAACATCAACTGTTGCATGGCTAAACACTTATAAGGTCCCAAAGGCGAGACCTATTGGCTATGCCAATGCTTGTTTTTGTATGCACTCTATACTTTTTTGGCACCAATACCATGCCCTTAAAAACCCATGAATGGACTGTACCACTACATAAAAAAGAAAAATGCCCTTAATTTTTATACATTTTTTTTTTATCTAAAACCATGATTTTGCCCATTTGTTTTACGCAGAGCGTAAAAAATTACAACGTGACTGGGTTGGGAATGTTATTTCTGCTGGTACCCCCGGGGGAGGGAACAAGACAGTAAATACGCCGATGGAAGATGGAAATGGGTGGCTACCTAATACACAAAGGTTTACCAGCCATAGTATGGAGTACATGGGTGGATGGGAATGGTCGATTTGTATTTGCAAAACTGAAAATACAAGAAAGAACCCTGATGTTTGATTTCATCTATGCCACAGTGGGAGATAAAACAGACTTCGCCTCTTCTTTACCTAGAATGATACACACTTTTGGGGGGGACATACATTAAATAGGCAGTGACTGGAACATAGGGGCATATTAGCAAGGGCGTTATCGCCGCTTTAGCAGCACTTTTTGCCGCTATACCGGCGATATTTCTATCGCCCTATTAGCAAGCTGTCGCTAACAGCTGTTAGCGACAGCTTTATGGCGAAAGCGACCGTTTTGGTGCCGCTTTGCATGTCAGTGATAATTATCGCTAATGACATGCAAAGTAGGCATTCCCAACTAAAAGCGACTGCAAACAGTCGCAAACACAACTTCCCCCTATTAGCAATGCCCGCGAAGTGATAAAAAAAGTCACGCTAACCGCGATTATCGCTGGAATTTAACACCTGCTAAAAACTTGACTTAACCATTCTTGTCAATGGGAGGTGGATTGTAAGGTTAAGTCCTCACCTGCCTATTAGCAAGCTTTTCATTAGCGCAGAGAATTTATCGCTGGATTTCTCGCGCTATTGCTGGGTTTCGCCGCTATCGCTGGATTTTTTATAGCCTTGGAGATAAGCGTTGATAATAACGCGTTATCTCCGCGATGAAATCCAGCGATAGCCGGCGATAAAAAAAACAGCGCTAAGCGCGCTTTGCGATAATTATCGCAATTCCTTGGTAATATGCCCCATAGTATCTGACCCAACTCTATATCACTTAGGTAGCCCTGATAATGCTCATAATGGGAACAGACTAGTAATATAAGACATGATGACTGACCATGCCTTAACAGAACTATGGATACTGATGAACCCACGAGAAAAAGAATACACGTTCACCTTGTAGGCACATGGTATTAGGATTCTAGCAGATTTGGTTTTAGTCTCCACAGGACTACTTAGAAGAACTCTGTTGTAAACAATAGTAGCCAGCACAGCATCACACAGACCTTAGCCTTATACCTCCATCACCGGGTCAATGGTGGACGAATAAACTGCAACTCATATGCCCAAAGGAGAAGGAAAACCTACGTTCCATTTGCAGGCATATACGGAAAACAATGGGAAAACAGCTGCAGCAACACATTTTCAATGGCTAGCTGGATAGGCTTGACTTAGAGGTGAAATAATGAGAGTTGTGGCAATACTCATATGACAAGCGAATAATGAGAAAAACAGACTGGAGAGACTAGTCCAGCAACTCCATTTAGATGACATCACTTCTCATACACTATGCTCATTACCAAAGCTAAATATGACCTGAACATGATAGATACTACTACAGCAGGAACAATGCTATTTAAGTTAAGGCAAAGGCACTATGAACTAAATGCTCTTAGTAAGCCCACAATAGATCTTTCGCAACTAGACTCTGGTAGGCAAGACATAAAACAAGGAAGGGTATCATAGTCAGGAACAAGCCCTACCTAGTACGATTTTCATAGTGCCCAATATAACCAGTACAGGAAGAAACCAGGCAAGGAAGACTAAGGAGAAGAAGGCCAGTAGGAAATATCTCTGAAAGAGGAGGGCTTTCATAGTCACAAAGTCATAACTTATGCTAAACAGAGCTAAGTGCTCTCACATCTCTCTCACTAGACAGGTACTACTCATTTTTTAGGTCTCGCCTACGCAGCGCGCATGCGCTACCATAGCAGAGACCTTTAGCGATCGGCACAGCTTTGGGGGCAAAAACGTGCACGCGTTGCATTGCTTGCAATGACAACGCGTGCACGTCTGGCGATTCCCTTGCGGGAGCGCTCGGCGCCATATGGTGGCGCCATATGGTCGCAATCATCGCGCCTTGCTGCATGCTCCCGCAAGGGAATCCCGCAGGCCCCCTCCCCCCTGCTGCCGCGCGAGGCGCGCGCTTGTGCTGGTTTCTTTTGACTTGCCTCACTGTGGCTTCCTGTTAGCGTCGGCATCCGTCCTAATTCAGTTAATCTCCCTGTGCGGCGCCGTCACCCCCCACCTCCTGCCCGTCATACTTTTTGATGTGTTTTCAGTCGCAGTCGCCCGCGTTTCTTCTTTCTACTCCTACCTACCACTTGGATCGGGTACTCTATAGAGTCGAAGGTGAGATACATCTGCTTGCGTCACTTTTTCAGCTCTACTTCTGCCGGTACTGCGGAGAGGTTCACTCCCTAGAGACTAGAGTGTGTTTCTCATGTGGTGAGTCTGTCGCTGCCCTGTCCCTGGTGTGCTGTCCGTGATTCACTGCTGCGCCTGTACTGCTAACCTACCTGTGGTTCTCATGCCTCTCGGTGAATGTTAATTATAATTATATAACAATTATAAAGCAAAGAACTTGTGTTCCAAGTCAAAAGGAAGCTGCATTTTTAGCGGAACATTGGAGATTTCCACTCCACCTTAGTCTCCTAGCATTTGCAGATCACCCTCTCCCCCACCCCCCCATGTGTCCCGCCCCCCACAGTCTAGAATTACTTGTCCGAGCGGCCAAGCAGGAATGTTTGTCACCTACCGTGTGTGCTCGAAGTGCACGCAATAACATGCTTCGGCTGCAGCATTAATTTGGTAAGAGTGTTTTATTTTGTACCGAACACACGAAAAATAAAACAAAACCAACTTTTGGTAAGTTTTATGGCCAGGTTTTCCCTTATTCAGTGATTCCCGGGTTACAGCCTTAGAAGGAATACTGTAGGAATCCGGAGGAAACTGTGCAGTTTTGCAGTGTCATTTATTGGCTGCCACTTTTAGCGTTAATGCGAGCAATGACTGCTCAGCGGCTGCAGGAATTTGTCTCTCTGTTCCAGTACCCGAGACCTTTAAATTGAATTGGTTGTGGGCGCCCCAAGAACCATAGACATCCGCCTTTAAAACTTTAAACTGATAGTTTTCGCGTGTCCAGGTGGTAAGTGGTAGGAGTTTCTGATTGATAAAATAGGCAGGATTGCGCCTTTTCTGCCTTGCAGCGTATTTACAATTTTAACGTTACTCGCCCTCGTCTATTCTTCAAGAGCTCATAAAATATTTCTGGAATAGAAGAAATTTCAGTTTTTGTGTGTATGGTGTGGGGGTTATTGCCCTCTACAGAAACACTGTTCACAGTGTATATGTGCACATTGTTTAAAGTTTTTAACCATATGTCATCATTTCTAATGATTGAAACATTAGAGTACATCTGCTCGGAGATGCACCAACATTTAATTTTGCACATAGAAAATAGTACACCGTTGTACATTTGTATAGGTATTAAAAGTGGATACCAAATACTTTTATTTATTAAGTGGTTTATTGCTTCTTCCAGAAAGAATATGCCACTGTGCACAACCTAGTGACACTCTGAGGCCCTTAAAATTATACATGTCACAGGTAATGCAATCGCATTTCTGCCTTCACGGATGGGGTTGTTTTGAGGCCACATAAACCAAATGAGCACTTCGGAACAGCAATATTAAAACCTATAAAGAATCAGAGAACTCGGATATAAATCCAAGCTGCTCAAGGCCTCTCATGTAAATCATGGTTTCTATGATAGCACGATTTCTTGCTCTTGTCTAATACTTTTTTTTTTTACTTGTTTGAGTTGCTGCGGAGCATTCGTTGAAGAAACACTGGTGCAGCTGAATACTGTGTGCTGGCTACGTTTCTCTCCACACTTCAGTATATTTTTTAAACACTCTGGTACTGAGTTTTGCCCATGTTTATACCCAGCACGCTGTCGGGAAACGTCTAGCATGTCAAAAATGAAATACAGAATGATAGCCTAAAAATCACACTCCTCTAAAGTTCTGCAGTTTTAGGGAACACTTAGTGAAACTGCATTTTCGTTACGTGCATCTGTGTCTTAAATGAGCCTTGTGATGTAAAGTAAAAGGTGCATAGTTAATAGTAGCATGATGAAAGGATAAGCAAGTTATTGAACAAATCAATTGCGTATCCTTCCCATGAGCAGACTTTGGGGTGTCTTGATTTTTGCTTTTCAAGTGCTCTCCACCCGACCATAGTTAAAAATGTAGGCTTCACATGTTGGTTTTCCTAGAACACCAGATGTCTCCTGCATGTAAATGGCCGCAACTTGCGGGTGGGCATGACGGTGTTAGTACTTTTGGTCTTGATGGCATTCCCGGGTATTCAAACAGTATTCCTATTAACCTGACCTACAACAGCACACAATTGCTCACCACACAGTTCACCGAGACACAATTCACCACTACCCAACATAATTACACTCCACATATTACCACTCAACGCAACATGATTCAACTCCACATAATCACTCACCTCAATACCAGATAAATGCACCCTGCATAAAACCACTCTATGCCACATAGCAACAGACCACAAAAATGCCCTGCACGCCATGCCACATAATTTCAGTCCGCATCATTTCGCTCCATCGCCACACAGTGCCACGCCGCACAGATATACTCCACACATTTATATTCCACATCACATAATTCAACAACAAACCACGTATTTAAACTCAATACAATTACAGAACACACCACATTCATCCAAACAACACAACAGAATTCCACATCATGCCACAAAATTCAACAGCACACCAAATAATTGAACTCCACTACATACCACTCCACAACACAAAATACTCAATGCCACATAATTACTATCCACATAATTAACCTGCACATCATGCCATATAATTCCACTATACAGATCCGCTCTACACCACACTATTCCACGCCGCACAATTCCACAACTAACCATTCCAATTCAACCCACATAATTCCACTCCACAACACATACATCCACTCCACTCCATTGGCATAGCCAATAGGTCTCGCCTTTGTGACCTTCTAAGTATTTAGTTATGCAGCACAATATCCTTGGTGCAACAACATCAACTGTTGCATGGCTAAACACTTATAAGGTCCCAAAGGCGAGACCTATTGGCTATGCCAATGCTTGTCTTTATGTGTTTCTGTCTTCGATAAACAGGTTTTGTAGATAGACTCGCTGCCTGTGTGTTGCTTTTGTATGCAGTTAATGTAATTCATACATGCTATGGGTGAAAAAGCATGCAGTGCCAATACACAATGAAAGACACCACAATACACACTTCCATATACATGTTCAATCTAAAGCATTCTTTTTTTATTATTCGAAAAATTAAATTCGTAACGAAGACACGATGGGAATTCATATAAAAAAATATAAAATATACAAGCCCACTTGTAAATTGTAGGTGAATTCAAATTCTGCCCTGGTACACAGGTTGATGTACTGATTCCATTCTCCAAGACCAAACTCTGAAAAAGAAATCAGCCATCAACTGTTAAAACGTGTTCACATACACGTAGAGCACGCCAGCCCTCACTGTGCACTAATTTTAATTGCACAGTAAGGGCACACGTGCATCTCCAACGGATGTACTCTTGTAAAATTCACCGAAAAGTGTTGTACAAATCTTTCATCACAATGGATGTTTTTGTTTTATCTTTGTGCAGTCCAACGCAGAGCAGCTGCCATTTGATAACGCAGGTGTTTCCCCATAAAAACACGTCTTCTGTTGGCGAACTACAGTCCCATCACACTGACTTTTGTGCTGGGAAAAGACGAAAATCTCGTTTGATGCTGCTAAACACAGAATTACAAAATATATGACGCTCCCAGGCAGTGAGTGTTTCAAATGGAAATACTACCGTGCATTTACTCCTTATGACCAACACTCTCACCTTAAAAGTTTTGGTACTGCCCATTTCAAAATAAATCCGTGCACATGCACGCGGTACGCCAGTGCGTGCCCACTCAAATAATTACATTCAGGCCTATAGATGAGCCCGACTGCATGTCTGAGGGCAGTAGTGGCATCAAGATCTGGAGCAGCAATGCAGCCAACTAAAGGAATGGGGAATAACCCACAGACCAGATACTCCATGTCCCGCTTCCATCTGCACTGCCCTCTGCAAGTTCAGACAGGTGATGTGCAGAATGGCACTTCAGGCAGGGCTAGCGTCATGGCATTTCAACCACATAAAAAGCGATGGGACCTGCAGGGGCACCATGTGTTGAAACTGGTATTGGCCCTTGTCCCCACAAACCTCAGCTTGTGTTGCCGTCACTGTCCTGTCTGCCCCCACCAGTCTACCTTTACTATGCTACAAAAAAACTGGCATACCTCACAGCAAAACGACTGGTGCACATTCTGTGATAACATGCCAGGTACACCACAACAGAGCGATTTAGTGTTGGTGGAGGCAAATGGGGTGAGTGTACTTGATCCCACATAAAGACATAGGGGACATCATTTCAAAAGGGGACCCTCATGCTCAGGGCCAGCTATAGGGCAGTGCGACCCCTGCGGCCGCACTGGGTTGACCTGTGGAGGGGGGAACTGACCTCAGGGGGGTGGGGGAGGGGTATTGTGTTTGGCAACAACTTATGATTGGCGAGATGAGGGGCACTTTTACCCGGTGGGAGTGAGAGAATCCGATTAGGCGGTCATTGGGTGTGGGGGTACCAAAAGTGATAGTCGCACCAGGCGCCAACAGTGCTACAGCCGGCCCTGCTCATGCTTTTCTGCCGGCCTCGGCCACAGAGAGGAGATTCACTAGCTGCTGCCTAACCTGAGAGGGCGCCTTCATGGTAAAAAAAACAAGGTGTACATCCAAAATGAAAATGCAAAAAAGACCTGAACAAAATGCCAGAGCACTCGTCAATTAAAACAAAACGGGCGAGCCACGCATTTTGTAAATATTACGCGCGCCGCCATTGCAAATAAAACAAGAAAAATGAGACAAAACCGGGCGCCGTGCTGAAATTTATAGCGCGGCGCCCCTGTTGAAAAGATGAAAGCGGCGACCGATTAACAGCTCTGTGTACAGCCAAGGAGAGGAAGTTATCGGAAAGCAAGAGACGTGCAGCAGACCGTACTACGCCGGGATGGACAGAACCTCTTCTTGCATAACCTAAACCCACTCACCATTAGACGATCCCTTCCTTCCTTCTGAAGTGCTTCCCAGGCTTCAGCTTGTGTGCGTTGTTGAGGCTTCAGCTTGTGTGCGTTGTTGAATAAACTCGGAGTGGGCTGGCTGGCGCGACAGCTGCTGTTCATGCAGCAAATGTATCCTTTTCCCAACCCCCAGGGCACTTTTTTTTACAACAATAAACAAGGTGTACAGCCGAAACGAAAATGCAAAGAAGACCTGAACAAAATGCCAGAGCACTCGTCAATTAAAACAAAACGGGCGAGCCACGCATTTTGTAAATATTACGCGCGCCACCATTGCAAATAAAAATAAGAAAAATAAGACAAAACCGGGCGCCGTGCTGAAATTTATAGCGCGGCGCCCCTGTTGAAAAGATGAAAGCGGGGACCGTGCACGTACCGCTGCAATTGTTTAAGGGCTGGCTGCATGTTTGACAGGGCGAAGATGAAAGCAGATGTGCTGAATCGGCCGCGGCTGTCATTGTTTAACATAATGCGCATGGCGCGCTGCATGTAGTGACTGCAGGACCAGAAACTAATTAAAGACAAGCGCTGAAAGACAAGCGCGGCCCGCGGCCGCGAAAGTGAAAGTCCACATCTACAGCGTTTCCCTTGCGGGAGCAAGCTTTGGCACCATCTGTTTTCAAGATAATTACAAACAGATGGTGCCAAAGCTCGCTCCCGCAAGGGAAACGCCAAACGTGCACGCGTTGCAATAGAAAGCAATGCAAAACGTGCACGCTTTTTGCCAAAATGCTGATCGATTCCAAAAGGTCCCCTCCTATGCAGCGCATGCACGCTGCGTAGGCGAGACCGAAAAATAACTAGCAGTACCTCGATCTTTGAGAGAATTTGTTATGTAGATCATTCTGAACACTCAACGAGGACACGATTAACTTTGAGGAGTGGCTTTCTTTACTGATTCCGTCTTTTCTCTCTGAAGGTAGTGTCTGGCAGCGGGAGTAGTGAAGCACTGTTAGGTGGATTTTGTTTTTTCCTGTAGGTTGGATTTTCTGTAGATTCGTTATTTTCTTTACTTTGAGGCGCCTACCACAATAGTGGAGTGTAGGATTTTCACACAGCAAGGCAGCTTTTTTCCCCCTTTAATACCTTCCTCTTAGATGAGTTGGGTCGGGGGGGAGGGGAGGGGTTAGTAATCACAACCACTCCCCACACCCTTGGGCAGGGTGGCTACATGGACAATGTGGGAGAGCAGAGAGCTATCGCTTCCCAATTAGGGTGATCCACTTAAAGCTCAAGCCAGACTCAAACCTGATGCCTGGCTCTGGCTCTGGCTCAGCTAGAGGTCCTCTTGGAACTTCGAGCCCAAAACGAGCGAGCTTTTACAAGCGATGCTGTGGTCTATCAGTCACAGCTGCTGGCCATGTATCGTGGGGGTCCACGTTCGACCTGGGCTCAGCATTCTGCTAATCCCAGTAAATCAACCTAGGCTGAAAACAAAAGGTGTAGTCTGTATTGGTTGTGAAGCGCTCTAATGTCCTTGGGTCAGGCTGGATGGATGTAAAACTGCCCAAAATAAAATTTTAATTCGGCCTGTTGCCCACACTCTATTCTCAACCTTCAAGAATTAAGGGCAAAACATTAAGCTTTGATGTCAGAAAGAGATACCCATCTAGTGACTGAACTGCCCAGTGTGAAGCTGCACCATCTGAAATCAGTTCTACGTCTATTACTGGATCAAATTGTGTGATCTGTGGCAAATAGTTTATTTCACTGTGCCTCCTGTTTGTTCTTTATCACATATGAGAGGACCTTCAAATGTGTGAGTTCAGGATGGGCACTGCACAAAAAAAACCTGCCTTGTCTTTGATTAAAGGATGATAGCATGTGCTGTAAACTTAAGCAGGTGCCCTAGCCCCCTTGGACTTACCTGTGCCTGGTCCTCTGACTAGGCTATGCCCTTTCGGAGTCTGCTCCAGTGCCTCGAGGCTTCAACCTCGCTCGTGCTTGCACTTTCTGTCGCTCTGTCTTCTCCTCAGGTTTGTGACTCGTATGCTCTTTGTACGTCTATTGCTTTGTTTTGTGCCTTTGCTATGCTGTTTTGTGCCTCTCTTGCTCTGTCTTTTGATCTCGTTTTGCTGCCTCTGCTTTCTGTTCATTGCTCTTTTGTGCCTCTTGTGCTCTGTCTTTTTTACCCCGTTTGCTCAGGTTTTTTTTTTTTTTACCTAATCCGCTGCAGCTACAGGGAACACCTCATGTTCAACCTGCGCATCACAGCCAACTTCTCCCAGGGTGGAACCTTTGTAAACTGACCCCGAAAACCCCTGCCAACTTCACCAGTGATATCACAGACTTTAAGGCACCTCTTATGATCAACTACAGCACCATCCTCCTCCCCAGAGACATGAACTTGGAAGGCCACACCGATCCTAACTCAACAGCCCTTCTAGAAGACCTCCAAAACCTTGACCCACATACACCGCTGGACACGTACTGGACCAAAATTTCACCTCCCTCGCCTATATCACATCACATTCAACAAGCCAGCAGCTCTCACTTGGACGCCTTCATCGATTTTCAAATCCCTGCCCTACACCAGCACACACCCAGCTCCACCAGAACTGCACGCTGCAGCTGGGAAAATGTCACCAAAGAAAACTGGGCTTCAGCCCTCTCCATAAAGCCCAAGCACACCAGCAGCTCGCTAAAAGCCAACAAGAACTTCAACAGCTGGATATCCAAATGTGCTAATGCCCTAGTCCCCTTCCAGCACATCCCAACAGCAAGAGTCGGAAACAGGCCAGCTGGTAGACAGAGGAATTCAGGATGATGAAATGCCATTGCAACCAACTGGTACGCAAGTGGAGAATGAGCCAGGACCCCACTGACAAAGACACTTTCAGATCCGCCCTGAGGCGCTACCACCAGCAAATCCAGAACACCAAGTGCACAGATTGCTTCGACGACAACACTATCAACAGCAAGGAAATCTTTGCCATTATCAAAGACTTCACCATGTCTCCAGCCACGTCTTACACCCTCGCAAGACCTCTGCAACAAGCTCTCTGTATTCTATGACAAAATCACCTACATATATAACATCTTTAACCCAAACGGCACACTGTTACCCTCTCATCTCAACTTCACAGTACGGATGAAGACTGAATCCTGCCCTCATGACCCACCATCACCATGGACGAAACTCCTGTGACAATGGAGACCATCCACTCAGGAGCCCCATCTAACCCCTGCTCCCACCATGCATTTACCAAAGTTCTCCTACCAATCAGCGAGGCACTAACCGCATCCTCAATGCCTCCATCGACTCAGCATCTTTCCTGGACAACTGGAAACATTCCACTGCCACCCCCACTTAACAAAACATCCTCAGACCCAGTCAAACTAAAGATCTATCTCCCACCTACCATACCAGGGCTATCTCTGGATGAAGCTTCTCAACCAATGCCTTACCAACCACCTTAGCAACCATCAGCTCCTTGATGCCACACAGTCCAGATTTGGTCCCAACCATTGTACTGAAACACCGTTTATTGGTGCAACAGACAGCATCTGCATGATCCTAGACAGACAAGACATGCAGCCCTCATCCTCCTGGAACAACGCGGGCGCGGTGGAGACTGACAATTGCAGTCTGGCAGGCGAAAACGCGACCTTTTGGCGCGGGATTCGTCTGGTTGCAGGTACGAGGGACGACAGCAACCACTCGATTTGGTGCGATAAAGAAAAGAGGTGATGACTGGCTTCCCCGACAGCCCTGACGAAGTTGCCTAGACAGTTTGGCAACGAAACATGTTGGCCTTTCGTGGGTGAAAGTGGCCATATACATGCCTGTTTTTAACCTGAGGACACTCGCAGCACTCAATAAAGTACGTCTTGCATGTGAGTGGTACCCCATTTTAATTGTGAGAATAGGTTCTCTCTTTTTCACGGTTGGGGACCAGTGGGCACTGAGTGAGCTACATAGACTCAGTGTTTGTTGACACACAGCTCTTATGATTTATTTCTTGTTTGATTTCTCACCTCTGAGGAAGTTTAAGCACACACCTCTCTTTTTTCTTTTTGGCCACGAAAGCAACCGATGATGATAACGTGGGCATACTGGCGAGTACCATCCAGCAGCTCCTTGGGTTTGCGCACGTGAGGTGCTTTCTGGTCTTCTCTCACATTTTTTCTTGGCCTTTATTATATAATTTGTAGCACACATTATTGTGACGGTTTGAAGTCACTTTGCTGTGTATACATGCTGTGGTTATTGACGTTTTCTTAAATAGAACAGGAGGGACCAGCAGGCCATATGCAATTAGCTGGACCTGAGAGAGAAGTTTTAAAGGGTTCAGTGAAAACTCCCAGTGGGTTCCAAAATCACAAGGTTACCTGTTCGATAGAGGTCAGATCTGGTAGTGTTTATAATTGATTGAGTGGGGGGCGGTCTGACTTCTTGATCCCCCTTTGCTCCTGTTGTGTTTGTGATTTCTGTATATACTATACCAAAGTGAGGTATAGTGTGCACAGAATCCAGTGGAACCCAAAAGGTAGGCAGAGGTATAGTAGATAGCACCTCACTCTCTATTTGTGGTAGTGTGGTCGAGCAGTAAGGCTTTATCAGAGGACAGTGTTAAGCATTTGTTGTACACACTCAGTCAGCAAATGAATTCACACACTCAAAGACTGAACTTCAGACCAATTGTTTTTTTATAAAAATATTCTTTTAGTTATTTCATTTTTGTATAACCGAGCAAGCCTGGCACAGGTAAGCAATAAATACTTTACAGTAGTAATGCAGTTGTAACACAGTTTGGATTGCAATTGTATATGCACTTTGTTTTGATTACAGTATTGTTACTGAAAATGCAGTGCTTTGGATATTTAGTACATATACTTTGGGGCCGATTCCGATCTCGGTCGGAGGCGCACCCAATAGCATTCGGTCGGGAAAAAAGCCATGCGAAAGCCTGTTTCCCGACCGATCCGTACAGCACACCGAACGAGTAAGTACGATGCGCACAACAGCACAGAATCCGGCCGAGCCGTACTCACCCAAACCAGGTCCTGTTCCCCGACCGAGGCGAATCCGGAAACGGCGAATCGAGTCGCACGGAAGGAAAAATGCAGCTCCGTCCGGCTGAACGAGTACGATGCGCTTTCCGTATGCGCCGAACCCGTCGCTACGCACGGCACGTCAAAGCATCCGGGAGAGGCGCACATAAGCTCCGATTCGCGCCACAACACGATACACGGCTACGAGACGAACACGCCAGCGACGAGGACGAGGCGAAGCGACGAGGACGACGCGAAGCAACGAGAAGGACGAACGACACGAACCAACCATGAATCCCTTCGTCCCGATCATACCAATATTCTACATTTACTACCGGAACAGGCACGGACGCGTACGGCGCAGAAGGTAAGCCAGACACCAACCACAAAACACATACAACACGTACACGACACATCACACACACACAGAGGGATGCAGAATATACTTACACCAGCAACAGCAGCACCATAGGGGCGGGATGCCCATCACCAATGCCACATATGCACACAGTGGCCTGAATGCGCACCACCACCCCTACCCAGGGGGGGCAGGATGCCTACCACTACTACCACCCTCACCCAGGGGGGGCTGGATGCCTACCACTACTACCACCCTCACCCAGGGGGGGCTGGATGCCTACCACCACTACCACCCTCACCCAGGGGGGGCTGGATGCCTACCACCACTACCACCCTCACCCAGGCGGGGGCTGGATGCCTACCACTACTACCACCCTCAGCCAGGGGGGGCTGGATGCCTACCATCACTACCACCCTCAGCCAGGGGGGGCTGGATGCCAACCACCACCCTTAGCCAGGGGGGGCTGGATGCCTACCACTACTACCACCCTCACCCAGGGGGGGCTGGATGCCTACCACCACCCTCAGCCAGGGGGGGCTGGATGCCTACCACCACCCTTAGCCAAGGGGGGCTGGATGCCTACCACTACTACCACCCTCACCCAGGGGGGCTGGATGCCTACCACTACTACCACCCTCAGCCAGGGGGGCTGGATGCCTACCACCACCCTTAGCCAGGGGGCTGGATGCCTACCACCACTACCACCCTCACCCAGGGGGGCTGGATGCCTACCACCACCCTTAGCCAGGGGGCTGGATGCCTACCACTACTACCACCCTCACCCAGGGGGGCTGGATGCCTACCACTACTACCACCCTCACCCAGGGGGGCTGGATGCCTACCACTACTACCACCCTCAGCCAGGGGGGCTGGATGCCTACCACCACCCTTAGCCAGGGGGGCTGGATGCCTACCACCACTACCACCCTCACCCAGGGGGGGCTGGATGCCTACCACCACCCTTAGCCAGGGGGGGCTGGATGCCTACCACTACTACCACCCTTAGTCAGGGGGGCTGGATGCCTACCACTACTACCACCCTCACCCAGGGGGGCTGGATGCCTACCACCACCCTTAGCCAGGGGGGCTGGATGCCTACCACTACTACCACCCTCACCCAGGGGGCTGGATGCCTACCACCACCCTTAGCCAGGGGGCTGGATGCCTACCACTACTACCACCCTCACCCAGGGGGGCTGGATGCCTACCACCACCCTTAGCCAGGGGGGCTGGATGCCTACCACTACTACCACCCTCACCCAGGGGGGCTGGATGCCTACCACCACTACCACCCTCACCCAGGGGGGCAGGATGCCTACCACTACTACCACCCTTAGCCAGGGGGCTGGATGCCTACCACTACTACCACCCTCAGCCAGGGGGCTGGATGCCTACCACCACTTTTAGCCAGGGGGCTGGATGCCTACCACCACTACCACCCTCACCCAGGGGGGCTGGATGCCTACCACTACTACCACCCTCAGCCAGGGGGCTGGATGCCTACCACCACCCTTAGCCAGGGGGGGCTGGATGCCTACCACCACTACCACCCTCACCCAGGGGGGGCTGGATGCCTACCACTACTACCACCCTCAGACAGGGGGGGCTGGATACCTACCACCACCCTTAGCCAGGGGGGGCTGGATGCCTACCACCACTACCACCCTCAGCCAGGGGGGCTGGATGCCTACCACTACTACCACCCCGACTCATAGGATGGACAATGCATGACACAACCAGCACACCACAACCTAGGGAATGCAAGAAGAAGACATCCCCCCAACACCATGACAAGCGTGTGTAGACTGTGTCAAATGCCTACAACACCGAACATGACTTTGAACATACAATGTGACCCCCTAGCACATGTGCCACACATATATGTGTGTGGCACCCACAATGCAAGCAGGCCATGACCATTGTGGCAATGGGGTCCAAACCCCCATCATCACAGTGACCAAAATGTAAGTGTGGGGTCCATAGCTGAAGCACATTTTGAACATTGTGGCAATGGGGTCTAAACCCCAATCACCACAGTGACCAAAAGGTAAGTGTGGGGTCCATAGCTGAAGCACATTTTGAACATTGTGGCAATGGGGTCCAAACCCCCATCATCACAGTGACCAAAATGTAAGTGTGGGGTCCATAGCTGAAGCACATTTTGAACATTGTGGCAATGGGGTCTAAACCCCCATCATCACAGTGAGCAAAAGGTAAGTGTGGGGTCCATAGCTGAAGCACATTTTGAACATTGTGGCAATGGGGTCCAAACCCCCATCATCACAGTGACCAAAATGTAAGTGTGGGGTCCATAGCTGAAGCACATTTTGAACATTGTGGCAATGGGGTCCAAACCCCCATCATCACAGTGACCAAAATGTAAGTGTGGGGTCATTAGCTGAAGCACATTTTGAACATTGTGGCAATGGGGTCCAAACCCCCATCATCACAGTGACCAAAATGTAAGTGTGGGGTCCATAGCTGAAGCACATTTTGAACATTGTGGCAATGGGGTCTAAACCCCAATCACCACAGTGACCAAAAGGTAAGTGTGGGGTCCATAGCTGAAGCACATTTTGAACATTGTGGCAATGCGGTCCAAACCCCCATCATCACAGTGACCAAAATGTAAGTGTGGGGTCCATAGCTGAAGCACATTTTGAACATTGTGGCAATGGGGTCCAAACCCCCATCATCACAGTGACCAAAAGGTAAGTGTTGACAAAGAAAGAGGTGCAACTGCCAAACTGCATGGATGATTCCTGGTCACAGAACAACAAACACATCAGTGGCAAAGTAGTGTATGTGTCCCATTGCAACATAAATTGGGGGAGCCAAATACTGCAGTGCAAATAAGACATACCTTTGGCCATGTGCAGACAAACAACACCCATGGGGGCTGACACCGTCAACAATCATCAATGACACAATGACAGAAGTGACCATCAGAATGCAGACCCACATATTTGCACCAATGGGCACACAAATGCAGATACCCTGTGGAGACTGCAGATGTGAGGTGAACAGATACCATACCATGGCAGCAATGGGACACACAAACCATGATCATTGTGCTGACCGATGACCTAGGAGTCCCAGGGACAGCAGGGAAACCCACCAAACTACATACAGCCAATGGCACACCCAAGATATGCCAATGCAGTGGTGCAGATGCACAAACACAAACAGGCAGACCCACACTGCACATCATACACAACAGGTGAGGGGGGTGCCAGTGTCCCCAGGCAACCACACAACACATGAGGAGACCTGAATACCAATCATACAGATGTGCATACAGTGCCACACAAAGGTAACTCATGGATCCAAATCCCCTATGTGGGCAAGCAGGCATTGTCAGATGAGAGGGAGCACAAATCACACATGTCACACAGGCACGTAGGGACAGCAACTGACACAGCAAGACACAGACACACCACAGCACCACCCCCAGGGCCCCCACAATGTGGTGACCCTGGGCTGCATTACAATCCCACTGTGATGACAAAGCTAAATGTGGTTCACACTGTGAACCACAGTCATGTGTCCTGAGCAACTAACTACCATCACACCTACACAAGCACAAATCAAACAGCATGGCCAGTAAGCCAAGGCCAACATGGAGGCAGGGGCCTAGGCGGGCAACAACTCTCATCTGCACACACTCAACACCACACCCCTCGACCTCCAACAATGTGCAGCAGTGAAGCACTCATGCACTGGTGACATTGCACATGCACCCATGACTATTCCAGGGTGGTGGGTGGGAACCAAGGTGCAGAAACACATCACACATGGCCACTCAACAAGACTCCTGAATGTCTGACACACTGCACACTACGCTGTACATGGACATGACGGCAATACCACACCAACCAATGGGATCCCAGCCACAGTCACACACCAATGAAGAAGCCAAGGTCACCCACAAAGAACACACATAGACAACAACCAACATTGCAGCCCGGACCCTGAGGAGTGCCAGCAGTCACACACACAACGTGTCACAATCACTGAAAGATAACACAAACTGGAAATCACATGACAGGGGCAAACAACAAGTGCCAAGGGGAAACCTGACTGTGACCCATCTGCGTCTGCACACAAACTCAGCCCTGACAGCAAACACACCTATGGGTGACACCCTGATGACCAGTAATGTGCCATGCACCCACATCACAGAGAACCCAGGGCGAAGACTTTGGGTGAACATAGGTCAACTCAGCTAGCATCACAAACAGGTACAACACTAGGGATCACAGCATGCACAGCTAAACGGAAGTGAACACACAGACATGCACATACAACACACACCTTGGGCGCAGGCAATGTCACAGGAGTACACACTGCCATGAGGGGACTCCACTCCTGTGTGAGGAAAGCAGTGCCATATGTTGCCTCAGTAGGGCCCCATCATGTCAGCTGAGCACTTGGTCACACAATCAACAATTAGCACCAAATGAGGGCTCCCGTAACATCAGCCTGGTCATGGAAGTGCCAACGGAATCATCAGCACAGATCCAACACACTTGTATAGCAATGTTGCACTGACAACACAGATGAGTCCTTCCCCATTGATGCCCAAACCTGCATGTCCACTGGAGATGGCCACACGGTCAGGGAAGTAGACGAATTGAACAATGGCAGGCACAACAGATGTGCAGGGGTGGAAGCCACAGATGTGAAATAGGCAATCTAAGTAGGAAATCCCATTGCCAAATACTGAACACATGACACCCTCAGATGCTGCTATGGATGACATGGATACACCACAGGATAGGACACATTCCCCCTGGACCACATGGGTTCCTGCACAGTAACACTTCATTATCATGAGACCAAATATCACCATCACTGCAGCAAGGGCATGGTTAGCATCATCAACATCATGTACATCAGAAGCAAAAGCACTAGAGAACAGAAAGTTGCTTTATTCAGCATATGTGGCATTAAAAGTAGAAGTCCGGTAGGAAATAAACAAAGGCCAATGGCCAGTCCATCAACAAAGTCACAAGTGGGTGACAGTGGCAGATGCCACCCTACACATGCCTGCACAAAACCAGGGACAATCCACTAGGAGGGGCAACCGGGGGGTAGGCCAGGCACCGCAGGGACAGGATCAGGGCTCACCAGGAGGAAGCAGGGAAGGGGTGGTGGGTGCTGGAGAGCCACTGACAACTGCAGTGGAGGTGTCTGACATGGTGTGTGCCGGCACAACTGGGGGCATGGCTCAGATGTTGTGGGTGCCGGCACGACTGCAGTGGACCCTCCAGATGGAGTGGACAGGTCCGCCACTGCAGTGCCCAAGTCAGACAGGGTGGTAGTGGACTCCACTGCAGTGCCTACCACCAGGGGAGGAGAATGGGGAACAGGCAAGGTGGGCTGGACAGAGGGGAGGACACCCTCACCACATCAGTGGCACAAACAAGCGCAGCGGGGGTGTGGTGCCGGGAGAGCAAGTGGCAGGGGGAGAAGGCCGGATCCTCTTGGGGATGGTATATCTGTGGGTGGGGGAACCTGGGGCAGGGTGTGGTGGGGGCACCTGTGGAGTGGGGGCCTGAGGGATGGAGGAAGGAGACCTGGTGCTTGAGCTGCAGGGCGGCGGCGGGGTCTTGCTCTTACCACTCCGGGGGACTTGCGGGTGGGGGCCTCAGTCTGTCTGCGCCTGGGGGAGGGTGTCCGGGGGCGAGGGGCACTCTGCTCCGTGTGGGGGGGGCTTCCTCTTCCCCCTGGATGCTGGAGCAGCTGGATCGGAGGGGAAGAGGCCGAGGTCACTGAGGAAGAGGCGCTGGGTCTTTGGGGTTGCAGGTGAGGCAAGGGAGGGTGTTTTGGAGGGAGAGGCAACTGAGGACTGCGCAGTGCCCGTGGATGCGTGTGTGGGTACCAGGGCCCCATCCCTGTGAGTCTGGTTTCAGTCCCCTGACTGTGCGTGCGTGTGCGTTTTGTTTGTGGCGTGTGTGTCTGTGTGCTGGACGTGTGTGTGCTGGTGTGTGCCTGTGCCGGTGTGTGTGTGCTTGGGACGAGTAAGGTGCTGGGGAGTGTGGATGGAGCAGAGGCAGGAGGGGTGAGGGACTGTCTGAGGAGGGACACTGCTGCCGTCAGGGAGGAGTCCATGGACCTATTGCCCCTCTGTAGGTCAGACATGCCCGATGAGATGCCCTCCATGAACGACACCAGCTGAGTCAACAGAGCGGTGTGTGCATGGAGGACACTCAGCATGGCTGTCTGCCCTACATGGAGCTGGCGAAGGAGGTACACAGACTCCTCACTCAGGGCAGCAGGGGACACAGGGGCAGGGGTGCGGTGCCTGGCCCAAAGGAGACATGCTCCCGAACATGGGAGCCTCCACGGACCTGGGGAATGGGAGCCGATGGGAGGGCGGTGGTGGTGCTGGTGGTGGCGGGGACAGCAACACTAGGTGGGGTGTGGTGGCTGCTGACACCCGCCTCCATAAGGGAGTCATCCTCCGAGTTGCTCTGGTCCTCAGCTGAGGTGGATGGTGCTGAGGACTCCTCGGTGTGGCTCCCCTCGCCCTCCGTGCCACTGGGTCCCTCCGACCACTCCTCGGCTGCTGACCCAGTCTGGCTCTCTGGCTCCTCCTGGTCCGTGGAGCTGTCCCCTTCCGTGGCCGTGGATGTATCTGTAAACAATGGGGAAACAGACAGACATCAGTCACCTGCACCAAACGCACACACCACTGTGAGCACAGCACATTACAGAGCAAGCCCTGGCATCATTAGTTGAACATTGCTAAAAGTGCCCTAACTGAACAGGAGAAGCCAATTGTCAGTCTGATGCCAACCATGGCACTCACATCCCACATGGCCTTGCACCCATCTGTCTGGTGTCTGTTGGATTGCAACACCCCAGTGTGGACACATGCACCAACTACACAGTAGTTGGACAGTGCAGAGGACACGGTGTGGCATGTGGACATGCACACATCACAGCTCTTGCCACTGAGTCAGTACAGGTTTCCGGATGAAAGGGATGCCCAGAGTCAAATAGGAAATGCATGCGATGCATACCAGCGACAGACACCATGATGCACCCATGTCCTGATAGCCATCGCCACAATGGTGTGCATGTAGCACATGTCACTACCCTGCAGGACCACCAATAAGTTGACACATGCCATGGCAGAGGCATGACTGCTAAGTCATACATCACTGTCTCAGTGATGTATGACTTGGCAGCCAGACAACAACACTATGCACTGTGTCACAATAGTAGGTCATGGGGAATGCAAGTCCTGGAGCTGCACAAGTGCACATGTACATCCCCCACACAACACATCATCTTAACCCTCATCTGTCCAGGTCATACCTATTGGACATATGGGAGACCTGTGACACTACCCTCTGGACCTGAGCCCCTCACAATCTGCTGTGAATGGGGAACAGCTGCCTGAACTTCACATTCGCATACCCCAGTCTGCACGGGCAGCTGATCAAACACCTATGTGACACACAAGTATCGTCTCCTATGGTCACATCTCCAGGGGCATGCTGAGCCCCTACCAAGAAACACCCCAGCAGTCCTGGCAAGTAATCCACAGCACACTGACACAGAGGCAGACACCTGAGGGGTCAAATCACTGCGCACAATGTGTCAGCTGATACACGGGAGTGGGAGTACAGAGTGCATTGCATGGCCTGGAGTAGGCATGACTGTCCTGCTCCACATGAATGAGGGATGAGCCCTGGACAGTGGATAGCTGGCTATGTATGTGTGACACACGTAATCTGCACACTCCTGGGGCCCAAACATTGTTCCCACCCGCTGCATGGGCGTGTGCCACATACCCCAGGCACATGTGGTGGCTCAGCTCAGCAAGTGGACCGCATATCAAAGCAACACGCAGATTACATGTCCGAACACAGGCGTTGTGTGAACAATGGACCCACCCATGATGCCCACAACAGAGTTAGGGAAACAGATGCTGTCCCCCACCTTTAGTGAAGCAAACTGCAAGGACACAGTCCCAAGTGACACAATTCCCTGAATGTAAGGGCCACACCTGGGTATCAGACGAGCAGTGGGCAGTGCACAATAGAGGGACATGGCTCCTGGACAACATGACTGCTGCACTGTGGCAGTTGAACCAGGCCAGAGGAGGGCACAAAGCATGTAATACAGAGTTCACAGTGCAGTCTTTGACTCACCCCCTCCTTGCTGCTGTCTGGCCTTCAGCTGCCCATCCAGGTCTGGAAACACCACCGCCAGGATCTGGAGCATGTGGGGGGTCAGGGTCCGTGTTCCGCCCCTCCTGCGAGGAGGCGACAGCTTCAGCTGGACCCGTGCAATCCTCCGGGTCCAGCCCCGAAGGTCCTGCCACCTCTTCTGGCAGTTGCGGATCCGGCGCTTGTAGACCCCCACGGACCGGATGGCCCGGACGATGTCCTTCCAGATCTCCTGCTTCCGATGGGCATTAACCTGTCAGGATGACAAAGTGAAAAGGCCATTACTACACATGCAACATATCGGTGCATGACACAGTTGTATATACATGTCTCAATCACAGGGGCACATGATGTACACAGGCAGTGCAAAGCTGCCCATGGACAGTTTGCCAGACGTCACTACATGGTATCATTGCATGGGAAGTAAAACCTTGTTCAAATGCACTGTCACTGCACCATACCTGTCCAGTGCATGTCACTACACACTAAGGGGGGTGACAACTACTCAGTGAGCCTGCTAGCCAGTGGCGTGCATACTTCCAGCCTTGCTAGTCAGACAAAATGCACATTCAGAAAGGCAGTGCACAGAACACTCACCTGCTCCCCTGGTGTCCCATACAGCTTGCTGTACTGTGGAAGTAGGCTGTCCAGCAGGGCCTGGTTCTCCTCAAGGCTGAAGGCTGGGGCTCTCTCCACAGTACGTGCCATTGCAGGGTCCAGAGGGGCAGAGACAGCAGCAGTGCAGTGGCAGATGTCGTCCTGGAGCATGTAGTGCAGGCAAGTGAGCTCTCAGGGGAACAGCCAGCAATATATATGTGCTGGAGAGGCAGATACTGTCCCTTGTGTCCAAAGTGATAGGTCCAAGTCGTTTGCATCTTCTGAATCTGGCCAATCCATGGAATAGCAGCACCAAAACACGCCCACAGCATCCTTCAAATCTTCAACTTCATGACATACATGATTTTGCAACATTGTTGTGGGTGACCAACTGATTTTCCAGCAACCGACTCGTTCGAAATTCGAAAACGCGTCCGTTGCCAGGCAAGCCCATTGTCAATGGGTGCGCACCGATCGGTCCATTGCGGTACAACGCGTACAGGGGTACAACGCGTACCCGCACACATTGAATGCAATGGGCCGGCCGGGGGCACCGATCGGTCCATTGCAGTTCAACGCGTACAGGGGTACAACGCGTACCCGCACACATTGAATGCAATGGGCCGGCCGGGGGCACCGATCGGTCCATTGCTGTTCAACGCATCACTGTACATGTGACTGGCATATGTCAGCATGCCTGTCTCAGATGGACATATGCCAGCCACAGATAGCTCCCAGGGAGTGAGGGGCACACCTACATCACGACAGCCTGTCCAAACTTTATCATAAGGCATGTAAGGCTGCATTTCCTATTGTGTGTATGTTGGTGTACATGTTGTCCTGTGGGTGTCACCTGTGGGCAGCCACCCCCAGGCTGTGCATGTGTTCATGGGGACAGGATCCTGGGTGTTACGTGTACATGACCACTGTGATGTGCAACTGTTCATATCTGTGCATGTGCCATGGTCACATTTCACGGTGGTGTATGTGTATGTCATGTCACATACCCCGTGAGTCCCATGTGGGACGGTATGTTTGAGCCAGGGTGTCCCAGTGGCACAATAGTGATGGTCCTCCACAGTCTTTGTGCATGTAGTGTTTACAATGTCTCTGATTTCATGTGCACAATGGGAGACAGTCTCCACATCCAGGTTGTGTGTGCATGGACTTTGATGTTGTGCGTGTGTGTGTCACAGACGTCCATGTCTGTCCTGCCGTGGCAAGTGGGACCACTACCTGTGGGGGTCATGGTTGTTTTGCTGTGGTGTATACATGATACTCCATGTAATGCCAGTGTCCATGTGGCAATACAGGGTCCCTGGGAATGTACCTGTCGTTGAGCTGTGGTGCCTGGGGCACATCTGTCCTCACATGTCACTGTGGGGGTGATTGTGACACGGCAGCAGGAGATGGGAACTGTGACACGGCCTCATGATATCCAATGGGCCAACCTGGGACTAATTGATGCCACCTGTTGGACCGTGTTGACAGATGTTGGCCATGTATGTACCATACATGTCCTTACGGAACTGCACACTTCATGTAGTTGTGCCTCATAATGATGTATGTTGGGATATTGAGTGTGTTCAATGCCGCATATGTGGGGTGACTGACAATCTTGCTTACTTCTCCTCTGCACTGCAGGGCTCCTGCTGTCCATCGACCATTCCCAGACCTGGCAACGATGGTGGAACGGGACAGCATCCGACGGTACCGCTTCACCAGGCAGCTGATTGAGGATTTGGCAGTGCAGTTGTCCCCACATTTGCAGCCTGGCCGGCCGTATCCTACAGCGCTGACCCCCAAGGTGAAGGTGATGGCAGCCCTACACTTCTTTGCCACCGGTACCTTCCAACATACTGTGGCGACTGCTGGTGGGATGTCACAGACCATGTTGAGCCGTGTGCTCCGCGATGTTTTGGCGGCAATGTTGCTATTCCTGAACCGGTACATCTATTTCCCTAGACTGCGACGACTCACTGACGTGAAGAGTGACTTTTATGCCCTGGGGAGGATGCCGCATGTCATTGGCTCCATTGATGGGACACATGTGGCTTTGGTACCACCACAGGCCCAGGAGCAGGCCTACAGGAACCGCAAGCACTACCACTCGGTCAATGCACTGGTGGTGTGTCTTGCAGACATGACCATCACACACGTGTGTGCCCGTTTCCCTGGTTCAGCACACGATGCCTTTGTGATGAGGAGTAGTCGCATCCCCAGGATGATGGCACAGATGCAGAACCAGCGTGCCTGGCTTGTCGGTGTGTACTGACTTTGTGCCATTGTGTGTGATCTGATCTGTAGTATTCTGCCCACTTTTCCAAGTCAGCTAATGTGCACTTGTCTGTCCGTAGGTGACTCGGGATAGCCCAACATGCCGTGGTTGCTGACACCCCTCAGGAACCCTGTGACACCAGCCCAGATGCGCTACAATGAGGCACATGGTCGGACCAGGAGAGTGATTGAGCGGACATTTGGTCTCCTGAAGAGCCGCTTCCGCTGCCTGGACAAGACCGGAGGGTCCCTCCCATATGCCCCTGCGAAAGTGTGCAAGATTATCATCGTCTGCTGCATGCTCCACAACCTGGCAGTGCGGAAGGAGTTGCCTCTCATCCAGGATGACAATGACCAACATCCGCCACCTGTGGAGGATCCTGGCCTGGACCACGATGCCAGTGACGATGATGATGATGATGATGATGGTGATGTCCGCACACAGCTCATCACCAACTTCTTCAGCTGAATGTGAGTATCCTGAGGTGTCATGTCAATGATGTGAGTTGGCATGATGTGTAGGTGGTGCTCTGGTGCTGTTGGAGTGTGTCCATGGGCTACTTGACTGGATGTGTGTTGCGATGTGTGCTTACAGGTGGGCTGTACTCCCCAACAGTGTTGACATGCTAACTTGGTTCTGGGTGGGTATCTTGTAACATGTATTGTGCATGAGTTTTGCTGTTCTGTCCTGTACTCCATTGCTTTTGACTGTGTGTCATTTCTGTCCTTCACAGGGTACTTTCAGATTCGTTTGGTCAACTGTGTCCACCGACGACGTAATTGCACTTCCAGGCTGGTAGCTGTTGTGTCCCTACAGGTGATGTGCGCCACACCCATGGACTTCCTTCCGTCTACAGTTGTTGACTGTGTGCCCGCTGCCAGGTGGGATTACCTTGCATCTGTAGTGGTTACGACATGTTGCAACTGTGTAATAAACCTGTGCTTCACTTTGTGATGTGCGTTGTCTGTGGTCACACATTTGACTGCCATTTGCTTACTGCACCTGTGGGCTACTTGACTACAACTGGGAATGGGTGTGGTGTCTGTGCATTGCACCGTCTTCCCTGGCAACATCAGTGTAGGCAATGAGTCAGATGGCCTAGGTGTGTATGTGTTGTGTAGCCCTGGTGGTGTGTCTCCCTCATATGTGTCACGTTGCCTTTACTCACATGCCTGTGTTGTCCTTGCTGTTGCAGTTCGCATACACAGTGTAATTTTGCAGTTCATCATCCCTATAACAGCACCCACGTTGGAATCACAACAGAGGCAAGTATGGTGTATTAGTGTGTTTATTGTGATACATTTGTGTGAATAGTGCATAGGATGGGTAGTGCTGTACATAAATCTTGCAATCCGAAGTTCCTAGGTGAATTGAAAGTCCTGGTAGACAGAATCCCCAGTATCGGGGCCACAATTGTCTGATACATTGGTCCAACTTGTACTCCTCATGCAATGTGTGGGAGTAGTGTTGCCGTCAACAGGGTGAACAGTCTGTGCACAAAGGTGAACATCCAGAACAGGTTCAGGCTTCCTGGGAGTTGCGCTTGGCCATCGGCCTCTCACTTGCCCCTCCTCGGACGACCCCTCTTCTTGGGGGGGGGCCCTCAAGTACAGGCTGCTGCGGTGCAGGGGACTCTCCGCCAGAGTCATCCTCCCTCCCTGTGGCAGTTGCAGTTTGATCGGCACCAGATGTTGTTGGCACACAGGGAGGTGTGGACTGGTTGCTGTTCATCTGGCGGAGGCATTGTAAAATGTCCCTGTGCACCGCCGTCATCTCATGCAGTGCATCCCACTTGGACTCCACGCGGGACATGTGTGAGTCCACGTGGGACATGTGTGACTCCACGTGGGACATGTGGGAGTCCAAGCGGGCATGATGGGCAGCCTGCTGCTGTTTCATGTCTCTGAGGAGCCCCACTACCTGGCTGAGGTCTCCGGTGCTGGACTGGTACGCATCAGCTATGCGTACCAGTTGTGGGTCATCATGCACACCAGCAACCTCTGCAAGCAGCGACCTCTGTCTCCCACCCCTCCCACCACCCCTGCTGACATGTGCAGTGTGTGCAGTGGCACGCACAGATGACCCTGGTCCACCTTGGGGGTTGGTGGTGGTGGTGGTGTCCATGGCCCCAGGTTGGTCCAGGGTCCCTGTGCTGGTGTTGCTCCTTGTTCTGTCCATGTCGGCAGGGATGGTATTTGTGGTGACAGTCGTTGGAGGGGTGGGTGCAGGGGGTGCAGCTGGTGGTCCTGCTGGTGCTGCAGCTGGTGGTCCTGCTGGTGCTGCATGTAGACTTGCACCGGATGTGCCAGGTTGGTCTTCTTCGTCCGAGGAGGACAGAGGCTGTACGACGCCAGTGAGCTCCGCATCCTCTTGAGCCTGGGACTGGGACTCCTCAGCGTCTGCTGCTGTGTCCCCATCATCACCTGTTTTTGGGAGACACACACAATGTATGTTATGTTTCTGCAGGCATCAATGGTTGACACACATGACAGTTGTGACTGTGCCTCTGGGTGCGGGCCTGTACATTGCATTGTCCTAAGTCGTCACAGTCAGGGGTTGATATTGGTGTGGCACATTGTCCTGCATTATTTGGGCATTTCTATGTATTTTTTGGGGTGTGAACATGGTCTGCATTGGTTGTGTTTGGTTGACAGCCGGCCCTCCTTCCCACCCACCCAGCCAGTCAGTTATCCCACCATGGACTGTGCTTGCATTGCAGGGAGTGTAAGTTGTCTCTCAGGATGTCAGTCAGTGGTGTCCTGCTGTTTGTTGGTGCACAGTTGCCAGCAGGGCCTTGTGCTCCCCACAGCAGTAGCCAGTGTCAGCCATCTTGTGAGTCCTTCTCCACTCCCTGTGATGTGAGCATGGTTCAGCGTGGTGTTGATGGGACAGTTGTGGGGGTGACCAATATCAGTGACTACGACTCCCATCATGCTATTGCCTCCACCCCACTTCCCAGCATTCCCATACTTACTTGCTTTTGTGGGGAGTTCAGTGTGTGTGGGTGTGAGAGCAATGGCAAGATGGCTGACAGTGGTGTCCTGCTGTTGGTTGGTGTGGAGTTCCCAGCATGCCCTTGTGCTCCCCACGACACAGCAACAGTGTCAGACATCTTTGATGGGCCTTTCCACTCTCTGTGGGATGTGCATGCATGTGTGTGAGCTTGCTGGGCCATGTGGTGGGGGATGTGGAGCTGTGACTACGACTCCCATCATGCTATTGCCTCCACCCCCTTCCCAGCATGCCCATGCTTCCTTCCTTTTGATTCTGCTTCCCTGTGGGGTGGGCTGGCTGTGCTGACAGGATGGCTGGGAGTGTTGTCCTGGCAGTTGTTTGGCTAAGAGTCCCAAGAGTGTCCCTGTGCTTCACACAACATAACCCAGGGTGGTGGTTCTTTGTGGGATCTTGTGTTAGGATGGGGGCATTGCATTCTACCAGGTGGGTTCTGTGGAGTTTGTGTTGGGGGTGTGTGTGAGGGGAGGTGCTTGTGACTATGGTCAGTGCTGCAAGTCCTCCTTCCCACCCACCCAGCCAGCCAGTTATCCCACCATGGAACGTGCTTGCATTGCAGGGAGTGTAAGTTGTCTCTCAGGATGTCAGTCAGTGGTGTCCTGCTGTTTGTTGGTGCACAGTTGCCAGCAGGGCCTTGTGCTCCCCACAGCAGTAGCCAGTGTCAGCCATCTTGTGAGTCCTTCTCCACTCCCTGTGATGTGAGCATGGTTCAGCGTGGTGTTGATGGGACAGTTGTGGGGGTGACCAATATCAGTGACTACGACTCCCATCATGCTATTGCCTCCACCCCACTTCCCAGCATTCCCATACTTACTTGCTTTTGTGGGGAGTTCAGTGTGTGTGGGTGTGAGAGCAATGGCAAGATGGCTGACAGTGGTGTCCTGCTGTTGGTTGGTGTGCAGTTCCCAGCATGCCCTTGTGCTCCCCACGACACAGCAACAGTGTCAGACATCTTTGATGGGCCTTTCCACTCTCTGTGGGATGTGCATGCATGTGTGTGAGCTTGCTGGGCCATGTGGTGGGGGATGTGGAGCTGTGACTACGACTCCCATCATGCTATTGCCTCCACCCCCTTCCCAGCATGCCCATGCTTCCTTCCTTTTGATTCTGCTTCCCTGTGGGGTGGGCTGGCTGTGCTGACAGGATGGCTGGGAGTGTTGTCCTGGCAGTTGTTTGGCTAAGAGTCCCAAGAGTGTCCCTGTGCTTCACACAACATAACCCAGGGTGGTGGTTCTTTGTGGGATCTTGTGTTAGGATGGGGGCATTGCATTCTACCAGGTGGGTTCTGTGGAGTTTGTGTTGGGGTGTGTGTGAGGGGAGGTGCTTGTGACTATGGTCAGTGCTGCAAGTCCTCCTTCCCACCCAGCCAGCCAGATATCCCACCATGGAACGTGCTTGCATTGCAGGGAGTGGAAGTTGTCTCTCAGGATGTCAGTCAGTGGTGTCCTGCTGTTTGTTGGTGCACAGTTGCCAGCAGGGCCTTGTGCTCCCCACAGCAGTAGCCAGTGTCAGCCATCTTGTGAGTCCTTCTCCACTCCCTGTGATGTGAGCATGGTTCAGGGTGGTGTTGATGGGACAGTTGTGGGGGTGACCAATATCAGTGACAACGACTCCCATCATGCTATTGCCTCCACCCCCTTCCCAGCATGCCCATGCTTCCTTCCTTTTGATTCTGCTTCCCTGTGGGGTGGGCTGGCTGTGCTGACAGGATGGCTGGGAGTGTTGTCCTGGCAGTTGTTTGGCTAAAAGTCCCAAGAGTGGCCCTGTGCTTCACACAACATAACCCAGGGTGGTGGTTCTTTGTGGGATCTTGTGTTAGGATGGGGGGCATTGCATTCTACCAGGTGGGTTCTGTGGAGTTTGTGTTGGGGGGTGTGTGAGGGGAGGTGCTTGTGACTATGGTTAGTGCTGCAAGTCCTCCTTCCCACCCACCCAGCCAGCCAGTTATCCCACCATGGAACGTGCTTGCATTGCAGGGAGTGGAAGTTGTCTTTCAGGATGTCAGTCAGTGGTGTCCTGCTGTTTGTTGGTGCACAGTTGCCAGCAGGGCCTTGTGCTCCCCACAGCAGTTGCCAGTGTCAGCCATCTTGTGAGTCCTTCTCCACTCCCTGTGATGTGCGCATGGTTCATGGTGGTGTTGATGGGACAGTTGTGGGGGGCAATATGTGTGACTGCGACTCCCATGATGCTATTGCCTACACTGACTTGGCCAGCATACACAGAATTCCTTCCTTTGAGTGGTCTTCACTGTGTGTTGGTGTTGTTGTGGTGGCTACATGTCTGGATGTGTTTGTTAGTTCTATTTGTGCCACTGCCTAGCTGTAGTTGTAGTTGTGTTTGTACATGTGATGGCACAGTTGGATGTGACTTTTTTGATGGCATGTGTTGTGTTTATCTGACTGACATACACATTTTGGGATGATTCTGTTCTGGTTGCTGTGTAATTGCTATGAGTGCATGGTTTGACTCTCCCCTTGACAGTGATGTGTGTGTGTTTTGTGGCAGTATATTGTGTACATTTGTTGTGTACTCACCAGGCTCTGGGATGTCCTCCTAGTCCATATACGCTCACTGGCGGAAGGATGGCCCGCACCTTCTCCTCCCAGGGCCTGAGGTATATTGGCTTGGCAGGAGGGCCACTGCCGGTGTGTTGGCTGTTGATGTAGTCTTTTTGAGCAGGTCCCGTACCCTCCTGCGCACGTCATACCACCTGTTCTGGATGTCGCTCTTTGTGCGCCGACATGGTGATTGTGCATTCACCCTGTTGATGATCCTCTCCCACATCTTGGTTTTCTGGGAGATGGGGGTCTGTTGGACCAGTATGCCAAACAGCTGTGGCTCTACCCTGAGGATCTCGTCTACCATGACTTCCAATTCACAATCTAGGAACTTGGGATTCTTCTTGGGGGGCATGGTGATGGGTGGTGATGGTGAGTGATGTGTGTGTTGGTGTGCAGGTGAGGGTGTGTGAGTGTGTGTTTTGCTGGGTGTATGTGAGGTAGGTATTTGTTGGTGTGCTGATGGTGTGTGGCTTGTGTGAGGGATGAGCTGTGGGTGTGTGGTTGCTTTCTCTTGGGTGCTGGCAGTGGAATGGCATTTGCAAAGGCTCATGGTTGTGATTTGTGTCCTTTATATGTGTGGAGTTGTGGGTGTGTCTTTGTTCTCTGTCCCCACCCCCCCAGTATTTATTGGCTTGGTAATTGCTTGTTTGGCCTTTTTTTGGGTGATTTTTCCTTTGTACTGCCTGTGTATGTTGGAAACGTTCTTGTGACCGAGTCGGACCCTGCATTTGTCTCGTACGGTCTTCTCCGTTTCGTTCACGCTGTGTATGTGCAGTTTTCTATGCTGCGTACGCGTCGATCGCGGTGTTTTGTGTTGCTTCGGCTCGGTTTTGTATGCGTGTCGGTCGTACGGCTTGGCCTCCGTCCGACTCGCTCGTGGTTTTCGCGCCTTGCATCGTACTTTGCGGTTTGGAGTTCGCGTGTACGTTTCGGTCGGATTTGTTCCGGGTGCGTGTCGGTCGGTTGGATTCGCGTGTTTTTCCGACCGGATTGCTGTTTTCCGTGCGGCTCGGTCGGTCGACTTGGGTTCGGTACGTGTCGGTCGGATTTTGCACGCCTTGCATCGTACTTGGCGTGTCGGGCGCCACAGGTACGTGTCGGTCGGTATTATTTCCGGATCCGAGTCGGTCGGTGCTTTTTCCGGCCCGAATCGGAATCGACCCCTTAGTATAGGCTTTTTAGTAAAATGACCAGTAGATTACTTTTCTTACACATTACAGTATACCTGGATACTGCACTGGGACATGTCCTGTAAACAGGTGAGGAAAAGCGTTTTTGGTATTTATTACAATTTTAAAAGGATTTCTTAGGTTTTCCAACTCCACACTTGGAAAATTTTCATAGAAAACAGTCAGTGTTATCCTATGGAGGAAAATAGTGTTATCGGTTCCCAGGTAAGTACTTTGTTGTGGGAGTTGGTATTCTGGGGTTAGACTCAGGGGTTCCCCAGGGACAAGGATGCACTCTTGTTACACCCTCAGCGGCACTAGGGCGGCCGGGTGCAGAGTGCTGAGGCCCAATGTTATCCAATGGGGGATAGGGGGCCTCCGGTTGGTGGCTGCTGACGAGCAGGCCACTGGGTTGTGGGAGCAAACCTCCTGGTCTTAAGCTCAGGGCAAATGGGGGTTTAGGCCAGCACAAAAGATGCACCCTCAGCGGCACTGGGGCAGCCGGGTGCAGAATGCTGTTTTGGCGTCGGGTGCCCAGTAGCTTTGAATGGGGAGTCTCGGGTTTGCAAACGCACTGCAGGCTCGGGGACGTAGGTCTTCTGGGTGCCACCACCACTTGGAGAGGTAAGTTGGGATCTTGGGGGTTAGTTAGGCACCGATGGTTGGGCCACCCAAGGCCGTGGGGCGTCGGGTGCAGGGGTGCCTTTTAGGGTCGGATCTTCTTACCAGCTCCTGGTCGCGGTTGGGGGGACCTTGGGGGTATTAGCCTTTCCCTGGTTGGCTGGATCCCCCCATCTGCAAGATGGCGGGGACTGAGAGTTGTGCTTCACCTCACCTCCCCCACCTGAGGGGTGGAGTTGGCAGAGGTGGGCACACCTATCTTCCTCACTTGTTTTTCCCACCGGTTCTCCCGCCCAAATTGGGGGTCAGAACCAGTGGGGACCAGTTGCTGAAAGCAGCAAGTGGCCTGGGGAAGCTCACAAAGGCGGCATGCCTTTGAAGCTTCCCCTTCGTGGACCCTGCCCATCCTGGGGGAGGAGGCTTGGCACCTCGTCCCAGGATGTGCATTGTTTCAGGCCCCCGAGAGCAGCAGGCTCTCGACCCAGGGGTCCAGAAACATGTCTGGTGGTGGCAGCTGAAAGCGACCACTCAGCCTGGACACTAGTGGTAGGTCGTTTTTCACGGGGCATCTCTAAGATACCCTCTGTGTGCATTTTTCATTAAATCCCACACTGGCATCAGTGTGGGTTTAATGTGCTGAGAAGTTTGATACCAAACTTCTCAGTTTTCAGTGTAGCCATTATGGTGCTGTAGAGTTCGTAATGACAAACTCCCAGCACCATATACTCTTAATGGCAGCACTGCACTTACAATGTCTAAGAATGGACTTAGACACTGTAGGGGTACAGGGCTCATGCAGCTGTACCCTCACCACTGGTATAGTGCACCCAGCTAGAGTGGTGACTGATCTATGCCAGGGCAGTGGGTTCTAGGCATGGCACACAGGAATCTGTGCCATGTCGACTCTTCACTTTGTTCTGCACCAAGACACGCAGCCTGCAAAGGCAGTGTGTGAGTGTAATGGTACAGGGCCTCTAAGGGTGGCACAATAAGTGCTGCAGCACTTAGAGGTCTTCCCTGGTCACAGTGCCCTGGGTACCTGTGGTACCATTTAACAGGGGTTGACCTGTGGCCAGAGATGCCAATTGGGTTTTGTTTTCAATGCAGTTTTTATGGAAAGAACATAGGCCCTGGGTACCTGATTGGCAGGAGCCCAGGGCACACTCCGTCAAAGCGCCTCAGCAGTTCAGCAAAAAGTGGGAGCAACCATGCAGAAAGAGGGCACTGTCTCACACAATCCCCCCCAAACTAAAGAGGATGAGACTAACCTTTTCCTAAAGAGTCTTCATTTTCTAAGTGGAAGAACCTGGAAGTCCATCTGCATTGGCATGGGCAGTCCCAGGTCTGTGTTCCACTACAAAGTCCATTCCCTGTAGGGGATGGACCACCTCAACATTTTAGGATTTTCACCTTTCATCTGCATTAGCCATCTGAGAGGTCTGTGATCAGTTTGAACTAGGAAGTGAGTACCAACCAAGCATGGTCTCAGCTTCTTCAGGGACCAAACCACAGCAAAGGCCTCCCTCTCAATGGCACTCCAACGCTGCTCCCTGGGGCGAAGCCTTCTGCTTATAAAAGCAACAGGTTGGTCTTGGCCTTCATCATTGGTCTGAGATAGGACCGCTCCTATCCCTAGCTCAGAGGCATCAGTCTGGACAATGAACTGCTTGGCATAGTCTGGAGGTTTGAGAATTGGTGCTGAGCACATTGCCTCTTTCAGGGTGTCAAAAGCCTTTTGACAGCTAACTGTCTAGTTTACCTTTTTGGGTATCGTCTTGGAGGTAAGTTCTGTGAGGGGAGCAACAATGGACCCATATCCCTTCACAAACCTCCTGTAGTATCCAGTCAAGCCAAGGAATGCCCTGACTTGGGTCTGGGTTGTTGGAGCTGCCCAGTCCAGGATAGCCTGGATCTTGGGCTGTAAGGGTTGTATTTGGCCTCCACCAACAAGGTGGCCCAGGTACACCACAGTTCCCTGCCCTATCTGGCATTTGGATGCCTTGATAGTTAGGCCTGCAGTTTGCAGGGCATTTAAAACCTTCCCAAGGTGGATCAGGTGATCCTGCCTGGTGGAACTAAAGACAGCAATATCATATAGATAAGCTGCAGTAAAGGATTCCAATCCAGCAAGGACTTGATTCACCAACCTCTGGAAGGTGGCAGGGGCATTCTTTAAAGCAAAGGGCATAACAGTAAACTGATAATGCCCATTAGGTGTGGAGAATGCTGTCTTTTCTTTTGCTCCTGGGGCCATGCCAATTTGCCAGTACCCTGCAGTCAAGTCAAAGGTACTTAGAAATTTAGCTGCACCCAATTTGTCTATCAAATCATTTGCTCTTGGAATAGGGTGAGCATCTGTCTTGGTAACAGAGTTGAGCCCTCTATAGTCCACACAGAACCTCATTTCTCTCTTTCCACCCTGTGGATGAGGTTTGGGGACTAGAACCACTGGGCTGGCCCAGGGGCTCTCAGAGGGTTCAATAACCCCTAACTCCAGCATCTTGCTGACTTCAGCTCTGATGCTTTCTTTGACTTGATCAGACTGTCGATAGATTTTGTTTTTGACAGGTGAACTGTCACCAGTGTGCACATCATGGGTACACCAGTTTGTCTGACCAGGGGTCAAGGAAAAGAGCTTTGCATACTGCTGCAAGACTTGCTTGCAATCAGTCTGCTGTTGGGCAGTGAGGGTGTCTGAAAAGACAACTCTATCTACTGACCCATCTTTTGGGCTGTATGAGAGGAGGTCAGGGAGAGGTTCACTCTCTGTCTCCTGATCCTCATCAGTCACCATCAGCATGGTGATGTCAGCCCTGTCATGGAAAAGCTTAAGGCGGTTCACATGGATCACCCTTTTGGGTGTCCTGCTTGTGCCCAGGTCAACTAAATAGGTGACCTCACTTTTCTTTTCTACGATGGGGTAAGGGCCACTCCATCTGTCCTGGAAAGCCCTTGGTGCCACTGGCTCCAAAACCCCCACCTTTTGCCCAGGTTGAAATTCTACCAGTGCAGCTTTTTTGGTCAATCAGTGCTTCTGAAGCTCCAGGCTGGCCTCAAGATTCTTGGATGCTTTTTCCATGTACTCAGCCATTCTGGACCTTAGGCCAAGCACATAGTCCACAATGTCTTGTTTTGATTCTTGGAGAGGCTTCTCCCAACCCTCTTTTACAAGACAGAGTGGTCCCCTGACAGGATGGCCAAACAGAAGTTTACAGGGGGGATACCCTACTCCCTTCTGAGGCACCTCTTTGTAGGCGAAAAGCAAGCATGGTAAGAGGACATCACATCTCCTTTTGAGTTTTTCAGGGAGCCCCATAATCATGCCTTTAAATGTCTTGTTGAACCTCTCAACAAGACGATTGGTTTGTGGGTGATAGGGTGTAGTAAACTTGTACTGCACTCCACACTCTTTCCACATGTGCTCTAGGTAAGCAGGCATGAAGTTGGAACCTCTGTCTGAAACCACCTCCTTAGGAAACCCTACCCTGGTGAAGACACCAATGAGGGCCTTGGCTGCTGCAGGAGCTGTAGTAGACCTAAGGGGAATTGCCTCAGGATACCTAGTGGCATGATCCACTACCACTAGTATGAATTTGTTTCCTGATGCTGTGGGAGGTTCAAGTGGACCCCCTATGTCCACACCTACCCTTTCAAAGGGAACCCCAACCACTGGTAGTGGTATCAAGGGGGCCTTTGGGTGTCCACCTGTCTTGCCACTGGCGTGACAGGAGACACAGGAGCTGACAAACTCCTTTACTTTCTGAGACATCTGGGGCCAGTAAAAGTGCCTAACTAGCCTTTCCCAGGTTTTGGTTTGGCCCAGATGCCCAGCTAGAGGGATGCCATGAGCTAAAGTTAGGAGGAACTCCCTATACCTCTGAGGCACTGCCACTCTCCTAGTGGCTCCAGGGTTGGGGTCTATGGTCTCTTCCCAATAGACTCTGTGGGTACCACTGACATCTCCCTTTTCCTGTGCAGCAGGTTGCTGCCTCAGGGTTTTAAGAGTTGGACAGTCCTGCTGTCCAAGGCACAGCTCTTCCCTAGAAGGTCCCCCTCGGCCCAAGAGTTCAACCTGGTAAGGGTCAAGCTCCATGGGCTCAGTTCCCTCTGGGGTGTCCAAGTCCTCTCCCTGAGGAGAGGGGGTCCTGATTCTTTTGCTGTACAGAAGCTGGTTTCCCAGTTTTCTTACCTTTCCTCTTGGAAGGTTGGGCCATACTTTCAGGCTCCAACACTTCTTTTTCACCCAGTTTTCTGCTCTGTGCTCTTGTTTTTACACACACCATATCAGGGATATCCAGCATTGCTGCATGGGTTTTCAATTCAACCTCAGCCCATGCTGAGGTTTCCAGGTCATTGCCAAGCAGACATGCAGCTGGAAGCTTTGGAGAGACCACTACCTGTTTCAGGCCAGTAATCCCCCCCCCCCCAGTCTAATGTCACCATAGCCATTGCATGGTTAGTGGTAACACTGTCAGCATTGGTGACTGGGTAAGTTCTCCCAATCAAGTATTGCTCAGGGGAAACCAGTGTATCTCTCACCATAGTGGCACTGGCACCTGTATCCCTCAGAATTTCTATCCTAGTTCCATTAATCCAAGGGTATTGCAAATACTTCTTTAAGTTGGGTGGCCACACAGCTACAGTGGCAAACTCAACTTCCCCTTCTGAAACTAGACCTGCTTCAGTGTGCAACCCGATTTGCTCTTGGCACACTGTTGATCCGATATGGAGACTTGCTACACCAGGAGTAGCTGTAGTAGGACTAGGGGGCTTCTTGTTAGGACAAGTAGCATCTCCAGGTAAGTGTCCCAACTTTCTACAGTTGTTACACCAGGCCTTTGCAGGATCAAAGTTCTCCCCCCTGTACTTAGTAGTAGATTGGGAAGAGTTTTGGGACCCACCCCCCTGTGCAGGTTTTTGGGGCCCTTTTAAAGACTCAGGCTTTTTATCTTGGGGATTCTCACCACCTTTCCCCTGGGGAGGTTTTGTAACCCCTTTCTTTTGGTCACCCCCAGTGGTTGTTTTTGTCACCCTTGTCTTGACCCAATGGTCTGCCTTCTTTCCCAATTCTTGGGGAGAAATAAGACCTAGGTCTACCAAATGCTGATGTAACTTTTCATTAGTGCAATTACTTAAAATATATTCTTTCATAAACAGATTGTAAAGTCCATTGAAATCACGCACATTGTGTCCAGTTAACCAACCATCTAGTGTTTTTACTGAGTAGCCTACGAAGTCAATCCAGGATTGGTTTTGGGTATTGTGAGCCCCCCGGAATCTAATTCTATATTCCTCAGTTGTGAGTCCAAATCCCTCAATCAGAGTTCTCTTCATATGGTCATAAGACCCAGCATCTGCCCCAGAAAGGGTCAGGAGTCTGTCTCTGCAGTTACCAGAGAACAGTTCCCAAAGGAGTGACACCCAGTGTGACTTCTTCACTTTTTTCATTTCACAAGCCCTCTCAAAGGCTGTGAACCATTTTGTGATATCATCACTCTCTTCATATTTAGGGACAATCCCTTTGGGGATTTTAGGATCATAAAATTGCTCTTTATCCTTGTTAATTAAATTGCTGCCACCATTGATGGGTGCTAGGCCCATCTCTGCTCTCTCTCTCTCTAGAGTAAGCAACCTGGTCTCTAGATCCAGTCTTTTGGTCAACCTTGCTAAAAGGCTGTCCTCCTCATTGAGGGTGTCCTCAATGTCCTCAGTAGTGCCTCATCCACCTGTGTGGGATCTAGGTACTGAGAGGCTTATCCTTGGAGTCAGGACCACAGGGGCCCTTTTCTTTCTATGAAGTGGGGGGAGGGGGGTTTGGTCTACCTCCTCATCCCCTCCATCTTCTTCCTCATCTGATTGGTCTTCACCATTTTCAGATGGGTGGTCCTTAGCATACCCAGCCAACAGCTCCTGGAGCTTTTGTTTGGTGGAATGGGACCCCATAGTTATGTTTTTAATTTTGCATAGGGACCTTACCTCCTTGAAAGACAAGTGAAGGTAAGGGGTGAGGTCAAGCTCCTCAACCTGTTCCTCTATGACATTGTGGTTATTTTCACTAACAGCTGGGTTCTTGTTAAGAGACATAGTTTAAAAAAATTCTAACCCCTCTTATCCCTAGCCAAAGTGACTTTTTATTTTTCTAAAATTCTAAAGGGACTTAACCAAGGCCCTAACAAGACTTTTAGTAATTTTGCAAAACTGCCAAGTTGAAAAAAATCAGAATTCTAAAGACAATTTAAGAGTTCTGTCGTGTGATCAGGTGGTAACCAAGTTAGTCCAACAAATGCAAAGTTGTATATCCCACCGCTGATCCACCAATGTAGGAAGCTGGCTCTGTATATACTATACCAAAGTGAGGTATAGTGTGCACAGAGTCCAGTGGAACCCAAAAGGTAGGCAGAGGTAAAGTAGATAGCACCTCACTCTCTATTTGTGGTAGTGTGGTCGAGCAGTAAGGCTTTATCAGAGGACAGTGTTGAGCATTTGTTGTACACACTCAGTCAGCAAATGAATTCACACACTCAAAGACTGAACTTCAGACCAATTGTTTTTGTATAAAAATATTCTTTTAGTTATTTTATTTTCTAGAACCAAGCAAGCCTAGCACAGGTAAGCAATAAATACTTTACAGTAGTAATGCAGTTGTAACACAGTTTGGATTGCAAATGTATATGCACTTTGTTTTGATTACAGTATTGTTAGTGATAATGCAATGCTTTGGATATATAGTACGTATACTTTGTATAGGCTTTTTAGTAAAATGACCAGTAGATTACTTTGCAGATTAATTTTCTTACACAGTACAGTATACCTGGATACTGCACTGGGACATTTTCTGTAAACAGGTGAGTAAAAGCGTTTTTGTTATTTAGTACAATTTTTTTTTTTTTATTACATTTTATTGACATATCTTGTTCAGAAAGATCACACATTACAGGTTATGCATTTGGAAGACACAGTAGTACATAATTCTACAGCACGTATTCATGAACATTGCCACAAAACAATAGCTAGTGGGGCAGCATTCTACATTTTTAAACTTGTAGAATAATCCGAAATTTGTGCATGCAACATCATTGCGTCATAGTGTGGTAGGGGTCCTCGACATCAGTGCTAGCCGGAGCTCTTGGGGGCTCAGCAAGGTCTACTACAGCACGGTCTGGAGAATAAGGGCTACTGTCCGATCTCTGCAGGTACGCTATTAGGGGGGCCCATATATCATGTGGTCGGCTGGCTTGGGGCATAAGGTTCCAGTACTCAGTTAACTGAGTCTGGCAGTGTGCCGCATCTGCCAACCAGGCCTTAGGAATTGGTGCCGGCTTCCGACCCCAATAAACCGCCACCCGGCACTGAGCAAGTATTAGCATCATGGCGGTCAAACGTCTAGTGGCATCTGAAGCATCTTTGACATAGCCCAACAAGCAGATCATGGGGTCTGGAGCTAAGGTGGCTGAGGTGATGTCAGACAAGATGCGGCACACGTCGCGCCAGAAGGCCGCAACCTTAGGGCACGTCCAGGCTAGATGTATAAATGAGGCATCGGGGGCAGCGCATCTCATGCATTTAGAGTCATCAATTAGTCCCATTTTGTGAAGCGTAGTGGGAGTGCTGTAAAGCCTGTGGAGGTACTTAAGATGTATGAGGCGTAGAAGGTAATTTGGGGACAATTTCTGGGACTGGTTGCAGCAGTACGTCCATTGTGCGGGCGTGGGGACATCCCCGAGTTCAGATACCCATGCTAATCACGTACGCTCAGTGTCGACTGGGGAGGCAGCGACCGTCAGTGCTTAAAGTGTAGTGATCAACTTTCGCGGAGAGATGGTTGCGTGAATATATTCAAGCGCATTGCATTGAGCTGGGGGGGCGGGAAATAAGGCATTATTGCCGTTATTTAGTACAATTTAAAAAAAGGATTTCTTAGGTTTTCCAACTCCACACTTAAAAACTTTTCATAGAAAAACAGTTAATGTTATCATACGGAGGAAAATAGTGTTATCGGGTAACAGGTAAGTACTTTGTTGTGGGAGTTGGTATTCTGGGGTTAGACTCAGGGGTCCCCCAGGGTCAAGGATGCACTCTTGTTACACCCTCAGCGGCACTAGGGCGGCCGGGTGCGGAGTGCTGAGGCCCAATGTTATCCAATGGGGGATAGGGGGCCTCCGGTTGGTGGCTGCTGACGAGCAGGCCACTGGGTTGTGGGAGCAAAGCTCCTGGACTTAAGCTCAGGGCAAATGGGGGTTTAGGCCTGCACAAAAGATGCACCCTCAGCGGCACTGGGGCGCCGGGTGCAGAGTGCTGTTTTGGCATCGGGTGCCCTCTAGCTTTCAATGGGGAGTCTCCGGTTTGCAAAAGCACTGCAGGCTCGGGGACGAAGGTCTTCTGGGTGCGACCACCACTTGGAGAGGTAAGTTTGGATCTTGGGGGTTGGTTAGGCACCGTCGGTTGGGCCACCCAAGGCCGTGGGGCGTCGGGTGCAGGGGTGCCTTTTAGGGTCGGATCTTCTTACCAGCTCTTGGTCGTGGTTGGGGGGACCTTCCGGGTTGAGGCTGCAGGCGTTGGCTAGAGGCTTGAGGCAGGTCAGGGGTCACCAGATCTCGGGTCAGGATCGCCGGTGAGACCTCCTCTTGGTGTTGGGCCACTCGAACTCGGGCCGTGGGCGTCGGGTGCAGAGTGGTGCAGACCCGCGGATCCTTGTGGAGCTGGAGTCTGTTGTTGAACAAATCCGGTGTTCACGGGAGACAGCGTCTTTGGGATTGAAGGCAGGCAGGTCCTCCGGGTTTCTCAAGGTTGCTGGCCGCAGGACACACCGGGATTTCGCTGGAGCAGGTTCGAGGTGGGGACAGGCCGGTGGTGCTGGGGCCAAGTCAGTGGGCGTCCTCCTCTTGTTAGCTACGGCAAGGCTGTTCGGTCCTTCTTCTTCTTTTCTTCTTGTAGTTTCTTGTCTGAGGAAGCAAGGTTCAGGGATGCCCCTAAATACTAGATGTAGGGGTGTTACAGGTAGGTAAAAAGGTTGGGACCAATGGGTCCCTTCCCTGGGGTGGGCACACCCCCTATTATGCCACCCTCCAGTGGGAGGGGGGCATAAGCCTTTCCCTGGTTGGCTGGGTCCCCCCATCTGCAAGATGGCGGGGACTGAGAGTTGTGCTTCACCTTGCCTCCCCCACCTGAGGGGTGGAGTTGGCAGAGGTGGGCACACCTCTCTTCCTCACTTGTTTTTCCCGCCGGTTCTCCTGCCCAAAGTGGGGGTCAGAACCAGTGGGGCCAGTTGCTGAAAGCAGCAAGTGGCCTGGGGAAGCTCATAAAGGCGGCAAGCCTTTGAAGCTTCCCCTTCGTGGACCCTGCCCATCCTGGGGGAAGATGTTTGGCACCTCGTCCCAGAATGTGCATTGTTTCGGGCCCCCGAGAGCAGCAGGCTCTTGACCCAGGGGTCCAGAAACATGTCTGGTGGTGGCAGCTGAAAGCAGCCACTCAGCCTGGACACTAGTGGTAAGTCGTTTTTCAGGGGGCATCTCTAAGATGCCCTCTGTGTGCATTTTCATTAAATCCCACACTGGCATCAGTGTGGGTTTAATGTGCTGAGAAGTTTGATACCAAACTTCTCAGTTTTCAGTGTATCCATTATGGTGCTGTGGAGTTCGTAATGACAAACTCCCAGCACCATATACTCTTAATGGCAGCACTGCACTTACAATGTCTAAGAATGGACTTAGAAACTGTAGGGGTACAGGGCTCATGCACCTGTACCCTCACCACTGGTATAGTGCACCCAGCTAGAGGGGTGACTGATCAATGCCAGGGCAGTGGGTGGTAGGCATGGCACACAGGGATGTGTGCCATGTCGACTCTTCATTTTGTTCTGCACCAAGACATGCAGCCTGCAAAGGCAGTGTGTGAGTATAATGGTACAGGGCCTCTAAGGGTGGCACAATAAGCGCTGCAGCCCTTAGAGGTCTTCCCTGGTCACAGTGCCCTGGGTACCTGTGGTCCGATTTACCAGGGTTTTGTTTTAAATGCAGTTTTTAGGGAAAGAACATAGGCCCTGGGTATCTGATTGGCAGGAGCCCAGGGCACACTCAGTCAAAGCACATCAGCAGTTCAGCAAAAAGCGGGGGCAACCATGCAGAAAGAGGGCACTTTCTCACAGGGCTATGTTAGTCGTTTTTTTAGACCTCACCTAAAGCATTTCTCTTCGAGACATGCTGTATTCAGGTATGGACTTGAAGCACTGCCCATTTTCCGTCCATGTTTTCAATTGGCTCCTGTTACTGCCCTTTGTAAATGGTGACTTTTGATTTGTGAATAGGCCTAGTCGTCCCTCCTTAGTAGCTCCTTTTCTCCTTTTGTAACCTCCCATGAGTACTGCCCCTGTAACATGTATTGTTACTCGGTATGTTTTATTTACAATCTGTGAGCACTATTTTCTTAAATTACCTTCTCCTATTGCACGCACTACATGCTCTCCTGCAACCTGCAGTCGCTTGTTTTTTAAGCAGCGCGGCACGTCGTTCTTTATCTTATCTTATGTTTTTGCTTCAACAATGACGGCTGCGCCATTAACGCTGCTGACCCCATAATATATTTGTTTGAAAGCAGCGCGGCACGCTGCACTTTATTTCATGTTTTTTTTAAGTCACTCTTCATGTTCTTTTTTCAACACCGCGGAACGCTTCAGGTTCAAGAATGGTGGCTACGCATTTCTTTTGTTATGCGCGGCTCACCAAAATCAATCAACACTGCACACAGCTTCAGCTGGGTTTAAACTGGAATGGCATGGGGAGCAAAAAAACGATGGATTTAGGCCCAGATCTCTGTACTTGTGGTGAATGTTTGACATTGTTTAACATTCTGTCCATCAATTGTTCTTTTTGCATTTGTCACCCGAGTGGGACGGGTATGCTCAGACGTGGGTGCTGTGCTCTCTTTGCCACTATAGTCAAGCTAGCCTGACTGATGAGGGGTGAAACCCCGAAACTGGTCCCAGGATGCTTCTTTCCAGTCCAGTGAGGACCTGGCCTGGCAGTTCGGGCTGGACAGTTCCCATGGGGAGCAGGTTCAAGACTGATTTGCATATTGCTGAGTTTAAACTGGAATGGCATGGGGAGCAAAAAAACGATGGATTTAGGCCCAGATCTCTGTACTGGGGTGATTGTTTGACATTGTTCATCATTCTGTCCATCAATTGTTCTTTTTGCGCTTCAGTTTCAACAAAGGTGGCCGCGTGGCTCGATCTTATTCCTCCTCTCCCTGATCACAGCCCCTCATCCCCGTCCTGCCCCCGGGTGCCGCGCTTTAGGTTTCAGCACGGCACCCGCTTTCATATTAACAACACGGGCACCGCGCTTTCTGTTGCAGCACGGTGCCCGTTTTTCAATCGTTAAGTCACGCAAATGCAAGATCTATTGCATTGCAAATGCTTGTTATATTTGCTAACGCTCGCTCCCCCTCCTTGGCTACAGCTGTTGCCTCCTCCTCCCTCCTGAGCGAAAGAATGGAGGCTTTCGAACTGCACCTAATACAGAGGACACACAGAAACCTCAGTGATGTGGGTGTGCTCGTCCTTGCTCAAAACTGTTCTAAACAGCGCCATCTTTTTGTAAGGTTCCCTTCTCTGAACAGGTCTGTAATTCTTCATGTTATCTTATCTGAATGCTTATTATATCCGCATTTTCAAAAGACAATAAGCAAGGGGTATTCTCAAAATGGCGCCAAACATTCTTAAAAACTTCTGCAAAATATTTTTAAATATACATTTTATCGCAACGAAATCGAGCTTCGTCACCTTTCCGTTTTATATATACATTTTATCAGAAAGGAATCACACCGCGTACTGTTTTTAGTGTTATTTGGAGTGTTTTGGTTTCATCAGTTATATCCATTTTACTGTGTTGCAGATGTGATCTATTGACTCCCCTACCGCTTTTTCGCTCAAACTTTTTCTAAATTTTGTAGGCACAGCGCTGTTTTCCTAAGGGAGCCTGTTATGTCCTCCATCTCCCAACACCCTCCCGCTTTGCACCTTTACCCCTCCCCCCACCACCCCCCTAATTGCTGCTTGACCTGTCCTTGTGTCAGGCTTTTGCTATGACACACCACAGAACTCTACTAGCTCAGTTGCCTTGCTGCATGATAACAAACAGGCTGTACACACTACCAAAAAGGTTTTTTTTCTCATCTCACTTAAAGTGCTACTCTCTTGTCCTAGGATCCCTTCTATCCTTCTCCCTCCCTTACCAGTGGCGGCTGGTGACATTTGAAAGTGGTGGGGCGAAATAGTTGTCGCGAGTGAGCGCAACTATCATAAGTGAGCTTCGGGGGAGGGAGGGGTGTCCCCCAAGAAAATTTGAAAAAAAGACTGTGAAATTCATGCATTTTAAAGCAAATTTGATGAAGCAAGACGGTTTATGAAGCAATAGTGTTTGTGTAGACTTGAAATATTTAAACACAGGAAAAATATTCCATATTTTACAGAATTATAATTGTTTAGTTACTGTAGTGTGCAAATTTTACAATGCAACAAGCAAGGTTTGTAATTATGTTACCTGCCCACACGGTTGTCTTGTCTGTCTACTGTTCACAGTGCACCTGTCTGGCATTTTCTTCTTACAGTCTTGATATGATGTTAATAAAGGCATTTCATGATAACGACATAGCTGCTCCATTCTGTAATTAGAGAACTTTATAATGGACTTGAGATAACAGTGCTCTGCTGCAAACCCACTGGAAGTCCTGACTTATGCTGACGAGTAACAGCGAGATTATCCTTAAAATGCAGCCTCCAAGATGTTTCACGCCTTGCTCAGGAGATTAAGAAATATGATCATCTAGACATATGTTTCGTTCCAATGCCTGAACTCAGAGAGCGGGTGAACTATCTGAACTCGGAGAAAGGGGCTAGCAGCCTTGTCTCGGACACCGGAGTGCAGGAACAAGTGATGAAAGGAGGGGTGGCGCTGGTAGGAAGTGGATAAGACATAAGAGAGAAAGGAGGGGCAATAAAGGAAACCGAGAAAGTAAGAGATGAGGGACGAAAGAAGAGAGTATTGAAGCGAGGGGAAGAGGCATGTGGGGGAAGAAAGAAATGGAGAGAGAGAGGAATGGAGGGAGAAAAGGAAAGCGTGAGGTAGAGGCATTAGAGTGAAGGAAGGAAGAGAATGGTAGAGGCATGGAGGAAGGGAAGAAAGTAAAGGAGAGACATGCAAGGAAGGAGGGAGGAAGGGAAGCCAGAGAGGGATGGAGACTGAGTCATGGAGAGAGCAAAGACATGGGAGAGGACAAACTCACCATTCCAGGGGCACAGACAACAGTAAATAAGAATGTGGCTGTGCAGGCTGTAGTGCCGGTGCGGAGGCCCGTGCAGGCAACAAACCAGACATGATACATCCAAAATGAGAGGGGTACCGTGCCCCCAGACTGGAGCTGTGCGCATGCGTCCATTGTATTATTAAATGTATTCAGCCTCAAGGAGGCTACAAAAGAAAGTAATTTGAGCAAACAATCACATATTTGATAGCGTGACGTCACACAACGGCCCTCCAACGTGCAGCGCGGAGTACAATACTTTTGAAAAGGGGGCCTCTTAGAAAGTGGTGCCCTGGCTAACCACCACACACTTTTCCCAAGCCTTACAACAACGTCTCCGTTGATTAGTAATTGCAAACACACGTATCAGACAGCCATGCCTTAGCTTACAGGAACTGAAGCAAAATTTCGAACCAGAAACACGTCCGTGGCAGTGGGCATTCTCCTATTGTTTAGAATGATAAGTCGTTTGTGAACTGGTCTCAAAATAACTTATATTATCTTAGCTATAGATTAATCAAAGACAGTCTGTCCACTGTGAGTGACTATCCTTACAGAGCAGACAAAGGCCTACTGCTGGAATTTGTACGAACCTCCACTGATTTTTTATTCTGAGTGATCGGATTTCCTTTGGCAGCGGAGAACAAGCACTGCACCATGTTTTAATTTTCACCATTTAGGATTTCACGAAGTTCAAGTGGAACTTACTATGAATGCCGATGCTACTGCTGCCTTCCAGTAAGGTCAGGACGGACGACGGAGCAGGAAAAGTATGACTCATCGTCTCTCCCACCCCCTCTCGCAGCCTGCTTCACCCCTCCTAAGCCCGCCCCTCTTGTGATGAGTTGTAATTGTCGCCACCCACTCCCTTAATGACCCGCTCCAGTGAGGTTAGGTTTCAAATTACCCTAAACATGAGGCGCTAGTAAAGTGTCATAGAACTTTAGTGTGATGCAAATTTTGTTATCACGATTAAAAGACTATAGACACAATTCCTTTTTCAAATATATTTAAATTGTGCTGGATATAAAAAGAGTTCCAAATGCCTTGCACTTCTTATAGCTCTAAAGCATTATAAAGTGCCAGTATGAGGTGATGATTATTCATTTGGCTGTCTCTTCGTTCAGCCCACAAGTAAAACTTTAAAGCACCATACTTTGCAGCCTTACATTGGTGCCAGAATTGTAAAATGCAGGATGCTTGCAGAAGAGACTGTTTAATTAAACTGAACTCTAGACGTTTTGGGGACTGAGAGGTAGCGGATGGGAGTGCAAAAAGTTGCCTAAATTGCACTGGCTAGTGTTCCTCCACATATTCATGAAGACGGGAAAAATCTCACTGCCATAGGATAGTGACAGCATAATATTTTGCTTTAATAGCATTAAAGAAGAGCTTTGAAGATGGCCCGACATTTTGTTGACTCTTTTCAGCAGGGCAAACCTTGGGCTAGAAGACTTTCCTTTAAGAGTGGCTGTGATTGTGCACTTTAGAGAGCGCCGAGCAACGTTAACAAAATGCTCATGTTAACGTTGCTCGGCGCCTCTAAAGTGCACAATCACAGCGCCGACCACTCTTTGCAACAAGCCTTGTTGTTGGCATAACGTTGCTCGGCGCTCTCTAATGTGCACTATCAAAGCGCCGGCCATTAATATACTCTTTTCCTGGAAAAGAGTATATTAATGGCCGGCGCTTTGATAGTGCACATTAGAGAGCGCCGAGCAACGTTAACAGGAGCATTTCCTTCCACCCGCGCCACCAAGCTGATTGCTGTAAGTAATTTAAAATGTACTATTACTTACAACAATCAGCTTGGAGCGCGTGGTGAAAGGTACATTTTCTCGTCATCAAGCATCAGCTCACTTTGGATTCTGGAAGTACTTACGTGGTGAAGTTGAAGTCTCGTCCAGCAGTGAGTCTCTTCTTTACCGGAGCCACCCACCCACGACGAGCAGTAGTAGCAGGCAGCCTCGGCCCTCGCACCAGAACACGAGGTGTGTGTCGTGTCGTCGTGTCGCAGTCCGAGTGTCCGACTACGGACTACAGTTAACTCTTACGCTTCCCAAATCCCGTGCCTCGCTGTGACTAAGCCAATCCAGACGCTGCCCCAGCAGCGCCAGGATTGGCTTGGGCAGGAGTACACACCCGCCCATTAGGAGACCGGGGGCTGCGCCATGAAGCAACCCCGCTCTTCTAATCTGCAGGCTAATGCGCATGTGCGCCACGGGCTGGTCAGAAAAATGACCAGCCCAGAACTGAGCATGCGCACTAAGTGCGCTACACCCGACGTCACCACCCCCCCTTGTCCTGATGATTGCCGGGCGTCGCCCGGTGATCGTCAGTGACCGCCCGGCACGGACTTCAAGTAATACACCTGTACGTCTGCCAGACGTACAGGAGCATTACTTTGCATTAGTGGGGCAACGCCCCAGCGCCCCAATGGACGCACCGCCGCTGTCCCTTACTCTTCCTAACAATGCCCCCATAGCCATCAGACTATCTGCCAGCAACACAACAAAGCATGCAAATAAAAAAACAAAAGTAAAAAGCATTGTCATTTTTAACGCCAACAACTCTAACTTTCGCAAATGCGAGACCTACTGCTTTGCAAATGCTTGTTAGAAGAATGTCCTTGGGGACAAAAACAGGCGATGAAATTATCGCCGTTTTAGCGGCAGGAAACTGCCGCTAAAACGGCGATAATGGGCTTGATAATATGCGTTATGGAATTCCAATAGAAGGCCAGGTTAGATGTGCAGGACATCTAACCTGGGCTTCTATTGGAATTCCATAACGCATATTAGCAAGCCCATTATCGCCGTTTTAGCTGCAGTTTCCTGCCGCTAAAACGGCGATAATTTTAACGTGGGTCTTGCTAATATGCCCCAAGGTTTTTGGAATATGTGAGTAGTGACATAAAAACATGGAGAAAGAGTCTTCACAGTACATGCCAGGAGCTTGCTAAATTGAATGCAGATGGTAAAATGGTTCAGAAGATACAAGCACTGCCACTTTTGAATTCAGCATGTTTTTTTTTATAGCAACCTTTTGACACGCAGAACTTTATGGGGATTTTTTGTCGAGCTTCAACGATCTAAGCAAATATTTAAGTGTTTGGTGCACGCGCACGAGTGCTGAATATTTGTAATATGTTTGTGATTCCCAAATAAAATGAGATAGTTCATTGCAAAGAAAAAATGTGCTTCGTGGGCAGTCATTCCCTCTTTACATTTTGAAAATAGTAAACAAAAAAGGGGGCGGAGCTGGCGTAGTGCCTCTACGCGTAGCTCCACGGAGTTTGAAAAAAACTCAGTCGAGCTACGCATAGCTCCGCTCTGCTCCCTCCCTGCTCCCTTCCTGCTCCCACCCGCACCCCCCTCTCAAATGCTTTAAAAATAATAAAAAGAAGGCACTTACCTTTGTTTCTGCCGCCTCCCCTGCCTGGCCGCTCTCCTTCCTGCTCCTTGCGTCCTTCTTCATTGAAAAAAACACTATGTTGTACGTCTTGTGCGTGCGCATGCGCACTCGCAAGACGTACAACGTAGTGTTTTTGTTAATGAAAAAGGACGCAAGAGGAGCAGGAACGAGAGCGGCCAGGCAGGGGAGGCGGTAGAAACCCAGGTAAGTGCCTTCTTTTTATTATTTTTAAAGTATTTGGAAGGGGGAGGGAGCGGCTAACTCCGCTCCACCACGGAGGCAGAGTTTTCCCTATCTCCGCGTTCGCCACTGAGTGTGGAGTAGGCAAATCTCCGCAAACTTCGCTGGCGGAGCGGAGTTACCCGCCCAGGGGTTAAAAATAGCACAGTTGGAAGGCATAGGCTGTCTTTGCAGCCTGCTAAAAATATTCAGACTGGCAGGTTGGAACAACTTTACTTGCCCTTTAACAATGTTTGACCCTGCACTCAGCTAAGCCCATGGGTCTTCCCACAGGACTTTCAGAATGCTTCCGGGTTGCGAACTTCCAGGGACGCTTGCTTCTGCTTTGCTTGATATTCTGAACCTCTTGCAGATTCCTCATTTCCTGAGGCACATTGACACCTCAAGAGATAAGTGTCCTTAAATACAGGTGATCTGAAGCCTCTTATCTTGCTCTTTGTTACAGCAACAAGCCGAGCGGTTGGGAGCCTGCTGGGGATGGTGAGCTGTGCTGGAATGTTATCAGGACTAGCTTCTTGATTGCAGGTGACCACAGCGCTCATTTATATTGAGGGCCACTTGAATTATGCGGTTGTGCGACTGCAGCGATTCTCACGTAATTATCGATTTGCCACATTTGCCTCATAATCCGTCATCTGCTGCGCAATTTTATTTCTAGCTCAAAGGTTCAAATGTTACTAAAAACACAGCTGCATGTGTTGCCGCACAGTGGGAGACTCTTTGAAAAGGTTGGCTGTTCATCTTTCTGTTGCTTATTGCTGTATTTAGGTGTTAAACCGGTACTAAAAAGTGCAACCAATGTCCAGACACTGTTAACATGTGTACAAATAAGCAAATAATGAAGTAATACTATCACAAAATTTGCTGCACTATGCCGCAAAATTTGGCTAGTCTTGCCCCATAATTTGGCACTTTCCTCCCGCATAATCCCAGTGGCCCTACTAACATCCCAATAGGGTATTGCAGAGGGAGCATTCTGGTAGCCTCGTCTCATTGGAGAACTCGAGCATGCCATCCTCCCGTCCTTGGAGCTTCTCGTGGGCAGTGAGAACATTATCTGGGGTTCCATTTTCAAAATTTACCTGGGTAGTGTGTCTAGTGTTGCTCTCTGGTATGACCGCAGAGCATCCTATCATAGTGAGTGTGGACCCACTGCAATAAGTCTGCATCACTGACCTTCATATCACCATCCATGCCACAATCCTAGAGGAAAGATCCTCACCATCCATTGTCGAACTTCTCACCCTCCACCACACAGATGGTGATCAACGACACATAGTGGCATACGCTAAGCCGCAGCCTGACTGACACTGAAAGGGCTTACTCACAGCCAGAAAAGGAAAGCCTGGCAGTAGTCTGGGCCTGTGAGCACTTTCACATCTTCATTTATGGGAAACACTTCACACTCATTACGGATCATCGTGCTTTAATAACCATATTCGGAAACCCCAGAGCAAAGATGCCACCCAGGATCAAGCAATGGGGAATCTGTCTCCAAGAATACACCTACACAATTATTTACAACCCAACATGTGTCGGTCGACTTCTTTGGACCTCTGCAGTCAGGCAAATACATCCTTGTTGTAATGTATTCCCGATTCCCAATTGCTCAACAAGTGACATCTACCAAAGCAGTCATCACCATACCTGTATTAGATGAAGTATTTGCAGCGTGCGGTATTCCAAAGGTGGTAAAAATTGACCTTGGTCCTCTATTCAACAGACATGAGTTCCCTGAATTTGCCAGTCGTCTCAACTTTAGTTATTGGAAGGTCATCTCTATGTGGCCTCAAGCAAATGGGATGTTAGAGAGGTTTATGGCCACACTAAAGAAAACCATACAACAAGCTGAACTGTCAAAGCGAGATGTCCCTGAACGAAGTACTTCAAGCTTACCGAACCATTCATCACAGCACCACGGACAAGTGTTCAGCTACCCTGATGCTGGGCCATGCCATGCACACGAGGATACCCACCTGGTAAGATTCAGCCACCTGTGTTCATCAAGCTCCAGGTCACAAAGAGCTGCGGAGCTAGACCAGACTAAGAAGGTAAAAATGAAGGAATATGCGGCCATTCGTTGGAAGACAAATTCATCAACTGTCCAGGAAGGAGATTGGGTGCTAGTCAGGAAAAAACAAAGGAAAAAGACAGACAGTCCATATTATGAACATCCACTGCAAGTGACCAATCTAAAAGGAACCATGGTCACAGCCGCCTCTGATAGAAAAGAATAACCCGGAACATCTCTCACTTCAGAAAGTGCGATCCAGCAACTAAGGAGTCATTGGTTTTCTTGGGAAGCAACGTCCTTAAGCTTAATCAAGAACCAGCTAGCAGTCATGTCTCTCACTCCTCTTCTACCATAATGGAGCTTACAGAACCAAGTCCATTACACCTCTCACAGTAAACATGTCGAAGATCTGCACGTCTCATTGAAGAAATCTAAAGACTGACATCTAATGAGACTAAGTTGTGCAAGTGGGGGTAGATGTAATGTCGTAATGGTATGATGGCAGGAGGGAACTAGGACCCTGCACGTGAAAGGGGTTCATGGAAAGGGAAGTAGACAGGTAACCAGAAAGGGAGGAGTCATGGAATTAGTGTTAGGGAGAGAACAGTGAAATTCTGAGATGTCTGAGCTCTCATAAATGTGCCATAATAAAATATCTTACAGCTCAGCATAGTGTCGTTCCTCATTTGGTACAGTCACAAAATCACACTTATTTTAAATTTTCCTTTACTATCTGCTTGAGAATCACCCAAGCTTTTATGTCAAGCCGCCTCTTTTACTTGATAAAGTATTTGTATTCTTGCTGTAGTGATTTTAAGCGTGATTCCCCATCTTCTATACAGCGCCTGCTTTTAACGCAGTTGATAAGGCTTGCTTCAGTTTTGAACATTCGGTGGTATATTTACTAGGAAATGGTGCAGCGCTGCGAGCAATTTTGCAGCGCAGCGTCATTTAAAAAATGCAAGGATGCACTGTATTTACAAGAATACGGCACCCCCTGTGTTTTGCCTTGTACTGACGCTAAAAATAGCTGCCTTGCGCCAGCGCAGACACCATTGCGCCATTTTGCAAAGGGGCCTGCGTTGCAGGGATGATTGTTTATGTGCAGAAAGGTGTCCCTTCCTGCACATAAACATTCAATAATGGCGATTTTGCTACTTCTATATGTGTTGCAAATCATCATTAATTAATGATTGTTTTTGTGCAATAAAGGAACACCTTCCTGCACAAAAACAATCATTGATGGCGTTTTGATCCTTCTATGTGTGCTGCAGAAAACATAGAAAGAGCAAACAGCGAGGAGAAATAAAAATATTTTCTCCTCTAACACCTGCTTTTCACTGACATTAGTTTTTGGCGCTGCCTCAGATTTACAGATTCTTGTAAACCTGGGCCAGCATCAAAATGCAATGGGTGTTGCATGGAAACACCCACAGCAACACGCATTGCACCCCCTTTCATGCAAAGTGATGCGTGAAAAGGGGCCGTATTTACAAGGCGGCGTTAGGCCATTCAAAGGGGCGTAGCGCCGCTTTGTAAATATGGAGCAGGGCATAGCGCCACCGGAGCGTCGGTAAAAGTGACGCTCCAGTGGCTCTATTCCCTTGTAAATATGACCCCTGGTGTCAAAACGCTCAATTTCTCATTTCCTGGGGTCGAAGAGAAGATCAGTAAGCGTTTTTTTCCAAGTTTTAGGCACTCGTCCCTAGTCATATCCGTATTACTGATCATAAAATATGATCTTTAAAATATCCCATCAATTACTGTCACTAAGGGCGTTTAAAAGTCCTTGTTGAATTTTTATGGAAGGCATCAACATCATTTTTCTTGGGTGACGTGCTTCTCACTCGCCACGTGCTTTCCCAAACTAGTGATGAAAGTATATCTGTCATCTCCTGTAAATGTATCCTCCCCAGCAGTTTTACATTTTTTACGCCTAATGCTTTACTGCCACCCTGCGGTCACTTGTAAGTCTTGCAGCTCACTTTGCTAGCTCGATGTTCGCATTATTTAGGTTCCGTATTAGACATTCTGAGCACTGAGCAGCCATTCTAAATTTAATTCAGAGAGTATTCAAGGGATAAAACCATGATATATTTCACAAGAAGCGTAAAACTCTCTTCTTTAATTGTATTCTCTACTTTGGCATCTATATGTATTTTCTTGCTCTAGCACTAAAACGCCATTGAGCAGCTGCAAACTTTTGAAATACCTGATTAATTAATTAATTCACTGACAACTATATATTCTGAAAATGCAAGGACGTACGTACAGTCGTGACGAGTCCTTTCAGGAATGTCTGAGTTTTCTCTTTTCGTCCTCTGGGTAGGGATTCAAATACATTTTATTTTCATTCTGCATATCATGCCTTTGGCAGAAATTGACAACTGGGTAAAGCAATACATTTTTGTACAAGATTAGCTCTTTTATGCAGGGGAATGAATATGATCATATGGAAGGCCACATTTGTACAGTATAAAACTCAGTAAACATGTTCATTCTGATATGTATGTTAAAAAAGTGAATTGTGGAAAATGACCTGCCATCATGAAAGTGTGGGGCATATTTACTAGAAAATGTAGTTTTTCAGTAGCCTCTTTTCCGATGTCGGAGAGCAGGAAGGTTTCAACCAAAAAAAAGGATTTAGTCACGATTTGAAATTACCCATGGAATCTTTATAAGGGTCATTCAACACTCAAATTCATCGTCCTGAAGATGGTCTAACAGATGCTTACACCATATAGACTGAAACGGCGACAACTACATCTATTTTCTCCGTGATCTACTTTCCTTAAGGAATTGTTTTCTGTGTTGATCAGTTTAATTTTTCCTTCTATACATATTGTTTGGAATAGATGCTCACACTAGTGACCATGAGGTGTTTGTAACAACGAATCATTTGTAAGCCTCAGTCACTGTGTACTGTTTTATATTCGTAATAGTTTTGTGTACCCTTTGATAAATCTTTTTTCAATTTAAAGTTTGCATCTTGAACAATTTACACCCGTTTGAAGAGTATTTGTAGCAGATTCATTCTGATATAAATGAGCAAATTCAATTTTTGAATAATCAAATGTAAGCTACTAGACGGAGCTTGCGACCATTGTTTTGCATACTGAATGTTGAACCGAGTGTACTAAAAGAAATCCCTTGTAGGCACAATTACCTGTTAATATACACACTACCCAAGCCTCCAAGGGTGTATTGGGTTTCCCACTCTTCCTTGTTGTAATATTTACAAAGTGGCGTTAAGCCACGCTAAGGGGCATATTCACAAGGGAATGGCGAAGCGTGGCGTTAAGCAAACATTGCTAACGCCACGCTCCGCCATTCCCCTAGGGCTGGTGCTAAATCTAGTTGTCTAGTGCCAACGCAGGCCCCCCCTGTCACCATAGTGCAAGTGTGTCTGCGTTGGGGGAATGATTGTTTATGTGCAGGAAGGTGTCCCTTCCTGCACATAAACAATTCAGAATGGTGAATTGCAGCTTCTATGTGTGCTGCAATGTGCAGCACACATAAAAGTTGCAAATCGTCATTTTTTTAAATGATTGTTTATGTGCAGGAAGGGACTCCTTCCTGCACATGAACAATCATTCATGGCTATTTGCTGTTTCTAAGTGTGCTGCACAATGCAGCACACATAGAAACAGCAAAAACAAGGAGAAATTAAGCATTTCTCCTCCTTTCGCTATGTATAGACCAGGTTTTCCCTGGGCTTAATGTTGGTGCTGCCTCCTATTTACGCCACCCTTGTAAATAGGGAACACCCACCGCAACACCCATTGCACGCCCCTTCCACGCTAAGTGTAGCGTGAAAGGGGGCCTTATTTACAAGGTGGCGTAACACCGACTTGTAAATAAGGCGAAGGGTTTATCGCCACAGGAACGTCATAAAAAGTGACGTTCCTGTGGCGATAGGGGCTTGTAAATATTCCCCTAAGTGTCTTAGTGCCGCCTTGTAAATATTAAAAATGGCGCTATGCCACCGGAGCGTCAAAATAAAGTGATGCTCCAGTGGCGATAGGGGCTTGTAAATATGCCCCAGTATCTTTTGCATCCAGTAGTGAAACATGCTTCTGTGGTACCCAAAAGTAATATTTAAATTGTATCTTTTTTGGGATTGATCTTGTGACAGAAAGATTTCTTGGAGAAGATCATGTAAATAGGGTAAGAGCCTCGTTTACTGCTCCTTGGGCCAGCTGCATATAACTGGTGAGGTGAAAGCCGCTCCTTTAGAAGCTTAGCCATTTTCCCCCAATGACCAAAGTCCTTTGTAGGAGAGTAGGATCTGCTTCACACGGGTACCCCCACTTTTTGCTGATGCTTCACTGTTTTTCGACATTAGTCTGGCTGGGGCCCTGCTAATCAGAACCCCAGCCTAGCTGCTTCCTCTCTAAAATGGTTTCCATGTGCCTTAGGCACATCCCTGATTGGGATCTGGAGTGCCCTTATAAGTCCCTAGTATATGGTATACTATGTACCAAGGGCATAGGTACCTCAGAGGCCTGCCAGGGGCTGCAGCATGTATTATGCCACCCCTGGAAGGCCATCCAAACTGACACCACAGGTCTGCTACTGCAGCCTGGGTAAGGTGGTGCATGCACCCCTTACTGTGATATAGGTTACCTATATCACGAAATACATACACACATATAAACCTATAAGTCACTCCTAAGGCAGGCCTTATCAATCCTAAAGGCAGAGTGCATGGTTCCTATGTGAGAGGGCGCCCTGCATGAGCAGGGCCCCTCTGCAGCGTTCGGAGACCATCTCTGATGCTGTTTGTAGTGCAGCCTGACCATATACTCTTAAGCGCATTATATCCTCGCGGTAAAATGCTAACTTTGGAATGGCTGCACCTAAACATGTCGTGTTTGGTGTCAAACATCTTGGAATACTACCCCCCGCCAATTCTGGTGGCGGGGGTAGCATTCCATCCTTCTAGAGGGAAAGACATGTTAACTCTGACTAACCCGGTAACTTCTCTCCAGAGCCCTGGCATCACAAAATGGATGCTGCTGCCACAGACACGAGTCTGGCCTCCTGCTGCTGGACGAAACTCCGGCAGGGGAGGCCTGGACAATAGGTTTCCTGTTGCAGGGAGGTGTGACCACCTCCCCAGACAGGATAATGTGTATTGGGGCTGGGCGGGAGCACCATCTGTGTGCTTTGAAGTCCTGCACTGGGGGCACATTTGGTGTCCCTGTGCATACCCCAGTTCAAACCGGATCAGGGGCTTGCAGCCCCTGCTTTGGCGCGAACTGGACAAAGGGAAAGGGGTGTAGCCACCCCTCTGCCCTGACCCACCCATAGGTGGGGCCACAGAGTAGTCCAACCCCTATTTTTAGAATAAAGGTAGGAACCCAGTCCTTAGGACTTTAGATTATACCTGGACGAAACTCTGAAACTGAATCCTGGACCTTCGACGCTCTACGACAAGATTAGAGGACTGAAGAATCTCCCTTGGGGTCAAGGAGTGACTCCCCTGCTTGGCAGGCACCAAAGAAGCATCTGTCCGGTTCGCATTTCTGAAGCTCCCGTCGGACGCCGAAGTCATCGCATCACCAGAGGTGGATTCTCAGACTTCCCCGAGGCTACCCTGAGTCCCCAGCAAAGCTGAGGCCCGTGGCTATCGTGGGTGACTTGAGACCGTGACCCCTGGACACCGAGCACATTTGCAAGTGCACCATCTTCTGGGTCTCCCAAGAAGTCGTGCTTTGGGCTCCTAGTAGCCCTAGCCTCCAGCACCACCTGCACCGAAGATCACTGGCCCCCACTCCACGAGTGTCCTGTAAGCCAGCTCCACGTGCGGCGTCACGAGGCTCCTTTGCGGTCGCTAGCCCGTTGGCTAGTAGCCCTTAACGAAGGCCAATCCTTTTCTTACTTGGCATCCTGGTTGCTCCAGGCCTGCCCTCACTTACCCTTGCTGGGTGAGTTCCACAGACCTTGCTGGTCTGCACCCTCGACGATCTACATCTTCCTCGAGACTTGCCGTTGCCATGGCTTGTTGGGTTCAATCCGGTCGCCGACACCTCAGCACTCGACAGACATCGTGTACCAGCCCGAATCCTGCTCCTGGTCGCCGACAACGCCTCCTGGACCTCGTGGCTGAAGAGTCAAGACGACCGTCAACGCACCTGAAGCACTCAACATCGGTGGGCATCTGTCCATCGCCTTCCTGGTCACTGGCTAGTGACCCAGACTCTGTCCCCTCTGCTTTCAGGTTCTTCAGAACTCCGATCCACTCTTGGATCCACCCGGACACTTTTCTCTTGGCCGCCAGCAGCACTTTGCAGCAGATCGCCATTCGAATCGACGACGAAACCCGACCCCGAAAGGCACCTATGCACCCGGCTTCCCTGGGTGAGGTAACACGAGTACTCCGGTGCTCCCGTGGGTAGAGACTCTTCAAAGTCCTAGATCTCAAAGGGTTTTGTCCTAGTCCTCTTTTAAGTGTCCCTTTTCTATAATTTCCCGATCCCGACTTTCTCCATAGAAGTCAACGGCGTATCGCGGTTGTGTATTTACACTGCACGCGTCTCCCGTAGGTCCCCTGTGTCACTACCTTGGGTGGTTCCTTGTGGTCCAAGCACTTCTAGAGGCTCTAGGCCTAGTGTCTAGTTCAGTCGTGGTTCGCATACCACTTTATTGGTATATGGTTTGGTACGCCCCTAGGGCCCAAACGTGTATTTGTGCTATTACTGTGATTTGATAACTTATAACTTATGTACTTCGAACTCTAGCCTCATAAAGAGACTAGAGGGGTGTGTTTAGCAATAAATACATATATTTTGAATATATACCTGGTGTGGTGCTCTTTCATTTGGTCACTCAAGAGATTATAGACTGGTAAAACAAGCTGCTTTACATTCCTTCAAGACTTAGCCTGAAGGCTGCTCTCCATAGCTACCACTAGGATAGCTTTCAATAAGGTTGTCTTTAACCTATCTCCAATAAGGGGTTGTTTGGACTGGTGCAAGGTGCCCACTATAATTAGTGGACAGCATATGCCAGGCCAACTTCTCACATTGGTGTGCAGCGTGTGGGATTCCAGCTTGCTATTGTTTTACCAGATAATCTCAATTGAATTGATCAACTGAAAACCACTAAAGGTACCTAAGGTACATATAATTTAAGCTTAGAATACAGTAAGTTCTACTGAACTTAGAGTTGTGTGTTAAGGGATAGCACAACCCTTTCTACAACTCAAGAGAGTTTAGTAGGCCACACTAGAGTAGGTAGTGCATACACCACACCACCCTAGTAATGTCTTTAAGGGTAGGATCCAAAGAATCCTTGCAGGAAGCCATTGAGCTTCCACCCTCCAAGTATGATACACTCCCATTCTTGGAATTGAGAGCTTTATGCAACTTGAGAAAAATAAGGACAGGCCAAAGCCCCACCACCCAACACCTCAAGGAGTTGTTGGTGGCTTATGACCTTAGTAAGCCTGTAGGAACTGAAGGGGTAGGAGCTGAGGGTGGGGCAGAAGAAGAGGACGAGGCCAGGGGTACCAATACCCCCAGCCCCCCCTCTGAAACTGGCCAGGAGGGTGACAATGACCCTGACCTGGAAAACCCAATCCCTCCTGTGGATGATGATGAGGATGATCAAGATGATGCCCTCTTTGTCCCCCAGGAAGGATTAAGAGTGTGCCCAGGAAGTCTAGATCTCCTTCTCAGGAGTCTAACCACTCTGGCACCTCTATAGGGAGCTCTGTCTCCTCTCACAGGAGGGAATCCTCTCATGAGAGGAGAGCCAGGCTGGTCCGGTATGAGGAAACTCAGCTGGAAATCAGAAAAAAGCAACTGGCTTTAGATAGGGAATCCCTAGATCTCCTTAGAGAGAGAAGAAAGTTGGGACTAGAGTCCCATGGTGGCAGCCATGTTCCTAGAGATAGGGAAAGGTCCTATGACCATAGGAACCTGAGCAAGATTGTCCCTCCCTACCAGAGTGGGGATGATATCCACAAATGGATAACTGCATTAGAGAGGGCCTGTAAAGTACAGAAGGTCCCTCAGGAGCAGTGGGCAGCAATCTTGTGGCTCTCCTTTGCTGACAACGGTAGAGATAAGCTCCTCACTGTTAGAGAGGAGGATGCTGATAATTACAAGGTCTTGAAGAGTGCTCTTATTGATGGGTTTGGCCTAACCACTGAACAGTACAGGTTGAAGTTCAGAGACACCCAAAAAGCACAGACTCAAGACTGGGTAGACTATGTGGATTGTTCTGCCAAGGCTCTGGAAGGCTGGTTGATGGGCAGTAAGGTGTGTGACTTCTCAGGATTGTACAATCTGATAATGAGGGAGCAGATTCTTAATAACTGTCAAAATCAGCTGTTGCATCAATACCTGGTAGACTCTGATCTGACCTCTCCCCAAGAATTGGGAAAGAAGGCAGACAAATGGGTCAGAACCAGGGTGAAGCAGAAGGTACAGAACCAAGGTGGGGAAACCAAGAAGCAAGATGCTAAGAACTCTGAAAAGGGTGGGGAGAAGGGTAAAGATCAAAAGTCTTCATCAGGCCCCCAAAAATCTTCTTCTGGTGGGGATTCACAGTCTACCAAAGGGAAAGGCCAAAGAAAACCATGGTGCAAGGTCTGTAAGCAAAAGACCCACTGGACCAGTGATTGCACCAAGTCCAAAGACTCCAGTCCAGCACCCACCAATGCCCCTAAGGCACCTGTTCCCCCTAGTACAGTTGGTGGGAGTGCTCCAGCCAAGGGTTTAGTAGGGTTCACCCTGGGTACTGAGTTGGGCTCTGACCTAGTCAGGGAACTGACTCAGGCTGTGTTAGTCTGTGATGGAGGCATGGATGTGCCCTCCTCTATGAGTCCCAGTAATCTGGGCAAGTACAGACAACAGCCTTTAATCAATGGACGTGAGGCTTTGGCATTTAGGGACACAGGGGCAAGTGTCACAATGGTGACACAAGACCTTGTGAATCCTGGGCAAGTTATACTTGGTGAGATGTACCAAGTGACCAATGCTAGCAATGTCAGAACAGACCATACTCTGGCAGTTGTTAACTTCTCCTGGGGAGGGGTAACTGGCCTTAAGAAGGTTGTGGTAAGTGCAAACCTACCAGTCGAATGCTTGCTTGGCAATGACTTAGAGACTTCTGCTTGGGCAGAAGTGGAGCTCAGGACCCATGCAGAAATGCTGGGGATCCCTGCAGATGTGTTTGCTGTGACCAGGTCACAAGCCAAAATGTCTAGCACTGAACAGGCCTTGGATTCTGGAAGAATGGACCAAGTGCCTTCCAAGAGGAGGAGTAGTAGGGTAAAGGCAGTGCCTTCCCCTTGGCTCAGGAAGAAGATCAGTCCCTTGAGGGGGATGATCTCAGCCCTGAAGAAGGAACTGTCCCAGAGGAACTTGAACCTGACCAGGTTGAGTTCTTGGGGACAGGGGGACCTTCTAGGGCAGATCTGAGCCAGGAGCAGCAGAGCTGCCCCTCCCTTGAACCCCTCAGACAGCAAGCTGCTGCTGAGGCTGCTGGGAAAGCTAGTGGTCCCCATACAGTGTATTGGGATGATGGACTCCTGTACTCAGAGAGTAGAGACCCCAAGCCTGGTACTACCAGGAGGTTGGTAATACCTCTGAAGTTCAGGGGCTTCCTATTGACCCTAGCCCATGATATTCCCTTAGCAGGTCACCTGGGCCAGAACAAGACTTGGGACAGAATTGTCCCTCACTTTCACTGGCCCCACATGTCTGAAGACAGCAAGGAGTTTTGTCGCTCCTGTGTAACCTGCCAAGCCAGTGGCAAGGCAGGTGGCACTACAAAGGCCCCCTGATACCACTACCTGTGGTGGGGGTGCCCTTTGAAAGGGTAGGGATTGACATTGTTGGTCCCATGGATCCCCAAACAGCCTCTGGGCACAGGTTTATCCTGGTGGTAGTGGATCATGCCACCAGGTACCCAGAAGCTATTCCCCTCAGGACCACTACAGCACCTGTGGTGGCAAGGGCCCTCCTGGGAATCTTCTCAAGAGTGGGCTTTCCTAAGGAGGTAGTCTCAGACAGGGGTGCTAACTTCATGTCTGGGTACTTAAAAGCAATGTGGAAGGAGTGTGGAGTGACTTATAAGTTCACCACACCCTATCACCCACAATGCAATGGTTTAGTTGAGAGATTCAACAAAACCTTGAAGGGCATGATTAAAGGGCTCCCAGAAAAGCTTAGGCGTAGATGGGACATACTCTTGCCCTGCCTTTTATTCGCATATAGGGAGGTGCCTCAGAAGGGGTTGGTTACAGCCCTTTTGAACTTCTGTTTGGCCACCCTGTGAGGGGTCCACTGTGCTTGGTGACGGAAGGATGGGAGTTACCTCTCAAGCCCCCAAAGCAAGATATAGTGGACTATGTACTTGGTCTCCGCTCCAGGATGGCTGAGTACATGAAAAAGGCAACCAAAAACCTTGAGGCTAGCCAGGAACTTCAAAAGGCCTGGCATGACCAAAAGGCTGTTCTGACTGTTTACCAGCCAGGACAGAAGGTGTGGGTGTTGGAGCCAGTGGCCCCAGCGGCTCTCCAAGATAAATGGAGTGGACCCCACACTATTGTTGAGCAGAAGGGTGAGGTCACTTACTTAGTGGACCTAGGAACACCCAGGAGTCCCCACAGGGTTCTCCATGTCAACAGGTTAAAACCATATGTGGACAGGGCAGACATGGGCTTGCTCATGGCTACTGATGAAGGGCAGGAGGAAGAGAGTGACCCACTCCTGACCTGCTCTCACAGAACCCTGACGATGGGTCAGTTGATGGTGTAGCCTTGGCAGGCAGCCTCACTACCCAGCAACAAACTGATTGCAGGCAAGTCCTCAATCAGTTTAGACATATGTTTTCACTGACACCCAGTCAGACCACCTGGTGCACTCATGAAGTGGACACTGGGGACAGTCTGCCTATTAAAAACAAGATTTATAGGCAACCTGACCATGTCAGGGACTGTATCAGGACTGAAGTCCAGAAAATGTTGGAGTTGGGAGTTATTGAACCCTCAGATAGCCCTTGGGCTAGTCCAGTGGTCCTTGTACCAAAACCTCACACCAGTGGTGGAAAAAGAGAGATGAGGTTTTGTGTGGACTACAGGGGTCTCAATGCAGTCACTAGGACTGATGCCCATCCAATACCCAGGGCAGATGAGCTCATAGATACTTTGGCCTCTGCCAAATATCTCAGCACATTTGACCTAACAGCTGGCTACTGGCAGATCAGACTAGCTGATACTGCAAAGCCCAAAACAGCATTCTCAACCCCTAGTGGGCATTATCAATTTGTGGTAATGCCCTTTGGTCTGAAGAATGCACCTGCCACTTTCCAGAGGTTGGTGAATACAGTTCTCACAGGTCTGGAAGCCTATAGTGCAGCATATCTAGATGATATTGCTGTCTTTAGCTCCACCTGGGAGGATCACCTGGTCCACCTCAGGAATGTTTTACAGGCCCTGCAAAAGGCAGGCCTGACTATCAAGGCCACTAAGTGCCAGATAGGGCAGAGTCAGGTTGTGTACCTGGGCCACCTTGTGGGTGGAGGCCAGGTTCAACCTTTGCAGAGCAAGATCCAGACCATTATGGACTGGACTGCTCCCACTACCCAGACTCAGGTGAGAGCCTTCTTAGGCCTGACTGGGTACTATAGGAGATTTGTCAAGGGGTATGGATCAATAGTGACACCCCTGAATGACTTAACTTCTAAGAAAATGCCCAAAAAGGTTCAGTGGACAGCTAGCTGTCAAAAGGCATTTGATGACCTCAAGCAGGCCATGTGCACTGCTCCAATTCTGCAGTGTCCTGATTACTCCAAGAAGTTCATTGTTCAAACTGATGCATCTGAATTGGGGGTAGGGGCTGTACTGTCACAATTGAATGAAGAAGGTCAGGATCAGCCAGTAGCTTTCATTAGCAGAAGGCTGACCCCTAGAGAGAAACGTTGGTCAGCCATAGAGAGGGAGGCCTTTGCTGTGGTCTGGGCTCTGAAGAAGTTGAGGCCATACTTGTTTGGTACACACTTCCTGGTTCAGACAGACCATAAGCCCCTCTTATGGCTAAAACAAATGAAGGGTGAAAACCCCAAACTGCTTAGGTGGTCCATTTCCCTACAGGGGATGGACTTTACAGTGGAACATAGGCCTGGGAGTAACCATGCGAATGCAGATGAACTCTCTAGGTATTTCCACTTAGAACATGAAGACTTAACTGGGCAAGGTTAGTTTAATGTCCCTACGTTTGGGGGGGGGGGTTGTGTAGGAGAGTAGGATCTGCTTCACACGGGTACCCCCACTTTTTGCTGATGCTTCACTGTTTTTCGACATTAGTCTGGCTGGGGCCCTGCTAATCAGAACCCCAGCCTAGCTGCTTCCTCTCTAAAATGGTTTCCATGTGCCTTAGGCACATCCCTGATTGGGATCTGGAGTGCCCTTATAAGTCCCTAGTATATGGTATACTATGTACCAAGGGCATAGGTACCTCAGAGGCCTGCCAGGGGCTGCAGCATGTATTATGCCACCCCTGGAAGGCCATCCAAACTGACACCACAGGTCTGCTACTGCAGCCTGGGTAAGGTGGTGCATGCACCCCTTACTGTGATATAGGTTACCTATATCACGAAATACATACACACATATAAACCTATAAGTCACTCCTAAGGCAGGCCTTATCAATCCTAAAGGCAGAGTGCATGGTTCCTATGTGAGAGGATGCCCCTGCATGAGCAGGGCCCCTCTGCAGCGTTCGGAGACCATCTCTGATGCTGTTTGTAGTGCAGCCTGACCATATACTCTTAAGCGCATTATATCCTCGCGGTAAAATGCTAACTTTGGAATGGCTGCACCTAAACATGTCGTGTTTGGTGTCAAACATCTTGGAATACTACCCCCCGCCAATTCTGGCGGCGGGGGTAGCATTCCACCCTTCTAGAGGGAAAGACATGTTAACTCTGACTAACCCGGTAACTTCTCTCCAGAGCCCTGGCATCACAAAATGGATGCTGCTGCCACAGACACGAGTCTGGCCTCCTGCTGCTGGACGAAACTCCGGCAGGGGAGGCCTGGACAATAGGTTTCCTGTTGCAGGGAGGTGTGACCACCTCCCCAGACAGGATAATGTGTATTGGGGCTGGGCGGGAGCACCATCTGTGTGCTTTGAAGTCCTGCACTGGGGGCACATTTGGTGTCCCTGTGCATACCCCAGTTCAAACCGGATCAGGGGCTTGCAGCCCCTGCTTTGGCGCGAACTGGACAAAGGGAAAGGGGTGTAGCCACCCCTCTGCCCTGACCCACCCATAGGTGGGGCCACAGAGTAGTCCAACCCCTATTTTTAGAATAAAGGTAGGAACCCAGTCCTTAGGACTTTAGATTATACCTGGACGAAACTCTGAAACTGAATCCTGGACCTTCGACGCTCTACGACAAGATTAGAGGACTGAAGAATCTCCCTTGGGGTCAAGGAGTGACTCCCCTGCTTGGCAGGCACCAAAGAAGCATCTGTCCGGTTCGCATTTCTGAAGCTCCAGTCGGACGCCGAAGTCATCGCATCACCAGAGGTGGATTCTCAGACTTCCCGAGGCTACCCTGAGTTCCCAGCAAAGCTGAGGCCCGTGGCTATCGTGGGTGACTTGAGACCGTGACCCCTGGACACCGAGCACATTTGCAAGTGCACCATCTTCTGGGTCTCCCAAGAAGTCGTGCTTTGGGTTCCGAGTAGCCCTAGCCTCCAGCACTACCTCCACGAGTGTCCTGTAAGCCAGCTCCACGTGCGGCGTCACGAGGCTCCTTCGCGGTCGCTAGCCCGTTGGCTAGTAGCCCTTAACGAAGGCCAATCCTTTTCTTACTTGGCATCCTGGTTGCTCCAGGCCTGCCCTCACTTACCCTCGCTGGGTGAGTTCCACAGACCTTGCTGATCTGCACCCTCGACGATCTACATCTTCCTCGAGACTTGCCGTTGCCAAGGCTTGTTGGGTCCAATCCGGTCGCCGACACCTCAGCACTCGACAGACATCGTGTACCAGCCCGAATCCTGCTCCTGGTCGCCGAAAACGCCTCCTGGACCTCGTGGCTGAAGAGTCAAGACGACCGTCAACGCACCTGAAGCACTCGACATCGGTGGGCATCTGTCCATCGCCTTCCTGGTCACTGGCTAGTGACCCAGACTCTGTCCCCTCTGCTTTCAGGTTCTTCAGAACTCCGATCCACTCTTGGATCCACCCGGACACTTTTCTCTTGGCCGCCAGCAGCACTTTGCAGCAGATCGCCATTCGAATCGACGACGAAACCCGACCCCGAAAGGCACCTATGCACCCGGCTTCCCTGGGTGAGGTAACACGAGTACTCCGGTGCTCCCGTGGGTAGAGACTCTTCAAAGTCCTAGATCTCAAAGGGTTTTGTCCTAGTCCTCTTTTAAGTGTCCCTTTTCTATAATTTCCCGATCCCGACTTTCTCCATAGAAGTCAACGGCGTATCGCGGTTGTGTATTTACACTGCACGCGTCTCCCGTAGGTCCCCTGTGTCACTACCTTGGGTGGTTCCTTGTGGTCCAAGCACTTCTAGAGGCTCTAGGCCTAGTGTCTAGTTCAGTCGTGGTTCGCATACCACTTTATTGGTATATGGTTTGGTACGCCCCTAGGGCCCAAACGTGTATTTGTGCTATTACTGTGATTTGATAACTTATAACTTATGTACTTCGAACTCTAGCCTCATAAAGAGACTAGAGGGGTGTGTTTAGCAATAAATACATATATTTTGAATATATACCTGGTGTGGTGCTCTTTCATTTGGTCACTCAAGAGATTATAGACTGGTAAAACAAGCTGCTTTACATTCCTTCAAGACTTAGCCTGAAGGCTGCTCTCCATAGCTACCACTAGGATAGCTTTCAATAAGGTTGTCTTTAACCTATCTCCAATAAGGGGTTGTTTGGACTGGTGCAAGGTGCCCACTATAATTAGTGGACAGCATATGCCAGGCCAACTTCTCACATCCTTGTTTAAAGGAAGGTGATAAAATATGTTTGCAAGAATTGGCAAATGTTTTGACTGGCCTTCTCTCGTTTCTCCCACCTCATTTGCATTTGGAGGAACATGGGTTTCTTGATGTGGGGACTTCGTTGCTGTCACCCTTGGGAAAAACTGTTGCATGAACCCAATGGTGTAGGAAAAGCTGTGTTATACATGGAGGCCTTTGCATTGCCAATGCTGCCCGTGCCTGTTTTGTCCAGGCCACCATGTCACCCAGCATGGTTCCAGACAGAAAAAGTCCAGCAATGTACCCCACATGCTGGGAGAAAACTCAAAGCACAATTGTAGGCAGGACTACCGGCAGATATATTAAGTAGTCACAATATTGTGACCAAAATATCGAAACCCAAAATATCGAGAAGGTAAGTAGACAGAGCAAGTTATAGATTTACTTTTCTTAACTCCACATCTATGTACTTTGAACAGTTGTGTGATGGAACCACGCATGTGTCATCATATAAGAAAAGGTGCCCCCTATATCAAATTCCAGGTCCAAGAGCGAGGGGGAAAGACAATTACTATCAAAGAGAACTCTTATCAGACCTATATCTCTTTATGAGCGGCCTCCTAAGGGCTCACATTAAAGACAGATCCCCAGCACAGATCTCAACAACAACAAATTATTCAAAAATACATTTTATTTATATTTGTTTTATACATAAAAAGATTTTTCCACTCCTTTTTAGATTAGTTTTCTATAGTTTTTTGTTCATGTCAGTTCATTGTTGGCAAAATTATACATATGATCCACAGTTCATATGCAAACAGATAAACAACAAATAACATTACACAGGTACAGAATCACCAATTTCTATGTGAGGATCATATCCTATAGCAAAAGGCAACTTGACATACAAAAGTCAATAAATTACATTTATAAAAATAGGTGTAACCCCACTCTCAACCATCAAACAGTCACTCTCACCAGTCAAAACAATCTCACATACACCAACACTCATACACAAGAAAATACAATTGTGTAGGAAACTCCTGTTATTTTGTAGATGACATAAGCTTTTTCATAATTATGTGGTTTGACTCAGTCTAAGAACTCTCCACTGATGTGTTGTCTTTAAAGGGTTTCCCATATGAACGGTCGCGGTCAACGCACGTTTCGGTGGGTAGGCATTACAACCACCTTCATCAGGACCATATTGGTTGGAAAATAAATCTCAGATGTGGACGGGGGTTATCTCATATATTAGAGAGATCCTTCATCCATTTCATTGTCACTCATGGTCTTATCAGAGCCAGGCAAGACATCAGATACTGCCGAATACGGACGCTTTCAGAACATCTTGGAGATACTGTATTGTTCTGTTCCTATTTGTGATATGAAGAAAGTCAGTCATCCATTTGATATTCTGCAAAATCCCACTGCCATTCTGGATATTGTGTTACAAAAAACAAGGGAACCCAATATGCTATTGGTCAGGGACCTTGGGTACATTGACTATTTTAGAGGACAGTGGTCCCTAGACAATTAGATGAAATATAAAGTTAAATATAGACCCAGTCAGTACTATATTGTCTGTCCAGCCGGACAGTTTTTAATATACAGTGATTGTATAAAACCATTAAGACGAGAATTTACAAGCGGGACACAGCCTGCGTCCTGCTGACGTACATTTACAAACAACATAAAGGAAGGGGTTCAGGCAAGAAAACCGTGTCTGTAATTACATTGGATATAAGTACAACAGACAAATTACGTTGCGCACACCATTACAAATTAAGCATTATAATATAGCCAATGTATATGGTGTACAGTTGTCGACGACGTTTCGATCCCTTTTTAAATCAGTGGGATCATCTTCAGGACATTAATAATGACATGCCTGTATAAAATAGCTCAATTATGCGAGCTGGTGTGCCTGTCAATTCAGAGGCAGATGTGGGGGACACCATCTGGCGTGTTTAATCAGCGCCAACGAGGATTAGGTGAACCGCGATGACTGCGGGGACCGCAACAAATAAGGGAGCAACCTTAATAGGGAGCGTGCCAGAGTTGCAATGGAGCCGCTTCTGCTTCTACCAATGCGCTGAGGATCTGCTCGCGCTCGCACTCCCGCGGGGACTGCCCCTGAAGCCTTGACTCGCTCGGCCTAATCACGGAGTACGCAGAAGCGGCTCCATTGCAACTCTGGCACGCTCCCTATTAAGGTTGCTCCCTTATTTGTTGCGGTCCCCGCAGTCATCGCGGTTCACCTAATCCTCGTTGGCGCTGATTAAACACGCCAGATGGTGTCCCCCACATCTGCCTCTGAATTGACAGGCACACCAGCTCGCATAATTGAGCTATTTTATACAGGCATGTCATTATTAATGTCCTGAAGATGATCCCACTGATTTAAAAAGGGATCGAAACGTCGTCGACAACTGTACACCATATACATTGGCTATATTATAATGCTTAATTTGTAATGGTGTGCGCAACGTAATTTGTCTGTTGTACTTATATCCAATGTAATTACAGACACGGTTTTCTTGCCTGAACCCCCTTCCTTTATGTTGTTTGTAAAATGTACGTCAGCAGGACGCAGGCTGTGTCCCGCTTGTAAATTCTCGTCTTAATGGTTTTATACAATCACTGTATATTAAAAAACTGTCCGGCTGGACAGACAATATAGTACTGACTGGGTCTATATTTAACTTTATATTTCATCTAATTGTCTAGGGACCACTGTCCTCTAAAATATTCTGGATATTGTGGCATGTTTTCCATGAAGCCAGATATGCTTACTGTGCGTGTTTTCTCGTAGTTCTCGCAGTCTTGGAACACGCTCTTCACTCGCGTGCACCACGTCTCCCCGACTAGCTCCAATGGATACCACGCATGTGTTAACCATGCATGCCGGTTCCACGCAGTCTCAACAACCCAAGTCTTAACCATGAATATGCCTTTTCCACGCATGCCTTTACAATGAATTATGCGTTCTTAATGCATGTATGGTAAACACATATCCGTGGTTAAGTCTTGACAGGTAAGTCTTAACCCCCGACCCCTGCCCCCGCCCTGAGTCCTAAAACAACCCCCTCCCTCCTGAAAACCAACCCCCTCTCCCCCAGAGCCCTAGAAACTTCTGTGCTTCCAGTCCTAAAACTACCCCGCCCTCCCCAAAGCCCTAAAAACGACCCAACCTCCCTCTGAGCCCTAACAACTACCCGCTGTCCCATAATCCCTAAAAACTACCCCAACCCCCCCGAGCCCTAAAAACTACCCTGCCCCCTAAGCCCTAAAAAGTATTACAATCCCTGCCCCCGCCCTAAAACGGCCCCCCAAGCCCCAGCCCATGAAACCTAAAACTACCCCCTCCCTCCTAAAAAACAACCCCCTCCCCAGCCCTGAAAACTATCCCCAGCCCTGAAGACTACCCTGACCCCCCAGCCCTGAAAACTACCCCGACCCCTCCAGCCCTGAAAACTACCCCGACCCCTCCAGCCCTGAAAACTACCCCGAACCCTCAGCCCTGAATACTACCCTGAACACTCAAGCCCTGAAAACTACCCCGAACCCACCAGCCCTGAAAACTTTCCCAAACCCCCCAGCCCAGAAAACTACCCCGAACACCCCAGCTCTGAAAACTACCTCGAACCCCCCAGCTCTGAAAGCTACCTCGAACCCCCCAGCCCTGAAAACTACCCCAAACCCCCCAGCCCTGAAAACTACCTCGAACCCACAGCCCTGAAAACTACCCAAACCCCCCCCACCCTAAAACTACCCCAGGCCCCCCAAAACCATACAAACTACCTCCCCAAAACCCAGCCCCACTTACCTCACCGCGTCGCGTCCTCTCTTGATTCTTCCTGCTGCCTAGCTGCTTCCTGCTTCCGCCAGCTAGCAGCTAGACCGCGCACTGCCTTAACCACACATATGCGTGGTTTAGGCATATGCATGGTTAAGGCAAGCGTGGTAGCGGAACAAGAGTGGCTTAGGCCGCGGTGTTCCGACTGTTTCCCACCTTGAACATATAGCTACCTTTAAGGTACGTATATATAGTGTTAAGTATAGAAATCTAAATATACTTTACCTGTCGATATTCTGGGTTTCAGCATACTGGTCATGAAATTGTGAACCCTTGATATTCCTGCTTCGATATTCAGAATCCACGCCCACAGCACATGGAGAACAATAATTTAGGGGACTGTCTTTAGAAGAAACATAAGTAGAGTTTCAATGGATAAGTATCTGCACTGAGGGTCAACAAAGCTATATCAGTTGGCCGGCCAGCTAAACATTAAATGAGAATCTAAAACCAGTTGAGTCACAGTGTAATGTGGATGTTGTAATGAGACATCTAATTGCTTTGAACATCATCATATAGTTGTCTTTGTGAAATGAGCATTTTTACTTCAGTATTCATAGATGGCTCCACATTTGTCAAGTACTCATTATTTATAATAGTATTCCATATATGAATGTCTGATGATATGAAAATATTTAACCTTTAATACAGAACTGCCAGCAAATAAAAGTTATGGCATTTGTACTCAGTTTAGGGTAAATATGTAGAGTTAATTTATGCATTTAATGATCAGATGCTATCCATTTATTTCCAGAGAACCTATATTGGTGTCTCAATGTGGTATTTTTCCCATAGTTGTCTCTTAATCAAATTTAGGATGAACATACCATATGTCTGGAACCTAAACTTGTTTTATCTGATTAATAACACGCTTGGGAGGACAGCTCCTTTGGGAACTGGACGATGTATCTGAAAGTCCTGAACTGACAAGATGGTTGTTCCCTGAACTCAAGTGTAATAGATAAAGTGCAGGGAGAGAGGGAAGCCTGCCCAGGTTAGGCAGCCGTCAGATGAGGTATTAGTAGGTGTTTCTGAAGGCATATACTCTTGACGAATGTGTGACTACAGAGAAGTGTCTCCCTGATCTGACCAGGAATACTCCAAGCCCACCCATAAGTTATGGTGTCTGTTAAACGGAATTAGGAAGAGAAAGGTACGAGAGGATTAGGCCTCATAATCGCTGCATGGCTGCATAGATAGGCTGTGAGCCCTGAAGAATGCCAGAGACCTGCACTGGCTTTTTTGAATAGCCAATACATGTTGACCCAGATGATCGGCTACGTGAGTCATAGAATTTCATCATATAGCCGATATATAATCATTTTAATCATACTAGAAGTACCCAATAATATAGAATATACCTTGGGTTTACCTCTAGGTATTTTTATTATTTATTTGGATCCCTGCAATTAATCCAGCAAACATTTTTTTTTCTTTTTGATACATATGTTTATTCATTTTATAAACAAAAACATCAAACATATACAGAATGCCAACTTCGGCTGTCATCATTTATCACACAATCATATTCAAAAGCCCCCAATACGAAATAGGATAAGGGGCTGCTGCTGGAGGAAATATCAGTTCAGTCAATAAGCACCCGACAATATTTCTCCATGGTATCATTGCTAATAATCAGTTGGATCCACCCAAACACAGCAACACACCCAGCAATGACAATCTAGGAACCAATTAATTAATCAAACAGTTCAGGGCAATCCCGAAGACTAATAAAAGAAAACCAACAAATAAACACATATACTCAATAAGAATCCCCCCCCTCCACCCACAGGTCCCCCCCCCCATGCTCCCCCTCCCCCAGGCGTGGCACATAGAACCAATAACACTAATTACTACAGCAGTTGGGGATTACAGAGCATCACAGGTGGCGAAAGCCATCGTTAACATCAGGTGCCAGTATAGGCCCGTGGCACTCCAAGTAGCGACCCAATGGTCTTCTACATGCCCTTGCGTGCCCTAATCGATCAGACATTAGGTCAAATCATGTCGACTGCTAGCAATAGAGTCCGCGTCTGAGTCAGCTTCTGACGGTTTCAATAATAGCGCAAGCGCCTCCCAAGCCCTTGCAGCTTCCAAAGCTTTGTCGTTATTCGCGCGAGTGGCCGCTTGCACCCTAACAACCCCCTCACAGTCCGCCCACTTAATAAAGACAGTCCTCCATCTCCTGAAGTTTCGGACCCTTCTTAGATTTCCAGTGTGCTGTAATCTCCCGCTTTGCTAGCACAAGGCCCAGATCCAAAAACCTACTTGTGACCTTGGTCTTGGAAGTGTGAGGGAACCAGTGGAGTAAGCAGGGGCCCGGCCCCGGGTCAACATCTCTCTCAGTGATGCTACAGAGCAGCTCTACCACGTCCCCCCAATAAGCCTTCAACTTGATACAGTCCCATAACATGTGGTAAAGATCTGCCCCTTCCATACTGCATCTTGGACAAAGCGCTGTGGACACATTGAAATATTTATTAATTTTGGCCGGCGTGAGGTACGCCCTATGCAAAATAAAAAATTGAACCAGCTGAAACCGAGCATTTCTAGAGCATTTCCAAGGTCTTTCTACCACGTCAGCCCATACCTTCTCAGGAATCTCACTACCCAGGTCCTCCTCCCATTTCTGTTTCAGCCCCACTAGTGGAACGAGCCTCTCTTGAGTCATTCGTCGGTTTAGACACGTGACCGCTTTGATGGTGCCCGCCGCTAAAACCACATACTGGCAGACCATAGAAGTCGGAGGCTCGGACAGGCCCTCTCCCCAGTATTTTTGAACCGCCGCTTTCAATGCGGAATGGAGTAAGTAGTCCCAACGAGGTAGATCATAACGGTCCCGCAAGGTCTCAGACGGTATGAGGGCACCGTCATCGTACAGATCACCCAACACAGTCAGGCCCAGGTCATTCCACCGGTCGAGTGCTGACCAATTACCCCCGTGGGGGAGTACCAAACACATCTCGATAGGGATCTCGGGAGCGTAAGGGCGTCCTATCTGAGCCCTTTTCTGGCTCCTGGTCCAACACAATCGAAATGTTTTAACTTCGGTGGGGAGTGCATCAAGCCTCAGCTGGCGCTGCAAGATGATGAAGGACAATATTCGCCTAGGCACGCGTCCGGCCCCCCGCTCACCCACTCCTCGGAAGTCCAAGGCCACTGCTTGTGTAAGCCATTGCAATTGGGCCGCTGGATAATAAGACTCGAAATCCGGCACCGCCAGTCCACCCTCCCCTCTCGGTCGCGATAAAGTCTTCAGGGCCACCCGTCACCTACCACTGAGCCACAGGAAACCCGTGATCATCGTTTGAAGTTGCTTAAAGATCTTCGCTGGGATCCAGACAGGCAGGGTCCGGAAATAGTAAAGAAGCCTAGGCAGTGCCACCATCTTAAGGAGGGCCACTCGGCCCGCCACCGACAGCGGGAGTGTTCCCCAAAACTCCATACTACCCCGTAGACCCCGGATAGCCCTACCCACATTGCCCTCCAACAGGTCCACCTGCGTGTGATAAATGCGGGTCCCCAAGTAAGTCAGGCAGTCATATTCCCAATGCACTCCATTAGTACTCTGTGGGCCCTCTCTCTGTGGGCCAGCAGGAAACAGGCGCGACTTCTCCCAACTCACCCTAAGCCCCGCCACTTGCTCTAGGTCACAGAGCAATCGTCGCGCTCCAACAAGGGCTGCCCCCGTGTCCGCTAAAAACATCAACTAATCGTCTGCATACAGCGCTATATATTGCATATCACCATACACGTTGAGGCCCCGATATCGGCGACCTGTCCTAGCGTGAGCCGCCAACGGCTCTATGGCCAACGCAAATAAAAGCGGGGATAGTGGACACCCCTGGCGGGTCCCTCTGCTCACCCCACATGTGTCAGAAATCAAGCCCCCCATCTTAACTCGTGCCGTGGAGGATCTATACAGCAGAGCTGTCCAATTCACGAACTCCTCACCCAGCCCAAACGCACGCATAACCTGAAATAAATAAGGCCACTCTAAACTATAGAAAGCTTTTTCGATATCTACCGAAAAAATGGCCGCAGGTGTCCTTGGGTATGTGGTAGGATCCAAAATGCGAAGAAGCCGTCACACGTTAACCGCGGTGTTCCGCTTTGGAATAAATCCCACCTGGACTTCATGGACCAGACCCGCCATATGGGGAAGCAGCCTGGCCGCCAAAATTCGACTCAATATCTTATAGTCAGTAGGTAACATGGATAGCGGCCGATATGCAGTTCTATCCGATGGTGACTTCCCTGGCTTCAGCAACGGAACTATTACCGCTTCTCGGGTAGTGACCGGCAGATGGCCCTCTTTCTTTGCAGCATTAAAGAGGGTTACCAATTTAGGCGCTAGCAAATCAATGTAAGTTAGATAAAACTCCACCGGCAGCCCATCCGCTCCGGGGGTCTTCCTCCATACCATATGCTTAATCGCGCCCCTCACTTCGCCCAAAGTGATGTCGTGGCCTAATCTATCAGCCTCCTCCCTGTCTAACTCCGGAAGTGCCGCCGCCGCTGCTAAAAACTCCCCGAGAGCATCCTCATTCAGAACCACTTTACTTTGATAAAGCTCCCTGTAATACGTATAAAACAGGTAATTGATCCCCTGTTGCGTTCGGCACGCTTCACCCGAAGGGCCCTGCAACTCCAATATTGTCGACCCCCGCCTTTCTGGGTTGGCCAACCAAGCCAACAAGGTGCCAGATTTGTCGCGCTCGGCATGCGCACGCGCAATGTATTTTTTATAGTCGTAGCATCGCAGTCTTTCAACCTCCACTGCTACTGCCTCTCTCGCTTCTAAGAGTTCCCTATGACTTTCGGGTTGGCCAGGCCGAACAAGTTCCAGGGCCCGCAGGCGTTGCTCCGAAATCTCTATGTCTCGAAGTAAAGTCTTCCGGACCCCTACCACACTGGAAATGCACAAACCCCTCACCACCACCTTAAAAGCATCCCACTCCACAGCCAACGAAGATGCCGTGCCCGTGTTCTCCATAAAGAAGTTAGTCACCCCTGTTCCCACTACTTCGCGAAATACTGAATCTTCCAGGAGCTCCGGATTCAAGCACCAATTTGGAATGGCAGGGCGCACCTGGGACCACTGCACCCTTACCAGCAATGGATTATGATCTGAAAGGGTCCTGGTGAGGTATTCGCTATGTGCAATCACCGAATGTAACTCTGGGGAACAAAGAAAGGCGTCTATCCTAACATGGAGATCGTGGAGTGCTGAGTAAAAGGAATAATCCCGGTCCGTCATATGATGCGCCCACCACGTGTCCACCAGCCCCCAATGTTCCTGCCAATTCTACCTTGCCTTAGCTAACTTATGTGTGGTGGCAGTAGAAAGGGGGGTGTGTGATCTATCTAACTGGACATCACTGATCGATTTGAAGTCTCCACCAATAATGACGGCACCGGTCAAATAGGGCGCTAGTTTCCCAGAAAGTTGAGCGAAGAATGCAGGCTGGTCAACATTGGGCGCATATACACTGCCCATCGCTATGTCTCTGCCATTTAGTTTGCCCAACACCATCACATATCTACCCTCTGGATCCGTAACCTGTTGCACAAACTGGAACGGTACCCCCGCTCTAACCCAAATCAGGACCCCACGTGCAAAAGCAGAATATGCAGTGTAAAAAACTTGGCCCCTCCATCTACGCTGCAAAGCCATAGCCTCCTTGCCTGTAAGGTGGGTTTCCTGGAGGAAGGCGATCTGGACACCTCTGCGCACTAAATAAGCATGCATCTTATAGCGGCGGTCCATAGAGTGGAGCCCCCTGACATTCCATGAAATACACTTTAAGTCAAACATTGATCTCCTATTAAAAACTGTACCCCGCATCCCATCAAGTCAGTAATTGTGCCACGCCTGGACCCCCATTGAACAACCCCAAAACCCCAACTCCCCCTCCCAAGGACAGTAACTATAAAACGAGCTCCCATCCAAACCTTAAACTAAGCTAACTGAGACCTCCGACTACTTCAGAGGCGGTGGTGGACGCAGCTGCCCAGGGACATGCATGCAGCCCACAGAACACCAGCTGCCTAGTATCAAAGCCATCTCTGTGACCTGACATCTGACGCAATAACAGTGCAATAAAATAAGATCGAATACTAAAATACCACACCCCCCTCATACAATATCGTCTACACTTTGGGGTGTTACCACAGGCAGCTTGAGGCTGCTGCCATTGGACGTGTCCGACTCATTGTCCGCAGATTCTTTATCGGATCCAACATCATCATCCGTTGGGATTGCGACAGGGACACCACCGCTTGCAATGCCTCAGCCCGCTCCTTCATGGTCTGCGTTGCATTAGGCTGCCCCGAGCTTTCCTCCTGGATCTGCGCAGTCCACGAGGTCTGGAAGTGTTATTCTGTGAACTCGGACCCGCACTGTGCCCATCCCTCGCCAGCCCTCCTTTGTAGCTTTCCAGCCAGTCCCATGCATCAGGGGGAGAATCAAAGTAGTGCGTGGTGTTATCAAGCACTATGCGCAGTCGGGCCGGGAAAATTAGGGAGTACTGTAGCCCTTCCTCCCTCAACGCTTTCTTGACTGCCAGGAAAGAAGCGCGTTTTCGCTGGACCTCCAGTGTGTAGTCCAGAAATAGAGTGACCTTGCTATTGTCCACCAGGTAGGGACCTCCTGCTCTTGCCTTCTGCAGGAGTATGTCCCTGTCGCGAAAATGCATCAGTCTCCCCGACGCTCGAGGTTTTGCAGGCACCCTATGTGCCCGTTCCAGTGTATAAAAGGAGGTAAGTCCCTCAGGGGCAACCACCGACTTGAGCCAATGTTCTAGGTAGGCCACCATGTTGTTCCCCTCCACGCCCTCCGGCAGGCCCACCACTCGGACATTATTGCGCCGGTTGCGACCTTCAGCATCTTCGGCTCTTCGTTCCAGGACAGTGACCCTTTCTGCGATCGCACCCAGCTCCTGCCCCATCGCCTTCTGTGTCGGCACAAGTTCCGCCAGCGACACCTCATGGTGTTGAACCTTTTCTGAGAGTTTTTTGTGCTCTTCGCGTAGTAGCCCCAGACCCACCGCCACCTTGCTAATGTCTTGGTGGAGGGTGGCCTTGGTGTCTGTAATAGCCTCCAGGATTTGTGTCAGCTGCAGTTGGATCGGGTCCCTGGGCCCCGGCTGGGAGCGCTCCGCAACGGCGTCATCTGGATCCTGCGCCGCCCCAGCAGCCCTAGCCTTAGGCTTGCCCATAATGAAGGTGCAATCTGGCGTTATGGAACCTGCAGGCCCCAGCGCAGGTTCACGCAGATCCACGGTAGTGCACCGCTGCCCACCGTCGCCCACGTGGAGGTAGGTAGGGAGCGGACACCACCCAGGTAGCAGCTGCGGCGGCAGGCGCCCCCTTTTCCGGGCCAACCAGGCACGCCAACCACCAAGTAATGATGAGGCACCGCAGGCCCTACCCAGGCGCACCAATGCAGATGGGCAGCGCACCTCCCCCGCTCACCTCAGAGCCAGCCAGCAAAGTCAGGGCAGTGATCAGCCTCCAACCCCCCTCAGGGGATCACTCAGTGATTACTCGCCGCCAGTCGCCCACAAATCCAGGCCGTTACAGCATAGTCAGGGCTTGGATGGCCTCAGGAAGCCATCACGCACAATCCAGGGCAGAGACATGCAGCTCCAAAATGGCGGTCATCCCACAGTGCACCTCCACAGCAGGGCCCCCTCGATGCACCGCCCTGTAGGCTCCAACAATGCGCCCCTCCACCGTCAGCCTCCTCCGCCGCTTTGTCACCGCCACTACAGCCGCGGGGGGGAAGCACCCTCAGTGCAGGCCCACATGCATCACCTTCAGGTAGCGTGCCACTCAGGGGGTCCGCTCACCTCCCCCGGACATCAACGGAGCCCCAGCACTGCTCCGGTGTCTTATGTGCAGGCTGATGTGTCCCCCTTGCCAAGCGCCGATGATACAGCCCCAGGGTCGCACAGCCGCGTCCCCCGCGGCCCGCTCTCAGGACAGAGCCGGGGCGTTGCGTAAGGGCCAGGCTGCTGCGGCCGATGCCGAAGATTGACTCCTCCCCGCTCTCACAGCTCCAGGAGGCTTCGATCGCATGGCCCGGCACCCAGGGACGCCGCTCTCAGCTCCGCCACCCCCTATCGCCGTACCAGGGGTCGCGGTAGCAGCCAGGCGCGTCAGATCGGCTCCCCAGCGGCACAGATGTCAGGATAAACGGGCAGCCGATGCGGAGCTCAGCGCTCACGCGTCCACCATTGCCCCTAGGCAAGCCACGCCCCCCTCCAGCAAACATTTATATAAGAACTCTCATCAATGGTTGAGTCCACCGAGGTGGTATTTACCTACTGAGCTATGGGCAACTGCCAATGATGAAGCATGCCACAATAAGTTGTGGTTGAGGCGTCTTCCCAAAATCTTTTGGATTCCTCTAGGTTCCCTTGAACAGTTACAAGCACCTTCTCATCTTTAGTGTTTTCTTGCGACAATAGGGAGTGTACACTTAGGTTATCTCTCTCTCTCTCTCTCTCTCTCTCTCTCTCTCGTGTGTGATTTCATCAGCCTGCCGGAATAACACACTGCTCTCAAGTAACTAAGCTGGAATTGAGCTCTTCAGTAATGGACCCAAGGATGTCTTTAAATCCATTTTAAAGGTATTCCTCCTAAATATAGAGTAGGGAATGTTGTGGGACCTTAATATAGTAGACTAAATACAGAGGCACAAAATATGAAAAGCTAAGTAGCCCGTACCTGATTATTGCCGTCACCGCCGCCAGTCCGCCAGGAGCCCGTGTGCTCCGGATCCTGCCACCACTGTTGCCGTGCTTGCGGGGGGCAGGAAACCACAAGCCCCAGCTCGCTTTGCGGCTAGGACACCGCGGCTGCACCAGTTCGTGCCAAGAGGTGCATTTAGGCCGGCCAGGGCTCCCGCAGCGCGGGACGCGCATGGGCCAAGGGTGGGCCCATCTGCGCCCGTCCAAGACAGACCGGATGAGGCTGGGCTGGGCCACCTCTCTTTAAAGTGGCATTGGAAATCGGTGACAATACGGGTGAGTGATCTGTCTACCCCCGATAAAACTTACAGGTGTCCCCTGCAATTGATATTATTTCAGCCCATTCCTGAGTCGCCATTATGGGAAAACGCACCATGCTACCACCAGCTCGCCCAATAACTGCTGGCATCAACAGCATGCTTGAGAGGGCTGTTAATATTGTCTCGGGCGAAATTGAACTTCCGGAGCGGCGTATGTCCCTGGGCATTGAGGGGCGGGCGGACATTTCAAATTTCAGAGGTACACTAACTGACCATACCCAAGACTCACGCTCGCCTCAGCCCCAAGGAACTGAAACTGACAAATCCCCAATTGCAAGTGGGTGCACAAGTGGGCTGGACATAATTGAGATAGCTGAGTCACAACCTGATATTGATACTGCTACACCTGTGGGAATCCCTGTTGCTAAACGGAAGAGGAAGATCGGGAAACCTATCTGTACCAAAAGGAAGCAGCCCACCCGTACTACTCCCGCCCCCGCCCGAACCTGCCTCTCCGCTTGGATACAGCCATCGTTAAGTACTGGCATTCCCGAAATCCCTGATTTTCCCATGACAATACAGACCACGAAACTGAGCTGCTCAATCAGCACACAGACTGAGGCAACATCATATCCCGAGAATCTTGGTGACATTGTCGCCAATATTGCTGCTGCGCTGGTGACCAAACAAATTAATGAACTCCTAGAGAAAAAGTTTGCCTCACTACAGGACCGCATAGATAATTTGGCTTTACTTATAGGGGGTGTTGGTCAACCAGCGGGGAACGCACAAATGGCTGTCACTGAAGGGGGAGGTGGAGGGGGTAGTGAAGGCGCAACAAAGAGCATACCAAACCATGGAACCCAACTCCCAACTGTCAGAGCCATTGCCCCTGTAAGTAAGTTACGCATGACACACGGTCAAACTAGGGGTTGTTCCTAATTGCACCCTGACAGGCATGGTATCGCACCCATTGATAAATACACCACCACTTCACACACTCATTCCATTTGGGATAGTGCTAATGGATCAAATAGATCCAATGGAGCAGACCAGAACTTACTGCCTGGCAGCTTGAGTAGTAATGCCTTAGCCTCTACAAGCTGTAACCCCCCCCCCCCCCGATAGCAAATCAAGATGTCTTGAGCCTGCTGCGTGCCCTTACGTACTGGTACTGGCAGGGGTACCAACCCTAAAAAGGGATCAGCACGAGTCATGGGCCCAATTATGCAATAAATGCGCGGATTGGTTATCGAGGCATAGGAGGTTTCAAGTATCAGAAATGAAGGACATCATCATGGCACGCAGAGTTGGGTGGGTTGGTGCATCTACAAAGAACATCGAAGGGGACTGCATTGTAATCAACTTCCGTAGCCCATCTTTGGTGAGTCACCTATTAAGGGCTTGTGAGCCCGTAACATCTAATAGCACCAATATATGCGCACTACCCCTTGGTTACTTTTACAAACCAAATCACGGGCCCCGTTTCAATGAGACTCCCCCAACCCTTACCTCCAATAGGTTCCAGGCCTTGTCTGGATTGGATACTCAAGACTGACTACCGCCCCTTGTGGAAGCGCCTGACCTCGCTGATGGATCACCAAATCCCACCCCTGCAACTAAATTCATTAGCCCTCACACACCAATGAAGGTTTTAGCCAGCCCAGATCTTCGTATCCTAAGCTGGAATGCAGCGGGGTTGTACTCTAAGCTTCATCAACCCGACTGGTTACAACTTATGAGAGAGCAGGATATTCTTTTATTCCAAGAAACATGTACTACCCAAGACTTATTTATCGAGGGGTTCGAATGTCATAACATCTTAGCAACATCCCCCAAGCATGGTCGACCATTTGGGGGATTATCAATTTGGGTTAACATCGCTGCAGGTGGTAGCATTAAAACTATATGTACAAACAATAACAATTTTCAAGCTATACTGTTTAACAGGGGGTTTCCTTTTTCTTAATTAATTTCTATAATAATGATTTTCATTCCGTACCAAATAGAAATTTAATAAATTTATTCAATTTTATAGCGTCCGTCCAAAAACCCAAAGACTGTTTTAAGCTAACTGGAATCTGCCTAGGGGTGATTTTAACGCCAAGTTACCCCAACCACGGCCAAGTAAACAGCTACATAGCAGTGAACAAATATGCAACAGGGGTACGGAGTTAGTGGACCATTTGAATAATCACAATGTAACTAATGTCATGGAGATTGCTGCTATTACAAAAGATAATGCTCCCCCAGAACCGACATTTAGAGGGAGGGGCTGCTCATCGACAATTGATTATGTTTTTATCTCTCCTGTCTTAGAACCCAGCTTGCTGAAAGCTGAAACTATGGCCACAACTTTTGGGGACCACAGCCCAATTCAAATAGTATTAAGACTATCCCCAGCCCCAATACCTAACATAGAATGTGGTGCCAGGAATTTATCACCGTCGACAGATAACCTTAGATTGGTATGGCGGGGCATTAATAATACTGACCTATTTAACACAATGGTCAGGGAAAACCTGAGCCTCATTAATCTCTGTTTGGAGGCCCAGGATCCACACCCCGAGGCAATTATTGCCTTTACTAAACTTTGTGGCGCTATCAAATCACTGTTGTCCAAACCCATCGCCAAAGTACAACGAGTACCTAGATGGTTCAATCGTGAGTGCTCGGCTGCCAACAGACAGCTACGTAAGGTCTTGTTACACAGCCCAAGGAGCAACTCATTGGTCAAGTCTTCAAGGCTGACGTATAAGCGGGCCATTGCTAATAGGAAGGAAGAATTATTAAGTGAGCACTGGGCTGCCCTTGTTAATGCTGCCAGCCTAAAAAATGGGAATATATTCTGGACTGCTGTTAAAGATCTAAGAACAATGGGGCAGCCGCTAACATCCATAAGCTGCAACATAACGAGTGCTACCTGGGAAAGCCACTTTTCCGTAATTTACTCAGCGCCCGCTCCAGAACTTGACCCTTTTAACCATATGGCACCATCTGGGGTCCCAATATCGATAACAGAGGTCGAGGAGGCCATACGCCAGAGCGTGGGCAGCAAAGCTCCGCGCCCTGATGGGCTGCCCATTGACCTCATTAAACATAAACCCGATTTTTGGGCACCACTGCTGTTAAACGTCTTTAACAATCTAACTAACGCCCCACTGCCAAAGACATAGACCACTAGCATTATTGTCCCAAGTTTTAAAAAGGGTGACCGCTCGCAACCTAGCTGCTATAGGCCGATCTCCTTAATAGACAACACCCTTAAAATTTTAGGCAGAGTTTTATATAATAAAATTTTAATTTGGACAGAGGATAATCACATTTTAGAACAATGCCAATTAGGTTTTAGGAGTAAAATTGGTACAAATGAGCAGTGCTTAAACCTTAATCTGATTATTGGAAAGTATACTATTGCACAGCACTGGCCACTTTATCTAGCTTTTATGGACCTGACCTCAGCCTTTGACTTTGTCAACAGGTCTCGCTTGTGGTCTATTCTCCTAGCTTATGGTTTGGATGAGGCCCTTGTTCACTTTCTGGTCTACCTTCACACGGACCTGAAAGCGCGGGTCAGGATCGGTTGCGGGGTGAGGTGTCCAATGATATCAGTGTTGGTAGAGGGGTTAGGCAAGGGTGTGTCCTAGCCCCTCTCCTTTTTATTATTTACATAAATAACTTGCACAAATCACTGATTACACTCACCAATGACGTCCCCAAAATTAAAGGCAAAATCCTCCCGGTACTTTTATACGCAGATGATGCGGTTTTAATTGGTCGTACACCAAATGCACTACGCACTTTAGTACGAGGATTCACGGATTTTATTACTGGTCTAGACTTATGTACTAATTTTAAGAAATCATTTATAATGTCTTGTGGGCCAAGGAAATATCCCCTAAATTCTATTTCTGTGGGAGATCAAAAATTAACTTGCACTACCACTTTTCCCTACCTGGGGATGGTCTTCGCTGCGAACGGCACCTGGTCTGAACACATGGTGTATTGTAAAAACAAGTTCTCGAAGGCCTCTAAGTCAATCCTTAGCCTCCCCCGTCCTAAAAGATCAGGGACAATCCCAGCAATTCTAAAGATTTTTAAGTCACAGTGCATACCAATAGCCACCTATGGCGCAGAGGTTTGGGGTATTGCTAAAAGTCTTAGTGTCCAATTAGAGGAAAATAGATTTTGAAGAACACTCTTGGGCGCCCCAATCCTCAGTACATATGTCACAGAGAACTAAAATGAGGGTACATTGAAGATTTTATAAGGGCACGCCCTGCATTGTTCTGGCTAGCCATAATGAAAAACCCTGAAGCATCCCTCACAAGGAATATAATAGATGATTGTATTTGCTGCGAGAAAGGGATGGACATTCCATGGCTTGCTGGGGTCATTTAGAGTTTGGAAAGTGTCAATCTTAGAGGATTGTTTTTTAACCCATACACAGTTGCGACAGTTGATAAAAAAAAGTCCTAAGGTCAGCACTGTATGCACTTTATAGCGCGGAAAGATTAGAGAGGGAATCAAAGAAACAAACCGTTGCTAAATTTATACCCATCGAGCAAACCGAACACTGTTTACCTAGCTACATCGTATTACCAATGTCGCACTGGGAGAGAGGTCTTCTCTTTCGCCTAAGAGCTGGGACTATAAGATATTTGCTCTGTTTTCCCCTTGGGTATAATGCAAAACTTGATTCCCTGCCATGTCCATGTGACGGTCATAGTGGACAAACACTTTTACACTTTCTATTTTTATGTAAATACTATATGAAATATGTACAATGGCTGTTAACTCCATTAAAAAAAAATTGTCACCTATCAAGTTAACTGATGCCCTCAGCCGCATACTCAAATTGGAAAGCGATGAACTGATTCTGCGCGTTGGTACTTTCCTGCGAATAGCCATAGGGGCCCGTAAATCTAAGTGTGACCCGTGAAGTATATTCGTACTTTGCTATTTATAATATGTATTTTGATCACGTCACTGTTCATTTTTATTATGTAGCTCATCTGTTTACTGCTCGCTATATTAAGAATTTGATGTTATTTAATTGTTCTATTGTGATTTTATTCCTTGTATATGCTCTACTTTTATGGATACGTTGTTATCCGAATGAAGTCTTTTGGATTGGATTGGATTGGATTGGAAAAGCTAAGTATGTATAGTTTTTCTGTACATAGCTCCACATATATGTACCACATATATACATATGGTACATTATCTACTGGCGGTCGACAGTGGATAGTTACAATTAGGACCTATTTTCCATAGGAAATTCGCAACATTCTATTTCCAATAACTTTGGTGCCGGTTGATGAATCTTCGCGAAATTTTCAAAACTTGTGCGGTGCTCCGGTCTGCTCCTATCCTGAAAGTTTCGGGGTGATTCAGCAAGCGGGGGCCGAGAAAAAAGGGGGGTCCCAAAACGTGTTTTCTCCATGTTAATTCCCATAGGAAATTTTAGACACGTCTACAGCCCGAACTGCTGAACGGAATTACACCAAATTTGGCAACAAGGTAGCGCTTGGTTCAGAAAGCGACCTTTTTTAAAATGGTGTAAATCCGTTCAGTAGTTGCAGAGAAATTCAAAAAATAAGAGTAAAAAAATCAATTTCCCATAGGAAACTTTATGCAAGGCTACAGCCCGAACTGCTGAACGGAATTACACCAAATTTGGCAAAGAGGTAGTTCTTGGTTCAGAAAGAACCCTTTTTGTAAATGGTGTAAATCCGTTCAGTAGTTCCTGAGAAAATCAAAAGTAAAAACACATATATATCTGGGCGGAGCCTAACCACACATGTCATCGTGAGATCTGATTGGCTGTCAGCACTTCATCCTGGAATTGCTGGCAGCCATCTTGGGACCAATATAAATGATAGTACCCCATTGAAATGCATTGTAGTGAATCGAAGATTTTGAGGGTTACCAAAAGGAGAACTATAAAGGGTGATAACAGACTTTAGTTACATTAGAATTCATTTGTTGATGGTACCATACTAATTTCAGGAATTGTGGTGTGTTCTAAGGTGATTTTACCCTGTGAAAAACCTTCTGCTGGGATATCATGAATCATGTTTGAGAGAAAACTATTTTCACATGCTTGTCCCATACAGTTTTGGAAGGTGCTCCAGAAGCTAAAATGAGAGCATATTTTCTGTAAATTCACATTATCTTTCTCAGTCATGTGAGAATGAAGTCTGACATTCTCAGTAAAACATGTACATCCAACAAGGGCAGAGACTGTCAGTTGATTCCTTTGTGTTCTACTGCAGCTTCGCAGAGTGTTCTAAAGAACAAGTAGAGTGCTAACAGCCTTACTTATGACAAAAGTATGGCACACCTGAAGCCATCTTGATTGGAATAAACTGGTAACACTTAAAACATTTAATTTAAAAAGGAACAAAATGATGGGGTTCATTTTGTCATAGAAATTATGGTTAGTGCTGTAGAAAGAAAAATTAGGACGTTTCAAGTGTGATCTCAAATATCTTCCTGTTATATTTCAACAGGAGCAGCCTGTCAGTTGATGCCTTTGTGTTCTACTGCAGCTTCCCAGAGTGTTCTAAAGAACAACTAGAGCGCTAACAGTCTTACTTATGACAAAATTATGGCACACCTGAAGCCATCTTGATTGGAATAAACTGGTAACTCTTAAAACATTTAATTTAAAAAGGAACAAAATGAGGGGGTTCATTTTGTCATAGAAATTATGGTTAGTGCTGTAGAAAGAAAAATTAGGACATGTTTTAAGTGAGATCTCAAATATCTTCCTGTTGTATTTCAACAGGAGCAGCCTGTCAGTTGATGCCTTTGTGTTCTACTGCAGCTTCCCAGAGTGTTCTAAAGAACAACTAGAGCGCTAACAGTCTTACTTATGACAAAAGTATGGCACACCTGAAGCCATCTTGATTGGAATAAACTGGTAACACTTAAAACATTTAATTTAAAAAGGAACAAAATGAGGGGGTTCATTTTGCCATAGAAATTATGGTTAGTGCTGTAGAAAGAAAAATTAGGACATGTTTTAAGTGAGATCTCAAATATCTTCCTGTTATATTTCAACAGGAGCAGCCTGTCAGTTGATGCCTTTGTGTTCTACTGCAGCTTCCCAGAGTGTTCTAAAGAACAACTAGAGTGCTAACAGCCTTACTTATGACAAAAGTATGGCACACCTGAAGCCATCTTGATTGGAATAAACTGGTAACACTTAAAACATTTAATTTAAAAAGGAACAAAATGAGGGGGTTCATTTTGCCATAGAAATTATGGTTAGTGCTGCAGAAAGAAAATTTAGGGCATGTTTTAAGTGAGATCTCAAATCCTCTTCTATTTCATTAGAAAATTCTGACATGCAGACTGAAACAATCACTTTCAATACCAGCAGTAGACTTCCAGTTAACTCCCTGGTGAGCAGTAGCTTTACTACAGTGATCTAATGAACAACTAGAGTGCTAACATTCTGAATTTATGGCAAATGTGTGACACATCTGAATGCCTTCTTGATGGAATCAAAGTAAACAAGCATTGGCATAGCCAATAGGTCTCGCCTTTGGGACATTATAAGTGTTTAGCCATGCAACAGTTGATGTTGTTGCACCAAGGATATTGTGCTGGATAACTAAACACTTATAAGGTCCCAAAGGCGAGACCTATTGGCTATGCCAATGCTTGTTTTTAGATTGAGGTTTGTAGCTGTTTTTATTTTTGTTTTGTTTTTTTAACAAGAAAGCAAACAGGTAAATGAAAATAGGGGTTTGAATGAGAAACAGAAAAAAGAATGGGGTTCTTTCATTACCCAACAATTGTCAAGGCTTTCCAGTTCCGGTATTGCAACTATTTCTGTCTTCTGTTTAGCCTTCCTCGACAAAATAGCCTGCTGGAACACTGAAAGCACTTCTTTCAAACTACTGGAGTTAACAAAATATCTTTGGTTATCCCTTGCTGTAACAAGGCCCAAAGTCTGAAGATATTATATTAACGTTCTGTGCCCTTGTCAAAATGTTCACGCAAAAAGAGAACGTACAAACTGAAAATGTTAATTTGCCTCAAATTCCAGCCCTTTGAATGTTTATGACGGAGCTGAGACGTGCTGAACGGTATCGCATGCCCCTAAAATATTTTTCATGCAAGGGGTGCGTTTCTAATCTAAAAGCGCATGCCTGGCCTAGGGAGAACAATGGGTGGGCATTAATCACCCCTGTGTAACTAAAATTGCAGTGGACTTTTCACTGAAGTGCAAATACGGCCCCGTGACCAAGCACCGCTTCACAATCGAACTGTCTCTCTCACAAATGGCGCATTCTTCTCTGTGTAAACAAATGAGGGCCCATTGTTTGTGGGAAACCTTCAGTTTTCTCCTGCATGGCCTGTTTGCCTGACTTTCTCTTGAGTCTACACATGGCACGCTCTAGCCAGGCTGAGGGGGAAGAGGCAACGGGTTAGGAAGCGACTCTGACAATTGTTGAACAGACCTGTGTATCGCGATTCTTCTGTGGTGCTCACTTTTGTGGCGGGAACATGCCGTCTGTAGCATTAGGCCCAAGGCTACGTCTTTATTTGTTGTGAATAGTATAAAAGGCATATTGCATTTTTGAATATCGTGCAGACGATACAAATAAAAATATAAAGAGAAGATTATAAAACTAAAAGCCGGAGGTAGAACGCCGGACTAGACGCAGAGCTGGAGGAAGATAGGGGACAGAGGGATATCATGACAAGAATATGGGAGAAAATAGGGAAATGGGACAAGACAGGGAAAGTGGCGGGAAGGTGGAAGAGAGGGGAGAGGGGCTTGGGAGACTGAGAGGGAGAAGAAGGAGGGGAGATAAGGAGTGAACTTTTAATAAGTGAGTAAACTAGAGAAATGAAGGGGGAAACGAGGGCGACAGGTTATAAAAGTGAGTTAGTGAGTTACTGTGGCGAGAGGCAGAGAGAGACGAGCTAGTGGAGGGTAGGCAGTGTGTGTAAGTGCATCTGAGATGGGAGGAGAGCCACGGACAGGAAGCTTCGCACAGCCTGCAGCCTTTGGCGCAGCAGTTCCCAGGCAGGCTGCTCCAGGGTAGAGAGCGGGCGGCGGTCAGAGGACATTGCCGCTGCTGGTCTAGCGTGGCGGGGTCTGCCTGCTAGAGAGACACGGATTACTCCTGCAGCGTGGCTGTCAAGCGGGGGACTTTATCCCCCGCTTGACACTTGGCTTCGGGGCTGCGCAGCATGAGCGCTTACCCCCTTTGCCGTCACTCACGTGGTTCATGCCGGCAAAAAAAAAACAAGCGCTCGAGCTCACAAGTGGGAGGCGAGGGGTGGGGGAGTGCGGCCGAGAGCAGGGAGGCGCAGCGTTTCCCTTGCGGGAGCGAGCGCGATAATTGGTACCAGATGGCGCCGCTCGCTCCCGCAAGGGAATCGCCAAACGTGCACGCGTTGCCATTGAAAGCAATGCAACGCGTGCACGTTTTTAAGGCAAAAACTGAATTGATTCCAAGAGGTCTTTCCTATGCAGCGCATGCGCGCTGCGTAGGCGAGACCTAAAAACTGAAAGCATTTCCTACTGAGGAGACTGCAGTAAATGACGAAATTAGGAAACTTCATAACAAATAAGTCTCCCAAGATGGCCACCAGAGAAAAAAGAGCCCAAATGTAGCACAAATATCACCCAGATGTAGCCCACATATAGCCCAATGACAGAAGTGTGCAAAACACTTTTTATTTTTAGTTTTTCTGCAGTTTTATATAGTGCAAACTGGTCAGGTATTGGAGCGTTACATCTTACTTGGACCCCTTATTGCGTATTTTGCACGAAGTACATGAGATTGATCTTGCGAAACATTGACCTTTACGATTCTGTTAACCTGAAGTTGCTCTGAACCGGGCTTTGTAACACCCGTTTTTACCTACTGGTTTTAATTAATTCTCACTGTATTGTATTAGGAAAGAGGATTTACTGTTTTTATGTACACTTTTATGATCTATGTTTCTAAATCAGATCAAATAAAGTTTAATGAATTCTATGGCAGGACAGAGGTGAGGATTATGCATATCTTTCCTCACTTTATTTGCATAGCAGTTCAAAGAAAACGTAACACAACAATCATTAAACAAAAGACTACACAACCCATGAACCATTAGGGGGTAGTCTCCAAGGCAACTATAGTCCAATCATATCACAGTCCATCGTATATAATATCGTGACGTCCCTTCCGCTTCCTCTTTCTTCACTGCTCGTCAGTTAAGTGCATTCCTTACATTCTTGGCTTAATCTGACGTTGTTGCTGTTTGTATAGCGGTTTCTTGTGCACGTTATTAGTATTATTGCCTTGGTATTGTTTCATATTCCCTGCGCAGTAGGCTCTTGCCCGAGCGCGTTCTCCCCCTCGCAGTTTCTCCCGCTGTGTGCACTGCGCGCGGTGAGATCCTGTCAGGCGCGTCTGGTCCGAGCGAGGCAGCTCCGTCGAGAGCTCCCGCTGGTCTTTAGCGCGTTTGGGAATCCGGTCACTCCTTTAGTGTCCGCTTGATTCCCGACCAACCCTCGCCTAATTTTGACACCGCTACGCGGTGATTTCCCCACACGGCCACGTTAGTGACCAGCGCCACCTGGTGGTGGTAATTGGTATTGCGCCTCAGTCTATTCTTATAACAGCTTCGGGAAAGCCCAGCTGTTGGAGCACCGGCGAGGGGGCTGCCTTAAGGATTTTAAGGGATTTGTTCTGTGCTCACACCCTCTGCTATCATGTCTTCTCCAGAAGACCATTTTTACTCCTCCTACCAGGAAGTGGAGGAGGAATGGCCCCCAACTTCTCCCTCCAGCAGTGGACCAAGCCCTCTCTCTGGCTATTTCTAGGGCGCTGGCTCCTCTTAGGGATCAGGTTGATAAGCTGGCAAAAGCATCCCTGGGGTGTTCAGTGACCCAGATCTGGTGGTGGCGGGTCCCAGTAGCTCCCAGATGGGGAATAAAAGGGCCGTTAAGCATAACGCGGGGCACTTGGAAGGATTTGATAAACTTATGGAGACCTTCCTCAAGAGTGCGCGAACGCTAAAACATGCACCTTGCCGGGAGGAGGAGGGGCCCGGTGAAAATTGCGACACTGTCACCACTATTGTAGACCCCGACGTCGGGTTTCCCTTAGAGGGAGAGGGTGTATCGGAGGACGATTTCTCCTCCGATGAGGATAAGGACTCGGGGCGTCCCTGGCGTCCAGAGTCCCACTCCTCTCAGTCCCCGGTTGGGGACGGGGTCCACTTGGACATGTTCGAGCCTACCCAAATTTACCATCCTAGGTCAGCGGAGTGGACACCTGACGCCAAAGTGGCAGAGTATGTGGTGGGGAAAATCCATCAACCCCTTGAAAGGGAGGTCAGGAATAGGATGAGGGGAGAATGCCCCAGGCCCTCACTGAAGGGGAAGGTGGCACACACGCCTGAAATTGATGAGAAACTATGTACCTTTTTCTCCAAGTATATGAGGGATCCCAAGAAAGGAATTGATAGGTCTTGGACGTGGTAGGGCCCTTGACCCAAATTATTCAATTGACGGAGCGTTCCAAAGAGTCAGGATCCCCTTTGTCCACGGATATTGTGGCTGGTTGGGCGCACTACCCTAAACCCTAAAACACTACCCCCTCCACTACCCAAACACCACTGCACTACCCTAAACCCTAAAACACTACCCCCAGCACGACACCCTACACTACCCAAACATAACTGCACTACCCTAAACCCTAAAACACTACCACCAGCACGACTCCCTACACTACCCAAACACCACTGCACTACCCTAAACCCTAAATCTACCCACAGCACAACCCCCTACACTACACAAACACCACTGCACTACCCTAAACCCTAAAACACTACCCCCAGCACGACCCCTTCACTACACAAACACCACTGCACTGCCTTAAACCCTAAAACACTACCCCCAGCACGACCCCCTACACTACACAAACACCACTGCACTACCCTAAACCCTAAATCTACCCCCAGCATGACCCCCTACACTACACAAACACCACTGCACTACCCTAAACCCTAAAACACTACCCTCAGCACGGCCCCCTTCACTACCTAAACACCACTGCACTACCCTAAACTCAAAAACACTACCCCCAGCACGACCCCCTACACTACCCAAACACCACTGCACGACCCTAAACCCTCAAACACGACCCCCTACACTACACAAACACCACTGCACTACCCTAAACCATAAAACACTAGAACCCAGCACGACCCCCTACAGTACACAAACACCACTGCACTACCCTAAACCCTAAAACACTACCCCCTACACTACACAAACACCACTGCACTACCCCAAACCCTAAAACACTACCCCCAGCACGACCCCCTACACTACACAAACACCACTGCACTACCGTAAACCCAAAACTCTACCCCAGCACTACCCCCTACACTACCCAAACACCATTGCACTACCCTAAACCCTAAAACACTACCCCCAGCATGACCCCCTACAATACACAAACACCACTGCACTACCCTAAACCCTAAAACACTACCCCCTACACTACCCAAACACCACTGCACTACCCTAAACCCTAAAACACTACCCCCAGCACGACTCCCTACACTACACAAACACCACTGGGCTACCCTAAACCCTAAAACACTACCCCCAGCACGACTCCCTACACTACCCAAACACCACTGCACTACACTAAACCCTAAATCTACCCCCAGCATGACCTCCCACACTACACAAACACCACTGCACTACCCTAAACCCTAAAACACTACACCCAGCACGACCCCTTATAATACCCAAACACCACTGCACTACCCTAAACCCTAAAACACTAACCCCAGCATGACCACCTACACTACCCAAACACCACTGCACTACCCTATACCCTAAAACACGACCCCCTACACTACACAAACACAACTGCACTACCCTAAACCCTAAAACACTACCCACAGCATGACCCCCTACACTAAACAAACACCACTGCACTACCCTAAACCCTAAAACATTACCCCCTACACTACACAAACACCACTGCACTACCCTAAACCCTAAAACACTACCCCCAGCATGACCCCCTACACTACACAAACACCACTGCACTACCCTAAACCCCCTACACTATACAAACACCACTGCATTACTCTAAACCCTAAAACACTACCCCCAGCACGACCCCCTCACAACACAAACACCACTGCACTACCCTAAACCCTAAATCGACCCCCAGCACGACCCCCTACACTACCCAAACACCACTGACATACCCTAAACCCTAAAACACTACCCCCAGCATGAACCCCTACACTACCCAAACACCACTGCACTACCCTAAACCCTAAAACACTAACCCCAGCACTACCCCCTACACTACACAAACACCACTGCACTACCCTAAACCCTAAAAGACTACCCCAGCACTACCCCCTACACTACCCAAACACCACTGCACTAACATAAACTCTAAAACACTACACCCAGCACAACCCCCTACACTACACAAACACCACTGCACTACCCTAAACCCTAAAACACTACCCCCAGCACGACTCCCTACACTACCCAAACACCACTGCACTACCCTAAACCCTAAATCTACCCCCAGCACGACCCCCTACACTACCCAAACACCACTGCACTACCCTAAACCATAAAACACTACCCCCAGCATGACCCCCTACACTACACAAACACCACTGCACTACCCTAAACCCTAAAACACTACCACCAGCATGACCCCCTACACTACTCAAACACCACTGCACTACCCTAAACCCTAAAACACTACCCCAGCACGACCCCCTACACTACCCATACACCACTGCACTACCCTAAACCCTAAAACACTACCCCCAGCATGACCCCCTACACTACTGCACTACCGTAAACCCTAAAACACTACCCCCAGCACGACCCCCTACACTACCCAAACACCACTGCACTACCCTAAACCCTAAAACACTACCCCCAGCACGACCCCCTACACCACCCAAACACCACTGCACTACCCTAAACCCTAAATCGACCCCCAGCACGACCCCCTACACTACCCAAACACCACTGACATACCCTAAACCCTAAAACACTACCCCCAGCATGAACCCCTACACTACACAAACACCACTGCACTACCCTAAACCCTAAAACACTACCCCCTACACTACCCAAACACCACTGCACTACCCTAAACCCTAAAACACTACCCCCAGCACGACTCCCTACACTACACAAACACCACTGGGCTACCCTAAACCCTAAAACACTACCCCCAGCACGACTCCCTACACTACCCAAACACCACTGCACTACACTAATCCCTAAATCTACCCCCAGCATGACCTCCCACACTACACAAACACCACTGCACTACCCTAAACCCTAAAACACTACACCCAGCACGACCCCTTATAATACCCAAACACCACTGCACTACCCTAAACCCTAAAACACTAACCCCAGCATGACCCCCTACACTACCCAAACACCACTGCACTACCCTATACCCTAAAACACGACCCCCTACACTACACAAACACAACTGCACTACCCTAAACCCTAAAACACTACCCACAGCATGACCCCTACACTAAACAAACACCACTGCACTACCCTAAACCCTAAAACATTACCCCCTACACTACACAAACACCACTGCACTACCCTAAACCCTAAAACACTACCCCCAGCATGACCCCCTACACTACACAAACACCACTGCACTACCCTAAACCCCCTACACTATACAAACACCACTGCATTACTCTAAGCCCTAAAACACTACCCCCAGCACGACCCCCTCACAACACAAACACCACTGCACTACCCTAAACCCTAAATCGACCCCCAGCACGACCCCCTACACTACCCAAACACCACTGACATACCCTAAACCCTAAAACACTAACCCCAGCACTACCCCCTACACTACACAAACACCACTGCACTACCCTAAACCCTAAAACACTACCCCAGCACTACCCCCTACACTACCCAAACACCACTGCACTAACATAAACTCTAAAACACTACACCCAGCACAACCCCCTACACTACACAAACACCACTGCACTACCCTAAACCCTAAAACACTACCCCCAGCACGACTCCCTACACTACCCAAACACCACTGCACTACCCTAAACCCTAAATCTACCCCCAGCACGACCCCCTACACTACCCAAACACCACTGCACTACCCTAAACCATAAAACACTACCCCCAGCATGACCCCCTATACTACACAAACACCACTGCACTACCCTAAACCCTAAAACACTACCACCAGCATGACCCCCTACACTACTCAAACACCACTGCACTACCCTAAACCCTAAAACACTACCCCAGCACGACCCCCTACACTACCCATACACCACTGCACTACCCTAAACCCTAAAACACTACCCCCAGCATGACCCCCTACACTACTGCACTACCGTAAACCCTAAAACACTACCCCCAGCACGACCCCCTACACTACCCAAACACCACTGCACTACCCTAAACCCTAAAACACTACCCCCAGCACGACCCCCTACACCACCCAAACACCACTGCACTACCCTAAACCCTAGAAAAGAAACCCCCACCCCATGCCCAATCCCCCTTACCTCTCACTCCTCGTGGATCCTCTCTCCTCGTGGTTCCTGCTTCACGTCGACTCTGAGGGGCGGTGCACGTCGTTGTGAGGAAACGGAACAGCCTCTGTTTCCTTACAACGACATGGATCGTCTGCATGTTTTTTAGAACGCATGGTCATTTACCATACATACCTTTACAACAAACTTTGTTGTAAAGGCATGCGTGGTAAATGACCATGCGTTCTAAAAAAATGCGTAGTAATGACTTCGTGATGTACAACGCATGCGTGGTAATGCATGCGTTGTAATGGTATCGCAAAGTAAAAAAGTCGTTGTAACGGCTGTTTACCGATCGAAGCTGGCCCCTGTTCTTCAGTGAGACGTTTATTTGATTAATTAGGAGGAAGGAATGTGTTTTTTTTACCGAAAAGTGCATTCCCGGCTGTTGTATTGTGAAAGTGTCTGCGTGGCCTGGTTTCACTTCCGGTGAGAGAGTGGAAGAGTCTGTTTGGATCTAAAGGAGTTCTGTTGTTGGACGGGGCCGGCGCGACATGTCATCAGAAAACATAGCTAATGGAAAGCGTCCTCCCTGAAGTGTGGAGCAGTGCCATGAGAGGTCAACGAGTGTGCGTCCCACCGCAGTATGACCGTACCACGTGACCCATGTGCCACCTCCAGGGTACGGGAGGCAGAAGCGGCATCGCAGGTCCTCTTGAAGACCGTTGTAGCACTAATTCTACATTTTGGTACTAGGGCATTTTAACTTCGTTGTTCCTGCCAGATACAAAGAGAAGATCCTGTGTTATTCAGTGCCCTCGTTACCTTTTTTGTGGGTTGTGGTGCTTGTCACTTCACTGCCCCGCCGGTGCACACGACTGGGCACCCCACCTTGTGTGCCATCTGCAGGGCCTCTGCCCTCGGATCACTGGTTTCGGTTTCTGCAGTGGCAACATAAACAGTTGCTCCCAAAGGACTAGCCTGAACACGTAGGTGAATATCCCCTGCACCAGCATTCCACGGAAATTCTTTCCTAGCACTCTCACGTCAACGAGGACGTCATAATAGCACGGCTCCGCTCGCGACACCGTATGACGTCATCGGAGCCATAAGAGGACCTCGTCGGCGTGCTGACGTCAGTTCCACCCATTTTTTCCGTGCCACCGAGGCAAACAGGGGACCGAGACATTTTCACATGTATACATAGTATAATAAATATATATATATTCACTGAAAAAACCATAGGTTTCAGGCACGTTATAGTTAGAAATTAGCATTTAAAAAACCTTAGAAATTCACTGATAAAACCATAGGTTTCAGGCACGTTATAGTTAGAAATTAGCATTTAAAAAACCTTATAAATTCACTGAAAAAACCATAGGTTTCAGGGCCGTTATAGTTAGTTGGACATTTCACTCGTACAAAACCATAGAAATTCCCCCGTTATAGTTAGTTCAGCTAACTATAACTCGCTCGCCCGCAATGCACTGCTGATGACGTCACATATTACATCACTCATGACATGGTCAGTGACATCACTCATGACATCACTGATGACATCTCAAATGACATCACTGATGACATCATCCAGTGAATGTGTGTTTTTCTGAAAATTAAATATGTTTTATATATGTATATCTCAAGGTCGATGGAAGAATAAATGGGTATATAAGTGTCTAAATGGATGATTTTTTTTGGTAAAATTGATTGTATAACTGACTAAGTGTAACTTAGTGAATACATGGGTTAGTGAGTAATGTTTAAATATGAAAATATCTGTATCAGTCTCTCGCTTTGAGTATAAGTGGCTGCATGGGTTGGTGAGTAGCTACATGAGTGTCTATATGGGTTATTAGTTGGTTTTTTGAGTATCAGTATGAGTGTCTGAGTGTCTGTATGGTTCGGTGGGGGTATTACTTAGTGCATAGATGCATGAATGAGTGACTCACTGTTTGTATGTGTTGAAGACAGCATGTGTGCAGGACTGTATAGGTGGATGAGTATGTGTATGGGTGTGTTAGTGAGTGAATGACTGTCTCAATAGTGTCTTTATGAGTAACTACATATGTTTTAAACTAGTATATGTGGGTATTGGTGTATATAAGTGAGTATATGTGAGAGTGAGAGATTGGAAGAGTTCCTGTACAAATAAGTAGGTGTTTCTATAAGTGATTGTTTAAGAGAGTAAGTATGTGTAAGTTTCTGTAGAAGTAAGTGTGGTAGTGTGTGTATAACTGTATATGCAAGTAAATGGATGTTTGATACTTTGTTTGCATGTGTGACTATGTGTGTGAGTAACTCTATGGATGAGTGGCGGTGTGTAACAGGATGTATAGGTGTATGAGTACATATGATGAGTGAGTACATGTATGAGTGACTGTATAGGGACTGTTGGTGAATGAGTGGATGTGTGTGTAGATCTTGGAATTACTGAATAGGTGTGTTGTAACTGGTATCGGTATGTCCATTGTTTTGAAAATGTTAGTTTGTATTTTTGAGTGTGTGTATCAAAGGTTATATTAGGGTGAGAGGAGGTCTGCCACTCTATCACAAGGATGATGTCATCAGTGATGTCATTTGAGATGTCATCAGTGATGTCATGAGTGATGTCACTGACCATGTCATGAGTGATGTAATATGTGACGTCATCAGCAGTGCATTGCGGAGCGCGCGAGTTATAGTTAGCTGAACTAACTATAACAGGGGAATTTCTATGGTTTTGTACGAGTGAAATGTCCAACTAACTATAACGCCCCTGAAACCTATGGTTTTTTCAGTGAATTTATAGGGTTTTTTAAATGCTAATTTCTAACTATAACGTGCCTGAAACCTATGGTTTTTTCAGTGAATATATATATATATATTATCTACTGGCGGTCGCCAGTAGATAGTTATAGTTAGGACCACTTTTCCATAGGAAAAGCGTTTTTTGATTTGCTTATAACTTTGGCGTCGTTTGACGAATGTTTACGAAATTTTCCCAAAAACTTCTCTTTTCAGATCAGCTCCTATGTTGAAAGTTTGGGGGTGATTCATCAAGGGGGGGCTGAGAAAAAAGGGGGTCCCAAAACGTGTTTACTCCATGCAATTTCCATAGGAAACTTTAGACAAGGCTACAGGTCAAACTGCTGAACGGAATTACGTCAAATTTGGCAGGGATAAATGGTCCAGAAAGCACGCTTTTGTTTAAATGGGGTAAGTCCTTTCAGTAGTTTTAGAGAAATATCAAAAATTACAGATATCGATATTTGGGAATTCTGACATCTGATTGGCTGAGGCGTTACGAGCACGAGCGTGCGGCTCATTGGCTGCGAACTGTTGAAAATAGGAAGTGTTGGCAGCCATTTTGTGACTGAGTTGAAAGGCGTAGGGAGAAAAATAAGAGAATAATTGTATAAGAGGGTATAGTAGGAACACTGTGGTCTTAGTTTAAGCAGTCTGTACGGTGCAGAGGCAGGGAGTTTGAATATTGCGTAGGCCGTGGAAATCACGTCCGCAGAACAACGGTGCGCGGAATTGCGGCAAGGTTGCGTAGGCTCTGGAAATCCCGTCGGGAAAACAATGCGCCGTATTGCGGCAAGCAGTGTGTAGGGTGCACACACAGGTAGTGTGAATGTTGTGTAGGCTGTGGAAATGCGTAGGCTGTGGAAATCACGTCCGCAAAACAACGATGCGCGGTATTGCGGCAATGTTCAGTAGGCTGTGGAAATCATATCGGGAAAATAACAATGCGCCCGATTGCAGCCTTCCTTTACCTTCCTTTAATATAATGCGCAGTAATGTTTACTTATAATGCGGTGTTCACTTTTATCACGGACAGTGAACAAAATTAAAGTTTAATTGGCTGAGGTGTTCCAACAACGAGCTCAATGTTCATTGGATGCGAACCATCAAAAGTAAAAGTGTTGCCAGCCATTCCCTCCCCTGCGCGGAGTAGCAAGGACATCTGATTGGCTCACATGTTCCAAGCAGGACCTTCCCAAGCTTAATGTTCATTGGCTGTAAACCATTTAAAGTAGAAGTGTTGCCAGCCATTCCCTCCCCCTCCGCGGAGCATCAGGGACATCTGATTGGGTAATGTGTTCCAAGCAGGACCTTCCCAAGCTTAATGTTCATTGGCTGTGAAGCATTAAAAGTAGAAGTGTTGGCAGCGATTCCCTCCCCCTCTGCGGAACACCATGGACATTTTATTGGCTAAAGTGTTCCGAGTACAAGTTTGCTCATTATTGGTTGGGAAGGTTTCACTGTTGTGAAGCGTTTTGTGACGCACTTCAATGGAGTACGGGAAAACAAAGTAGTAGCGGGGAGGGTAGGAACACTATTAACTCTGTAAAGTGGTCAGAAGGTGGTGAACAGGGATTGTGAAGGTAAAAATTGTTTTTTATATATTTTAAGGGCCATTTATATAATTGGCGTGGGGTGTACAAATCACGGCGGGAAAATAACAGAGTGTGTTGCGGTCTTCTTTTTATTAAGTTTGCGGGTGGGATACTTCCCAGTAGCACTATTTACTTAGAATGTGGTGTTTACTTTTCTGACGGGGAGGTGTGGTTGCGCAGCAAACATTTCAGTCTAGGTTTGAAACAGTTTTTATTAAGCAATTACAAATAAACTTTCTTCGAAAACTGAAGCTGTATATATCAAAGAGGTGACAAATAAAAACGCAATTCATAAAATATCCCTTAAGCGTGGCCACACCCTCCCTTTTTTTTTCTGCTATACTTTGTAAAAGTGTTGCCCCATATTCTTGATAATATAAGAGGGCATGAGTTACTTTTAGATAAAGTAGAAAAGAAGTGCTACAAGAAACACTCCCGCACTACATCATCTCAGGTCACAAGAACAATAACAAGTAAAAAACTGTTAAACACAAATGACTTTATATTACATAGAAATGTACGCTTCATCATTTTTTACAATTTCTATTCTGTAGAACTTTGGAAAGTTCAGTCGTATTGCTTAGAGGTCGCTCACTGCTCCGTTAACAGATCACGGACTCCTTTAAGAACATATAGGATAGTAGTAATATATACACTACTATTCCTATCAACTCTATAGGGAGAACGAGAATAGGAACGACAACAGAGAAAAAGAGAAATACCAAAAAATCATTCAAAAATGTAGGGTTTATCAAAGGCATTCAGTAAGAAAGTGTCTATGCAAACAATCTTTTTTAAACTGCAGTTTCGAAAAATATTGTCATTGTAAAAATATCTGATCAAGTAAGTTATAAAGGTCAGTAAGCTGTATTTCAGATGGTTTACTCCTGGCTGCGACAAATCTCCAATTCCTGTTGTGTGAAAATATGACACTCTACTACAATATAGAGAGTGACACTGATGCCACACAAAAGGAAAAGGAAAATAAAGTCATGAACACAAAACAAGATCAATAACTAAATACTTTCCAGCGGTGAATATGTTCAGAGCTTCTTTTATACGGGACTTCGAAATCTTTCATCTTTGCGCCGACGGGTCATAAACTCCTCTGAGATCATAATGACTGTGAATATTTTAATATACATATTCACAGTATATGATCCCAAGGGGGAAGCAGAGTAAGAACCAGAAGCTGCTGATGTTACATATAAATCTTTAGTCTTTGCGCCGACGGGTCATAAACTCCTCTGAGATCACAATGACTGTTAATATTTTAATATACATATTCACAGCATATGATCCCAAGGGGGAAACAGAGTAAGAACCAGAAGCTGCTGACATTACATATAAATCTTTAGTCTTTGCACCAACGGGTCATAAACTTCTCTGAGATCATAATGGGTTGTTATTATAATTAAGGTTCCCGGTTTTCCGTTTAAACGGATTTTCACACATAAATACAGACGGAAAACTTGTTTTCCTTTTTCTGTATTTATAAATAGAAACGGAAAAATACTGCCAAAAGAAATGGCCAGGTGAACTCTGAAATCACTGCCATCAAACTGCCGCTCTGGAGAGGGATGAACAAGTGCAGACTGGAGTGCTGTGTCTTTCCACCCCCAAACAGAATGAAGCGCATTAGCTGCTCATTTCCTCCCTGCACAGAAACTTTGTTCTATAGGTATCCATTTCTTACTGCCGGTATTTTGGTTCTGTTCTAGTTATGAGCGGATCCGGGCTGCTTGAACATAGGTTTTCACACTAGAGAATCCCAGCTCCCCTTCCATAACAGGTTTTAATAACACAAGTAGAAAGGGCTGGTGAGATTTTACATTTACGGAAACAGAAACAAGTGCATGAAGTTTGGCGAGGGGCCTATTTTGAGGATGGCTTCGGCAAACTTCAGCCCTGACTGCTTGGCCTCTTTGAGCCATCAACAGCCAGCCAGACGTTTTCTGACAATAATTCATCACCTTAGGGGAAAAATAAACATTTACGAACACGAAACCTTCCCGAAGGACATTCACAAAGTTGTTTGCGATTTTACAAAACTACTCTATAACACTCAGTTGAGAAAAGAAATATGGAAACAGAAGTCAGTCATGCCAAATGTTATATCCAAGGGGGAGGTAGGAATTTCCATTGCAACACTCCAGTCTTCCTTGGTTCCTCGGTATCGCACAGTGATATCTGGAGACAGTTGAAATCTGAAATCACTGCAATCAAACTGCCGCTCTGGAGAGGGATGAACAAGTGCAGCCTGGAGTGCTGTGTCTTTCCACCCCCAAACAGAATGAAGCGCATTAGCTGCTCATTTCCTCCCTGCACAGAAACTTTGTTCTATAGGTATCCATTTCTTACTGCCGGTATTTTGGTTCTGTTCTAGTTATGAGCCGATCTGGGCTGCTTGAACATGTAATAATATTCAAGGGAATTCAGCCCACCCATGCCTAGATACTCCGTACTGAGAGCTCTCCCTCAAGAGGCTCACCCAAAAACTCGACTACAGGCAGCAGCCACCCTTTCACAAAGACGGGCTTAAAAAAAAAAAAAAGAGGTGTGAAAAAACCCCAGGACATCGGCTGCAGTCTCAGCAACCTTTGTGTTTTTTATTTTATGGGAGGGGGAAAGAGGTTGATGGGGGCACAGGAGTGGGGGTTGGGGGCCGACGTCTGTTGCACCATCTTAGTACCAGAGTAGTTGTGAATTAAGTGTGGCAGAAGCAACCAAAAACAAGCATTGGCATGTTTGCATGCATTGTATATACAAATGATATTTAGCACATTAAAGCTAGTCCTTCTGGCTTTGACAATACTGGGGAAAAAAACAAAGGATGGCTTTCTGCATATAACGTACTTAGGAGTTAAGCAACTTAATATGACAGACACTAATGATTTAGCATGCTTTTTAGTGGTTATGCACTTTTAAGATTCCTCGTGAATTCCGATGGAAGCACTTTCTAGAGCGTTTATTTCAAGAAGGGGTAACAATAGGACTTTGCAGACAGCTGCGCAAACAACATCTAATCAATACCACTAATTCACACATCTTTTCCAAGAGGACAGGGAAGACATTTGCTTCCAATATGTAAAGTGCGCTTACCATAGGCTCCAAATTCAGAAACAGCTGTGGGATGGCCGTGCCCAACATGCTAAAGCCATAATCATTTCAGTGAATGAAGTATCCAGAACAATGCCATTAACAACCCAAGTGGGTGTGAACAAAACTTGACTGCACTCATGCCTAGTCTGGACATGCATGATCATGCAAGTGAAACTCCAAAATTACACAAGTGCCTTTTTAAAAAAACAAATTACCAATTGTATTGTTTACTTAATTTGGCGTATATATAACTATATCTAAACCTAAAACAACTGAGTGTAGGTATGCACTCTATTTAAATAAATGTGGAAAAATACTAGCTGTAGCGTTTCTTTTGCTTGCAACAAACATAAATGTGGATAAATACAGATAAAATGACAAAAAATAAATATGGATAAATACAGACGGAAATGTTAAAAAAATAAATACCATAAAACCGGGAGCCCTATTTATAAGTGTTGTGTTATCAATCTCGCACATGCTCAGTCACATGGCATACTCATACTTCCTTGCGATTAGCCGCTTTCACATGTTGATTAGACTCTTGCGTTCACCTCTGTTTTGATTGAGTCATATGTAAGTGTTATGCTATCCATCCTACACACACTCAGTCATACAGTGGATTTATGGCCACTATTTTGCGACCAACCAATTTGACTCTAGCATTCATGTATTGACATTGTTACATGGTTTTGGGGAGCACCTGGCAACCGCCTCAAGTGACTAATGTGTTACTCCGTTCTTCATTTAATCCCTTCTAGTCGGTGAAAAATAATATGGAAGCTAATTGCTACCAGAAGGCTTGGTAAGTGATTGTTTGGCTTAGTTTTTAATTCATGCTGTAGTTTTTTATATGACCACGCATTAAGGCTCATGACTTTTTTGGTCATTTGTTGTAGCATATGATGTCTTGCACTTTTGGTACCGATGAAGACCCCAGAGGATGAAATGAGTCACACATGTTGATCAAGGGGTCGACACATTGACGCTTTAGTAAACAGTACTTAGACTATTAACATCTGGCCAGGAGACAATTCGTGTCAGTGCCCCGCCGTTAGAAGGATGTTGGCAAATGGATCATAGCCAAGTTTTTTGCAAGAAATAAAAAAATATATATTTAAAAACTGTTGTTATTTTATAATAGCAGCATTTCTGCATTGCACAATATTTACCACCATCACACCGGCACATCCTGTTTCTGAGAAATATATTCCTCAAAGGTTTTGTGATAGCATAACAACATATATTTTTTTAATGAATGGGGCAATATATAATTCAGCCTGGTGGTCATTATTTCATGTAGTCGATATGAAAGAGTTTGGAGAAAAGATTAATGCACTCCTAACAATTATGTGAATGTTTTTGAAGATGTTCCGACAGAACCATATCAGGGGTGTAACACAGACCCCGCAGTCCCCGCAGTGTGGATGGGCCTCCAAGCTCCAGGGGGCCCCCTCAGCACAGCTCGGCCGGAGAGCTCCTGATTGAGCCCGGAGGGAGCCCCTCCACGTACCTTGCAGGGAGGCCCCCTCAAGTTTCGTTACGCCAGTGAACCATATGTGTTTATACTGCTTATTTACTCAGGGTCTGAAGAACACAGGGTCCCCCCATTAGCTATAATGCTCAAACCAACTGCAGATTGCAAAGGACTGTATGTTCAGCCAGTGCTTTATTTTTGATAGATGGTTTCGAACCCTGTGTCACCCTGTAGTATTCCCCTATTGTAACACTGGCCAATTGATTGTGTACCTCTTAGTAAACAATTTAGTAATTTTATCAAAAGGTTTGAAGAATGAGAGAATTGTAGACACTGTAGGCTAAAGTGATTCTAAAGCTTTGTGAGGCATTCTTCATAGGTTAATGTAGCACCATTTATTTCATGGACATTAGCTATCTTGTTGTGTTAAATTATGTGATGATACAATTGTCATAATCTTTAAGCGCTAGTAACACCTTTGTTCACGACTCATCACTAATTTAACCATAATGTTAATCTAAGTGTGTATTTACGATATCTTATATTTAAAAGCAGTAACTCTGGCTATACCTTATTTTTCATTAAGTGTGACAAACTGTCTTGGAACATCCTTTCTTTAGAACCACTTTTGGGTCAATCAATCAGGATTTATAAAGCACAACTAATCACCCAATGGGGTATCCAGGCACTTGCAGGTCCCAGAGGCTTTTTCCAACAGCCAGGTCTTGAGGGCCATTCAGAATTCTGGAAGTGAGGTGATGGTCCGAGGGTGCATCTGTTAGAATTGAAAATGTAATTGTCCTATCGCTCATACTTCGTTATGTATTAAGTTAGCATTCATGGCACCATTTTATTAGCAGCCGCCATTTTGTTCCCTGATCGAAGCTGAGCTTCTGCCTCATACTGCTTGCCTCAGCAGAAAACTGCTTCGATGCATCTTTAGTTTGTATTTCTCCAAGGCCGAGTTCCGCTGCACTAATGAATGTACTCTCTATTATGGCATATCTTTGCTTTTAGATAGGCTCGTTCCCACCTTCTAGAACGGCGGGCGCGGGCAGAGTAACCTTGACGCAGAGATAGCATGTACCTGGTCCCAGGACTGTAGCTCATCCTTCTGTGCCTCCTTTGTTCGATAGTGCCTGGACTGGAATTTTCCAGCCTGGGCGTGTTCTTAGGGAATTGGAAATGTATAATATCTGATGTTATGTTGGGGGGAGTCAGTCTCTCGGCAGCCATCTCAGGAGGCTGGTCAGACTGGGCTCCGCTGCAGCGCAATACTAATAAATAATTTTGGTTTATATTCTCCACTGTCTGACCGACTCTTCATTTGGTTTGAAAGGCCGAGAGGTGGTCACGAGTGACCCGGGTGACCCTATTCGGGTCACTTCCTTCAGTTGGTGCCCAAACAGGGACCCCATCGGGTCACCCATCCTTGCCCGCGGACAGGTGAGGAGGACGGCACCATGTCTGGTCAGATGGGCAGATCGGGGATCCCTGCACGATAGAGCCTAGCACTTGCAGCTGCCCCGCCTGTCTGATCGGACGGTGCCTCACCCAGTGGTCGTCCCAGCTGGGGTCCTGAGAAGGCAAAACCCTTGGATCTGACCGTTTGGTCCGAAGAGTCGGCAGTGGAGAATAAATTTGTTCAACCTGTGTGCACCAGGTGAGTTTGCTTTGGTTGTTTGTGAATACGGCACCCTTTTGAATAATATTTGGTATGGTCTGCGGACCATTTGATTGCACTTGGTAGGTCTGCGGACCGATTTGGATACAGAGTGTCTGTGGACACCCTGCCAGGCAATGTAATGAATTTGGCCTACTTTTGAAAATGCCTGGGATTTGGTCAGTTTCTGGTTTTGTGGTGTCGACTCTGGTTTGTCTCTTTGGTACAGTCTGAGGACTGATTTTTGGTTTTCTTTGTTTGACATGGTCTGAGGACCGACCTTTTGTCTGGAACGAATAGTGAACCTGACCTCTCTTAAGATGCGCTGCTTAAGTAAGTTGTTCTGTTTGGGGTGCCGCTGTTGTTCTGCTGATGCTCGATTGGAGGAAAGGCAACCTGCGCCTCCGGAAGGCACCCCGAACTTTGATATGTATGTTAAGCACGGCATTGGCCCTATTATGTTTAGTACACTATGGCACAAATATACGAGGGACAATGCCGAGTTGCTGTGGCCGCTAACAGGTACCTTTGATGAGCAAAAATTGAATTTCCTGCAGGATAAATTATTTGCAAAACGAAGTAGGCAGACGATGTTTGATTATCTTCAGGTCTGGCAAAAGGAAGCTAGGCAAAGACGAATGAAAGCAGAGAAGGAGGCCCGAAGAGGGAAGATGCAGACAGTGACCCAGAAAGCGGTAGCGTATGATAGAGAAAGAATAGAGAAAAGTATAGAGTGTGCTGATAGGAAGTTTCGATTACAATGTGACAAATCATATGTTGCCCGAGAGGAAGGTGATACGTTCGTGGAGGAACTGTTAGACACTCGACCTCCACCTCCGTATGCCCCGCAGAGAATATACCCTGCTGTCCCGACACTCCGGTCTTCCGCCCCTCCTACCTCCACCTCTGATTCTTCTGCTCTCGACTTGGCTGCTTCGGCTACAGCACCTCCTACTCTTCCTTTGGCTTCACATGCCGCGGCTGCGATGACTGCAAGTCTCCCTGCTACGCCTATTGTTTCAGCTTACTCTCTCTCTCCATCCCTCACACCCTCGACACAGCCATTAATAACGCTGGTGCCTGCCCCTTCCACTGTTGTGTCTTCCCCGCATCTCCCTTCCCCGACTTTGTTGAGCATTGGGATGCCGGTGCTTGGACTGGACGAGGGGGACTGGGCGACTGCACGGGAATGAATGGGGTGGGTGTTGATTCGGTCTGATGTGGGAGATGCAGAGAAAAAGATGGTAGCTAACCAGGCTGCCCAGTGGGCCCGGAGTCCGATTTACAGTGTGGAGGATGTGTGGAGCGTGGTGAAAGAGTATGAACCGTTTGTACAGCAGCATGCCCTCAAACATATGTCGGCTACTCTGATTGGGTTGTGGGAACAGTGTTTCAATGGTGTCGCACCCCAAATTATTTATGACATCCGGGACCGTGTGTATGCTGCTGACATGGCCCCTGACGACGTTTTTAGTAATGTAGCAACACTGATTGGTTATCGAGGCAGGTTGCATCAGAAGAGTCCGACAACAGTGTCCCAGTTTCCGATGAGGGGGGTACATCCTATTTTCCACCCTGAGATACCGGAGCTGCGAGATCAGCATGATGCTGTAGTCAGACAGCGAGTAGAGGCCCGTTTCCAGTAACAATGGGTTTATACTCCTTGGAAAAGGAGTGAGGTTTTGTCTCTTAAGACTCAGTTACTCGACCCTAGAAAAAATACAACTGCATATTACAAAGAGTTGACAGAGGCCGCATCGTCGACAGTGATGACGTTGGCAGACATTGAGATGTATTTTAGTTTGTTGGTACCTGTTGATATTTGGCGGCAGGTTCATACACAAGATCATGTTGTGGAATTGGGTGGCACTTGGGACAAAATCAGAGCATGGGACAAGGAGAGGAAGCCTGGTGAGAAGCCTAAGGCTGAAATACTAGCTTTGCCAGGTCGAATTATTACCTACATGCACTCTCTAATTCCACCTAGAAGAGTAGATTGGGACAACTTAACAGCATGTCGTCAGAAGAAAGATGAAAGTGAATCTGATTTCTTTACTAGGTTTGAAGGTGTGTTTTTGGATTTCAGTGGGCAGGACTTGTCGATGGAGGGAGGTGTCCGATTGTTCGTTAACAGATTTGTTATGAACTTGCTTCCCGAGATCGCGACTCGGTTGCAGGCTTCGGAGAGCACCTGGACTACCTCCTCCCCATCAGTGATATTGAGTATGGCCCAATATTATGAGCATAGAGAGAATGAAGAGAAGGAGAAGGTGGAGAAGAAGAATAAGGAGTTGAAAACGAAGGTGTTGATGCAGCAGGTATCTAGGGGGAACGGAGGAGGACGAGGCATTGGTCCGGCTCGACAGCTGCCCTGCACTGGCAGAAATGCTGCGCCTGTGGGGCCGAATCAGTGTGCATATTGTAAGGAGGAGGTACACTGGCGCAGTGAGTGCCCGGCGTTGTTGCAGAAGGTTGCGGCCCCTAGAGGACAGGGTTCTCGTGGATGGGGTTGTGGAGCAGGGGGTCAGGATGGGGGTCAGGAAACTGAAGCACTGCAGGGTCGCTCTGATCAGAACTATTTTGATGACCCTCGGGCCGACAGTATTATCATGACGACTATGATTTGGACGCAGTGACAGGGTTGTCCCACAGTTAGGACAGCCAGGGACAGGGCGAGGGACCAGTTCAGATACCTGTAGATGAGCACGGACCTTATGTTACTGCTGACTTGCAGGGCTCAGCTAAGCAATTCTTGGTGGATACAGGCGCAATGAACAGCTCTGTTTCTCATTCACTGGTCCCCGAAGCAGCCCTGTCTGGCCATAATAATGTTTTGGTAGGTTTTTCTGGTGTACCGGTTGTGAGCCCCATTTCCAAACCCCTTGCCCTGACAGTTGGTCTATTTACTGTTGATTCGCCATTTTTGCTGACGTCCAAATGCAGTGAGAATCTGATGGGATTGGATTTGTTGAAGAAGTTGCATGCTACAATTTACTGTTCCCCGGCTGGTGTCTATATGACGATGGGTCCTAATGTGGTTAGCACCAAGCAGTGCTTGTCCAAGGATGCGCCCCTGCCTGCTGAATTTAAGGATGTGCCGCCCACGTTGTGGGCTACAGGTGATACGGACGTAGGGCTGCTACAGATACCCCCAGTTTCTATCAAGCTCAAAGACAATGCTATTTTACCTCGTATTCCCCAGTACAAAATACCGCAAGCAGGGGAGCGAGCTTTATTGCAGATTATACAGGACTTGATTAAGTCAGGGGTTGTTGAGGAGACGACTGCGAACATGTGTAATAGCCCCATTCTTCCCATTCTTAAGAGGGCACCCTCGGGTTCCTCTGATGACCATCCTGATGTCTATCGTTTTGTGATTGATCTGCATGAGGTTAATAAGATTGTGGTCCCTCAGTTCCCAGTGGTTCCTGACATCACTGCCCTTCTGACAATGATTCCTTCCTCTGCCAAATTCTTTTCTGTTATCGATTTGAAGAATGCATTCTTTAGCATTCTGATTCATCCAGACAGCAGGCATTTATTTGGATTCACCCTGGGTGGCGAAGCTTTAGATTCTGTCAGGCCCCTCAGGGCTATACTGAAAGTCCTAGCATATATAGTCAGGCTTTAAAAGGCCAATTGGATTCCCTTGCGCTTCCCCCATGTAATGTATTGCTGCAGTACGTGGACGATCTCCTGATCGCTTCTGACACTGAGGAAGATTGCAAAGATGCAACAGTTAAATTGTTGCTACATTTGGCCCATCACGGACATAAAGTGTCCCTTTCAAAATTCCAATATTGTCGACAGGAGGTCACCTATCTAGGTCACCTACTGTCGAAGGAGGGAAGGAGACTAACACCTGAACGCATTAGTGTTATTGTCAAAATGCCCATCCCTAAGACTCAGTGGGATGTGCGAGCTTTCATTGGCATTACTTCGTATTGTCTGCACTGGATCCCTAACTTTTCTTTACTAACAAAACCGCTGCTGCAGCTAACCACTAAAGATGTGCATGAACCCTTGCCTTGGACACCTGAATGTCAACAAGCTTTTGAGCAATTAAAGGTTGCGCTTTGCTCTGTGCCTGTGCTTGGTACGCCTAACTACCAGAAGCCATTCGTGTTGTATGTACACGAGATGGCTGGTTGCACGTTTTCTGTCTTAACACAAGCCTTTGGAGGTAAGCAGAGGCAGTGTGCTTATTTTTCTGCTCTGCTTGACAACATCGCAAGAGCCCTCCCGAGCTGTCTAAGAGCGGTCACGGTTGTGGCTGTCTCTATCCGACAATCGGCAGGGCTCATCCTTGATACCGATCTCATAGTTATGGTACCTCATGCTGTGGATACACTTTTGAACAGAACAAAGACGCAGCACCTTACCAGTGCATGTCTGACTGGCTATGAGCTAACCCTATTCGCACCACACGTCACCATCAAAAGATGTTCCACCCTGAACCCAGCCACGTTACTACCCCTCCCTTCTGAAAGTGAGGAAATAGACGTGCATGATTGCATTTTTCGAACTGAAGAAGAGACGAAGGGATGGGTAGACCTGACTGATGTTCCCCTATCTGAACCCCAAGGGGAGCTATATGTTGATGGCTCTTGTTTCAAATTACCGGATGGCACAACAACTGCGGCATATGCCATAACTACCCTACACACAGTAGTCGAGACATCACGAGTTCCCCTATCAATCAGCCCAAGCTGCAGAGTTAGTTGCCCTTCTTTGAGCTTGTGAGTTGAGTGAGGGACTGACTGTCAATATTTATACTGACAGCCAGTACCCCTTTGGAGTCGCCTACAATTTTGGGCGGCTCTGGGCGGAGAGAGGATTCCTGACTTCACATGGGTTAAAGATCCAGAATGGCCCATTGATACGCAGGCTTTTGTCAGCTCTGACACTCCCCAAGAAGTTAGCAATAGTGAAGTGCAGCGCCCACAAGGCAATTACTGATGATGTGGGGAGGGGAAACGCATTTGCAGATCAAACAGCTAAGGAGACAGATCGAACAAAAATGAAAAAAATGTTTGTGGCAGGCCCTGCTAGATGGGTTCCCGAAGTTACTATGTTTGAGGATACACTGGATAGTGTCAAAGAAATACAGAGTGAGGCAACGATTGAGGAGCTTGCAGTATGGCAGGAAAGCCCAGCACGTTTAGACGAAGATGGGTGCTGGACGGATAAGTCAGGAAAGCAAAGGTGGATGTTACCGGATGCCTATGTCCTCCCTGTAGTCACTATGGTGCACGGGCCAGCTCACATTAGCGTCAAGGGCATATGCAAACTGTTAGACCCCGTGTGGCAGAATGATAACATGCCGAAAATAGCTGCCCATTTGGTTAAATATTGTATGGTATGCATGATGTACAATCCTGGAAAAGGCACTCCTACACCCCCTGGCAATTTTGCACCCCCTTCTTTCCCTTTTGAGGTCCTTCAGATGGACTATATCGAGATGGAGCGGGTCAACAATTTGAAATATGTGTTGGTGGTTGTTTGCGCATTCAGTAAATGGGTTGAGGCATACCCCACTAAGGAGAATACAGCCTTGGCGAAGGCGAAAGCCCTCCTGAAGGAGTTCTTTCCCCGCTTCGGTTTGCCTCGTTTGATTTGGAGTGACAAAGGCAGTCACTTTAATTCAAAAGTCATCCAGTTGGTGTGTGATGGGCTACACATTAGACAGAAGTTTCACACTGTGCACCACCCCCAGTCAGCAGGCTTGGTTGAGAAGTACAATGGTACTCTCAAACTGAAACTGGCAAAAATTCAGGAAAGCACAGGATTGAAGTGGCCAGATGCTTTACCGTTGGCTCTTTTGTCAACAAGAGCTATGGCACACAATAGGACATGATTGTCCCCATATGAGGTCGTGTTCGGCCGCCCAGCAAATGTTTGGGGCGTCCCGCGACCAAAACACTTTTCAGACATTGAATACCCTCTGTTAGTGGATTACCTTTATGAATTGACAAAAAATTTGCGTTCTATTCATCAACAGATACAAGAGACGTTACCACCGCAAACAGAGGGGCCCGGGCATACCATCCGACCTGGCGATTTTGTCCTTGTGCGGCACTTCCAGAGACGGGGGAGCCTGGAGCCCCGTTGGAAGGGGCCCCTGCAGGTGCTTCTTGGCACCAGGAGTGCTGTTAAAGTGACCGGTTGGAAGAACTGGATCCATTCCAACCACTGCCGGAAGGTGCCGCTACCTCTCCCCTATGACCAATGGGTGATCGAGGGCATAGGTGACCACGAGACGGAGAGAGTCCCACGCTTCATCCCTTTTTCGGATGCCTGACTGACGTGGGTGCAAACAGAGGAGGAGAATGATGCAGTATTAAACGAGGCGGTCCCCCCAGAAGTAAGGGCCGTCCAGGATCCTCCTCCACCTGACCCACAAGTGCTTGAGCCTCAGTCTCTTGGCCCCTCTGAATTTGAGCCCCTGTTCACTGACCACTCTGTGCCTGGAATGGCTAGGTACAATTTGCGCCCCTGACGGAGGGACAGTGCACCAAAGGAGACGTCAGATTAGTAGAAATGGACTGCATGGATGAAGAATAGGGTGTAAGTACCCTGTCCGTGGTACCAATGATAACTTAGGGAAAGGGAGATTGGTGCATTGTCCGAAACATCTGAACAGGATAAGCTGAGGGTATCTTCCCGAAAAGGAGTGTGCCCTATCCTGGTCAAAGTGGGATTTCTTGAACGGGCCGCGATTGCGCTGCCCCACCGTAGATGAACAATAGGAGTCTGCCAGCGAGGCTCAGAAGGACGCTGGAAACACTTTTCCCATCCTACTATTTCCTTGTTATTGACGCCATCGCATTGCGTTTTCCTTTTTCTTTGATCACTATGTATCCCTTTGGCCGCCCAATTGTTGAGGAAGAACAGCCTTTTGCAGCACCATGTTTGGAGAGCGATGGGGTTGGTTGGCCCCTGTTGGTCGAAAAAGGGTAAAGTGGTCTCCCTGATAATTGTTCTGATTTTCCTACTAGCAGTACTTGGAATAATGTGGTTCCTAGAAGAAAAATATCCTGTACACTCTTTGATTGGTACAACACCGGCCCCCCCTGAGCATATGTTTGTCACCCTGGCTCCTCCCAAAGGTGAACACCGAAAGACATATGTAGATAATGTGTTCCTCCAAATGTTGCACCAGGCTCACAGCGCGTCCAATGTCACGAATTACTGGATCTGTGGTCTGCTCCCGTCTGTGACACACAAGAATGACGTGTTGTTGTCCATGCCTTTTTCTTATCTTGGGAGTTGTGAAGGCTGGTTTCAGCTCTTCACCATTATCACTCTGATACTATGAATATGACATTAGCTGACTATGAAACAGTCTTAGAGTATATACGTGTACATCAAGGGTTGACCCCAGGAGAACAAGGAACACCGGATACCTTGTCTCCGACAGCTTGCATGAATGTTTACGAAAGAGAACAAAATGTAACATGGCTTCAAAATGAGATGTCTGATTTTTGGGATTTCAATGTCACCGAATATTTTAGATCATTTCAGATGCGCAATATAACTAATGATGTGGCAATGCCGGTGCCGGTGTTTACTATGACAGCGAGTTTCTGTGTTAAGGGAAAGGGGAAAATAGGGGTAGGGGTGAGTAATTGCAACTCAACCTATGTACTGAGCACTGCAAATAGCCCACCTCTGCTACCTCCTCACAACGTTCACTTTGTTTGTGGGTCCCAGGCCTATGTTTGGCTTCTCCGAGGGTGGTCTGGAATATGTTATCTCTCTTTTCTCCTTCCCCCAGTGTTCATAGCGCCATCCAACTACCATAGGGACCACCGGCTACAATGCAGGGGTGTTCATCTGTCACGAGTTAGACGAGTCATAGACACTGCAGACATAGATCAGACAGATACCACATTGCAGCAGTTCACGGATGCTATGAAGGGTATTGTTCCCTTTTGGGGCCCCATGTCCAATAGTCTCGATATTCGTAGACTCACCAGGGTGGTGGAAAGAGTAATAAATGTAATGGCTGGAATTTTGACTAATATTACAGCCGAGCTTCAGGCTACGAGACTTGTTGCCCTTCAAAACCGGATGGTGTTAGACGTCATCCTTGCTGATCGGCGTGGGGCCTGCCGCGCCATCAGCAGTAGCTGCTGTGAAAACATACCGGACCACGCTCCGAATGTATATGCTGCTATACAGAAGCTCCATAGGCTTGCCTCTGATATACACCAGGAGAATGGCACATGGTCTCTCACGGGGTGGTTTTGGGGCCTCTTCGCATCTTGGGGTTGGAAGATTATCATTTTCCTGGTTGCCATAGCTGGTATCATTTTAACATGTTGTCTGTGCATACACTGCCTTCCTGCCTGTTGCGCCTGCTGTGTACAAATGTTGACGCCTCGCCCCAAACACTTGGAACATGACTCTAAGAATAAGGCCATGATGATGCAAGACATCCAGGATATGAAGTGTATTGATGAGGGCATTTTTAAATATTGATGATGTATGTCTAGCCTTGTAATGTGTTCCTTACATATCGCATAGAGTTTTAGCTTTCGCTGGTAGCCAAATAAATTAGCAAATGTTGCCTATGCTCGAACATTTTTCCTTTCTTTAGAATTGTAAGGCCCTTACCTGATGGCAATAATAAAATTTAGCAATGAATGCTAAAAGGAGTGTCTGTTAGAATTGAAAATGTAATTGTTCTATCGCTCATACTTCATTCTGTATTAAGTTAGCATTCATGGCACCATTTTATTTGCAGCCGCCATTTTGTTCCCTGATTGAAGCTGAGCTTCTGCCTCATACTGCTTGCCTCAGCAGAAAACTGCCTCGTTGCATCTTTAGTTTGTATTTCTCCAAGGCCGAGTTCCGCTGCACTAATGAATGTACTCTCTATTATGGCATACCTTTGCTTTTAGATAGGCTCGTTCCCACCTTCTAGAATGGCGGGCGCGGGCAGAGTAACCTTGAAGCGGAGATAGCATGTACCCGGTCCCAGGACTGTAGCTCATCCTTCTGTGCCTCCTTTGTTCGATAGTGCCTGGACTGGAATTTTCCAGCCTGGGCGTGTTCTTAGGGAATTGGAAATGTATAATATCTGATGTTATGTTGGGGGGAGTCAGTCCCTCTGCAGCCATCTCAGGAGGCTGGTCAGACTGGGCTCCGCTGCAGTGCAATACGAATAAATAATTTTGGTTTATATTCTCTACTGTCTGACTGACTCTTCATTTGGTTTGGAAGGCCGAGAGGTGGTCATGAGTGACCGTGGTGACCCTATTTGGGTCACTTCCTTCAATGAGGAGGCTGTTCCAGGTCTTAGCTTCGATGCGGGAGAAGGAGCATCCTCCATTTCTGCTTCGGTAGATGCATGGAGTATTGGCAAGTGAAAGGGAGGGGGAGCGTAGTCTTCTCGATGGTCGGTGGAAGTTCAGGCGGTGTTTAATGTAGGCGGGTCCTTGGTTGTGTAGAGCCTTGTGTGCGTGGGTCAGCTGCTTGAATTGGTGTCTCTGTATGGAGAGCCAGTGGAGTTGCCTGAGGTGGGGTGTGATGTTGGTTTGTTGGGAAAGGCTGAGGAGGAGTCTGGCTGTGGTGTTCTGTATGGTCTGAAGACTCTGTAGGAGGTTCCTACGAAGAGGGCGTTGCCAGAGTCCTGTTGGCTGGTGATGAGGGCTTGTGTCACGGTGTGTTTCGTGGGTAGGCGTAGCCATTTGAAGATCTTACGTAGCAAGTGCAGAGTGAGAAAGCAGGTGGAGGAGATGGCGTTGATCTGTGATTTCATGGTGATTTTGGTGTCAATAATGATTCCGAGGTTTCTGGCGTGGTTGGAGGGAGTGGGTGTGGGTCCTAGGTCTGATGGCCACCAGAAGCCGTTCCATGTGTTGCTGCTGTTGCCAAAGATCGTTACTTCCTTCTTGTCTGTGTTCAGCTGCAGGCAGTTGTTCCTCATCCAGTTGGTGATGTTTGTCATGCATCTGTGGAAGTTGGTTCTGGTGGTGGTGGGGTCGTCGGTGAGTGAGAGGATGAGTTGGGTGTCGTCTGTGTAGGAAATTATGGTGAGACCGTGGGATCTGACGATGTTGGCCAGCGGGGTCATATAAGCATTGAAGAGCATGGGCTGAGCCCTGGGGGACACCGCAGGTGATCTCCTTTGGTTCAGAGGTGAAAAGTGGGAGGTGCATCCTCTGGGTTCTTCCAGTGAGGAAGGAGGTGATCCATCTGAGCGCATCCCCTTGGATGCCGATGTGGTGGAGTCTTTCGATCAGCATGTCGTGGGATACGGTGTAGAAGGCTGCCGAGAGGTCGAGGAGGATCAAAGCTGCTGTTTCTCTTTGGTCAAGGAGGGTTCGGATGTCGTCGGTGGCTGCGATCAGGGTGGTTTCGGTGGTGTGATTGCTGTGGAAGCCGGATTGGGAGGCGTTGAGTAGCTGGTTCTGCTCCAGGTGTGTCATGAGTTGATTGTTGATGATCTTTTCCAGTACCTTCACTGGGAATAGGAGCAGGGAGATTAGACTGTAGTTTTTGAATTCTCTGGGGTTGGAGGAGGGTTTTTTGATTAATGGTCTGACTTCAGCGTGTTTCCAGGCATCAGGAAATGTTACAGTGGTGATAGAGGTGTTAAGTACGGTGGTGAATTCTCGGCCGATCCTTTGGTTTCTAAGGCTAGAGATGTGGTGCGGGCATGGGTCGGTGGGAGCTCCAGAGTGGATGGATTTCATGGTGGAGGTGGTGTCCTGGATGGAGAGGATGTTCCAGGTGGTCAGTGTGTGGCTCGTGTCGGTTACGGTGGTGGCGTATCTGTCGAGGAAGTCTGTAGGTGTGGGTTGAGGTTCAAAGATCAGTATAGGGTTGATATCTTGTGCTGGAAGAAGTGGGAAAGGTTGTTGCACAATTCCTGTGAGGGTGTGATGTTTTCGCTGGCAGCCGAGTTGGAGAATTCATTAACGATGTTCAAAAGTTCCTTGGTGTTGTTGCCACTAGTTTCGATACGTGCGGCAAGGGCTGTCTTCTTTTTTGCCCTCAGCAGGTTGTTCACAATATGTACACTTCTGTAACAGAACTGTTTGGAGGAATGCATTTTCTGTGTTTTATGATGTGTAAAATATGTGATATTCGCTAGTTAGACTGTACTTGGCACCAAATAGCACATCAACTCCCTTTAGCGAAGTTAGCAAGGAAGAGACGAGAAAATAATGGTCCTGAAGAAATAATATACACATGATTAGATAGGACAACATAAAGTATCATGAATGAAAATGTTGGGTGATGCCTACAATCTACAGGAAATGCCTGGAACCACTGCACTCTTTAATACTTACATCAGTCATCTGATGATTTTGTTTGGAAGCAGTGGAATCTTAAGTCATCACTTCTTGGAGGATACTCAAAAGTATCTTAAAATCACTGCCGAAGAAGACACCACCCATCTCTCTTCAAGTGCATTGTGCTAACCCAGAATTGGATGTTCCAGAATCATTTCAAATTGAAACCCCTGAAAGGTGATTTTTTTACTGCTAACCTCCTCCTGCTTCCAGATTTCTACCTCTCTGTCAACCATCCCTGTCGTGATCTCTTCAATAATGTTGCCAGCACCAAATCTTTGGTCTTTGTGCTTGTCACCAATCAACACATTAACTTCCATTGTACATCCAGTTATAAACGTAAAATACCAACTACATCTGCTGGAAAATATTAAAACTATATACTGGAACATGATCATCCAACTAAGGTCCTCATTATCAGTGCCCTTTTAATTCTCCTGGGGTGGGTATCAACCATTACTGGCCCCATCAGAGTTATGACACATGTGAGCACACTACAGATGGAGCCTGGAAATACCTACTAGAAGAACTCAAATTTGACTCACTTATTAAAATGAATTATTGCACAACCAGACTTGCAATAATTTAAAATAAAATCCACCTGCAACATCTGTATTCTTTACTTAACAAAAACCATAGACTCTACCAGGACCCAGATTTGTAAGGAAAACATAGTTCCATTAAAAAAACACACCACTGGAGCAGAGGTGTAACCGACATTGCTGAGACGGCGGCTAACACCCCATGAGTCAGCAATAAGATGGGGCATGGGAGTGAAAAGGGCGGGAGAAAGCTTGCCAAAGGGGTAAGGGAGCGAGTGGACACTTTGTGACCAGGACATGCGGGCTTTGAACAGCTCAATCGCAAAGGGATGGACGTGGCCACATGTGGGGACAAGAGGCAACTGGGAGTTGCAAGGCATTAAAAATAAATATCCTCACAGTAAAGGAAAAAGGGGGCGATGGCCCTGGATAAGGTCTTTGGGATGCCTCACGACAAAGACGCACAATCATCCGGACAGAGTCTTTGGGATGCCTCACAGTAGGGACACTTGAAGGCAAATGAAGGGTAAGAAGTGGTCAGTGCTGGGTAGTCATGGCACCTGCGGCCCAGGCATGGCCTCATGGCCACGAATGCCACAGACCTGGCAGCAGGAGAAGCCTCGAAATCGCAAACCACGGTACCAAGTAGTAGCAGAAGGGGAGCTGTAACGGCAATCAAAGTGATTTACGACTGTTGAATGAGACATGACATATTGAATCAATCGAATGTTATTATGCAATAAAGTTGAAGCAATTAAGAATGAATGCTTTTATTACAGTGCAAGATAATCATGCTGGACATGCTAATGACCGTATATGTCGTGATGACCTATGTACCAGCTTTGATGCTAATAAACTGCGGCCATTTTACCACCACAACAGAGCTTGTCTCTTTGTATCCCTTAGTTGATGGGTAGGAGAACGGCGGGAGGGCCTCCGGCGATTGCCTGAGCAGCTATGGGGGAGTGGGGGGTATAGAAAATTCTTTTTGTCGTTTTTTATTTTAACATTTAACTCTTTCCCCCTTTCCCTCGCTAACAGATCGTCCTCTTTTCCTTAGATACACCACTTTCCCTTCTTGCCCCTCCTCATGGGTCTTCTCTATGTCTCTTCACCATGCAGCATATACTTACAGGCACATGCATCAACCTTTTTTGCGAGCGCAAACAGAGCGATTCGCAAAAATCGGCCGTTTGCGCCCGCAAAAAAGGGCTTCTGCGATGCATCAAACTGTAAGGCTCTCGCAATTTAAGAAATCGCAATTGCACTTATGGAATCGCAAATTACGATTCCTTAAATGCAATGCATGATGGAATCGCAAATAGCGATTTCGCTAATAGGGGTCGCAAATTACCATCAATTTGGACTTGATGGTAATTTGCAAAAACTTTGAAAACTGCACTAAAGTGCATTTTTCAAAGTTGTAGGTTGCACAGATCAATTTCAGGGGTGCAACAGGGTGTCCTTTTGACACCCTTGGACCCTTGAAATTGCATGCGCAATTTGCGAGTACCTATTGGGTACTCGGAAATTGCGCATGCAATTTCCCATTACTTCCTATGGGCCTGTAGGCCCATAGGAATGAATGGGAAGGCATTCCTTAATTGCGACTCGCAATTTGCGAGTCGCAATTAAGGAATGTTTGGGAATCGCTAATTTCATAGCGATTCCTACATGCATATGCTTTTGCAATTCCTTAATTGCGATTCCTTAATAATCGCAATTAAGGAATTGCAAAAGCATACATTGATGCATGTGTCCCTTGGAGTTTTAAATCTGTCTTGTTGTTTTTTTATGTATTTATGTATTTCAGAGACTTTGACCTGGAATTCTTTTTAAATGTAGAGCACACAAAGTAGTGTAAAAAACATAAAGATATAATCTTTTTTCTCATCTTTATACTCCACCTGCTCTCTTCTATTTTTTAGCATTTTGCTGGGTTTCTGTATCCAGCATTTTTCCTAGTTGTAGCTTGGGCCACATTTAATAAAACGATTCTCTTTGCTAGTTCCTGTAGTGCTAAATGCTTAGTGGAAAGGATTCGACTTGTGATAAAATTGTGCACAAACATACCAGCAAACGTGTGAAAATAGGGCCTGGTGACAGCCTACCTCATACTTTTGTACTTGGACTTAAACCCGATTCACTTAAGTACACCAGTGTGGGAGCATATAGCGCTCTGAGTCCACCTTTAGAATCTGGTTTACGCTTTAATTGAATTAAAAAAATTGAAAGCATTGGCAATATGTCTAGCATGCACTTTGAGTCTTGACTAATTTTTTTTAAGCCTGGTGCAGTGAAAAAAGCAAACAAAACAAATGATTGCTTTGTGTATATAATCAATTTATGAGATAATAACTGAACGTGCCATTATTCAGTGTACTATTGAGATGTAAAGGAGTCCCATAAGCATCTCTATGCAAGCACTCCATAGGAGGTAGAATGATACACCAAGCTGCTAATAGCATGAGGTGATAGGCACACATTCTTCTGGGAGGAATGAAAGCCCCACTCTGTGTATCTTTTAAAGAATTGCCAACAAAAGGTCATAGAGATAACCGCGCTATCAAGCCAGACCTATATAAATGTCATCAGTTATCTCAAAGTGAAAATTAGGCAGCAGGAGGCAAGCAGGTGTAGAAGATAGTGGGTGTTAACGCTGCTTAGCTCTCTTAACGGGGTAGTTTCAAGGGATATACAGTTTTAACCTTAATGCCACTTGTATAAATGTATCTATATATAAACATCAAAATATTATGGGTGTACAACCAAGTTCTCCAAAGTAGGTTTAGGAGGGCCGAATCCATGCCCTAAGTTCAGGGTATCCACGAAGGATTTTATACAATTATTCTAAATGGAACTCATTTAGATAGGCGGTGGCTATCCTGAAGCTCTAGCATGAATCGGGCTACCTGGACCTATGCTGGACATCCCTGATGAACAAGGTCACATCGGCCCTCTGGATGGTTGTGAACCTCAAACCAATCAATAAATCAATCAAACATTTATAGAGCGTGGCAAATCACCCATGAGGGTCTTGAGGCGCTGGAGCTGTTTGCTGCTGCGTGGAGGTTTGATTATTCAAACATCCAGGTCTTTAGTTCTCTTCTGAATTGCTGGAGCGATGGTGCGGTCCTGAGGTGCAGGGGGAGGTAGTTCCAAGCCTTGGCTGCCAGGTACGAGAAGGAGCGCCCCCCGCTGTTGACTCAACGAATCTGTGGGGTGTCTGCGAGGGAGAAGGAGGCTGATAGGAGGTCTCTGATTGGTTGGTGAAAGATCAGGCATTTCTTGATGTGTGCTGGTCCTTCATGGTGCAGGGCCTTGTAGGCATGGGTCAGCATCTTGAACTGGCATCTCTTTTGAATCGGGAGCCAGTGTAGTATCTTGAGGTGGGATGTGATGTGGGTAATTTTGGGGAGGTCGAGTATGAGTCTTACCGCTGAGTTCTGTATGTCTGGAGTCTCTTCAGGAGGCGTGCAGTGAATCTTACTTCCGTAGTCCAGTCTGCTGGTGATGAGGATCTGCGTGACAGTCCTTCTGGTGTTTACCGGGAGCCACCTGAAGATCTTCTGGAGCATGCAAAGGGTGTGGAAGCAGGCGGATGAGACTACGTGGACTTGTTTCTTTATGATAGCTTGCTATCCAGGATAATGCCGAGGTTGCTGGCGTGGTTTGTTGGGTCAGAGAGGGGTGCCGAGCTACCAGCATGAGTCGTTCCATGGTGAGGTGTTGTTCCACAAGTTGAGGACTTCCATTTTTTCTGAGTTGATTTTGAGACTGTTGTCCTTCATTCAGTCTGTGACGTTCATCATTCTTCTGTGGAAGTTAGCTTTTATGGAGGAGGGATCTTCAGACAGTGAGAGGATGAGCTGTGTTTCGTCGGCATAGGAGATGTTGTTGAGTCTGTGTGATCTGACAGTGTTGGCCAGGGGGGTCATGTAGGTGTTGAAGAGGGTTGGGCCAAGGGACAATCCTTGGGGGACTTCGCAGATGATCTTCTTGGGCTCTGAGGTGAAAGGTGGGAGACGGATCCTTTGGGTGCTGCCGGTGATGTACGTGGCAATCCATTTGAGGGCGATTCCTTAAATCCTGATGTGGTGGAGTCTGTTAATCAGGATGTGGTGGTAGACGGTGTCGAACACGGCGGACAAGTCCAGGAGGATGAGGGCTGCTGTCTCCCCGTGGTCCAGGTGGGCTCTGATGTCGCTGGTGGCCGAAATCAGGACTGTCTTGGTGCTGTGGTTAGCTCAAAATCTGGATTGGGAGGGGTCCAGGAGGTTGTGGTCTTCTAAGTGTTGGGTGACTTGCTGGTTGATCGCTTTCTCAAGGACTTTTGCTGGGTAGGGGAGCAGTGAGACGGGCCAGTAGTTCTTCAATTTGGCTGGGTCGGTGGATTGTTTTTTTCAAGTGGGGCCTCACTTCAGCGTCTTTCCAGTCCTCAGGGAAAGAGGCCTAGGTGATGGAGGTGTTCAGGACCTTCCTGAGCTTGTCGCCAATTGTCTTGCTTCCGAGGTTGAAGATGTGGTGGTCCATGGGTGCTCCAGAGTGCATGGAGCTCATGATGGAGATAGTGTATTGCATGGTGAGGAGTTCCCAGGGGGCGAGAAAGTTTTTTGGGGTTTGTGTTCGTGGGTGTGAGCTGGTTGATGCTGTCTGCGGCAGAGGGTTGGTGTTAAAAGGCTTCGTAGATGGCTTAGATCTTGTCGTGGAAGAAGTCTGCTAGTTTGCTGGGAGGGAGTGGTGTCGTTCTCGTTGGCTGTGGAATTGGAGAACTCCTTCACGATGGCGAAGAGTTCTTTGCTGTGGTTTGCGCTGGCTTTGATGCGGTCTGTTAGGGCATTCTTCTTGGTTTCTTTCAGGAGGTGGAGGTACTGGTTGAGAGCGGTCCTGTAGGTGGTGCGGTCCTCTGTTTTTATGCTGATGCGCCACTTCCTTTCAAGCTGTCGGCAGTTGCACTTGTTGGAGTGCAGTTCCTCGGTGAACCAGCTTGCCTTTTTGCTTTGTTCTTTGACCATGGCTGTCTTGGCGGGGGAATGGTGTCAGCACATTTTGTGATCTACTGGGAGAAGCTCTTTGCTGCTTGTTCAGGGTTGTGTGCAGAGTCTGGTTGGTGGGAGCAGAGGGTGTCGTTTTACTGGTCATCTGATACCTTTTTTCAGTCTCCCTCGCATGGGTCTGAGGTGCCCAGTGCCGGGGTAGGTGGGTCCTGAGATGGTGAAGTGCACACTGTGGTGGTCGGACCAGGTGAGGTGCGTAGTGTGGATGTACCTGACTCTGTCGCTGGAGGTAAAGATGGGGTCGAGTGCGTATCCTGCGATGTGGATAGGGTCAGTGATGAGCTGCTTGAGTCCGATGTTGCTTATGCTTTCCAGGAGATCAGTGGAGCTTGCTTCGCTGGGGTCGTTGAGGTGGAAGTTGAGGTCCCCTAGGAAGATGTAGTGCATGGAGTCAATTGCGAGCGGGGTGATGAGTTCCGGGATGGCATTGCAGAAGCTGGGGCATGGTACTGGTGGTGTGTAGGCAAAGGTACATCTGATGGTGCTTTTCCCAGCTGTGTGGAGTTGGAAGTTGAGGTGTTCCATTAACGATGCTGGGTCATTGGGGGATGTTGTGCAGCGGATGGTGTATCTGTAGATGATGGCCATTCCACCTCCTTGCCTGTTGGTTTGATCCTGGTGTGTTATTTTGTAACCTTCGGGGTGGCGGTGGTGATGTCTCGTGCAGAGGCAGGTGAATGTAGGTTTCTGTGAGGAAAATGGCATCCGGGATGAGGGAGGAGATCATGTCCCAGACCTCTGTGGCGTGTTTACCAAGTGAACGTGCGGTGAGTAGGATGCACTGGAGTTTTGTCGTGGTGGTCTCGGTCAATGTAACGGATGCGGCCGTGTTTGCTGAGTCGCTGGTGTCGTTGGTTGCTTTGGTGCTGAAGGTGAGGTGGCAGTATCGGCAGAAGAATGTTCCTCTGGTAGTCCATAGGGATGTGCAGCAGCAGTGATTGTTGGTGCGTCCAGGGTCTAGGGCTCGGAGGTCTGCAGCGGTGTAGCTTTGTGGGGTGGAAGAATCAGGGGTCCTGGCGCTGGGCCTGGTCCAAGTGCGGACAGGCGCAGACAGGCTTGCCTTTGGTGCGCTGCCAGTGCGCCGCACGCAGCGGCTGTGCAGCGGCCTCCTTAAGTAGTCCTGGGAGGCGGGAGGGGCTGACAGGGAGGTGGGAGGGCGAGGAGCGGAAAAACGGCAGGAGCGGTTAAAGAGTGGGAGCAGGCGGGGGTCAATGAAACCAACTAACAATTAAAGCAAACTAAAATAAAGAGATGCCAAAAGCAAACCCAAACTAAGCAAAAGATGCCAAAAAAAGACTACCACAGATTAAAATAAAAATTACCAGCAATTCAATTACCTAGCCAGGCAGCGGTCACCCGATTGCAGGACTCAACATGCGGCCTTGAGGGTAGAGAGCACAGCACAGTCTAGTAGAGCTAGGCAGCAGCATCAGAGGAGTGGCGCAGGAGACCAGGAGGTCAAGGGCTACTCACTGGAACCGCACAGTGGCCTCCATAAGTAGTCCTGGGAGGTGGGAGGGACTGGCAGGCAGGTGGGAGCGGTAAAACGGGTGGACCGGGCAGGGGGCAGTGGGCAGTGAAACCAACAATTAAACCCTAAAATATAGAGATGCCAAAAGCAAACCCAAACTAAGCAAAAGATGGCAATAAAAGACTACCACAGATTAAAATTTAAATTACCAGCAATTCAATTCAGTTACGTTGCCAGGCAAGAGTCACTCAACAGCAGGACCAAACAGGCGGCCTCAAGGGCAGGGCGCACAGCACAGTTTAGTGGAGCTAGGCAGGGAGAACAGTGGCGCACGAGACTAGGAGGTCATGGGCTACCTCAGCCCCCTGTCTATCCTTAACTGCAGCGCAGCCAGTGTGTCATGGGTCCTAGTTCAAGGAACACCTCTGGATGCTGTCTTAATTACGAAATAAATTATTAATCAGGGTTCAGTGAGCCCCTCAAACGCCTAGGCCCCGGTGCCACTGCACCAATGGCAGCGACGCCTCTGTCCTTAGCCTCCTCTATGCCTCCCCACTCTGTAGGTTGACCGCTGCCCCTCCATGGACTGCAGGAAGCATTTCTTATTTACTGGTATACGCCTTCATATTGTTTTTGATGAACTAGCGACCTCACGTTATCAGTATACGATAAGACTGTACAATGCCTGCTCCGCAGGGGTATATGACCAGTGCTCTCTGGTAAACCACAGGGAAAGCCCGTTTTTGTAGTTTAAAACATAGAACGTATGTTCCCTCGCTATTTTTCGTGCGCCATTTTGCAGTGCAGCACAATCAAAACGCGATTAGTCAGGTACTGCAGACAGTAGCGTAAACCGTAGTGTAGGGCGTGTATTGTGTTTCTGGGACCTCACCTCCAATGCTGAGAACCATAAGGCCTTTCAATTGTCTGTATGTGACGTCAGAGCACCCACGTGGGCATTTGCAGATTTACGGCTGTCCGAGGCACCCGCAGGGGGCCACTAAGGAGGGCAGCCCTCTAGTAACATCTGGGCACCCCCCCCCCCTTTTTGGGTGGGCAGGGACTCGGGTGAGGAGTCCCCCCAGCCCGGTGGTGACGCGCGAGTCAGCGTCACTTCCGGGGGGCGCGAGGACAGGGGGAGGGGTATAAAGGCCTCCCCCCACCATTTTGTCTTCCTCTTCACGCGCCGGACACGCCGTCGAGAGGGGTCGAGTGCCATCGTCTCGTCGTGGTCATCCTTGGGCCTGATCGTGCATCGTGCGCTCGCACACGACATCAGTCACGGTGAGCGCAGCACAGCCACCCCCCCCGCCCCGTCCCTGGGACAGTCCCAGGTTGGACAGGGGCCAAGGCACGGCCTGCCATGGGGGGGGGGGTGCGAGTTCCCTAGCGGCACTTATGGGGCACTTTAGCACTAGGAAAGCTATTGCCTCCTTGGTGCGCCCGGGGGGCCAAGGGTATGGCAGGCTGAGGTTCCTCGCAGGCTGCCCACGTTGGGCTTAGCTTTGGTGTGGGGGCGACCAGGCCTACTTTCGGGATGGCACGAGGGTCAGCGGGTAGGGATCCTGCGAGTCAGACCTACCAGCGGCGCAGGGGGGGCTGAGCAGGCGGTGCCAGTGAGAGCGCTGTCGCCCCTCGGGCTCCCCCACCCTCCAGGCTTACCAGTTGCGTTGATCTGCACAAATGACCATGCGCCCGGGTGGGCTCAGGGGTTAACTGCGGGGGAGCCCAGTCAGCCTGGCGGCGATTGCCCGGCATCGGCCAGAGAAGCAGTCGGGAGGGGTGAGTAGGATTTTGGAGCTCCCCAGGCAAGCTGCGCCGCCCGGGGACGAAGTTCGGAGGAGGTGGGTGCTGGGCTCCTAGGCCGCCATTGCGGACGGACTGGAGGTTCCGGTGCTGGGGCTGGCGATGAGAGGACCACGTGGGTGCACCGGGTCTTGTCGCCCCCCCCCCTTCCCTCTAGTGATTTGTTTACCGGGAGGTAGCGCAAGCACTTTCACGGCGAAAGTGTGCCCAGTAACAAATTACCGATTCAGCTCGGACAACCCTTTCCTCGCACCAGCGCCACGCGGGCCCCGGGTCGGCGCTGTGTGCCTTTAATTGGGGGGCCTTGAAGCGACGCCACCGTGCAGCTCCTAGCGACTGTCCCCCAAGCAGGACCCCCCCCCCTTCCAGGCAACGCACCTTCGGGGAAGTGGGTGGGGAGATCACCAGGAAGCTGAACGCCGGCCGTATGGCTGTGCCCCTTTGGCAGCCAAGTTGCGGTGCTCGTGCGGGGGTCCGTGTAGTGTGCCGGCTTAGGTGCCCAGGCTCTCCTCCCTCCTGGGGTGATTCCCCCAGGGGGGTGTAGTCCATCTGCTAGACGGCCGTCTTTGGTGCAGGATACCAGGGTTCGAGCCTCGGGGTCGCGTACACATCCGGTGATTCTGGGCAATATCACTTAATCTCGCCATGCCTGAATGTGTAATGTAAATACGGTGCTCATGTAAAGCGCTCCAATACCTTCGGGTCGAGCTCGCGCTGTATAAATATGCAAATAAATAAATAAATAAATAAATAAATAAATTCCGAGGTGAAGGTCACTTTTGCTTGGCCGCCGGGGGGGCGGTCAGAGGCTTCGCACCCCGCATCCCGGAGCTCAATTAATACCCATTAGCGCGGACCAGGATTAGTCTGGATTCACGCTCTACCCGCATTTAATCGCTGATCCCGCAGGTCCAACCGGTTGCTGGGGGGGGGGGCCACTGGGGGATGATCGGTTTCCAGTAGATGCCCATGGCCATAGCGCGGTTTCGCGTTCCCTGCACCTCCATCAAGGGGCATCGCGGGGGCTTGCAGCAGGGGGGTGGACAGGGATCGGGACCCGATAAACCCGCCGTGCTGCCGCCTCATGGCACCACTAGGCCGTTTTCCACACCCGCATCGCTCAAGACCTAGCGGCGCCGCGACCGGTCACGCCCACGTGCCAGCATTTAGGGACACGCTGCGGGACTCAGTACATGCGGGTTGGCAGGGGGGGGGGTGTTAGTTAATTTGCCGACGCAACGCCCGCTGCTAGCCGAGAATGTATTGTGCAGTCTAACACAACTGGTGTGCATGTAAGCGCTAACAGGGGAGGGATGAGAGCCAGCAAGGCAGGAGAAGTGGCCCTAGGTGGAGCTTCTCTCGGGCACCAAACTGTGCAGGGGCCTGCGGCTGTAACACCGATGGGCCCCCCCCTGCATAGTATTGTGGAGTGTTTGTTTTGTCATGCCTCACTCCGCGCTGTCTTTGTTTTTTCAGCGGTACCCCTCGCCCCCCCCCTGAGGCACTCCCTAGACACTAAGGGACAAGTGCGGCCCCGCACAGTTGGAAGACGTGGTCTAAAGGTAACAAGGATCTGGGCCAACAGGGGTACCATGTGGCGCTTTGGGAGGGAGTCCACAATAGGAGGGTCGGAGGGGATGGGTACCTCAAGAGCCCTATGTCAGGGAGTTGGCACTGTTCAACTGACAATAGGGAAGGACAGCAGCGTGCCGGAACATTCCTTACTCATGTTTTGTCTCCACAAGCAGGACAGAATTGGACGTTCAGCGCAGCTAGGAACCGATTGCCCAGGGGGAAACGATCACACAGCAGGTATGGGTGCAGGGGGGGACCCAGGAGGAACAAGCCGCAGCGTAAGTTAGGCCTAACTTGCAGGGAGAGGGAACAGTCCTGCCCCCCCCCCCTTTTCGAAGGACGGCGGACCATTGATCATGGCTAGTGGCTGCGAGAATTGGGTGCTTCCTCGCTCCACGGAGCTGGGGAGGGTGCCGGGACCCTGAGGGCAGGGTGCACGGGGAGGTATGGGGAGAGTCACTTACCTCTACCTTCATCTCCACACACAGAGTCCAGTGCTGCACCCATCCGAGCGTCGCCACCTAAAGGTTGATAGCCTACCGGGCGGAAGTAAGTACGAAACTAAGGGGGGGGACGCAGCGGCGGCGCACCTGCACAGAGGCAGGGCAGGCCTGGCAACCTGGGATGGGCAGTGTGGCTTAAATGTTAATTTTCTTCCAGATTGAGCCGCCAGTCCCAGGAGGCAGGATGGATAGTCAGGGATCCCCCCCTCTATTCTCGCAGATGTCCCAAGTCGATGAAACCCAGCCAGGCACCTCCCAAGAAGCGCAGATCGCAGCCTTCCTCGCCATGGCCAAGACCAAGGGATTGGCTTGGGCCACAGAACTTTTGAAGGCCAATAATCCGGAGGACTCTGGATTCGCCAGTGCGGCCCCGACCACAGAGCAGGAGCACATCGAAGAGGCAGGCCCCACTAGGTCCAAGAGGACACGCAGGCCCACAGTCAAGGACTTCCCGGCAGACCCGCTGCCAACCAAGAGTCGGGCCATGACCACCCCTCGTATCTCCGCCAACCCTTTGCCCGTTCCACCGCCCCCGGCACCTGGACCAGTAATTCCCCCGGCCAGCAACACGCTCCCTGCGGGCTACGCAACAACTGAGGACTTGGGTAAGCTCACAGACTCTTTGAGGAGCTTCATGGCAGAAGTCAGAGCAGGCCTTGCGGGGGCCAGCTCGAACAGTGGGGGTGGAGGGGCTGTGCCGGCTCCTCCGGGGGGTGCGCTTGGGGTCCCGTCCATCACGCAGGTTTGGGGAGGGCGCGTCAGCACTGCAAGCGCAGCTCTTCCCCAGGGCGACAAGGCGTCAACTAGCAGCCCAGCAGAGCAGGTTGGGCAGTATCCGGCGGTGGGGGCCACTCCGTCTCCAGCAAGTGCCCTCGCCACCTCGGTACCACTCCCGGTGGTGATCCCGCCCACCGCACCTCAGGTAGTCAGCGCTCCCACACGTTCCGCAGAACTGCCCAATGCAGCCGTGGTGTCCAAGCCACTCGTCACAATGGCGCCAATGGTCTCTGGGCGGTGCTCCTTGGGGTGGGAGGTTCCTACAGCGGCCAAAGAGGGGATTTGGAGGCGAGAGTTTATCGATATATTTACCCTGCTCATGCACGGTGCGGAGGGGGTTGACACAAGAAAGATGGGGGGTAAGGAGGAGGACAAGAAGGTGCAGGTCCAAGCATGGCCGGAGAAGAACATTGCAACATGGGGACAAGCTTTTGCCATCCTGGCTGCAGTGATAATGGAAAAATACCAGGATCAGGGGCCGGGGTTGTTTCAGTGTGCCAGCATTATCACCAATGAGGCTGAGACAATCGGGGGGATGGGATGGTACCGCTATGATTGCGAATTCAGAAAAAAGATGGCCATGTGTCCCGAACTGGAGTGGGACCAAATGGAGGTGAGGCTCTGGGTCAAGCATATGGGAAAGCGCACAGTTGAAGGGAAAGACAAGATTACCACAAACAATAGTGGGGGCGACAAGCTCAAGGGTCAGAAGCAGGAGTCGAAGGGTCAGTCCAACAAGTCCTTTCGGGGTGGTCGAGGTGGTGGCCGAAAGCATGGAGCTAGAACAGTGTTCAATGGGACCTGCAGGTTATACAACGCAGGGTCCTGCTCCTGGGGCAAAGCATGCAGGTTCTCCCATACCTGTAGCAAATGTGGGGCCACACATCCTGCCTCTTCCTGTAACAAGCGAGAGGGCCCCTCACCGCTGCCGGGAAGGCAAGATAAATAGACAAGTTTTACTGTCCAGCCTCCTTAACCCCCCCCCCTTTCACCCCCACCCAGCAGTGACGTCCCCGGCTTGCCTTCCAGGGGCAGGTCTTTCAATATACCCATGGCTTAGGGTCCGTCCCCCATTATCATCTCCAACCTCCTCCCCCTCATCCGTGAGTATCCGAACCCCAAGGATAGACTGCTCCTAGCTGAGGGGTTCGTGGAAGGATTCAGAATACCTTACCGGGGCCCACTAGTGAGCAGGGACGCGGAAACCTCAAATCGGCCAGGGAGCAACCTGAAGTTGTGCTGGGGAAGATTAAGAAGGAAGCGGCCCTGGGCAGGGTGGCGGGCCCCTTCAATCAGCCACCACTCACGAACTTTGTTGTCTCCCCTCTGGGGGTGGTACCCAAGAAAGAGCCAGGGGCCTTTAGGTTGATCCAGCACCTGTCTTACCCAGAAGGTGACTCAGTGAACTTCTGTTTAGAGGAGGGGACGTGCTCGGTGTCTTACTGCTCCCTGGACATGGCGGTGGACATGGTCAGGAGGGCGGGCAAGGGAGCATGGTTGGCAAAGTCAGACATTGAGTCGGCTTTCCGCCTGCTGCCGGTCCACCCGGATAGCCAGAATCCCCTGGGGTTCAAGTGGCAGGGAGAAGTCTTCTTTGATAAATGCATGCCCATGGGATGCTCCGTGTCTTGTGCCTACTTTGAGGCTTTCAGCTCTTTCCTGCAGTGGGTGCTCTCGAACATGTTCAAGGTGGAGGGTGTAACCCACTACCTGGACGACTTTTTGTTCATCGGGGGAGCAGGCACGCGGGAGTGCAGCAGAGGCTTGCAGTGCTTTCAGGACATGGCCAGGCACCTAGGGGTCCCGTTAGCACTTGGCAAAACTGAGGGTCCGGCGCAAGTCCTGACTTTTTTAGGCATCGAACTGGACACGATTAAGGGCGAGTCCAGACTCCCTGCGGACAAGGTACAGGCGCTGCGTCAGGACATTCAAGCATTGCTGGGGAAAGACAAAGCCCCCCTGGGTGCCATCCAATGCCTCCTGGGAAAGCTCAATTTCGCAGTTAAAGTGATCCCGGCGGGGAGAGTTTTCGCCAGGAGGTTAGCTAGGGCAACAGCTAATGTCAAAAGAAACACCACCTGGTTAGGCTGGCGAAGGGCTTGAAGAAAGACCTTGCTATGTGGTGCGAGTTCCTCACGCAGTTCAATGGGACGGTGATTTGGAGGGCACCTTGGGCAGACAGTCCTGAGCTCTGCCTCTTCACGGACGCATCAGGTAGGGAGGGCTTCGGGGCAATTTTGGGGGCTGAGTGGTGTGCCCAGGAGTGACCCAATGCCTGGCGCAGGCGCAACATCACAGCCAACATCTCGGTCCTGGAGCTATTCCCAATTGTCATTGCATTACATCTGTGGCCGGTGTCGCTTTCAGACAGAAAGGTCCTATTCTGGTCTGACAACATGGCAGTGGTGCAGGCCATCAATGGGCAAACAGCCAAGTGCCCGTTGGTCCTCTGTTTACTCAGAGAGTTAGTCAGGGCATGCCTGCGCTGCAATGTTGAATTCAGGGCGAGGCATATTGAAGGGGTCAAGAATGTGGCAGCTGACGCTCTTTCTCGTTTTCAGTGGCTCCGTTTCCGGGAGGCCTGGCCGCAAGCGAGAGCGGAGATGACCCCCTTCCCGGCACACCTCTGGAGAATCTTGCAGTGGAGCAACGATTGAGAGCACTGGGCGAATGCTCGTTGGCCCCAGGTACCAGGAAACGATACAGGGCACACCTGGCCACCTTCAAGAAAGTGTCACAGTCCCTGGGACTTTCCCCGCTGCCGGGGGAGGGCACAGTGCAGGCATTCGTAGTGTGGGCTAAGGAACAGGGGAGGAGCCATTCCTGGGTGTGCGGCCACTTGGCGGCAGTGAGCCACGACGCCAAGCTTATGGGGGGGAGCGACCCAACCAAGTCCTTCATCATCAGGGCGGCCCTCAAGGGTTGGGCCAGAGAGGAGCCCAGAGTCCCAGACAACAGGGCCCCCATCGATTTCGACACTCTCAAGGGCATGCTGGACGTGATAGAAGGGGTCACCTACTCGCAGTTTGAGGCGTCGCTTTTTGCGGCTGCCTTCTGCCTAGCGTTCTTTGGCGCGTTTCGTATAAGTGAATTGGTGGCAAGGTCCAAGACGGACCGGTCGGGCAATGCCTTAAGCATCAAGGATGTCGCCCTGGTGGGCACCCTGTCCATCCACCTCAGGAGGTCCAAAACGGACCAGGCAGGGCGGGGGGTCGATGTGGAGTTAAGGCCGCTGGGGGACCACAGGTACTGCCCGGTCGCCAAGGTCAGGGAGTACTTGGCGCTCCGTCCCAACGCCCCCGGCTATTTGTTGATTCATGCAGATCAGGGTCCCTTGACGAGGTACTAGATGGAACGCTTGATGAGGGCGAGCTTAACTCGGGCGGGCCTTGCCCAGCCAGGCAAAAAATACACCAGCCAATCCTTCAGAATAGGGGCGGCCACGGCCGCGTTCAAAGCGGGAATGGAGCCAGAGGGGGTAAAAAAGGTGGGGCGTTGGGAGTCCGAATGCTACAAACGGTACATCCGCCCTTGAAGTAATTTGTTTGTATTCATAGTGTGCAGTGATTTCGAGTGTACTACATGTCATAATATTTGTGTGGAATTGAACATTAAAAGTGCAGAGTGTGTAAATGGTGTCCTTTACTCTACTAGGGTTCCAGGTATGGGTGATCGGGCATTCATTCATCACCAGGGTGGCCCAGTGGGCGGCGCGCCGGAACTGGACGCGGGGATTTTCAAAGACACAGTTTGAGTGGATGGGTTTCCCCGGAATGAGATGGAGCACCCTCAGGAACAGATTGGAACAGAGACTAGCCGCCCACGGGGCACCGCCAAAAATATTGGTGATACACCTGGGGGGAAATGACCTCATTGCCATGGGGAGAAGGCTACTCTTGCAGGCCATGAAAAGTGACTTGGGTGAAATCGTCAAATGCATGGGGCAATGTGAGGTCTGTTGGTCAGAGATGATTCCACGCAGAGTTTGGCAAGGGGCGAAGTCTGGGGAGGCAGTTGAGCATTCCCGGAAGCGAGTGAACGGGGCAATGCGCAAGTTCACTGACCAGAGGGGCCTGGGATTCATCAGACATGAGATGATTCAAGAAAAGGTGAAAGGATACTTTGAGGCGGATGGGGTTCACCTATCGCCAGTGGGGATGGACCTTTTCCTGTTAGACTTGCGTGAGGCCTTGGAAATGAGAGGTTGCAGGTAGGACCATAGTTGCTTGGTGGGGGCCCTGGCGGTGACGGGGGCCACCTCCAGAGCTGTGGCGGAGTTACAGGGCGATCTGGAAGCAAAGGGGGACAGAAGGGTACCTCCTCTGCGCAGCACCATAGGGGGTGCTAGAGCCAAATCCTAAGAGCCTCATGGGAGGTGACTGGAAAACCGTGTCGGTGCCCCGTTAGTCCTTCGGGCGGTTGTGGGCCTGAACAACTGGGGGTTTGCTTTGCTACGCTCCGCCCTGAAAGGGGCGTGAGTAAGAAGGGACCATGTGTCAGGTGATCCGGGAGGAGGATCACCAGAAGTGGCAGCACAGATGGGGTTCGTCCAGTGCTGCTTGGCTCATCAGGCGGGCAGGCGGCTCAGATGGTCGCCTGCCCTTGGATCGCCCGTAAGATAACCCACCTTATTACATAACGGTGTATGTAATAAACCTGCAGCAATTTTACCCAAACAAGTAACGTGTTGTGTGTTTTATTATCAGCATGCAGTATTGGTTGGAGGGGGGGGGAGCGTTGCCAATGGTGTTGCTATGCGGCTGTCCGAGGCACCCGCAGGGGGCCACTAAGGAGGGCAGCCCTCTAGTAACATCTGGGCACCCCCCCTTTTGGGTGGGCAGGGACTTGGGTGAGGAGTCCCCCAGCCCGGTGGTGACGCGCGAGTCAGCGTCACTTCCGGGGGGCGCGAGGACAGGGGGAGGGGTATAAAGGCCTCCCCCCACCATTTTGTCTTCCTCTTCACACTCCGGACACGCCGTCTCCCACCCTACCGCTTACCCGGCGTGGTTCTTGGCAGGCGGGAGGCAGAGAACGTTGTAATGTTGTCTTTTTCGTTGCAGGCGGAGTTACAGGGCGATCTGGAAGCAAAGGGGGACAGAAGGGTACCTCCCTCTGCGCAGCACCATAGGGGGTGCTAGAGCCAAATCCTAAGAGCCTCATGGGAGGTGACTGGAAAACCGTGTCGGCGCCCCGTTAGTCCTTCGGGCGGTTGTGGGCCTGAACAACTGGGGGTTTGCTATGCTACGCTCCGCCCTGAAAGGGGCGTGAGTAAGAAGGGACCATGTGTCAGGTGATCCGGGAGGAGGATCACCAGAAGTGGCAGCACAGATGGGGTTCGTCCAGTGCTGCTTGGCTCATCAGGCGGGCAGGCGGCTCAGATGGTTGCCTGCCCTTGGATCGCCCGTAAAATAACCCACCTTATTACATAACGGTGTATGTAATAAACCTGCAGCAATTTTACCCAAACAAGTAACGTGTTGTGTGTTTTATTATCAGCATGCAGTATTGGTTGGAGGGGGGGGGAGCGTTGCCAATGGTGTTGCTATGCGGCTGTCCGAGGCACCCGCAGGGGGGCCACTAAGGAGGGCAGCCCTCTAGTAACATCTGGGCACCCCCCCCCCCTTTTTGGGTGGGCAGGGACTCGGGTGAGGAGTCCCCCCAGCCCGGTGGTGACGCGCGAGTCAGCGTCACTTCCGGGGGGCGCGAGGACAGGGGGAGGGGTATAAAGGCCTCCCCCCACCATTTTGTCTTCCTCTTCACACGCCGGACACGCCGTCTCCCACCCTACCGCTTACCCGGCGTGGTTCTTGGCAGGCGGGAGGCAGAGAACGTTGTAATGTTGTCTTTTCGTTGCAGGCGGAGTTACAGGGCGATCTGGAAGCAAAGGGGGACAGAAGGGTACCTCCCTCTGCGCAGCACCATAGGGGGTGCTAGAGCCAAATCCTAAGAGCCTCATGGGAGGTGACTGGAAAACCGTGTCGGCGCCCCGTTAGTCCTTCGGGCGGTTGTGGGCCTGAACAACTGGGGGTTTGCTATGCTACGCTCCGCCCTGAAAGGGGCGTGAGTAAGAAGGGACCATGTGTCAGGTGATCCGGGAGGAGGATCACCAGAAGTGGCAGCACAGATGGGGTTCGTCCAGTGCTGCTTGGCTCATCAGGCGGGCAGGCGGCTCAGATGGTTGCCTGCCCTTGGATCGCCCGTAAGATAACCCACCTTATTACATAACGGTGTATGTAATAAACCTGCAGCAATTTTACCCAAACAAGTAACGTGTTGTGTGTTTTATTATCAGCATGCAGTATTGGTTGGAGGGGGGGGGAGCGTTGCCAATGGTGTTGCTATGAAAGTTTACTATCTGCTGAGCTGGTTACCTCAGTTTACTCACAGAAGCTGGATGCGGCCATGATATGAATACTCTACAAAACACCGGAAGAAGCCAATAAGGCAGCTCATTGGGTTGAATAACTGCTCCTCAACTCTGTGTATGACCTACAAGTTTCAGATGGTTCGAACCTCCGTGGGCCAACTTAGCCTCTCATGTTTTTAAGGTTGACATGGGTGTTACTTCGTAGCTCAGACATCTGGACAAGGGCACCAAGATGGTCGCCAGCCCATGTTCCAGGGGTATAACTTAGGCCCATGCAGTTCAGGGGGGAGGGGAGGGACCCTTCGGGGGGCCCCCTCAACACTAGCCCAACAAAACTTGAGGGGGCCCCCCTGCAAACTATATCGTGCACACACCCCCGGACTCAGTCAGGAGCTGTCATGCCAGGGTACTGTGCTGTGGGGGCCTCCTGGAGCTCGCCCCCCCCAGCACAGTGGGGGCCTTTGTTATGCCACTCCCCCTCAACCTCTCACGGGGCCCCGTTCAGCCGAAAGCCAATGAATAACTGTGAGATATGGGAAACTTAGGAGCCCCTCTTCATATTCCGCAGGGGGGCCCCATGATTTTGCGTTACCCCACTGGTTTGTTAAAGTGGTGGGGGCAGTGGAGGCTATTACCACATCTTCTGTTGCCACAAACCTTACTCTATGAGGTGGGCCATCATCTTCAAACATAGGGGCAGATTTACTAGATGGTCAAGCAGTACAGCAGCCGCAAATTCTGCACTGCGTGAGAAGTAGAGAGCAGGAATGTGCCATATTTACAGAAATATGGCACTCTCCTCCCCTCTCCCTAGTTCCGGTGCAGAAATGTGCTGCTGTGCGCTACGGACACACCTTTGCACCATAGTGCAAGGGAGTCTCCGTGAGTCTAGCATGGGTTTTGTACTGGAACAGAACCCTTCCAGTGCAAAATACCATCCTTAGACTAACTTGAAATGTTTTCCCACTTTGTATGTGTGCTGTACTGTGCAGCACACATGCAAAGTCGGAAAAGAACGGAGAAATTAAAGCATTTCTCCTTCATAGCACCTATTTGAAATAGCCACATTTTTCTCTCGCTCAACCCTGTCTATATTTTTAAGTAAATAGGGCTTAGCGTCAGAAACCTTGGGTGGTTGCATAGGAACGCCCATGCAACACCCATGGTATGCTATGCGCTGCTTTGCGCTACTTTCGAGTGATTTTCCAGCGCTATACAAGTTTAGCGCTGGAAAGTAAATTAGTAAAAAAAGATTTAGAGTCCATTTGCGTCACTTTTGTGAATATACCCCATAGTTATGAAGCAATAAAAAAAAAAAACTGTCGCTGCTCCACCCTCCTTGCCTATAAGGAAGAGCCTTTATCCTTATTTTTTGAGAGTTTTTATATACCACGCAGGCACGCACAAGGCCCAGAAGCACAAGAGACCTTTACCAATGCAAATTTGCATAGTAAGGGACATAAAAGATAATAATGGCAATATACAAGAGCAAAGGTTATGAGTACACAATAAACTATGAAACAGTTCAAAAATACAAACATTCATGAACGTGAGTAGAGTCTTGACAGCATCGTTATTAAAGATTAAACAAGCTCAAACAAAACTGTTCAAAGTACAAACCTAAAACAACAAACAAGTAAAAAAGTACAACATATAAATGTTCAAACAAATATTTATCAAGGTGTAGTTGATCAATGCAGGAAGAGTCAAGATAAATGAACTTAATTTAGGTAACATCCGCCACTAAAGGATGGGAAAAGTGGTCATTAATAATTCTGGGGCAAATGCATGAAAGTTTCATTTTGCGATTATCAATTACCGATTTTTAGAAATCGCTATTTGGTAATCGCAAAATGCATTGCAACAAAACAGACAGCAAATAGCGATTCTCTAATTGCGATTCCTTAAGAATCGCAATTAGGGAATCGCTATTTGCAATTGCGACTCCATTCTCTCCTATTGGCCTCAAGGCCCATAGGTGAGAATGGTCTTGCATTACCTAAATTGTGATTACCTAATTGGTAATCGCGAATTAGGTAATGCAAAGGCAAGGGTGCCCGGGGGCCTGAGGGAACCCAAACAAAAAAAGATGCACTTGTAAGGCACACACATGCCCTAGGGACATGTGTGCACCACATGGCACTTTGAAAAATGCATTTTTGTGCATTTTTCAAAGTATGCATATGGTTACCATCAACTTGAAGTTGATGGTAATTAGCGTTTCCTAAATGCACAGTTCGCATTTAGGAAAGGCTTCTTGCATGTGAATTAGGGAATAGCAAATTGCGATTCCCAACTTGCATTCGCAATTTAGGGAATTGCAACAAATTGCTATTACCGAAATTGCAAATGAAAAAAATGTCATGCATTAGAAAAGGCCATTTTGCGATTGCAAACGGCCGATTTTTGCGAATCGCACTATTTGCGATCGCAATATAGCTTGATGCATGTGCCCCAAAGTGTTTCAGTTCTATTTTGGCAGCAGAAGCAGAGGCAATGATGCAATTAGCAGATGGTAGAGAGTTCCTGATTTGGGGAGCACTGCCAGAGAAAGATTAACTCAGGGTGCAATTTTTGATGAAGATACACCAAGGTAATGCAAATACGGTGGTACGGATGGGCAGGGTAGTACTGGGACATAAAACAGGGCCACAGTCCAAAATGAAGTGACCCCATTAGTGAATTTAGTAGCTAAACAAGTGTCCCATGTTTGCAAAGTGGGGCAGTTTTGAACTTGCAAAGACACGCTGTAAAAGTGTTTTGCATGGTATAGAAGACTGCATGGATCTGAGCTTACATCAGCGAAGCCAGTGTTTGTTTTAATATCAGGAAAATCACAAGCATTGGCAACGCCAATAGGTTTCACCTACGCAAGAGCTATTGGCTTTACCAATGTCTTTTCGCCATGTTGTACAGCAGATGGGGTAAAGTAGAGTAGAGGAGTGGGGTGGAGTTTAGTGGCGTGGAGTGGAGTAGAGTGGCTTGGAGTGGCTTGCCGTACAGTGGTGTAGAGCAGAGTGGAGTGGAGTGGCATAGAGTAGAGTGGAGTGGCGTAGATTAGAGTGGAGTAGAGGGATGTTGAGTGGAATGGTGTTGAGTGGATTGGCATAGAGTAGAGTGGTGTAGAGTGGACTGGGGTAGACTACAATGGGGTGGAGTGGCATGGCATAGAGTGGTGTGGATTGGTGTAGAGTGGAGTAAAGTGGCTTGGAGTAGTGTAGAGTGGCATAGAGTAAAGAGGCATGGAGTAGAGAGGTGTAGAGTAGAGGGCCGTGAAGTAGAGGGGCGTAGAGTAGAGGGGCATAGAGTGGCACTGTGTGTAGTGGGGTGGCGTAAAGTGGCATGGAGTGGCGTAAAATAGAGTAGCGTGCAGTGGGGTAGAGTGGAGTGGCACAGAGTGGCGTGGCATAGAGTAAAGTGGTGTAGAGTGCAATAGTGCAGAGCAGAGTGGCATATAGTGCACTGGGATAGAATGCAGTGGAGTAGAGTGGCATAGAGTAGAGTGGCATAGAGTGCAATGGGGTAGAGTGGTGTATAGGGCAGTGGCATGGAGTACAGTGTTGCTGAGTAGAGTGGTGCAGAGTAGAGTGGCATAGATTACAGTGGTGGAGAGTAGAGTGGTGTAGAGTGAAGTGGCATAGAGTGCAGTAAAGTAGAGTAAAGTGGTTGGGATTGGAGTGGCATAGAATAGAGTGCAGTGGCGTAGAGTGCATTGGTGTAGAGTCGAATGGTGCAGAGTAGCGTGGCGAACATTGCAGTGGTGCAGAGTAGAGTGGTGCAGAATACAGTGCATTCACATAGAGTGCAGTGGTGCAGAGTGCAGTTGCATAGAGAAGAGTGGTGCAGAGTATATTAGAGTGACATAGAGTGCTGTAGCATAGATTATAATGGTGCAGAGTAAAGTGCAGCGGCATAGAGTGGTGCTGAGTATAGTAGAGTGGTGTGGCGTAGAGTGGTATGGTATGGTGTAGAGTGCAGCAGCAAAGAGTGCAATGGTGTACAGTGGTGCAGAGTAGATTAGAGTGGCGTAGAGTGCAGTTGTGCAGAGTAGAGTGGCGTAGAGTGCAGTGGTGCATAGTAGAGTGCAGTGGCGTAGAGTGGTGCAGAGTACAGTGGAGTGAAGTGGCATAGAGTAGAGTGGTGCAGAGAAGAGTAGACTTGCATAGAGTAGAGTGGCGTAGAGTGCAGTGGTGCAGAGTATAGTGGTGTAGAGTGGTACAGAGTAGAGTGGTGCAGCAGTGTAGAGTTCAGTGGCATAGAGTGCAGTGGCGTAGTGTGGTACAGAGAAGGGCAGCGAGTGGTGAGGAGTGCAATGGTGTGGAGTAGTAAAGAGAAGAACAGAGTGGCATAGAGTGCATTGGCGTAGAGTGCAGTGGCATAGAGTAGAGTGGTGTAGAGTGGCATAGAGTAGTGTGGCATAGTGTGGTGCAGAGTAGAGTGCAATGGCATATAGTGGTGCAGAGTAGAGTGCAATGGTGTGTAGGGCAGTGGCATAGAATAGAGTGAGTGTGGTGGCATAGAGAGCACTGGTGTAGAGAGCAGTGGTGTGGAGAGTAGAGTGGCAGAGAGTACAGTGGCGGAGAGTGCAGTGGCGTAGAGTGCAATTGCACAGAGTGGTGCAGAGAAGAGCAGAGTGGCGTGAAGTACAGTGGCATGGAGTGCAGCGTCATAGAGTGGTGCAGAGAAGAGCAGAGTGGCATAGAGTGCATTGGCGTAAAGTGCAGTGGCATAGAGTAGAGTGGTGTAGAGTGGCATAGAGTAGAGTGGCATAGTGTGGTGCTGAGTAGCGTGCAATGGCATATAGTGGTGCAGAGTAGAGTGCAATGGCGTGTAGGGCAGTGGCATAGAATAGAGTGAGTGTGGTGGCATAGAGAGCAGTGGCGTAGAGAGCAGTGGTGTGGAGAGTAGAGTGGCACAGAGTGGAGTGGCAGAGAGTACAGTGGCGGAGAGTGCAGTGGCGGAGAGTGCAGTGGCGGAGAGTGCAGTGCCGTAGAGTGCAATTGCACAGAGTGGTGCAGAGAAGAGCAGAGTGGCGTGAAGTACAGTGGCATGGAGTTCAGCGCCGTAGAGTGGTGCAGAGAAGAGCAGAGTGGCATAGAGGGCAGTGGTGTAGAGTGCACTGGAATAGAGTGCAATGGCATAGAGTAGAGTGGTGTAAAGTACAATGACATAAAGTGCAGTGGCCTAGAGTGGTGCAGAGAAGAGTGCAGTGGCGTAGAGTGATGGAGGGTAGAGTACAGTAACGTGTAGGGCAGTGGCATAGAATAGAGTGCAGTGGGGTAGAGTACAGTGGCATAGAGTTGTGCAGATAAGTGTAGAGTGGTCTAGAGTGCAGTGTTGTAGAATGCCATGGTGTAGAGAGCAGTGGCATAGAGTTGTGCAGAGTAGAGTGAAATGGTGTAGAGTGGTGCAGATTAGAGTGCAATAGTGTAGCATGCAGTGGTGTAGAGTGCAGTGCATAGAGTAAAGTGGTGCTGAGGCGTAGAGTGGTGCAGTGACATAGAGTGGTGCAGTATCGTAGAGTGCAGTGGCATAGAGTGCAGTGGCACAGAGTGGTGCAGAGAAGAGCAGAGTAGCATAGAGTGCAGTGGCATAGAGTGGTACAGAAAATAGCAGTGTCATAGTCTGCAGTGGCATAGAGTAGAGTGGCATAGAGTAGAGTTGGGTATAGTGCAGGGGCGTGGAGTAGAGTAGAGTAGCATAGAGTTGAGCAACATAAAGTGCAGTGGCATACAGTGCGGGGGCATAGAGTGCAGTGGCATAGAGCTGTGCATTGTAGAGTGCAGTGGCATAGAGTGGTACAAAGAAGAGTAGAGTGGCATAGAATGCAGTGACGCTGGGTAGAGTGCAGTGGCATAGAGTACAGTGGAGTAGAGTAGAGTGCCATAGAGTAGAGTGGCATAGAGTGCAGGGGCGTAGAGTAGAGTGGCATAGAATGTATGGATTGGATGGATGGAGGGTGTATTGATGGATGGAAAGATGAGAGCATGGATGCATAGATGGATGGAAAATTGTAGTAAATGTTATTTGGGAACCCTTCTAAAGAGGTTCAGGCATCCTTGTTTTGCTCCTTTGGAGTCATTAGAGTGACAACATGCCAATATTCAGAATCCGAATAGCAGAATATTGATTTTTCCTATAGTCTTGATAAAATATCATGGCCAACATACATACCACTGCACTATGTAAAGGTAAGTACACATAGTTAAGTATAGTGATCCATTCAATATAGAATCCAACTATATCTATCTTGGCAATATATTACACAGTGGTGGTAATTATAGTTAGATCAGAGTTTCTCTAGGAAGAGCATTTTTTGTTTCTATAATAATTGTGGTGCCATTTGACAAATCTTCTCAAAACTTTCCATCCTCTCCAGGGAGAGGATGTAACCTTACGGCGAGAGCAGCCGACCTCGAAGCTGGGGAACTGGGCTCGAGTCTCGGCAACAACGCTCAATATCCTGTGATTCTGGGCAAATCACTTAATCTCCCCGGCCGAACAAAAATGAATTTGTCCATCTGTAACGAAACTGGTGCACATGTAAAGCGCTCTGATACCCGATATCTTCGGGTCTAGTTCGCGCTATATAAAACTCTTAAAAAAATAAAAAATAAAAAAAATTTGTTGAAGGTTATATGGTGCACCATTTATGAGTCATTAAACCTTGGGGTGCAAGTAATATTCCTATGTAAGCAGCTAAAGAATGAGCACCCCTGATGTGGGTTGTCGAGGTATGTGTGACAGTAGGTTATGGCTTAAAGCCAAAGCCTGTTCCAAAAATTCGGTGAGAATGGACAACGCTTCTGTTGACAATAGGTTATCCACAAGTGGATATCTGGGCACATGCCCATGATAAGTAGTTGTAATACCGTGCTAGAGAAAACGTCTATGTAGTGATGACTTTTATAAGGTGTGGATGCCTATTTCCAAAACTTTCCTGAACATTTTGAGGCATTGCAGAAAGTTGAATAATGTAGAATGCAGGGGCAACCTATTTAGAGGTGGTTTATCTCACACTGGTGTTGTAAGCATGGCTCTCATGTATTAAGCAATTGTCCCCATTTTAGGAAAATCTGTAGTGTATTTAACTAAACTACACAGGATTGGCCAAAGGACGTGGCAGACGGTGTCTTTTTTTTTAATCAAACTCTGTTTATTAGAATTTTCTTTGAGATTGAAACAAAAAGCATTACACATGCAACATTTGTCAAAAAATCAGCCCAGAGTTACAGATCTCACATGTAGGTTACAGCTTCTTCACGAGGTCTGTGGCATATAACTTTTATAAATCAGTACAATCATAACTTGTTGCATTCAGTCCACTGCAACTGAGCGTCAATCTACCCTCCGAAGAGAGTAACCTGAAAAGGAAACTTAACATACCTAAAAAACGAACAAAACCGTGATGTCATGGTGCAAATAATAGTAAGGTGGTCATGAGGGTTGGGCTACTGGGGCCCCTAATCAGGTGGCCTTTGCACTGCTCGGTGCCAACAACGCTGCGGTGTGATTAGATATGAAACAGGTTGAAGGCCCCAAGCCGTGGGGCGCAAGCCGTCAATGGAAGCCCCTCCGACAAGTAGCTCACCAGCGGAGACCAAATATAGTCGAAGCCATTTCTGGTGTCGTCCACTATGTCGGCCTTGCGCTCCAACGCCAACGCCCTCCAAAGCCTCGCGTGCCATTGGGTTAAAGATGGTGCCTCTTGTTTTTTCCACGCAGCAGCAACTGCCATTTTGGCTGCCCCCAGACAAAGCCACATAACAGACCTACCACTCTGTGTTTGGCGTTTCAAGGATGGGTCTCGCACCCCCAGCAAGGTGTGTTCCAGAGAGCTGGGAATTGGATAGCCAAGGATAAGTTTAATTTGGGACAGAATTTCTTTCCAAAAAGGCTGTATGGAGGGACAGTCCCACCAGATGTGTCAGAAGTCGCCTAGCAAACCACATCCCCGCCAGCACCTATCCGAAGTGTTGGGGAAGATCTTGTGGAGTTTCTGAGGGTATAGATACCAATCATACATAATCTTGTAGTGCGCCTCCCTTAGGAACATTGAGCGGTTGAATTTCACTATATCCCTACTTAAATGTCCCCATTGATTGTCCTCTAAAGGGGTATCCAAAAGTGCGTCCCAGAAGCGTTTAAAACGCGGGGTCGATCTGGGGCTCAGAGCTTGTATGAGAGCATATAAGAAGGAGATGCATCCCTTGGAGGTGGACCCAGACTGGGCAAACTTCTCTATGGGGAGCAGATCCCTGGTGGCGGTCAGCCGCACCAGGGGTTGCTGTACCCAGTGCTTAAGCTGCAGGTAATGGTATTCTTCCTTGGCAGTCAGTGCAAATTGTTTCTTGCATTCTTGATAGGTGAGAAACTCGCCTTTGTCAAATAGATGAGAGATCATGTGACACCCTCCCTCCCTCCAAGCCTCAAAGGGTCCCTCTTGAAGTGCAGGGGGGAAGGCAGCATTAAAATGTATAGGCGTGTATGGGGAAGGAAAGGTAGTAAGTTGTAACCTCCTAGTAAGGACATCCCATACCCTTAAAGTGGTGGATGTGGGTGTGCTAATGTAAGTGTTGAGTGGTCTGTCCTGTTTTGGCTTCCATAAAAGATCCCAGATGGTGCGACCCGTTATATGTCTGTCAATATGAAGCCAGTGCTTCTCCGAGGCCCACAGCGACCATTCCGTGATTACCCGCAATTGAGCCGCTCAGTAGTATGCCTGAAAGTCCGGTAACGCCAGGCCACCCTCCTTGCGTGGTCGCGATAGCAGGCGGTCGGGCAAGCGCGCCCTCTTCCCCAACCAGATAAATTTAGTAAGCATGTGTCGCAACTCCCGAAAGAGTCCTCCCTCCACCGGAATGGGCAACCCTTGAAAGAGGTAAAGCAAGCGAGGGAGTACATTCATCTTGATGGCATTAATCCTGCCCAGCCAGGAGATGTATGCCGCGCTCCATTTACCTAGATCGATTTTCAACTGGCGTAGAAGGGGAGGGAAGTTAACCTTGTAGAGTTCTAATATACGGGGGGTGAGCTTGACTCCTAAGTAGGTGATCTCCTTAGTTGTGCAGCTAAAAGGTGACGCGCCTTCTACCCGCCGCCACTCTCCTTTGGATAGGGACAAATTCAATAAGGAGGACTTAGCCAGATTAATCTTGAATCCCGCTGCCTGCTCAAACATCACAAGCTCCTCTTGGATAGCCGGGAGAGAGATCATTGGTTCTGTGACTGGGAGAAGCACGTCGTCGGCAAAGAGCGATATCTTATGATCATCCGTGCCGAATCGTATCCCCCGTATGTCCGGGTTTTCTCTAATCCTATGGGCTAGGGGCTCTATGCTCAAGGCGAAAAGGAGGGGGGATAATGGGCATCCCTGCCTCGTCCCGCGCGCCAGGCCAAAGGGGGGAGAAGCAACGCCATTGACCAGGACCCGGGAGCTAGGAGAGTGATAATTGGCGTGAATCATCCCTATAAAGGTCTTGTTAAAGCCAAAGCGCTGTAGCACTCTAAATAAAAAGGTCCATTCCACGCGATCAAATGCTTTCTCCGCATCTAGCGAGAGGAGCGCTGCTGGAATGTTTTTCTTCCGGGCCTTCTCAATTATATGGATGATGCGCCGCAAATTATCGTGAGTCTGCCATCCCTTAATAAAGCCTGATTGATCCGGGTCTATAAGACCGGGAAGTACCGATTCGAGACGAGTGTCCAGGATTTTGGAGTAAATTTTAGCATCTAGGTTCAGAAGAGCTATCGGGCGATAAGAAGAGCAGGCTGTGGGGACCTTACCGGGCTTGGGAATCACTGCCACAATCGCCTCACCCATGGAGGGGGTGACTTGCTGCGTAGAGGCAATGACGTTAAATAGAATAGTTAAAAAGGGGACCAGCTCCGGCGCGAAGGTGCGATAGAAATGTGCCGAAAAGCCGTCCGGCCCTGGCGCTTTTTGGAGTTTAAGTGAGTCAATCGCCTTCTGCACTTCCTCAGAGGTTATGGATTTCGCCAAGTCCTCATTGGTACTAGCCGGGACTTGGGGGAGGTCTAAGGGATCTAAATACCCCGTTTGGTCTTGCGCCCTTGGGAGTTCCGAAGTGTAAAGAGCCCGGTAGAATTTCTCAAAGGCCTGCGCCTTCCCCTCCTCAGACTTATGGGAGATGCCCTCCTCATCTACAATAAGTTTTATGTATTCCCTTTCCTGTTTGGCCCGTAGTTGACGTGCTAGTAGGGACCCCACTTTGTTCCCCCCCTCATATCCCCTGGTCTGTAGGCGTAGGATGGTTTTTTCCACCCTATTGGTATAAATGGCCTGTAGTTTCCCCTTGAGGGCCATGACTTTCCTCAGTGCCTGGACCGAGGGGCTAGCCTTATGGGCCTGCTCTGCGGACACTAAGTCCTGTTCTAACATGAGGCGTTCCTCGTGTTGCTGCAATCTCAAGGTAGTAGCCAACTCGATGCATTTACCTCGGACTACTGCTTTAAGGGCATCCCAGGTAATGGCATGGGAAGTAGTCTCAGGATCATTCTGCTCGAAGAATTCTTTAATAGTTTTCCTGAGGCCGTCACGTAGAAGTCTATCCCTGCAGAGGAAGTTGGGGAAATACCAGCGCGCATGTTTTGGACGCGGGTTCGGCCAGGTGAGCGTCATCTCCAGGGGGGCATGATCTGACAGGCAGATCGGGTGAAAGTGTGTTTGCAGCACCGAGGGGAGCAGGGGCTGGCTCATAAAGATGTGATCAATGCGGGAGTAAGTTCTGTGGGAGTGGGAGAAGAAAGAGTAGTCACGAACAGTGGGATTAGTATCTCTCCATACGTCCACCAACCCCAAGAGTTGGAGTTGTGACTTAAGTGCCTTACCAAAAACCCCTCCCAACGCCCTATGTGGGTGTGTCGTGTCCAGCCCCTGGTCCCAGACCAGATTGAAGTCTCCCAAAAACAGAATGTCCCTCTGTGCAAAATTCTCCAAAGTCATAAGGAAGGAGAGAATGAAGTCCTGTTGGCCCGTGTTTGGTGCATAGATGACTGCAAATGTGCATTGCCGGCCCCTGAGGTCCCCCCGAACCATAATGTACCTCCCTGCTTTTTCCGTTTTGGTGTCCTGTGCCTGAAACAGGACCCCTGCATGGAACAGTAGTGCCACCCCATTTTGCTTTGAGGCGTGTGAGGATCTAAATATAAGAGGATAAGCTTTATGGTGCAGACGATGTTCCTCAGATTTTTTGAGGTGCGTCTCTTTAAGAGCCGCCACTTGGACATTATGATCAAGCAGGTATTTCCAAAAGCGATGGTGCTTGTTAGGGGAGTTCAATCCCCGGGCATTCCAGGTTATAGTCCTGACAGCCATGATTATCTGGAAGGAACCTTGCCCCCCTCACGAGGGTCTCTGCACAAGTGGAGCTCCCGAACCCCCCGCACGCTTCCCCCCGGCCCATAAACAATATAAAAAAGGCACCATGACATCTAACTAAATTAACCAACCAGAACAAACAATAAAATCGAGTGTGGAGAATACCCCTCCCAGAGGGGAATCCCCGTACCAGGATGAACTCGAAGAATGTTACCATTCCCGTTCCCCCAGCCCCTATAATAACAGAAATCAAGGCATATGCTTTGTGAGATTATACAACTGATTAGTAGTCATCATTTGGTCCAAGACCCCTGCAGGAGATATTCATATCTAAGAGTCCCGACGACACCGCAGGTGTCCAGGAGAACCAAGTCCTCCGCTCCAACCACCCTCCTTTGGAATCTCCTTACCGCAATGGAGATGGGTCAGTCCGCACACCTCTCATAACAGGTATAGTTCGCCCATGTGGCTTTGGTGCCAAGCTCTGAGTCCATTGCTACGTGAAACGCCCAGGCACCTGGGCACCCCACAGGCTCGTGAATTGCAAGTCCTCCGCTCCCTTCATTTCTCCATAGCATCTTCAGGCTGCCCCCAAGGGAAGAGGAGGGGGGCAGAGCATCGCGACCATTGCGACGAGCCCTGTCGTAGGGTCCTTTGGATATTTGCACTCCCCCTGGAGCGAAGTTCCTTACCCCTTGGGTCCTATTGAACAAAGGTTTCAGTCCGGAGTTTTCATGTTCCTCTTTCCCACTCTTCGCCACTGACCTCCACCTTGTCGATCAAGCTGTCGCCCACCTTCCGGGTCCCGTGAAGACGCTGAGAGCTCCAGACCCAGCAGATCCGTCGCCTCCGACAACTCCACACAGTGGTGTTGCTTGTTGTTCCATTGGAAGGTAATCCCGAAGGGATACGTCCACCGGTATCTGACTTTCCTCTCCCGTAGAAGCTCGGTGATCGGGCGGAACTGTTGGCGTCGCAGGAGCGTGATCTGAGCCACATCTTGGTAGAGCGTGCATGTGGCATTTTGGAAGGTGATCTTGTCGGTGATCCTCGCCTTTTGTGGGACCATTTCCTTCACCTTGAATGAGCTGAACTTCGCCAGGATGTCACAAGGACGTCGGTTCTCTCCTGGGAGCCGCGGCCCAACTCTGTGGACTCTCTCCAACCGGACTTCAGGGCCGTCCTCTCCCAGAGCTAAGGAGAAGAGGCCCACCATGAACGCCTCCAGATCCGGGCCCTCACAATCTTCCTCTAATCCTCGGACTCGTATATTGTCACGGCGGGAGCGAATTTCTAAATCTTCGCACTTAAGTAAGGTAGCACACAGCTGGCCAAGCAGTTCTGCTGATCCTTCTTCCAGGGACTTAATAATATCAGTTAACTCCTGATGTTTCACTTCGAGGTCTAGGGTACGCGTGCCCACCGAATCAACATCCGCCTGTACGGACACCAGCTTCTCTCTCATCTCTGCGCGGAATGATTCAAAGGAGGCATCCATATCCGCTTTAATGTCTGCACGGAGCTCCTGTTTGAACTCCCGAAGGGAAGACATGAGGTCCTCTCTAGTAAGCGCCATTGTTGCTGGCGGTGGCGTCGCCTCCTCCCCGGCCGTCCCTGCTCCTGCTGTGGCAAAATAATTCGAGACCTTGTTGTTGGGGGTCTTTTTGGGTGGCATAGGGGGACCCACTGCTTGGTCAGCACCCGGCCGCCCCTCCTTTCACGCAGAACCAGTGTGCACTCACTGCAAGTGCGTGGGGTCCCACCTTCATCACTCCGCCGTCTCAGGGGGCAACCCCGGCTCCAGATGTAGGGGTTAGCCGGACTGCTCAAGGAACCCAGCTGGGTGTTGCGCGAAGAGCACTGCTCCTGCGCAGCGCGTAAATCAGTATGCCAGGCTGTGCCTCTGATTGTATGCTGCTCAGTGTCTGAACTCTCCGCAGGGCCCCACGTTGCATGAGTTTGCCCCTCCAGATGGTTGCTGCGCGCTGGACCTGCACTTTATCGTGAGCCTGCCATGGTGGCCATCTTAGGGTCAGGCATCAGTCCTCTCGCATTACTCAGTGGGGCCTGTTTGAACTCCCTCATGGCCCCACTGCAGCTACCAATCCCCTCTCCACAGGTGACATGGAGATCGCTGCTCCGCTGTACCCCTCTGGTGGAGGCAAGCCCCCCAACTCCACCACGCACCTACTGGGGGTCAGCGCGACCGTCAGACAAGGGCCGCGATGGCCGGTGTGGATCCCAAGGTGGCAGTCCACCACCGCCAGCTGATCGCCCCTCCTCGGAGCCTCTTCACTGCAGGGGGGGCACTCCGTGACATAGATGGGAGATTACCAGGTTCTCAGCTTCCCTCCCCTGCGGATCGCGACAGGACCGATCCAATATTCCGCCATTTTGCGCTACCCCGGCTCCGGGGCCGGGTATTCCGCCCGCCGCCACCGAATCTCCCCCAGGGGCAGAGAATCAGCCGCTTCACAGGGTAAAGTACCTTAGCTGTGTCAGTCGCCGGACCCGTCAGCCAAGCTCAGGTAGGGAGGGCGCGAGGGCTCAGTCTTTGTGGGTCACGGAGCCCGCCGCAAGGATGATCGCCATTTTCTCCCCTCCAGCTCCGTTCTTCACTGCACACCGGAGCCTCTCTACCGCTTCACCGGAGGTCTTCAAGGCTTCGAGGCAGTCACCCGCCTTCACCCCACCTCCGGCCGCGTCGTGAAGTGTTCGGGGTGCCTGATAGTTCGCCTTGAGCACTAGAATCTTTGGGGCCTGGGACGGAGCCGATCGGGTTTACGTCCAATCGGCCATGTTAGTTGGCCACGCCCCCCCAGACGGTGTCTTTTCACTGGCACATATTTACCTGTCAATCCCTGGACTTAAAATGTTAAAGTCTTTAATGGGGTAATCCCACTAAGAAAATACAAAATTAGCCACTGGAGTAGGTTGTTGAATTACTTCAAGTCCAGAAGCCCTATAGGACAATGTCTTAATGACTATGATTCGACAGATTGGCAACATGGACTTATATGGTGACCAATAGGGGTTTACTGTTGGAGAAAAGCATCACTGCATTTATTCTTTTAATAAAAAACTAGGCTCGAAACCATTGGATTTCATCAAAAAAGTGTATACGGCCAAATCCACCTCTGTAGCTACCTATGGGGCTGGTGTATGGGGGCATATCGATCCTGCCCCCCTTCAAACTATAGAAGACACCTTTTGGAAAAAAATAGTAGCCCTTCCTAAAAGCTGTTCTAACTTCATTCACCATCTCGAACAGGATGTCCCTTATATATATCAGACCAGATACGTATAGCACCAATCCTTCTATGGCATTCAATATGGCGAAGGGAATCTCTCGATCTCACACAACAGTTTATTAAAGAATGCCTCACTTTGGACCATGCATATAGGATCCCATTGATCTCTTATGTAAAGAGCACTTTAACCCTTTAAGGATTACTATCTCTTTTTGAAAAGCCAACTGAATGTTTGAACATCTCAAAAAATGCAATTAAAAGTTGTTTCTTAACAATAATGGCCAAAGAAAGATACAAAATTAACAGCAACAAATATACGATGATATCTTACCTAGAGGGGCCAGTCTTTTCCGAGGGGTCAGTTTATTATTTTTCGTATGTAACAAATCAACATCATAGATTTGTATTACTAAGGTTTCGATTCAACTTTATTCCTTGTATGCTGGGTTATCCAATGGGAACTTTTTCTCCTCAAACGTTGCCGCCATGTCCTTCTGCTGGTGTGTCTCCCCAATCAAAATCTTCATATTTTTTTCTTTTGGAAATTCGATCTGGAGCACTGCAAATGGTTTATTTTCCCAGTTATGTGTAAATATAAATTCAGACAGTGTCATCCAGGCCTGTACTTTTTACAAATGTTGCCCGATCATTTTGTGTGTTATTGTGTAGCGGCCGTCTTGGCCTGTCCCTAAAGTCTAGGAGACTGCAACAATAGCCAGGAATATATGATAATTGTATCCTGTTTTTATTGACTTTTTTAACTGATATTTTATTTATTACATTTTGTAAGTTGAAGATTTTACACATGCTTGTACTTTTATGATCAATTGGTATTTGATCAAATAAAGTGAGTTGATAATGATGATGACAGTATGATATCACCAGTATTGTAACCAATTATGTCATTTAACATGTCATGAGTGATGTGATATATGAGGTCATAAACAGTGCATGATGGGGGCACAAGTTATAGTTAGCTCAGTAAACTATCACTGGTACATTTCTGTGTTTTTCTTTTGTTTTTTAAACATTAGTTTTTATGTTATTTAAGCAGCTAACTATAACATCACTTTAACCTTTGTTTTTTCAGTGAAAAATGTAATGTGAAAAAAACAAAGGTTACTGGGACGTTATAGTTAGGAAATAGAATTTAAAAACCCTGTCAAATTCACTAAAAAAACAAAGGGTAATGGAATGTTATAGTTAAGTTTAGATTTTACACACATAAAACAATAGAAATTCAGCACTTATAGTTTTCTCAAGAAACTATAACTCGTGCCCTAAGGTAATTATAACTCACGCCCCCTCAAGGCACAGTTTTCTCATCAATAATTTTATTGCGAATGTTGTAGTGATATTATCAATGATGTCATAGAAGATGTCATGACTGATGTAACATGTGGGGTAATTAGGAGTGCAAGACGAGGGTGCGAGTAATTTGGTGTAATTCCATTCAGCGGTGCGGGCTGTAGTCATGTCTAAAATCCCTATGGGAAATTGTATGGGGAAAAAGTGTTTTGGGACCCCCCCCCTTTTTCTCAGCCCTCGCTTGACGAATCACCCCGAAACCATCCAGACAGCAACTGAAATTAGTTTTGAAAACTTCGTGAAGGTTTGTCAAATGGTGCCAAAGTTATTAGCAAAACAAAAAACGCTTTTTCTCAGGGCACTAGGATCTAACTATAACTACCTACTGGTGACCGCCAATAGGTAACTTGCACCTTCTCCATACACTATGTTCTCACAAATTATGTAATTTGAGATGTCATAAGTGTTGTTATGAATGCAATGATTTCACATGGTATAAGTGATATAATATTGAAGGGTATAATGCGTATTTGAACGTGAGGTGTTCCATGTAGCTGCTGAGGGGTGTAGGTGGTGCAATTAAATTATGATGGTGACTCCGCGTCCGTGCTTGTGCTGATAGTCTTGCCTGGCAATCTTGCAGCAGGTGGGGATAGCTGTAGCGATGCCCGGGAAAGAGGTTGGGTTTAGCCATGTTTCCATGAGGAAGAGCAAGTCCAGAGCATGGTATTGCAGTAGGTCCCATATCTCAGTGGCTTGTTCGGTGAATGTGGGGGTGTTGAGGTCCATGCATGTGAGTGTGGCGTTTTGCATGGGTGATGGTTGCTCTGTGTGAGTGTAAGTGAAAGGCTGGTTTCTGTTAATGAGTGGGTTGCTGGGCTGCTTTATGAGCGAGTTGCTGGGCTGCGTTGTACTCAGAAGAAGATTTGTTGGCGTTGCACATTTGGGACTCCTGTGAATTACGTTAGTGAGGCTGGTGCAAAACTTCAGGGGTAGGGTAAGTGACAGCACACACCCTTGTGACCCACAATGACTCCACAGGGAGGACCTCTTGTCCCACCTTATCCCTCCACAGTCTCCTATTTACTGCTGAGACTATGGTGGAGGGGCAAGGTGTAGAAACTGCAGAAAGACAACAGAGGCCTAAGATTATTATTTGCTTCCTGTTCCTGCCACTGCTTTCGTGATGGCTGCACCCAGGGGTTGCTACGGCAGTTCCAGGAGTACCAAAGTGCAAGCTGCTATACATGCCTACCCATAATTGTCGTACATGGACTGCCTACACAAAGCTTTATAGACCATGCAAAGGACTTTGGCCTTATGCATGGGTGTGAGTACCTGTTAAGACAGAGGCTTTCTTAGTTTACAACAGCTGGCGCCTTGAAATATGTTCATATGTTTACTGCTGTTGACACTACAGAGGGCGAAGCAAGAGCCCATGTTTACAACCATAACAAAGGCGGCCATAAAATGCGAGATTTCTGTCGGAGGAAGCCTTTGGTATGGCATCTAGATCTTAGGAAACAGGTCCCTGCTGAGCTGAGGCTGACCAAAGAGAGTATAATCCTTTAAAGATTTCCTTGAAGACAAACTCAAAACAGCAAGTAGTGGGCCCAGAGGGCCATGTATTGAAGTACACTTACCTTTTCATCGCAAGCATCATTTGTGGGCGTGCTCTGTCTAAGCTAAGGCAACATTACCTCCATCCAGGATCAGTTGCATTATAATCAATGGTGCAGCAGTAGCACCGGGGCCCATAGGTGACAGGGGGCTGCTGCACCCCTGTTGTTTTATGCTGCCCCACTAGAGATTATGTGGCGGTCATTTCCTTTACCTACATTAGGGCCTAAGGCACACTTGGACGCCTCTTTCAGCATTGCTTTGCAGTTAGTCAGGCACAATCTCCCTTTCAATAAAGCACTTGATCAGTGTGCTGCTGGTTTGCTTGGCACTCTCATCTACCAGGCTGACTCTTCAATAATGCAAGGCATGGGTGACACCAGTATATAATGCCGAATTACACGAACGACCTAAAAATTTGCTTTTTTTTTATTAGACGATAGGAGTGGTCCAATGGCAAAATGCTGTTTTGCTTACATTACATAAAACCCTTCCACTGTTCCCGCTCAACCATTATTTCTTTCGTTATTGTTTTCGATTGGGTGTACTCGATAGGATGGTCAACTGTCCAGCATTTTACAGGTTTATCCTGCAAGCATGGATCCTGTCACCATGCCCTCACAGAGGTACTACAATAAACCAGTTGTCTCACATTTCGGTTTTACGTCACTTTTAACCCTCTCAAAAGGCAAGCAACCTTCTTTCAGCCATCTACAATCTGTAAGAGAGAGGTGCCTGTCATTTTGAAAACTTTTTTCTCAAAAGTTGTATTAGGGGCTGTCAAGGCTTACTCCAGAAGACGGTAAAAGGATTAATACTCAAATACAGTATGAATATTATTCACATTGTATAAACTCAATCTCCAGCCGAGGTATATCTTTTAAGATAGTGATTCAGAAAAAGGGGATTTAGAATGAAACCCCCAAAATGCTCTATGAGACTATAAGCCTCTTCCACTTTCCAACAAACATCTCCCGCTATCTCTGTGCAAGCAAAGTGACTCCATGTGCAATGTTTCTCCAAACACACAAACGCAGTGCTTAATTTGAGCCGGGGGTTTTCGGTGCGGCACCAGCACTTAATTATCAACACCGCACTTATGGCAGTATGCCACATGGTGGCGCTGCTCATCAAATTTAGAGATGAGTAAAACAACGGTTGTTTATGAATATAATGCACATTAGAAATAAATAAATATGCCTGCCTCTCCAAACATTCCTTTAGCTTTGGGGACCTGGAATAATCTGAACTGTCGCACTTGCAGCCGAGAGAAATGGTTAGTAGTTGTTTTGGTACCGACAGTGGCAGCGGTGACAGGGGCAAGCTGCAGTGGGCTCCTGGCCAGGGCCCTGGCACTTATTATTTTACAAATTAAGCACTGATGCAAAGTGTCCTGTGAATTGCTTATGGAAAGCTGGCTACACTAGTATTTGACCACATGAATGGGGTCACCATGATGTATATGACAAGGGTGTAACTGATAACAGTGCAACAAGCGCAGTGACACCGGGAACCAGGGGTGTCAGGGGCCCAAAGACTTCGGCTTATTTACCTTGCATGCACTAGGTCCGATGGCACAATTGCCACGTCGCCACTGATGTACGATGCATGACTGCAGTGGAACAACATTAATGCACAAATTTATTTTTTAGGGTCTGCGGGTGTACAGTAGATGCATGAGTTTGCTGCAGGCGATGTAGGGAGTGGCTGTTTAGCAAGTCGTTTGCTTTGTTTAATGAGTGGGCAGGGCATGAAGTGCCTACGGGACGCGCAGAATGCATCTCTACTCTTCGATCAATATCTCGAAATTGACATCACTTGTGACTCCTGCCCTTGTACTGTCTGCCGTGTACTTTGCACTCTCGCTCTCAGATATTCCCCATAATCTGCACGAATGACACGCTCAGCAGTGCTTACGTTGCTCACTTTTTGAAAGGGTGTGATTAATCATTATTCGACTGTTTGTTTTATAGGCTACAGTTAGAGTGACTCGTCTGGTCACTGGTGTGACTGTTTTACTAGTTATGTTTCTAAATGAAAGGCTTTCAGCTGTGCAATGCTGTGATGTCGGAAGCAAAATGTGAATTTTAATTTAACAGATGTATAGATAACGTATGGTGACCAAAAGCTCCACTGTGTATGCATATTATGTTTGATTTGTTTAGAGAAGCAATAGTCTGACAAACAGCTAAAGCTATCTCAAAGGCCATACCTAAAAACTATTGCATCAACAAGCTTGGTAGTGAATTTATGGGTAAGAAAACAACAGTCAATCACAATGAGGGTACGTTAGCTCCACAAGGAGAAAAGATAGAGGGGTATATTCACAAGAACGTGTGCTAAACATCTCCAAAAAATGTAAACGCAACTTTACACATCGCAGCCTATCGCGGGAAAATAACCCCGTGTTAATGTGGAATTCACAACACAGCGGTACCATGCGATAGTCCGCCGAAAACGCGGCCAATGTCCGCGATACAACCACCGCGACGGAGATAAAAACACAAACCCCAACGCGTAAAAAGACGCAATGTGCCCAAACGCGATAAGAAAACAGTGACAACCAGCGAGAGGCCAGCAATACCCACGCGTAATGCTGGAAAAAGCACAAGAACAGCATATGGAATGCCACTAAAAAACGAAATCAACTGCGGAGTACCACGGATGCACCCTGACCAACTGCAGAGGACAACATGAACCCCACAATCCCTACGGAGGAACACCCAGGAATACAGGGCTCGTGGAAGGGCAATGAGAAGAGGAAGAAGAAGACGGGGTACAGTCGCCAGGAAAACCCGATTATCGCCACGGATGAGCCAGAACACCACCACCAACTGTACATCACCTCCAACGTCTCATTGGCAACAAAGAGGCAAAGATGGCACACCACCTCGGACCATGTGAATGCCGTCGCATGGCAGAGGAGGACAATGGAAGAGCACAAGAGGCTCTGGACTGATGTGAATGGCAAAACCAAGCAGAAACTCGCTGCCAACACGAAAGCAGCAACGCACCCCGGAGGAGGGGGGCCAGCAGAACACCAGGAGCTGAATGACATGGAGAAGATGGTGGCCACAGTCACCAGTCGGGAGACGGTGACATGAGTTGGGGATCTGGACACTGCCCAACATGACCCAACACTACATCAACATGGTGCGTAGCGACCTGGGAGTGGGGGGACGGGGGGAGATGGGCACAATGGCACACATGCACAATCAAGCAGGGCACACTGCACACCCACAATGACTCTGGATCATGTCCCTGATCCCACGGGAACACTTCAGCACACACACAAACACCAAGTAGTCCCACGAACACCATGTGCCCAAAGGGGCACCCACCCAACACATCAACATTCACACAACCAACACATGCCCACGTGCAAAACACAGCAAACATGCATATACGTCAGCCACACTGACAATGCAAGAGACACCACATGACGAGTAGCTTGGCTGCAGTCCTATCATCATGGCAATGTACACGGCACGACACTGAGGTGGCTGAGTGCGGACAACACCCAAAAATGAGCAGGTCACACTCGGACACAACTACCTGCACAAACAACCCCTGACGTCAACGACACATCTGCGGACAAACCATGCCCAAGAGTCACAACTCGACAAAGAGCACAAGTTACCCAAGTCTGCAACATCTCAGCACCGTGGAAGCACAGAACTGACAGGCACACCGCATGAAAGGGATCAGTGGCAGACAAATCAGAGCCGCAGGAGCGAATCACCCACCGTGCAGCATACGCACATAAGTATAAGTGCACCTCGACATTGACAACATCCTGGTACAAACAGCAACATCTCCACAACAGAACACAGGACACAACTGGTGCCGCAAATGTGCATAACATGGCAAATCACATCTGGCACAGCAGGAAACTGTGACATGACAATGTACAAGTACAACCTGTAACCTGCAAATATGTATTATTGTGGACATTTTGTACTGTCCCATGATTGCCAGGGACAGCCACAATGTGATGTTCTCATGAGAAGAAATTGTTAATGATGGTGTTCCTACGGGCCATTCCTGCCGCAGCTGTAGTGGGATGTGGGCCACCTGCCCCATCGTCCCCATCATCGTCCGGTACTTCTGGAACTGGGATCCATGGGGCATTGGTGCGTACACAGATGTTGTGCAACACACAACATGCAACGATCATCTTGCACACGATGTCCGGGCTGTACAGGAGCTTTCCACCTGTGCCGTCCAGGCACCTGAAACGTGACTTCAACACGCCAAATGTGCGTTCAACGATGCCCCTGGTGCGTATGTGGGCCGCATTGCACTGCCTCTGGGCGGGTGTGTTCGGGTCTCGGAGGGGTGTCATCATCCAAGGGCAGAGTGCATATCCTTGATCACCTGTGACAGTGCAGAGAGAAAAGAGTCAATACTTGGTTCGGCATGATGTGATGGCAGGCCCACTAATCCAGTGACGCCTGTACTGGCTGTGTGTGGGGTGAGTGTAAGCCAGCTCTCAGGGAGTAGCTGGTGCTGGCAACAACTCCAACAGTCATCAGGCACTCAGAAATGCAATGTCAGAACAACAAGGGAGCATGACTTGAGTCGCACAGTGTTAGTGGCCCCGGATGCACAGCGGCCGACACGGGCCTACCGCCACGGTACGCTGACCTGCGGGAGACTGGGGTAGGGTCATGAGGGCAGAGCAGGGTCTCGTATGTATCATAGGTGCCTTCCGCGGAGTGTCTCAGGGGAGAATGGGAGGTCTACCCCCAGGGCATGATGTAGAGGGCACATGCCAGCTGTGTCCGTCAACATGGCGGATATGAATGCCACAGACTCATGCCAGACACCAAGTCCGTACCTGCCCGTTGCTGATGACAACCCCCAGGCCACAGGCTCAGACACCAACAATGTTCCGCCGGAGGCTGACGGTCACTCGCGGCGCACAGGGTTAGTGGCACCACGTGTCGCCGGCTTGCGTTGAACAGGGCTAGTGGCATCACGTGTCGCAGGCTTGCGTTGAACAGGGTTAGTGGCACCACGTGTCGCAGGCTTGCATTGAACAGGGTTAGTGGCACCACGTGTCGCCGGCTTGCGTTGAACAGGGTTAGTGGCACCACGTGTCGCAGGCTTGCGATATGGAATTATGCCTCACTGATCGAAGGGAGTCTGGTGCTGTGGCCGCTGCCACGGACTTGGGGTCACTGCCATTCAAGACTCAGGATACAGTTCCACATGTTGGACCTACTGGGCCCAAGAGGACGCCGGTGGAGTATGTAAATGAGAAAGGAGTAATGTGGGCCAGCGTCGGGGGGGCCAGTGATGTTCTGCGGAGGCTGCAGAGGTCACGGGACTGGTGCTTGGAGCTTGCACCGGCACGTGGTGGGCCCTCATCGACACATGCCGGTGTAGGCAGGTGAGCGGAGCCTCGTTGGTGCACTGGTGCCGGCATGACGGGTCAGGGGACCAGCGGCCTGGGGTGCATCAGGCGCACAGGGACGCAGGCCCCGCCACGCTCGGCGCAGGACTCGTGGCGGGCCGAGAGGCGCCGCACTGGCAGACGCGTTGTCCATTCCAAATGAGAACCACGCCCAGTGCGACGGGCTTTTTGTTCACACCCTTACGCTGGCCTGGCATACGCAGGTCCAACCCACTCCGCCCGCGCATGCAGGGGGGGACGTAACGTGCAACATTTCCACGTTCTGCCCCACAGCCTGTGGGGACATGGTAGCGTCCACTGGCCACTGCACTCCATGCACCAGCAGTTGATCTCCACATGGCCATTTCCGTGGTTTGCACTCTGTGGTCTGTCCGGCACTTCCACGCCACACCTGGCTTTGGGTGGGTTCACATTCCTTGATCACTTGCCGCTCTCGCACATGCCTGCTCCATGCCTATCCTCGCATCTGGCTATTGTGTGTCTGCGGTGGCATGCCGTGGCTGGGTTGTGTGCATGGCAAGGCCAGCTTCACAATGGAGTTGTGTTGTCGTGTCTGGTCGGTTGGCATGTTGTGTGTCATGTTGAATGTAGTTGTGCTGCGTGTCCATTGCCGGTGTAGTGAGTTGCATGACTGTGGGATGGAGGTGTGTGGTGTGTTCATTTTGGACTTAACAACGGGCACTGCATTTACATGGGTGTCATCATTGGAGCGCTGGGTGATGCTGGACTGTCCGGATATGTGAGAATAATGCACTCGGCCTGGGGAGTTGGCCACGACATTGTTAAGGAGTCCCGGGCGGTCCACTGTTGCCTGCACATTCATGATATGCGTGTGCATTCTGTTGTGGTAGTTGTGTGCTGTGTCGGCAGGGGGCACGAGGGGTACATGTGTGCAGTTGATTGGCCCTGGCACGTGAGGGAATCCAGCTATGGCGTAGGGGCCTTGCTTGGTCTCCAGCAGCTCCTGCGCAGTGTGGGTGAGGTGGAGGTGCTGGGGTACCAGGCTGTTGTTGGCATCCAGGACAGGTGTGATGACCTTGTATGGGGCTGGCTGTGTGACTCCTCCGACTCTGGCAGTTGTGGGTTGGATGGTACCAGAGGCCGACATGTGCTGCGCAGCCGGCAGCTTTGTCTGCGGAGGGATGTTGGTAGTCCGCTGGGTTGGTACCGTCAGCAGGTGGGGGATGTGGGTCAGGATGCGGGGCATGGTTGTCCTTTTGGTCCTGTAGTGGGCAATGTCCTCCTCTGGCGTTGGGTCTGGATGGCAGGTGCATTTCAGGTGGGTCCGCTGTCTTTGTGTACGCTGCCTCTGTGGTGTTCCCAGGGGGAGGGGCGGGGGGGAGGTCCTGGGGGTGGTGGCGGGCCTGGTGTGTGTGGGGGTGGTTGTTGTGTCCCTCATGGGTCTCGGGGCTGCATGATGATTGTCTCCATGGCATCTGTGGGTCTTCGGGTGTGGCTCTTGGCTGGGCTCCATTTGATGCTGCAGGTAGTCGTCCTGCTTAACACCAGCAAAAGGCAGGTGTTAAATCCCTGGTGCTACCGCGGCTTATCGCCTGTTTTTGGTTCGCATTGCAGATCTGGCAGTTTGTTGTGAAAGTGGTGTTGTGGTTTTTTCGTGTGTTTTGGCACGGGAACGCCTACTCTGCATCTCATTAGGGTTAGTTGGTGGTGTCCACCGTGGTGTTAAGTTTTGGGGCAGTTATCGCGGGAATACTGGCGATGTCGGCAGTTTGCACCCGCTTGTGAATGTGGTGTTAAATCTATCTCCACTTTTGATGAGTTAAGGTGGAGATAAATCGGAGATAAGTCCTTGTGAATATCCCCAGACTATTTCCCAAATTTTGAAGATACAAGTCAAAGTCCAAAGTATGCAGGTCACAGAATTCCTGTAAGAAAATGAGGGAAGGCCATTCTTGTGGAAGAAGAAGCGTCACACACATATTTGTGTCATGCTTTGTCATTGGCAACCTCTTCCCACCCTGGTAGGATAATACCACCAGGGCGGACTCGGCCTCCTGACGGATCCTGACAGGAGTGAGTATTTAGATAAATAAAAACTACTGGTCAAAGACTGTATCCAGATTAATTAAAAATACCTTGAGGTTCCACTGTATATCACCTTTAATAATGGTGACCTCAAGTATACCTAAAAAACCGAATTGAGACAGCATGTTTGAGGACAATGGCTCAAATCGTCTCTCTTAAACCAAATGTTTCTTCCCCAATGTGTAGCCTTAACAGTTCTGAGGCATTCTTCATTGCTGTGGATCCCTAAATTTCTCAGGCAGACTAATCGCCGAGAGATGCGGACTAACAAACAAATAAACCAGGTGAGTCCTACCTGGCTTCGGAAAGGAATATTAACCTATAAAAGTTAAAAATACAAGAAAGGACATACATTTTAGGACTTCTCTACAGTAGCACACATTAAATTCGTAATCATGCTGTGGGCATTCAGGTGACACCACACAGCGCGCTATTATAGAATAACACTTGTGATAGGTGACACAGGCACATGCAGATGCGACACACATGCAATATGGACAACAAAACTCAGTTAATTCTTCTGTAACAATATAGGTAATTCCTATAGACATGAAACTATCCCTTATCCTAGATTTTAGGGGGTACCGGCATCCTGATCTGGGAGGGAGCAATGTCCTTTGTAGTCACACACTAATGAAGAACATAGGAGGGTAAACAGATGTTCTCAGGTGTTATAGACACATAGCTACCACTTTTTTTGGCTACTAGTTATTTAGCCTATCATATTTTTTGAGGAAAAACGAAGAGAAATCTTTTTTTTAAAGATAGCAAGATACATGACAGAGAGAGTACACACCCTCCTATTATACTATCTCTCTTCAATAACTCACCTAATGGTGAGAGTAAACATACACACGAGTTACGGCCCAGCTTAGGCTCAAAGTTGGCTACTTCTTATAAAGTTCCTGCCATACCTGAATGTACTTTTTAAGGCATTAATTACAGTACATATGGGTATGGCCCGCGCATCTCTTGTTCTCTGCCTGGCGTAATGCTAGACTACAGTAGGTGGTAGTCTGTTTAGGCGTGGCTAGTGAGTACATATGAAAGAAGAGCCTGTGCGTACATACGGAATAACAGCTTTATGGTTCAAAAAAGGCAAATGCATTCACACCACACACGGTGCATCCGTTCGCTTGATGGTGTTCAAAACTATTTAGGAACATAGGCTCGTTATTGTGCAAATAGGTGGCAGCACTCGCTCAAGGTCAAGCAGTGAGCGATACTTAACAAGCATACCTCTTGCGGCACACATATCTTACCAATAGCAGTATACACGTATAACCAAGTCCCACGAGGTACCATATCAACAGGCTTGAGTTCGCACTCAGAAACGGAGGCACACCAGGGGACATGCATACACACTGCACCCCACTTACTACATCAAAAGGCCAGTTGCGGCCGGCATGGCTCGCGGGTGGGGGTGCGGGCGTGTGGGGGTTGCGGAGGGGTCCAGGGGGGTCGTGTGGGAGGGAGCATAATAAAAAAAAAACTTACCTTTAGGCCGGGTCCAGTGTCTCTGCTCTTGCTCTCTGGTCTACGACTCAAGGAGCAGGGAGCAGGCTGCCAGGCTCCCTCCCCTAGGCCAATCACAATGCTGAAATGCAGCGTTGTGATTGGTCTGAGTGCCATGACACAGCGCTCAGCCAGAGGCTGGAGGGGTGGGCATGTTCTCCATGCAGGCTGTAATGCAGCCTGCATGGAGAAGAGGAAAGTGCGCATGGCTGATTTGGGCGGCCCGAGAGGGCTGACCAAACAGTCATTGCGCACTTTGGAGTAGGCATACCACTCCTCCCCTGCTCTGCTCCATGAGCAGAGCAGCCCCGCCCACCGCCCACCCGCCCGCAAAGGAAACATAAAATGATAATAACTGAAAGTTATTATCATTTTATGTTTTTGCTTCTTGCACTGCGAGAAAGCAGTGGGGCGACGCTCCTCCGCCATAGCGGAGGAGTCACCACGGCAAAAGGCCCATTGCGTGATTACAGCTGGGCGCATCGCCTCCCAGCCGTTTGTACAGTTTGGGTGTGTGGACCTTTCGGAGGATGTCGAAGTAGGTACCTTATTTTGTTTTTGGGTGAGGACGCTTGCCTCATGTTTTGTAATCCACCCGTTTCCAAGCCCTTTGATTTTAAGAAGGCAATCTCTTCTTGTATTTTGGGGGTTGGATCCTTTGTCGTGTAGTTCCTATAGTACCCATGCAGGACCTGCGCGTTTGTGTAACATAAGCTGTGGGCTTGGTGGCAGACTGACTCTGTACACCCCCACTGCTTATGTTAGATTGTTTTGCATTAGCTAGCTCGCAGTGCCACTAGTGTCTCCTCTTATCGGGGAGAGATTAGTTTCTGGCAACCTTAGAACATGACAACCCTGATTCCCTCAGAATCGTGGAAACAATGTACTACCTTTCGCTCAGTCACTCGTGCTCACTTATTCGGTTTGTCTCAGAGAGTTACACAGAATAAACAGTCGGGCGTTTCAATAAGTATTTATTGAACAGTTGTTATTCTAGTGTAAAATATATGTGCTGCAGAGACCAGCAGGCAATAGCAGAGATATATTATCAGCAGTACGATGAAAGCAAAGGGATAGAACAGTTCTACCATATTGCGATAGTCATGAATACATACATGAATATAAAAGCATTATACAAGTGTGCGTACTCCTACGATGCCTACCTAGATGTACCTGAGTGTACCTAGCATATGTGTGTAGATCTTAGAAGCTAAGAGCCAAGAATCCTCCTAGGATTTAGTCGAACCCCCATACCTGAATTGAGAGAGTGTGGGACCCCGTCCTGGTCTCGAGTTGGACACCCCGTCCGGGTTGTGTCAGACCACTGTCAGCTTGAGCGACTGCATGCAGGAGCCTCAGCGTCTCTGGTCAGTGTGTCAGCATGGAAGTCTCGGTTCCCTCTGCTTTACTGGGGCAAGCTGTGGTGTATGTATACCCTAAAGAGTCTCGGTCCTCAGTATGGTTTGTATTGGACATGAGGAAGACGTCAGGGGTGAACTTTGTACATACATATTATGCCAGTGGTGTATTCTTAGAAAGCCATGCATAATTAATGAGTACAGTGTGGGCCTGTGTTTTGAAGAACCCTGCTGCATTCAAAACCACAGGATAGATAACGTTCAGCCCTCAGAGCTCGTTGTGTACTAGCTGGGACCAATGTAGGTGAAAGATCATGCCTATATAAGGAATCATACTATAATAGGACATGTACAGTTGTGACCATAATTGGGCATATGCGGCCATGACCATAATTGGGCAAGTACGAATATGACCATATCAGGGTAAATATGAATACGTCCATTTTAGGGCATGTACGAACGGATCTACATTAGGGCATCTATGCGGGATATAACACCCAGTCCACTTCCGAACTGGATAATAAATGACCATACTTAAAATGTGGGCAATTTAAAAACATTTTTTAAAAGCAAGTAAAAACATGGTTCTAAAAAATCGTTAACATTTTTTGGTGTTTAAAAAAAAAAATGTTTAACTTCAGCTTTTCCTAGTTGCCACTTAAAAGTCAATATCGTCTCTCTATAGAAGTTGCATTACCATAAGCAGGAGAAGGCCATACTTTTCTCAAGCGAAAGTGTCAATGTAAGAAAATGTTCCAAATTTAGATCGTTTTAGTTTGAAATGAGTGAAGAAGCCGAATTCTTTCCCAGGACACGATGAGCCAATTCAAGATTACGCGTCCTGGCTGGGAAGCTCAATGTTATCGGTGTCAGCTGCTGTAGATGACAAATCCAACGCCTCACAGAGAACGTGAATCGCACATAGATGGAATGTAGCACTGCCATCAGTCGGTGCTGCGGCAGCTTGTGGAGCAGTTGTAACCTGGCTGCCTGTGGAGGAGTCACCTAACCCAGCAGGAGCAAATGGCACCTGTGGAGTCTCCAGGAATGCATTAATCAGAATCGGAAGCCGTTGAGGACAGCGCAGAGCATGGGCCTTTATGGGGTCCAGCATTACATCCGTGTCCGGAGGCGCATCCGATGGAAACGTTAGACAGAGATCCAACGTGTATTCTTCCTCGCAGAACAGGCATCGAAGCACAGGTAAAATGCAGTCAATCCAGACTGGTCTAAATAATAGAAACCAGGAGGCATTGAGTTCTCTCAGGCAAGAAATGCCCAGAAGTTGTACCATGCGTTCACGGTATTTCCGCTCCAGGAGCGTGTTCACCATTCCCTCGGGAAGTGGGCCGTCCATTGCGTAGCAGCAATATTACAATCAGGATTCCTGCGATTAGAAACAAGATGAGCGGGAATCCTCCAAATACGCTTCCCAATACGGAGTGTATAAAATTTGGGATTACTCCGAGGACTGTCTGAAAGGTGCTTAACAGTCCTGACCCTATGGTCTTAAATAGGTGTACAATTCCGCTCGTATCTGACATGTTAAAGATACGTCCCACCATTTCTGCGAAATGAATGGGGCAGTTTGTACGTATGAGTGCCTGTATCTCGGTCGAGGTCCTTGCAACTTGAAGTTCATAGGTTTCTCGAGAGGAGGTTAAGGGCACGGGTTGCTGTAAAAGCATGGCTTTCAATCTGCTCAGAGTATCAAATTGTATAAAAGAAACATTCAGCGAAGGCCATAGCGGCGCCTCCCTGACTGTGTTCAGTGGTGGGAACAATACTTGCATACAGCAAGTAACCCTGGAGTTAACAGTTACTAGATCTGCGATGCCTGGAAGCATCCCACAACAACCTTGATCATTTAGCATTAAGTAATTCCCATTCGAGAGCAGCTGGAAAACCGGCGTGATCATGGCTGCTGGAGTCCCTGACATGTGACAAGATAAGTTCGCCACTGAACCACTGCAGGCTCCGTGTAGAGAAATATCCTGACACATGAGAGAACCGCTCAAAGCGTTCTTGCAGTTTGTACCACTGAGATACACTTCTCGATCCCCATTCCGGCATCAGTATCTATATGGTAACTCCCAAGTTTCCTTGATGTATCCCTTACCCATTTTCACATATTTGCCTGCCTGCCTGTCTTTGCTCAAGGCAATATTGAAACTGAAATGTAGTGACCGGCAGAGTGATTTGGCCATGAATTAGCCATTCTGTTGATGGTGATTCGGCTACAGTGAATGGTAACCTTTCCAGTTTCTCAATACGCAGCATTGTATATTTGGCTCCCCTTTGTGCCATTTCTGTCTGTTTATCAGTTAGATTTTACTCTGAGAACAGAGACGTGGTGTTTATAAAACGCCATGGCACATAGCCTGCACGCAAAGATTGCAGCGTCCAGCTTAACATCATAATAGAATGTAGCTGAGATTGCCCGTGTTGTAACAAGGCCAGATCTTGTTCTAATATGTCGATTGCCGAGGACACAATGTTGCCTAAGGAGTAAATCCTGGAGGTCAAAGGAGTTAACCCATTATCCACTACTGCTAATGCCTTTTCTAAGTTAATACGGTCTATTTCCCGTATCCTTTCTGCGGCCTCTTGTTGGGATATTTTCCAGTTTTCATTATAGTAGGCATAAAGGCCTGCATATATGAAACTTTTCTGACGCTGTTTCTTGGGTCCCAGTAGAAAATCTCTAAGATCCATGTCAGGTGTGAGTAAGGTCAAGTGGTGCTTCACTTCTGTCAGTGTTGAGGTCTCTAGCCAATCAAGGCACAACTTCCCAACACTATACGATGTCACTACCCCTGGGTGTTGTCTTTGTACATAGCGTGGATCTGGCCTATGGATGCTAAACCCTCTGGTTGTATTCATAAATCGCTGTTGACATTTGTTTGTGTCAATGGGCCAAATCAGCCATTCTGTCCAATCAGGATCTGATCTGTTGTACTGGAAAATGGCATCTAATCCTACCCCTTGTGTAGTTGAATTCTGCCCCCCACCCATCTGTGATGGTGTTGGAAACCCCGGTGAGTTCATTTCCTTGCCTTTGGCTAATCCAAGACAGGATGTCTGTTGCACAGTTTCATTCAGAAATAAAATATGCTGCGGAATGATGCATGCTCTAAAAAGTGCTTCTATTCCCTGGACTTGCCAGTCCCTAGAACCCCAGATCGATGTGGAATCTATTGTGTCTTTCCATAGATCGAAACCCTGTTTAGACAACTGGTTCAACAAGCATTGGCATAGCCAATAGGTCTCGCCTTTGGGACCTTATAAGTGTTTAGCGAGAGCTGTTGGCTTTGCGAATGTGTTTAAGAGATGATGTAGAGCAGTGTGACTGCTGTACAGTATGTTATAAATTTATAATAAGTGTTATAAACATTTTTGTTACCTTAGATATAATTAAGTTATTATGTATAACTGAGCGACTGTATAAAAAAAAAAGAATTAACATAAAAAATGCTATAACGCATTCTTGGGGGTTGGAGGGCGGATGCTTTTATTGCATTTGCAAAGATTCGCTGCTTTCCTAATTTTTAAATAAAGTGCCAAATCGACGAACCAAGAAATATAAATAGCCCCTGATTTTCAGAAGAGGGTATTCTTCTTGTTTGGTGGTACTAACCCCAGCGTGTTTTCGTTTATGCTACGTTAAGTTGTTGCATGTGAGTGCTGTTCAGCTGCAAGGAAATATTTCTGCGGTTTGTTTTTGGTTCTGGCGGGCTGCGCCACGGCCATATCTGAAAGATAAAGGGAGCGTGAGAGACTGGGGCATGAGAGAGAGGCAGAAATGGTCAGTGGAAGAGAGAGAGTGGAAAAGCAGGCAAGAAGCAGACAGGTGCAGTGTAAAAGACAGAGACACTGGGGTACAAAGAGAGGCAGAGGCAAGTTGTGGATAGAGACGCAGAGTCAGTGGAAAAGATAGAGACACACAGCAGACAAAGACAAACAGGCAAAGAAAGAAAGACGCCCTGGAAAACAGAAAGAGGCAGAGACTGAGGCTCGTGGAGAGACGGACGCAGATTTGAAAAAGGCAGAGACAGACACGGTGGAAAAGAACAGAGACTGGGGCACAGAGAGGTAGAGATAGAAGTGGGAGGTGACTCTTGTTTAATGGGGGATATCTGGTGAATGTTGTCACAATATATTTTACAACACAGCAATAGGTCATTGAAAACACAATGCAAACCTATATTGCTGGAAATTGGTAATGATTTAAGAGGGCAAGCTTTTTTACTTTTTATTGGATAGCTCCCTTCAGCTTGTGCAGCGTTGCTCAAAGTGTCCTGAACGGATTCATTTTATTCGTGAAACAATGTGTCCATAGATATTTGTGCATGGATTTTGTATGGGCTTTTGCTTTGCTGAGTCCTGATAGGGTCTTGCCGTGTGGTTCGTATGTGTACGGGCAGGAGCTAGCAAGACAAATGGAGGGTTGTAAAGTAAAGCTTGCTGGTGCAGAGCGAGTAGGGGTAGCAGAAACAACTATATAGAGCATTCAGTGACCGAACACATCGTCTCTATTAACTTGAGTCTTTTAAGGCTACCTTTGAGTGTTTGGTAGGTGGCTGCCGCTTCTTTCAGTCCGCTTGCTAACTTGTAAGTTTATGCATTTGCTCCAATGGTACGGCCACCATTTATTCACAGGTGTGAATTTCTACGCGTGCATGAAAGACAACAGACACGCAAAAAAGAGAGGGCACAAGCTAACATGCACACCAATGACAAACCGCAGGAATTGGTGAGAGGACTGGGGACAGCAAAAGTGAGAAGGGGTGGGTGGGAAGGGAAACCAGCAGGAGAGAGACTGTGGCGTAATCTACGGGTGGGAGGGGGTGTGAGCGAGGAGGCAACAGATGGCCCCCACTCCCCTTTTACTTGTGTTGCTGGAAAAAAACACACGTTCTTTCACTCAATATAATTCCCGAAGCCTTTTCCTAGCATTTAAACCTGCATGGGTTTTCAAAATGAATGCTTACTTGTGTCGATGGCAACTATATTTTCTCGATGTAGACCCCTGAGCAAACAGCTGATCTGACGGACGAGCAGCCACAAGCATGCTTTGCAGCTCATGTGGCATCCAAGAGTGGCACCTGTGTACAGCAAAGTTTAACACCGTGCACTTAAAGCGCCCAGCGTCTGTAGCTGTGATGTCGCCTCATGTTGAGCTTCCCCGAGGCACGGACGTGCTTTACTATGACAAGGTGGTAAATAATGAGGAGGGGACGGTGGGGCTAAAGGCAACACGGGAAATGGGTGAATTGAAAGCGTGGCGCGGTCAAAGAAGATTAATTCGCCACAATTTTTCAAAAGACAGCAATAACAGAATAAATATTAGGACCATTGCATTATGAAAGCTGAAAGAGATAATAGTATTCAAATTTCAAAGACACAACAAATTAACATATGAGACTGCACATTTTAAAATAAGCATGCAAACTGCAACAACTGTCGTGAATAATAAACGTAAAATAGTTTGCATGATGCAGAAAACAGCATTCTTTATTGTCACCAGCGAATAGATTTGTAACCCATAACGGGGCAGTGGGTGACTACTTACCACCCACTTTTTGGCTTCAACATTCAAGGCAGATATCCAGGCTGCCAACCACTGGCTCCTCCAGCTGTAGAAGGAGAGCAAACATCACTTCTAGCTCATGCCTATGCAGCACTTTAGCCCAGTCCAGCACAACTCAATACAAACTCCAGCAGTTCAATATGAACAGACTACATTCACTCCCCGCGCTTCCATTACACTGCACTTCAAAGAACATTGCCGAACCTCTGTCTCTGTAGCGTCCGCTTACCCGTGAGGTGTGCGTGACTCAGCAGGCGTGCCTGGGGCCAATGAAAGGTTAGCGTGCCTCCGTAGACATAGAAAGGAGACGACGTACACTCACTCTTTCATCTCTCTGGGCATTCGCTGCTACGCCCCACCGGAATATACTACTATTTCGGCCATCTTGAAAAGATGTATTGCGTATTTATCGTAACGGTATTGTCAAAAATACAATACTTGTAATTGTTAGACTATGACATGTTGGCAATGGTGGAGATGTATTTAAAATTTCAGTTTTAAATGTATTATTTATATTATTTGAAGTTTGTAATAAACACGTTCTTAAATATATTCAATCTTTTAGAATAGTACTGGGAATCGCTATTGTATTTGGAGTGTTGCCGAAAACCTGTGATTACAGGGCTTAATTAAAAACAAGGTCGGCGGCGAAAGTGAAAGTGCCGCGATCACCAGGGCCAGCGCAACCACCATCTGTGACAAGCCCGCGAGTGGTGCGCGCGAGAGCGAGCACCAGGCCATATGTTTTGAATTATCGTGCCCGTGTCTGGGCACGATAATTCAAAACATATGGCGCCCGTGCGGGTAACCGCAAGCACCTTCCTGGGAGCTTCACAAAGTTACATGTTTTATTTTACATTCCATTGTTCACACTTTCTTGGAATATATATTTTTCACAGACAAAACTGATTTCATTTAATAAAAACAAACTATCAAAATGAAAAAAATAGGTTATAGCGCGACGTCCATAAAGCGGGCTCCGTGCTAAGTTAGTAAAAAAGAGTTTGGTAAGCTGCGCATACCCGCGCGCCCACCATTGTTACTGCTCAAAAACAAATTGTAAAGTTGTGCCGCGAGCCACAAAAATGAAACAAGTGGGAGGGGTGGGGGGAGTGCGCGCGAGGCTTGAAGAAGGAAACAAATGGGAGGGGTGGGGGGGAGTGCGCGCGAGGCTTGAAGAAGTAAACAAGTGGGAGGGGTGGGGGGAGTGCATGCGGGCTTGAGGCTTGAAGAAGGAAACAAGTGGGAGGGGTGGGGGGAGTGCGACAAGACCTGCGGCCGCGAGACACGCTCTGTGGTGGGGGAGGGGCATTGAAGCACGAGCGCGCACTTGGGAGAGCGAGAGGAAAGCCAGATGGTGCCTCTGCTCGTAACTGTGCGCGTAACCGCATGCTCTATGCCACCCAAAAAGCTGTGGTCGGCTTTTTAAAGCCCACTCACTAAATGTCTCGCCAGTGCAGCGCATGCGCTGGCTCAGGCGAGACCTAAAAAGGATGCAGAGTAAATATGTTTGGTGTTTGTTAACATAATTTTCTGAGCTGAATATTTCTCCACTTTATAATAAAATGACTTCGGGTCGGATGTGTTAAACCCTGAGAAGTATGTGAATTTCTGTGCAAATGCTTGTGAACTACCTTTTGGAGGGGTTGGGCAGTGTTCCCACTGGTGGTACTCAAATACATTTCTATGTGTTATAGATTTGTGCAAGAAATGATGACCATATTGCTGGTAACAGTACAATGTATCATAGTCTGAAGTACCTTCTAACATTTCATTGTTCGGAAATGCAGCTGTTTTTTCTAAATCAGAATTCATAGCATTTACAGTTTCAGTATCCCAATCACCAGAAAATGTACTGGAGGTAATGAAATCACTTAAAGAAATTTTAAATACATGTTTTAGCTTTAAAAGTTCAGTCGGACCGAATACATCATAATCAATCTTGTCCCATACTATACCGTCCGGTATAGGAACTGCTGTAATGTTCACTGAAGACAAGTCTCTTGGTTCACGATGTGAAGACTGGTGTGGTTTCAAAATCAAATTGACTCTTTGGGCTGTAGAGCTTGGCTGGAGGTATCGTCCATTTATAAGCATACTAAAAGTTATTATTAAACTTAGCCAGAAAATGAAAAATAAAATCCCAGTGATATACCATAGTTCTATCCAAGGTGACACCAGGTAAGTCTTTCTAAAAATGTTCAAAAAGTCAATGAGTTTCTGTTGGAGTGATTTTTTGGCTGGCGTCGTTTCCGGCTCGCTTGGATCTAGTGAAAACGTATCAAAGTTCATGAAATAGCCAGAAGCAGTTCGATCAATTGTTGGAATTGCATCGGGATTTGTTGAAATCGGATTTTGCTCTTGACGAGGCATGTTGACGTAGATGTCTGTATTAGGTCTGATTGCAACTTGTTTGTTTAGTTGATTTTCTTCTTGTTGAAGTGGAACGAGTTCCATAGCATTGTTGCTTAGTCCTTCATTCTGTACAGGTGGCTCTTCAAACGTGATGAGTCTTTCTGTTTGAACTTCTTGGATTGTAGCGAGAGGAGGGCGTCTGCTACTGTGGAGTCCACGAGGCCTACTGTTTAGTATCGGCCACATAGTGTGGTTTGATTAAGTTGATTGAGACTAATCTTTTCTCCTTTTTTCCGGCAAGAGGTGGCAGAAGTACAGTTCTTGTGCCGTGGATTGCAAGGACCGGTACAGGCTTTCTGTAGGATGGCCCAAATTCTTTTTTGTCAGCAATCTTCTCTCTCACTAGATCCCCGAGTTTTGGGATCCAGATAGGTCTTGCCGTTACTGCCTTGACTTCCTCAGTGGCGGCCTGTTTCTGGAGCACGTTACTTTGTTGTCTCCTGGATTTGTTTAGATCCTGTAAAACAGCCAAACGATCATGGATATCAAATGGTTTTTCATCCGCCACTGTGCCTTCACAATCAAGATCAGGTACCCACATTCTTGTCCCAAATAGGACCTCGTAAGGAGTGACACCTCCTAGAGAGCTTCTTGGCTGATTATTGAGCGCGCGCTGTACCCCATAAAGGTGATCGACCCATCTACCGCCCTTGCCTAATACCCTAGCTGTTAAAGATTGCTTTAAGTCTCGGTTTTTCCTCTCCACAACAGAATTTCCCTCGGGATGGTACGGAGAGGAGGACCGCAATGCTACGCCCATACCTTCCATGGCTTCTTTGTAAGCCCGAGAGCTAAACGCCGGACCACGGTCAGAATGTAATGTGCCAACTGCGTATGTGCCGATAAAGACTTGCAAATCTTTTATAACAGTTCGAGCGTCAGCCGAGCGCTGAGGCCAAACCTTGAGGAAACCTGAGCTGGACGCGCACGGACAGACAACCTAATGCTGTCTAGTAATGGTATCTGTACCGGACGTGTTGTGGTAAACCTATTCATCTGCTTGCAGATGTCACAGTTCCAGACATACTCCCTAATCTGCCTTCTCATCACGGGCCACCAGTAGCGTTGTTTCAACAAAGAAACAGTCTCCCTAAGTCCCTTGTGTACAGAACCTTCCCATTCGTGTGCCGCCACAATTAAGCCTAGCCTACGATCCATATTTGGTATTACTCTATCCCCCACTCCAGGAATCTGAGCATATGGAATGTTTTGTGCATCTAACTTGTAGGAGTACTTGAGTGGAAATTTTTTAGGTATGGCTGTGCTGCCTTTGCGTGAAGCATTGACAGCTACCATTATCTCGCCGTCTACCCTCGTCTTTGAACGAGTAACTGCAGCTACGGCGGCTGTGCGAACAGCCCCCTTTGCGGCTTCATCAGCCAATGAATTCCCTTCAACGTGAATGCCATCACGCTGATGACTCAGTGTATGTATCACGTGAGCCCTTGGTAGTTCGTTTCTCAACTCCACTACCTGTTCCCATAGCATTTTATGCTTAATTGTGCAACCTTTTGCATCTTTGAACCCGTTTTGTTCCCAATGATGTAGATATTCATTGTATTACTGTACACAGTAAAAGGAATCACACACAATAAGTGTGGGGAATTCGTGATCCATATTTATAAGTGCCAGTATAAGTGCTTTGAGTTCTGCCAACTGAGCCGTGCAGTCTCCTAGAGATTGCGTTTTAGTGCAACTCGGATGGAACTTTCCATCGTGCATGCGACCTTTAACAATCGCACACGCCTCGCCTGTGGCTGGTTGAGCAGAACCGTCAGTGTAAATAATGTATTCATACTGATCGAGAGGCAATATTTCATTTGGTAGAGGATATTCTTGTTCGTATTGCAGGAATGCCTGTGTTTTTAAACTTGGATCAAATCTGTATTCAACATCCGTTGCAGTAAGAGAATTAGCCCACTGTATCCATCTCGGATGTAAGGATTTTGCATTTGGAATGCTAGCTTTTGTAACAGCTTCTAAAGCTGGTACTGGGGTCACGACAATTATGCGTTTTCCCTGAGCCAGAGCTCTTTCTCTTGCTACAGCGGTCTGCACTGCTGTCAGGATTTTTTCTGTTGAAGTAAAACACATTTCTGCGTTTGTATACAGGTGTGATTTCTATGCGATTGGTACCGTTTCACCTTCATTAAAAGTTAAATAAGTGTACCCGCATTGACCCGCTATTACTCGGATCACTAAGTTCTGTGCGTTTACGCGTGTCTGTAAGTGTTTAGAAGCTATCATGTCTTCCTGTAGGGAACGCAGGATATTTGTGTGTTCCTGTGTCCATTGTCTTACTGAAAAATCAGGTTTTATTAAGTCGTAGAAAGGTTTTACTCTTTCTGCGTAATCCAAAATGTATGTTCGACCAAAATTTAGGAATCTCAGAATTGATTGTAAATTCTTTAAAGATTTTGGAGGTTGGAGCAGCGCACACTTTTCTAAAAAGTTAGCTGCTAGGCTTTTTTCTTCACTTGACAGCTCATATCCTAAAAACAGGACATTGAGGTGGGCAATTTTTGATTTTTTGAAATTAAATTTATAGCTTTCAGAGGCGAATCCCATAATAATGGTGCTAACCCTGGTCAAGTGCCTCTTTAAGTCATTGTCCGTCAGATAAATATCATCCACATAGGACAATGCTTCTTCATTCAAATTTTGCAGTAACTCTGTTACCCTTGCTGAGAACAACCCCGGGCTATTCTTGTACCCTTGGGGGAGTCGGCAGAATTGACGTTGTGACCCTAACGCACTGAATGCGTTTAGATACCTGCTTTCAGGCGCTATATTTTGGCAGAAAAATCCATTTGAGATATCCAGTGTTGTTTTGTATTTTTTCCGCACAATGTTATTCACTAATGCGGCACTGTGTGCATTTTGAACTGCAAATGTCTTTGTGCAAGTGCTTAAATGTCTGTAATCTAAAACTAGACGATATGTACGGGGAACAAAGGATTGTTCATAGATGAAGTGCAATTTTCTATCACCCCCTGGTATTCTAGTTGATCTAGAATCTCCCTGACTTGTTTTTTAGCTTCCTGCTTTATAGGGTATTGCCTTTGATCATTTGGGGAAACTTTTAACGGGATCACGTGGTGGGTTGACTCCTCATCCCAACCAGCATGATTTTTATACAATGCTGGAGCTAGGGCAACCGCCCACTCCTGCGCATATGCATGTTTTAGGTGAATGGGAACGAGGTCGGAAAAGGCTGGAAAAATTATCGTTTCTCCCCTAGTGCACTCCATGACGAATGCTGGCGGCCAGTCTTGTTCTGCTAATAGAATGTCATAACCAGATGACAAATTTTTCCAAAAGAGAGCTTTAACTTTCCTGGGCTTGTCCCCCTCCATCCGGAGTGTTATCTCATGTAACTTATGTGGGACACTTACCCGAGTATCAGGTGTTTCCACCGTGATATACTCACTCAACTCCGCTGTCACCAGAAATTCCTTCAGGTTCTGGCGAGCTATCGTTACTTCTGCTGCGCTGTCTAGCATCGTCAGAGCCCACTCCTCGTTCAGAAGCTGTGTCCTCAGAATTCTGGGCATGTCTGATCTTGAGACCTGCTACCTTCTTCTTTTTGAACTGAGGTTTTGATTTTTGTTGATCTTCTTTTTTAGGTGCGTAGTCCGCAGCGCGTTGCGTGTCTCTGGACTTTGTACGCTCCTTTGACCGTCCTTCCCTCTCGGAGTTTCGTGATGAACCCTGAAAGGAACGAGAGGAACGGGTATCAGTATCCTGATACCTGTCAGGTTTTTTAATATTATCCCTATTCCTTAGGTTATACCTCTTTTCAGAGGGCTCCTGTTGAGGAGTCCTACCTCTGGATTGAGATCTGGTGTCTTTAGACTTTTGTTGTTTTTTATTTTCCCACTTCTTTTTAGAAGAAGTAGGTGTCTGCTTTGTAGTGTCCTTTTCAGGACTGCCCACCAGTTGTGGTTTTAATGCTTTCCCACCCAAACTGTCTCTGCCTAGTTCTGCATATGCAGTTTCAATTATTTTGGGTAGTACATGTTGTTGGTCGTCTGGACTGAACTCCCTTAGGCGTTGGCGGATCGCCACAGAAGCTGCTTCCCCCTTAATGTTAGCTAGTATTATGGCTGAGACCTGGTCAAAGTTATTTAGTAACTTCATCCCTAAGTTAAGGGCAGGTTCTGCTCCGTACTCATTTTGTATCTGTTTTAATACTTCAGGTACTACTGCTATTGACGGGATACCATGTGTTCTGGTATATATGGCAGCAAAGACTGAACCCCAAGAGGTGCAGTCCTCTACTTGTGGTGTGAGACCCATGGGCAAGCAGATTGCTAGGATTCTGTGTTTATCACTGGTTGTAGTATTCGGGAATACTGCTTCAAGCTGAGTTATTTTCTGAGCTATCCAGAATGGGATTTGTTCGCGTTTTGCTGGCATTTTGCCCATTATCGCGTGTAATGTTTGTGGAGTTATTTTATTAACTGTACTCTGGACTGGAGTGTCTTGTGCTGCAGCTGGTGCAGGCTGAACTGTTAAAGTCCTCATCACAAATTGTGTGAGGTTTCTGTAGATTTCAATCAAATCTCTGTGTTGTACGAGTAAGTCTGGCTGTGGCATTGTGTCAATGTCAGGATGCAGTGTATATGCCGCTAATATGGGCCATGTGGCTCCTGCTCCTCTGAGCGGGCCTAATCTTGCTCTTCCATGTACGTGGGGTAGGGCGCCTTTAAACCAGTAATGATGCTCCTGGTAAGTGAGCGGACCTCTACTTCCTCAAAAGGAGTATAATCCGTTGGTGTTTCACCTTCTAGGTAGTAGTGAAATACATTTGTAATTGGATTCGCTGCTGGGATTGTAACCCAAGAATAGAACACCTCTGTTTTGTTTGATTTGTGTGCCTCAATCACGAAAATTACTGTACCACCCCTGGCTCTTAAGCCATGCCCTAGAAGTTTTATGGTGACTGCCCTTCTGAAATTTGGTGCAATTTGTATTGCTTCTTCAGGGTCTTCTTCTAAACCAAAGAGGTTTGTTGTAACTCTCCCTGTTGCGCTTGTTTCGTCCACCATTTTTAATTGGAAGAAGGGAGATTAAAGAGTTCTTAAAATAAGGTGTAAGTGCACAATTGTTCAGGAACTATTTCCTTCAAGCTTGATTAACCAACAACTGATACATAGGGTATCTCGCCTACTCAGCTGTGGCGGAGTTTTGTGCCTACCCACTCCAGACGTCTCTGCTGTTTTGTGAGTAGGTTCTCTGAGAATAGCACGACTGAACTACTCAGATTCTACTGTTAAATAAGTACCAAACCAACGTTCGTGGCGCCATGTCGTGTAGCTCCTATAGTACCCATGCAGGACCTGCGCGTTTGTGTAACATAAGCTGTGGGCTTGGTGGCAGACTAACTCTGTGCACCCCCACCGCTTATGTTAGATTGTTTTGCATTAGCTAGCTCGCAGTGCCACTAGCGTCTCCTCTTATCGGGGAGAGATTAGTTTCTGGCAACCTTAGAACATGACAACCCTGATTCCCTCAGAATCGTGGAAACAATGTACTACCTTTCGCTCAGTCACTCGTGCTCTCTTATTCGGTTTGTCTCAGAGAGTTACACAGAATAAACAGCCTGGCGTTTCAATAAGTATTTATTGAACAGTTGTTATTCTAGTGTAAAATATATGTGCTGCAGAGACCAGCAGGCAATAGCAGAGATATATTATCAGCAGTACGATGAAAGCAAAGGGATAGAACAGTTCTACCATATTGCGATAGTCATGAATACATACATGAATATAAAAGCATTATGCAAGTGTGCATACTCCTACGATGCCTACCTAGATGTACCCGAGTGTACCTAGCATATGTGTGTAGGTCTTAGAAGCTAAGAGCTAAGAATCCTCCTAGGATTTAGTCGAACCCCCATACCTGAATAGAGAGAGTGTGGGACCCCGTCCTGGTCTCGAGTTGGACACCCCAGTCCGGGTTGTGTCAGACCACTGTCAGCTTGAGTGACTACATGCAGGAGCCTCAGCGTCTCTGGTCAGTGTGTCAGCATGGAAGTCTCGGTTCCCTCTGCTTTACCGGGGCACGCTGTGGTGTATTTATACCCTAAAGAGTCTCGGTCCTCAGTATGGTTTGTATTGGACATGAGGAAGACGTCAGGGGTGAACTTTGTACATACATATTATGCCGGTGGTGTATTCTTAGAAAGCCATGCATAATTAATGAGTACAGTGTGGGCCTGTGTTTTGAAGAACCCTGCTGCATTCAAAACCACAGGATAGATAACGTTCAGCCCTCAGAGCTCGTTGTGTACTAGCTGGGACCAATGTAGGTGAAAGATCATGCCTATATAAGGAATCATACTATAATAGGACATGTACAGTTGTGACCATAATTGGGCATATGCGGCCATGACCATAATTGGGCAAGTACGAATATGACCATATTAGGGTAAATATGAATACGTCCATTTTAGGGCATGTACGAACGGATCTACATTAGGGCATCTATCCGGGATATAACACCTTAGCCAGACGTTTATACACTACTCTCCTTATCTGATAAAAAGAGCAAACAAAAGGGCCCTGAATAACAATAGGGATCAACTACTGATGACATACAAAAAAGAAGGGAATGACAGACTGCTATGCGTTACCACCTTCAGTCCCCCTGTCCAATAATTTTCAAAAGATTATTTTTAAAAAAACGAGCATCTTACAGTCAGGGGGCTGGATTTGAATAAACCCATGCACTCCTTTAAGAGAGCAAGGAATATCATGGACATTGACCCGGTGGGTCTTTTGTCATGAAGTAACTGCAGCGCATGCCCACTCACAAGAAGAACCAAGGAATTCGATCTCGGCCTAAGAACACGGTGGAAACTTAAAAGCCTGACGAATTGTAACACCAAAAACGTGGTTTATATGATAAAATGCCCATGCAATCTAGTGTAAAATGGCATGACAACCAGATGTGTTTGAATTCGCATCTCTGAGCACCAGAGTACTATCAGGTGCCAGCGTGATGCCACAAAATTGATGAACCATTACGTTGAGAGTGGGCATGGGGCAGACGAGATGGAATGGTATGTTTTATTTTATGCGTTGTTATATAGCGCATACTTTACCCGAAGGTGTCAGAGCGCTTTACAATAGAACCAGTTACATTTCATAAGGACTTCAGAGTACATGAATTACATATAAAATACGAAACAGATACATGCATCTAAGCACAAAAAGAAAACGTTACAATGGTGTGCAATGTAAACTAACAGCATAGATATAATCTGCCAATGTAGGCGGGAAGTGTGCACAAAGTATTAGCAAGAAGTGAGCCCAAAGAATATAGAAATAGCATAATTATATTATATAGCATAACATTATGATGTCGACAGGTTGGTCAGTTCGTAGGTGCCTGGAGGGATCCCCGAACTGGTACTTGCTCTGGGGATAGGAGGCCAGGTGGTGGTGTGTGAAGGCGGCGTGCTGGACCCCGGGGCTATCCTTAAGCTCATACTGGGCACCCAGCTGTGGGAAGAGGGGTAGCTCGGCGCTGTAGGGCAGGAAGGCTCCATAGCCGGAAAAGGGCGATCCGAACATGGAGGAGAGGCAGTCATCGGTGCGCAGGATGACAGTGCTGTGGGAGAGAGACTGCGGTAACAGGAGGCAGCCAGTCATCGGTGCGCCGCTTGATGATGTTAATTCAGAGAGACTCGGGCAGTGCGACCAGGCAGGCGGGCAGCCGATAGTATCGTGGCATGAGGCAGGAGAGACAGCCTTGATAAAATAGTCAGACCGTAAATGAGCCACAAGCTCACCTTGGGTACCACCGTCGGCTCCTTCAGTCGAGATGCGGAAGTCTCCAAGATGGAGGCGGGCGGGGTCGGGCTCACCTCTTGATCCTCTACCCTTCGCGCCTCCCGCTTTTCCACTTAATTGCCACCTTGCATATCCGGGCGCTCTGAATGGGGTCAGATGTCCTCCCCGCTTGTTGTCCTGGCTGCCTCAACTTCTGGGACCTTGAGAACGGTTTATGGCACTGGGTGCCAGCTCAGCGCCGCGGGAGACTGGTAGCAGAAAAGTGCTGCAGTGGGAACATCATGGTTGCCTCATTCTCTGTATCCCCCCACTCTGGCAAGTTGTAGGTGGGCAGGGGAGCAGGTGGGCAGAGTCAATGAACCCCTGCCATTGGTCAAGGGTTCAGCCTCGGGTTGACGTTCCTCTGACAGGGAACGGGCTGCAACAGGACAGCAGGGCAGCCGTCCAGAGGCACCCAGCAGGGAAAATCTCCTGGGCTTTTTCACCACTGCTCGGTCTTCACTCCAATCCTCACCATGTCACTGAGTTGCCCTGGACGCCATTATGGGCTCTGTCCACAACTGTGCAGGATCGCTGCCTTCCGTTCCAGAAGGGTGGTGTCTCGTTGGGGGGGGCTTCTCCCGGATTTACACCGAACGGCGATCCCCAGCTCGGGAGCTCCCGGTGGGAGCTTGTAAACAGTCAGCCAAAATTAAAACAATCCTTCAAAGATATGACAAAACCCCTCCTGATATTTGAACAAAGATGGGCGTTTAGGCTCCAGACGGACCTATGTGGGCTCAATGATGATATACCTTGGGTAAACATTAGTACAGGACCCTAAAATAGAGTGTGTACACCTGGGATTCGAAAAACAATCCCCAGAGGAGAAACAAATGTTGTCTATTCCCCAAAAATTGGTCAGAATTTCCTGGAGGTAGACCTGTAGGAAGACTAGGGCTAGCCGAATACCCCATACCTCTTGAAACTGAGGCAGAGCCACGCTGTTTAATTATGACATATCTCTTTGTCTAAAAGCTTGGACTTTATTGTTAAAAGAACTTGTTGGAGACAAAGTGGAAACATCTTGATTCCTAATAGGAACTCCACTATGTCTTTGGCTAGAAATAAAAATGATTCGTTATGTGCCTAATTTTTTATCAGGAAGAGCCCTAGTTGGACATTACTTACAGGAAGCTCAAAAAAATGAGGTCCACCATTGTGAGAGAGAACAGATACATCCCGCTGGGGATACTATTTACTAAGGGACTATAAGTCCCATGTACCGTGCCATGTGTCATACGTTATGTGGCTAAACTATGCATCACGTGGGCACGCGGGCACAATGATCAAAATCGTACTACAATTCCCAAACTCCCGTGCGCTGTGTCAACATGTGATGTTGTTACACTACACACCACGTGGGTGAAGCAATGACAAGCCAGCATACATGCTTGGCTTTTAAACAGAGCGGCTGCAAACCCTCACTGTACAAGCGGCTGGGAGCGGATGCGCCCATGTGTAATCACGCAATGAGTCTTTTGATGTAGTAAGTGTGGTGCATGTGTATGCTTGCCCCGTGGTAGGCCTCCCATTTTGGATATGAACTCAAGCCTGTGCATACGGTACCTAGTTGGACTTGGTTATATGTGCATGCTACTATTGGTTACATAAGTGTGCCGTGAGAGGTGTGCTTGTGAAGTATCACTCACAACTTGACCGTGAGCAAGTGCCGCCACCTATCTGCACAATAACGAGCTTATGATCCTAAACAGTGATTTGAACAATAGCAAGCGTACGGATGCACCGCAAGTGGTGTGAATGCATTTTCCATTTTTTAAACCTTAAGGCTCTTATTCCGTATGTAAGTACTGGCTCTTCTTTCATATGTACTCATTAGCCACGCCTAAACAGACTACCGCCTACTGTAGTCTAGCATCACGCCGTGCAGAGAACAAGAGATGTGCAAGCCATATTTACTGTAATGAATGCCTTAAAAAGTACATTGAGGTATGGCAGAGACTTTATAAGAAGTAGGCGAGTTTGAGCCTAAGCTGGGCCGTAATTCGTGTGTTTGTTTTTCACATCATTAGGTGAGCTATTGAAGAAAGATCATACGATAGGAGGGTGTGTACTCTCTCTGTCATGTGTCCTGCTATCTTTATTAAAATAATTTCTCTTCAGTTTTCCTCAAAAAATATAATAGGCTAAATAACTAGTAGCCAACCCCCCCCCCCTCAAAAAAAGTGGTAGCTATCACGGTAAACATTGTTTACCACGCATGCGAGACAACGCATACCATTACAACGCAAGTCGGAACAACAACTTGCTGTAGGGGGCAGAAGGTGTTGGATTTAAAATCCAACACCTTCCCTACTGTTGCACAGACTGGAGTTGGAATAGTAAATTATACTATTCCAACATGCTGCGCCCCCTACAGCAAGTCGTTGTCCCGACTTGCTTTGTAAAGGTATGCAATGTAACAACGCGGTCGTTGTAACAACCGCGTTGTAATGGCATGCGTTGTAAACGCATGCGAACTAACGTGGCATATTCGTCTATCACACCTGAGAATATCTGTTTGCCCTCGTATGTTCTTCATTAGTGTGTGACTATAAAGGACATCGCTCCCCTCCCAGACCAGGATGCCAATACCCCCTAAAATCTATGGTAAGGGATAGTTTCATGTTTATAGGAATTACCTATATTGTTATAGTAGAATTAATTGAGTTTTGTTGTCCATAGTGCATGTGCATTGCATCTGCATGTCATTGTGTCACCTATCACAAGTGTTATTTTATACTAGCGTGCTGTGTAGTGTTACCTGAATGCCCACAGCATTATTACGAATTTAATGTGTGCTACTGTAGGGAAGTCCTCAAACGTATGTCCTTTCTTGTATTTTATACTTTTATAGGTTACTATTCCTTTCAGCTGCCAGGTAGGACTCCCCTGGTTTATTTGTTTGTTAGTCCGCATCTCTCTGCGATTAGTCTGCCTGAGAACTGTAGGGATCCACAGCCCTGAAGAATGCCTCAGACCTGTTAAGGCTACACACTGGGGCAGAAACATTTGGTTTAAGAGAGACGGTTTGAGTCATTGTCCTCTAACATGCCGTCTCAAGTCAGTTTTTAGGTGTATCTGAGGTCCCTATTATTAAAGGTGATATATTGGGGAACTTCAAGATATTTTTAATTAATCTGGAACCCGTCTTTGTCCAGTAGTTTTTATCCAAGAACTCTTCCCTGTCAGGCTCCGTCAGTTCGCCTTGTGGTATTATCTTTTTTTCTTCAAAATATTTTTATTTAGATTTTCAAAACCTGTAAGCATGGTGTTAAGACAACAATACGATAGCTGTCCGACTTCTGTGGGCAGACCGGTTAGGACGAGAGACAATGGTACAATAATTTTCAACATAGTACAGTATGTTAACATGAATGGCACTACAGCATTACTGAGAAGGCATGACGGCATCATCCCCATTGCAAGTAAGTCCATAATAGTCTATTCATTGCCCCCATATTTTGCGCAATTTACGTGGGCACCCTCTGCTTTTATAAGTTACTCTTTCTGCAGGCATAAATTTACTCCATACCCTTCCTCCATTCAATAAGGTTAGGTGCCTCAGGGGTTCCCCATCGCTTAGCTAGGTTTCGCTAGGCTACGTTCATTCCCAGGTTACATAACAGTAGTTTCATACGTGATATATCAACATCGTTAGGTATGCCTAGGAGAATATATTTGGGATCATCAGGAATTTGGGTCTCCAATATCGCACTTAATTCTGACCGTATTTGATGCCAGTATCCCTGTATGAGTGGACATAACCATAATGTGTGAATTAAATCTCCCTGGTCCCTCCCACACCGCAGGCAATCTGGTGAGGGTGCTCTGCCCATCGTATGGAGGCGGGCCCCGTCATAGTACGTCCTGTGTAGAATTTTCAGTTTTATGAGACGTGACCGGGATCTAATTTCCACCTCTCGTGGGAACATTAGCGCTGCTTCCCAGCCAATGTCTTCAAGTGTACCTATGTCCACTTCCCATGCGAGCCTCAATTTTTGGAGGGTATCATGCATATTATTGTTGATAGTTTTATAGGTGTATGATAATGCTTTTTCAGATAGCTAATCCATCAGGAGTCTACCTTCTAAGGGGGCGTATTCTGGGAGATCTGGGGGGATGATCACGACTTTCCAGGTGTGTGCCAGTTGTAAGTATTTGTATTGCTAGTGGCCGTGGAGTTGAAATTCACGCTGTTGAGAAGTAAAGGACATTAGGGAGCCACCTTCTATTAGATCACCCACTTTGAAAATACCTATGTAGTCCCAGGAAGTAAAGCCCTTAAATTTGGTAATTTCATTTAGGATTCTGCCCATCCATAGTGGCATTTCCCGTGTGATTTTTTACTTCCAACCCATATAAGAATTTGCCGTGTCCCTTGCTTCCAAAGTAATTGGGGTAGCTTGTAGAAGAGCGGATCTCCCTCTACCGCCATAAAGAAAATGGTGATATAGGAGTGTCTGGAATTGGGTTTGTTCAAGGGCATAGGTGGGATGACCTCTATCCATATATCCCCAGTCATTGATGGCTATTAAATGCGATGCCCAATAGTAATCCTGGAGATGAGGGAGGCCTATGCCTCCAGTATATGGGTTACTTTTCAGTTTACGTAGTGCTATTCTCGGATGATCGTCGTTCCATAGGAGTTTCCTCAGTTCGCTCTCAATGCGAGTGAAAACATCATCCGAGAGTCTGTAATATGTATTTTGTAGACTAGAGCGTATATGAATTTTGGAAGAGTGATCATTTTAAATATTGCCGCTCTTCCCAAGAGTGTCAAGGGAAGTCGTCTGCATCAGATTTGAAATCATTTCATATTTTTTTAACATTGTGACGGATACATCGCTCCGGGTTTGTCGTGGCATAGATCCCTAAATATTGGTATCCTTCTCTAGATAAATTAAGTTGTTGGGGAGGTTGGCCGCATCAAAGATTCCACCAACAGGAAAAAGTACAGATTTTTCCCAGTTTATCATATATCCAGAGTAGGAACGATAGCGTTTGCACACATGGAAGACGGCTGAGATCGAGTCTGTGGGACAAGTAAGATAAAGCAGAATATCATCTGCGTACAGGGATATTTTTCTTCTGGGATCAGAGAGCCCTCAATTTGGAAGCCTTTAATGTCAGGGTGAGTCCGAATCAGACAAGTCTGGTGGTATCCTACCAGTGCGGGGAGAGGATGCTGACGATGAAGCATGACACAAATATATGTGTGAGGCTTCCTCTTCCATAGAATGGTCTTCCCTCATTTTCTGACAGGAATTCTGTGACGTCCATACTTTGGACTTTGATTTGAATCCTCAAAATTTGGGAAACAGTCTATCTTTTCTTATTGTGGAGCCACCGTTCCCTTGTTGTGATTGAGAGTCTAACTAGGGAGGATGTACGGTGAAGTGACTTCCCTCTCTCCCCTTATGTGATAAAAGTAAGTCAACAGACCACCTTTCCTCCAGGAGTTATTAATTTTGCCGATTTCACCAAGGATAACCCTCACAAATTATTCTTCTGACATAACACATATACAGTGGCATAGCAATGATAACATGGACCCTAATGCAAGCATGAAAAAGGGGATCTGTACCCCAGTTGAGTAGTAAAATATAATAGATAAAGTTACAGAGGGTAACTAGCACCCTTAGGCCCCAGTGCAAATGCACCTGCTGCACTATTGATTGCCAGGTCCTTGCACAAGTAAACCTTCCCTTTAGGGTACTAATTGTGACCTGTACACTTGGGGCAACAGTGTTAGTATTTTTTGTTGCAATTATAAGCACGATGAGCCTTAGCAAGAAGGGACATGGCTTATAAAGAGGAAGAGGTGGGGAAGAGTCTCTCGGCCATGCAGACAACAAGAATGGGGTGTCCTTGCTTCCCAACACCTCACTCATAACAACAATCTTCATCGTTTCATGGTCGGGGAATGCTGGATGCATCAGACCCTCCCATGCAGGAGCACGGAGACCTACATGCCAACATAAAGGGCCTGATTATGAGTCTGGCAGTCCATGGACCACCAGACTCATGGTGGTGTGGCGGTCAAGCCACCGCTGCACCGGCGGTCCGACCGCCCCATTACAAGTTGTGCAGTGGGACCGCCATTGCACTGCTGCAACCGCCAGGCATCAGAGATCCCTGGTGGCGGCATGGCAGTCTTGAGGCTGCAATATGCTTGGCGGAACCGCCATGGTCCCGCCAAGCATATTACGAGTTTCCTCTCCACCATGGTTTTCATGGTGGTTCCTCCTGCATGAAAACTGTGGTGGAGAGGAAACAAAGGGGACCCTACCGGACCCCTGTTGCCTCTCTGCCATGGGGCGCATGCAAGGGGGCACATGTTGTGCCCCCTGTGTGCATGCACCACAGTACTTGCACTGCATGGACTGCACCAGTCCGTGCCGTGCAGGTACTGCCTTTGACGTTCCAATTGCGGTGCCTATTTTCAGATGCACTGCCGTGGGACCATCAAATAAACACTCGCCAGACATGAGAAAACCTGTAATCTGGCGGGCGGTGCGCACATGGCTTCGGTAGTGTGGGAACATAGTGGTGGCGTACTGCCTGCTCCAGCACCGCCAAAAGTTATAATTGGACCCTAACTGTTTACATCAGAAGAACCACATCAAGCCATGAACTAGGGGAGTGCAAAGGGAGAAAGCATTAGCAATGTCAGTGGGTCAGGCCTTGGCAGGCTGGTGCAATGGTAAAAATATTTTAATTTTCTATTGCAAGAACATGGCACAAAAAGAAAAGAAAAAATATGCCAGCCACGTCAACGTGGTTGATATATGTTTGGAATGCACATTTGAAATGTAAAAACATTCAATGAAGTGGCTGTTTTGTTAGTAATTTTTGTTTAAAAATAAGCCTTTCAGTTGTAATTCCCGTGTATTATTATTTGTGAAGGAGACAAGAAGAAATCGCCACCCAACCATGCACCTAGTTTGCAAGGAGCTACTATGTTAAAATGTCATTCTGGAACACCAACTTTAAAAAGTGATGGGAAATAAAACACCGATTAAGTGGGAACCCGAATTGCAGACAGAATAAATTGCCCATTTTTAAAATTCAGATAAAAAAATTAAATAAAATGCCTACTTTGAACCAGATTTGTCAGTGAAGAGAAACAAACCGTTTTGAGGCAGATGTCAACAATGTGCAGAGCCTTGTGTATTCACTCATAGTGAAGGGAGCCAATGGGGAAAGAGGTCTGACCTATTGACCCATGCTGTATGCTGTGGTGGTTAATAGCAAATTGTGAATGACAATTAGACTAATGAATGACGTTCTGACCAAAAGCTCCTCAGTGTATGTTTATTAAGTTTGGATTTTGTGATACACAATAGTCTGGGTGAGACAGCTAAAGCTGTCTCAAATGGCAGAGTTAAAAATCTTGGACCCAGCAAAGCAGAACTCAATCAGGAAAATAACTGAGCAGTTCAGTGGGAAGTGTCTGCCCCAGATACTGTAAATTGTAAGCCCTCCAGTTTGGGTGGTTTAGATGTTATCATTTAACTTGCACAAAGCACTTACAGAGAGGCCAGCAGGAAATGGCTTAGAAAAAAGAAAACTATGCAACTTGCTGTATTTTAGCTTAAGAATGAAAATATATCCCATGGTACTTTAGTCAACTAAAAGTTAATGGGTTTTCTGTTTACAGCAGTGAATAAAAAAAGATATCAACAGAAGTATAATAAACATGGACTAAGTGCTCTCGAGGTGAGGCAAAGATTTTTGTCTTACGAACATAACTTTTTTATTTGGATTTTGATGAGGAGAAAATTTGGATCCAGTCACCTAAAAGGTTTTCTTTCAGTCTTCCAGTTTGAAAATGTCCCATTTTGCACAAGTTAGCACTCTATAAATCCAACATACATGTGAGGCAGACGTGTGCTTGGCAACTACAAGAAAACTCACAATTGCTGTAAACAGTCTTTCTGGAACACCAATTGCAATGATCGAGTCAATCTGTTGGACGCAGTGCTTAATCTGTAAAAAAACATAAGTGCCAGGGCCCTCGCCAGGAGTCCACTGCAGCTTTCACCACTCATTGCCCCTGCCATCGCTACCAATGACAGTACCAACACAACTACTAACCATCAGATACCTAAAAGTTTGACAGTTCAGACTATTTCATTCTCCAACGCAATAAGAATGGCTTAGGTGGCAGGTATTAGTCATTTCCGATGTACATAAAACTAATGAACAACTGTGGTCGTGCTCATCTCTAAATTCGACAAACAGCACCACCATGTGGCAGACTATCATAAGTGCCTGTGTTGACAATTAAGTGCCGGTGCCAAGCACCGGAAACCACCGGCTCAAATTAAGCACTGGTCGGAAGACAATGTCAGTTGTTACATCTCTAGTTTTTACATCAGAGACATTACAAAGCGGAGATTACATCGGAAGTGCTTTTGCATTGCGGCACTTTGCATCATGAGTACTTTGATTCACAGGTACGGTTGTAAGTATATATTTTTTAATATATAGTTAGAGGTGTCTATATATATTTATATAGGCAAATATGTACACATATAGATGCAATGACAGTGAAACACATGCCAGGGGTTGCTTTTATTCATTTCAGGTTGGCTTGGATGATATTTTACCAATCCAAAGCTGTAAGACCGTGCCTGGAGTGGTAAAAGGCTTTTGACATTTTTCCGCTCTGCAAGGATGGCACTTGCTAATCCTATGCTTAAAGACTTTGCTGTAAAAATGGCAAACTGCTATGTCACTTTCTAGCTCAGCGTGGATGGCACTGTGCTAATCCTATGCTTAAAATCTTTGCTAGAAAAGAAGTCATCTGAGGTGAGCAGATTCAGAATGTCGTTGGTGTTGTAGGATGCTCTATACATGAGTTGCTGTCCATCTAAACTAGGGAACTGCCCAGAGTTCCTTGTTGCCTTTTTTTTTTTACATATATATGTATGTGTATATTAATGTGTATATATATATATCCTGCTCAAAGGTTGCCACACGCTTAGGAAGCAGCACGCCATTTCGTCTCAAGCCTCTGTAGGCATGACAAAATAACTGCTAGAACTTTCCTGCATGTCGTGTGCCGTCCGTACCATCAATAAAGGCTTGCAACCTTACGCAGCTGTCCGGGTGCTTCCTAAGCGTGTGGCAACCTTTGAGCAGGATATATATATATATATATATATATATATATATCTCCACATCCACATATTTGTACTCACACCATATATAAATATATATATGAAAATATATTGTGTCAAATTTAATTAAAATAAATAAACTAATATTATTTTCACCTATTTTATATTTATTTTTAAAATCTACCCTGATGTAATTTCAATTTTAATTTATATTTTAATTTAATTAAAATTATTTTTTAAATACTTTTCCCTAACCCCTAAAAACTTGTTGCTACCCCTATTCAATTTCCACCCTATAACCCTAAAAACTCCTCACTAGCCCTGTTCACAACACATCCATATCCCTTAAAACTACCTTCTACCACCAAGCGCTACCCATCCTTGGGCCCTAAAAACTTCTTGCTATCTCTATTGACAGTCCATCTATAAGCCCTAGAAACTCCTTACTATCCCTATACACTCCCCATCACTGAACCCTATAGCACTTTACTATCCCTATACACTACCCACCTATAAATGCTAAAAACATTTTACTCCCCCTATACACTACCCATCAAGAGCCCTAAATGCTCCTTAATACCCCTCTACACAACTCATGCTTTGACCTTTAACAATAAACACATTGCTACCCCTGTACACTACCCATTCCTGACCCCTAAAAACTCATTACTACCCCTATGCGCTACCCATCCCTGAGCCAATACACTCCTTTCTACCTCTATACCCTACTCATCTCTGAGCTCTAAAACGACCTGCCTACCCCTATACACTATCCATTCCTGAACCATAAAACAACTTGCTACACCTACACATCCCACCCCTAACCCCTAAAACACCTTACTACTCCATTCACTACCAATGTCTATATCCTAAAAACAATTACCACCCCTTTATATATTTAATCAAATTTAAATCATTAACCTAAATTTTATTCTAATTATTAAACAAATCAGTAATTTATTAATAATTAGTTTCATTGAACAACAAAAATAAAATAATGTCACTAAATTATTACTCAAATGTAATTATTTCAATCTAATTTTTAGAAAGTATTTACGTATTTCTTAATTTTTACATTAAATTACTTGGTAATACATTAATTTTACTTAACAATCAATTGAATTTCATTTAAATTCCTATGCTTTAAAGTAGTCTAACCTCAAGAATACATGTATATATGTTCATCTCAGAGACATTTTGCGGGTTTTTGTGCAAGATCACAGTAGTTTACTTGGCAGAATTACAAAAAAGGTACCATCCCTGAAGACGGTGGCTGATCGGCCTCTCTAAGTTAGGCATCTGGTCCGTACAAGGGGATTTTCTGAAGCAGCACATCCAAAAGAGCAATTTTCCAAATGGAAGAGGCAGCAGTAGCTCAGCCATCTTTAAGGCCACCTCCCTCTGCACTAAAAGTGAAATAGGCCAAATCAGGGGAGGGCTGAAAGGCAACCTGCTATAAGCAGCAACATGAGTTTTAGGTCGAGCCTGGGCAGCGCATGTGCTGCTCTGCGAGGCATGCTGTATAGAGGAAGGGACTTGAAACTCCGCCCACTCTCCGCCCACATTTTTCATTGGCTTGTATCATTGTCCACTGCAAACTCAGGCTGTTCACTGGTCAAAAGGCTTAGTAGTCCCTCCTTAGTACCGCTTTGTCTCATTTTGTAACTTACGAATTGCGACACCCTCTGTTACGTGTGTTGTTGCTCAGTAGGCTTTAATTACAGCCACCGAGCGCTATTTTTTCAAATAGAGTTGTCCTTCCGACTGTTGCATGCAGGACACGCTTTCTCCTAACACTTTTAAAAAATGTTAGCATGCATTTGCAATGCAATAGGTCTCGCATTTGCGAGAGTTTAAGCGATTGGCATTGTAAATGACAATGCCTTTTATTTATCTGTTTTAAAAACAACACATAAATAAAAGGCATTGTCATTTACAATGCCAATAGCTCAAACTCTCATAAATGCAAGACCTATTGCATTGCAAATGCTTGTTTTGACTGGGAACCAGTATATACTGAAGAACACTCTTTGCATGACATAGGGAAGCCTGAGCTCCGCTCTGCTTGCAAAGATTGAACTTGCAAACCTTTTACAAAATTTTGCTTTGCAATAGTTTACCTAAGGTCCTGAATTTACAGGCTTTGGTGTGGCCTAACTACTTTGCCACAGAAGTATTTGTAAAGGAAACCGCTTTCTGCAAGACTACAGCTGATGGATGTAATGGAACGGATGTGGCCTAACGGCCAGAGCTGCCGACTTTGGAGCTGGGGACCCAGGTTTGAGCCTTGGCGTTGGCTCAACAGCCTGTGATTCTGGGCAAATCACTTAATCTCCCCTTGCCCACCAAAAATGAATGTGTCCTCTTTTAAGGTAACTGGTGCTCATGTAAAGCCTCCAATACCTTCGGGTTGAGTTCGCGATATGCAAAACTGAAAAAAGAAATAATGAACAATATAAAGGGGCCATCCAGTTAATAATATCACAAAAGTTCTAAAAACTCTGGCTGAAATCATCAAACAAAGAAACATTCTGTAAACATTATTGTTGGCAATTGTTAGAGATGCAGAACTGGACAAAGAGAACTGTTTTTACTCTCCCGTGGATGGACTCTATAAAAACGTAGGGTGCAGCTTCTAGTATATTGGCATTAATCAAGTCACCAGTACGTTTCTCAGTACTTGATCGAAGGGTGGCTAACTGTAAAATAACTTATATTAAAGTTAAATGAATTTCCAGCCAAAACACCCTTGACATTAAAGATGTGTGGTCTGGGGGCGTTGCTTGGGAGCCACCGATGTCGGACGCGTGAGCCTGTCACTCCGCACCGGCCCGAATTCTGTTCTGCAAACCAATAGCCCACCTGCCTGATAAACTGCAGGGTGGATGACACCACCCGGGGATTGCCTGGGACATGCAAATCCACCACTCGGAAGCTCCGAAAGAGCCCATCAGACTGTAGTCGAGAAGATGCGCTCCGTGAAAGGTCGGGATCCTAGATGGCGGCTCCGGCCTGCTGAACGGAAGAAACAGAGAGGTAGGGTCTGGAGCCTCTTCGAAGACAGAGAGCATCCAAGAACCGAGAGGCCCCTTGGAGACACTGTGAAAGGAGTGGTCTGATACTGGGGGTGAAGCTTAAACCCGACACCGGTGAGTGTGGCCGAGACTGCAGGAAGGGACTCGGAGTCTGGCCAGGGTGCCTCAACGCACAGCTGGATGACGGACTGGTGAGCTCATTGTTCCCCTGAGCGCCTGTTATTGGATCGGCCTGGCTGGGAGTGGGGCCTGCCCAGCAAGTCTTGTGCGGCGGAGGCCGCAGATAGCGGGAACACCTAGGCAGACAGGGCGATAGGAGCTGGCCACTATTGGAGGATGTATTAAAGATTCGCCCTGGCTTGTGGCCCGGACCAGACCTCGGATGTAATATACTGCTGGCGGAGCTGCTACAGAGGTACCAGCGGTTTCCCCTCCGCTCCTGCAAAGAGTCGAGTACGCACCGAGCGAGTGCCTGCCACTGCTGCTTGTAGTTGAACACTGGTAGGGCCAAAAAAGGGGTGAGGCCGGGGCACATAATAAAGCAGAGTAGATGGGGGTGAGAGGCTGCTATAGTGGGCCATGCTCTGAAGTGGGGCTATGCATCACCGCCTTATTCTCGCTCGTCACTACTAGAGGCCCTGACACGAGTAACGGATGATTTGACCCCCCCAAGACAAGCATCACCACAGGGCCCTGGTGACCTGGGGGTCCAGGGTGCACGGGGTGAAGAGTAGCCCACCTGGGAAATTGGGAAGCTCACCTGCTGGACCCCTCTTCTGCCCCCTTGCTGGTGCACAGTGCTGAGATCGTGGGATTTGCCTGGCTACAGACGATGCTCCTGAAGGTGCCTACCTGGTCAAAATGGGAAAGGTCAAGGCAGAGACGGTGGGAGTGCCCTCGGACTTTGGAGAGGACGCTGCTGAGCAACAACAGGAGCAATCAGGATTGATGGCCCTGGTGGATCCCGTACAACAACAACTGACCACAATTCTGGAAGCTATTGCGACACCAAAGCCACACTCCATCAAGACATCAGTACTGTCTCAGTAGGTCTGGGGTTGCTCAGAGCTGAACACCATAAACTGGCAGAAAGGGTAACAACTGCAGAACCCTCAATCGAAGAACTTACTCCTGCACAACAGGCACTAGCACACCAAGTCACAGACCTTACTGGCGCAAGGCTGAGGATGCGGAAAGATGAAACAGGAGGAACAATATCAGGGTAGTCCGAATACCGGAGGGGATAGAGAGGGGAGATATGATTGCCTTTCTAGAACCTTGGTTACGCAATACAGTGGCGCCAACTGGTCTCTCGACATTCTACACACTTGAAAGGGCGCACAAGGTCCCCGCCCGCACTCCTGCACCAGGACGCCCACCATGACCCGTGGTGGCTAGACTTCTTCATTATAAAGATCCTGATGCCCTTCTACAAAAAGCACGCTCCATTGGCCCATTCGTTATAGACAATAGCAAGGTTTCTATCTTCCCTGATTACACTGCAGAAGTGCAAAGGCGAAGGACCTCATTCCTTGAAGTCAAATGAGCACTGCGTGAAGAGAATCTACAATTTTCCTTAATGTTCCCTGCCAGACTCCGTATAATGCTCGAAGGGAAGATGTATTTCTGCGACAAATCTGAGGCGGCCTGGGAATGGCTCGAATCCTATAAAACCAGGGGAACACCCCGAAAGTTGGACACTGCCTCCACGACTAAGGACCCGCGGTTCAGGAAGAGAAAAGCAATAAGTCCAAACGGAGACCATCCAAAAAACCAAGTCCCTCCCAGACTGAGAAAGAGAGAGCTGCAGCATTACAGGCAGTGACCGACATCATGAAAGAAAGAGAACCACTCTCTGAACCTGGCTCCCGTTCTGCTAAGGGGACCGGTGACTCGGACTCAGATGCCTCCCGTGCTGATAGCATCACGTTGCCTGGGATCACCCAGAGAACGGCGGACGATCTTTGAACTGTCGGATTCCCCTGGGTGGTGTCGCTCACCAAGAAGATATGGAACATTTCGTTACCACTTAATCTGAGCCGACTGGGGGACTTTATTGACCGGTCCAGAGCAAATTGGTCCCTATTTGACTGTACACATCCTGTAGCCCGCCCCCTTGCGGAGGGCCATATCTCTCATAGGTTGGAATCTCCAGTTGACCATGATAATCTGTTTGCAGTTTGGGCGTCTGGTCGTTGTCAGGCTGCTCTGGGGTAAAGGAGTTTTGTTTTGCCGGGGTTTCTGTTGATGCGTTTATGTTATAACTGCAGGGGAGGCCCTAGCTCATTCTATCTGGGATGGCCTGGGGGGGCTCTGTAGAGCTAAAAATGCCACCTGATGATGGAGCCCCCCAAGTGATTCCTTACATGGAACATTAGCGGGATGGGCTCTGCCTCAAAATGGCATAATCTACATAGACACTTACGGAGGAGGGGAATTCAGATAGCCATGCTGCAGGAGACACACCTAACTGCCAGTGAGGTTGAGAAACTGTGCAGAAGATGGAGAGGGCAAGTATTTGCAACCTCATACTCTGCATATGCCAGGAGAGTGTTAATTTGGATACAGGCCGGAGTACCCTTTGAAACCCTGCACACATTAATGGAAAAAGAGGGTAGATATCTACTATTGCAGGGTAAACTGTTTGGGGGTGAGGTTATACTGGGCAGTGTCTATGCCCCTAATCAAGACCAGGTCTCTTTCTTCCGGGATCTCTCCGCTCCTTTGGCTGAGATGGCAATGGCAGACAAGCTCCTGGGAGGTGACTTCAACAGTGTCACTGATACCGCGCTAGATCGCTCCCATTCCCCGCTGCCAGACACCCTGGCTCATCGTACGACAGCAGGGTTCCGGTATTGGGTGAGACACTTGGGACTAGAGGACATTTGGAGAACACAACATATGGGGGACAGAGACTACTCGTACTATTTTCCCATACATCAATTACACACCAGGCTAGACACCTTCTTATGCACCCCTGACCTGGACAGCTCTGTCACCCACACAGAATATTTGGGGTGTACGCTCTCAGATCATAGTCCTCTGTTGTTGACCTTTAAACATGCGGGGGTACGCCCACAAATCCCACTATGGCGTCTTAACACATTCATGCTAGAAGATGTTTGTTTTAAGGAAACCACGGGTGCTGTAATAGATACCTATTTTTCTAATAGTACGCGAACTGCATCCACAGCACTATTGGAATGGGAGGCGTTTAAAGTAGTGATAAGGGGACACTGCCTGGGACAGTCAACAGGGGCACAGAGAGAGCTGCACCAGGAATTGGAGGACCTGGAGAATAGGTTACACGTGCTGGACAATGCGCAGGGAACTAGTCCAGATGCGCAGGATGCTCTACGAGAGATGCGAACACTATACCACCAGACTCTTGAGAGGCTGAGATGCCACGACTATAAGGGGAATCTTACTAAAGTGCAAGAGGAGGGGTGGAGGCCTGGTAGATTGCTGGCATGGTTAATTAGACCAGAGACACGAGGGTCCCAGATCACCCATATCCGGACGGACACTGGGGACTCTGTCCATGACCCCGAGGTGATTAATGACCTCTTTCGAGAATATTGTGCAGCTCTCTATGGGTCACCCCCACCGGCTCCCCGAAAGAACAGAGGGAATTCCTGGCAGCAGTAGAGCTTCGAGTGCTGGATCGGCAGGGGTGGAGGAGTTAGGGGGCCCTGTGACAACACAGGAGATTCGGGGGCCATAGGTAGTATGGCCACTTGGAAAACTCAAGGTCCTAATATCCTCCCTGCAGAATTTTACTCGGTATATGCCTCATGATTGGCCCCATGCCTAGAAACCCTATATTCAGAATCTCTGAGGCTAGGTCACCTCCCGGAAACTACACGGGACGCATTAGTGATTCCACTCCCTAAGACAACCGCTTTCCATGCTTAATATGGATTTTAAAATACTCAGAAAAATTATGGTGCTCCGTTTACTCCCATATATGCCTACTCTGATCCATGCAGATCAGAATGGGTTTATCCCATCTCGGAACACACCATGCAACTTACGGAGGTTGTACTCTGCATTATACCACCCTGAGGTAAGGCTTACACCACAAGTGGCCCTCCTATCGATAGACCTGGAAAAGGCCATTGATACAGTAAAATTGGATTATCTGATTAAAACCATGAGATGTATGGAACTCGGAGAGGGCTGGTTGAAATGGGTGACAATGCTCTATGAAAAACCTGTTGCGCGTGTCAAGACAGGAAAAATAGTATCCACACAATACAAGATCTTCCACAGCACACGACAGGGCTACCCACTGTCGCCCCTCCTGCTTGCCCTAACGATCGAGCCCCTGGCGGGACTGTTCAGACAGGGGGTGCACGGATGGGCCTAACTGTGGGGGGACAGACCCACATTATCTCCCTATACGCAGACGACCTCTTAATCTAGCTTAGTGTTGTGGACATGGGCTCTGCAACAGCTCTAGACCTGCTGGGACAGTTTGAGCGCCTATCGGGACTGAAAGTTAACAGGAGTAAAACCTATTTATTCCCTGCAACAGTGGATCTGCCCCGCCCCCTTGATCTCCCTGTAGGCCTCAACTGGGCCCCCTCCACCTTTAGATTCCTGGGGATTTATATTTCCACTCCTTAGATGATCTACGTGAGGGAAACCTCAGAAGGGCTCTCAGATGGCTTCGGTCATGCGTCCACTTCTGGTGCTCCCTTCGGTTACCAATTATGGCCCGGATCTCCCTGTCTAAAATGGTTATGCTGCCATGCCTGCTATATTTTTTCATTAATCTTCCAATCACCATACCTGCCACATGGTTTAGACAGTTAGATACACTACAGAGGGATCTTATATGGGAGAAAGATAGAAGGAGAGTATCCTTAGCAACACTGCAGCGCCCCGTGACAGAGGGTGGTTTGGGGGTGCCAAACTTCGAGCTCTATTTTCTGGCCTCCCAACTGCAGTGGTTGGTGCAATGGCTGGAGGGTACGGATCCCGAAAGTGACGGATAGGACAAATTCTGGAACCTGTACAGATCTACTGTTGGCCCAAATGCTTGACGCGGCCGTGGTAATCCCCCGACAATCTCTGTTACAGACCACAGCACTGCAATGCTGGAAGCACTGCATGGTCAAAGTGGCAAAGACCCCTTTGTATACCCAGGTTCTGCCTCTGGTTGGCCTACTGCATGGTAACCCCAAGACGATGTTCACTCTTGAACAAATGAAAGCCTGGACTGAGGAGGGACTGGACACAGTGGGAAACTGCTACCAACAATCTTCCTTGGCCTCCTTTGCAGAATTAGTTGAGAGCTTCTTCCTTCAACCTGGCCAGTTTCTGGTCTGTGAAGCTGTAGTGCGGACATTTAGGGAGCTATGGGGTGAGGGCCGGGAAGAACCCACAAGCAGTCTTACACTCTACACTTACTCTTGGGGCTGCGAGGCACCAAGTTAAATGTTGTTTCCGGTCCATGGAAGACCAGGCTTGGCAGTTTGGGCTGGACGGTTCCCATATGGCACAGGGTCAAGACTGATTTGCATGTGGCTGGGTCTGAACTGGGGTGGTGAAGTGAGCTAAAGAACGATGATGGATTCAATCCAGATCTGTGACTGGGAGTGAGTGTCTGAAAAGTTTCAGCTCTCCGTCCATCATCTCCTTGTGTTTGCTTTGTTCGCCCTAATACGACAGGGTATGCCCAGACGTGGGTCCTTTGCTCACTTTGCCACTGGATTCAAGCAAGCCTGGCTGATGAGGGGTGTTACCCTGAAACCGGTCCCAGGATGCTTGTCTCCGGTCCAGGGAAGACCTGGCTTGGCATTTCGGGCTCGACTGTTCCCATGAGGCACTGGGTCAAGACTGATTTGCATATGGCTGGGTCTGAACTGGGGTGGAGAAGTGAGCTAAAGAACGATGATGGATTCAATCCAGATCTGTGAATGGGGGTGAGTGTTTCAAAAGTTTCAGCTCTCTGTCCATCATCTCCTTGGGTTTGCTTTGTTTGTTCTAAGTTGGCAGGGTATGCCCAGACGTGAGTCCCTTGCTCACTTTGTGCCCGATTCACAAAAGTAACCTGAGACAAAATCCTAACTTTACGACTTTCGGTATTCACAGAAGGCATTTAGGAGTACTAAAGTTAGGATTTTGTCTCAGTCAATCTTAAGTTTTGGTCTTAAGTTAAACTTAAGACAAACTTAAGTTTAACTGAGACAAAATCCTAGTCGTAAAGTTAGGATTTTGTCTCAGTTAAACTTAAGTTTGTCTTAAGTTTAACTTAAGACCAAAACTTAAAATTGACTGAGACAAAATCCTAACTTTAGTACTCCTAAATGCCTTCTGTGAATACCGAAAGTCGTAAAGTTAGGATTTTGTCTCAGGTTACTTTTGTGAATCGGGCCCTTTGCCACTGGATTCAGGCTAGCCTGACTGATGAGGGGTGTTACCCCGAAACTGGTCCCAGGATGCTTGTTTCCGGTCCAAGGAAGACCTGGCTTGGCAGTTGGGGCTGGACTGTTCCCATGAGGCACAGGGTCAAGACTGATTTGCATATGGGTGGGTCTGAACTAGGGTGGCAAAGTGAGCTGAAGAACGATGATGGATTCAACTCAAATCTGTGACTGGGGTGGGTGTCTGAAAAGTTTCAGCTCTCCGTGCATCATCTCCTTGTGTTTGCTTTGTTCACCCTACGTTGACAGGGTATGCCCAGACTTGGGTCCCTTGCTCACTTTGCTACTGGATTCAAGCTAGACTGGCTGATGAGGGGTGTTACCCCGAAACCGGTCCCAGGATGCTTGTCTCCGGTCCAGGGAAGACCTAGCTTGGCATTTCGGGCTGGACTGTTCCCATGAGGCACTGGATCAAGACTGATTTGCATATGGCTGGGTCTGAACTGGGGTGGAGAAGTGAGCTAAAGAACGCTGATGGATTCACCCCAGATCTGTGACTGGGGGTGAGTGTCTCAAAAGTTTCAGCTCTCCGCCCATCATCTCTTTGTGTTTGCTTTGTTTGCCCTAAGTTGGCAGGGTATGCCCAGATGTGGGTCCCTTGTTCACTTTGCCACTAGATTCAAGCTAGCCTGGCTGATGAGGGGTGTTACCCCAAAACCGGTCCCAGGATGCTTGTTTCTGGTCCAGAGAAGATCTGGCTTGGCAGTTCGGGCTGGACTGTTCCCATGAGGCACAGGGACAAGACTGATTAGCATATGGCTGGGTCTGAACTGGGGTGGTGAAGTGAGCTAAAGAACGATGATGGATTCAATCCAGATCTGTGACTGGGGGTGAGTGTCTGAAAAGTTTCTGCTCTCCGTCCATTATCTCTTTGTGTTTGCTTTGTTGCCTCCAACTGATAGAAGGACATGATTCTTACTATTGGTAGACCCAGCAGGGCCTCGGATCGGAAGCTTTGGAACCCTACTAAATTACTGTTGCCGCACCAGTGTGAAGAACCTCTACTTCCTGAAAAAGATATGGTACCCAAAGAGTGAAGAAACTTTCAATGAAGAATCAATATCTTGTCTCTGTAGCCATTAATAAAAATCCGGATCTAGCATCAGTACTGTCTTTCAATAATCTTTCTCACTACACCCATCCTGAGTTTTTCTATTAAACTCTTGCACTTTTCACCACCTTTGCTCAAGTGACGTCAACAGCCCCTTTGCAACTCTGTAAACAATGGGACATATGTACAAGCCCCTTTCGCCACCACAACGTCATCTATATTGACGTTGTGGTGGCGATAGGGGCTGCCCCTTATGTACAATGCAGCGTTAAGCCACTGGTGTTGTGGTGGGCGTTCCACAGCAACACCCATTCATTTTGACGCTGCCCCCTATGTACAAGGGTGGCGTACATAGGAGGCAGCGCCAAAATTAGGACCAGGTAAAAACTGGTCTTAAGATGGCGAAACGAGGAGAAATGCATTATTTCTCCTCGTTTTTGCTTTTTCTATGTGTGCTGCCTTGTGCAGCACACATGGAAAGAGCAAAATGCCATGGTTTGTTTATGTGTAGGAAGGTGTCCCTTCCTGCACATAAACAAACTATTAAAAAAATGCCATTTTGTCACTTTAATGTGTGCTGCATGAAGCAGCACGCATGAAAGTGACAGGATGGCATTTCTAGGATTTCTAGGATTGTTTATGTGCAAAATCCTCCCCTGCACGCAGACACTCTTGCACTCTGGTGCAAGGGTGCCTGTGTTGGCGCTAAGTTGCTAAACTTAGCGCCATCACAGGGGGAAACACAAGGCTGCACCACATTCTTGTACATATGGTGCAGCATTGCGTTTCAGAAGTGGAGGCGAGAGGCGTTAAGCCAGGAAGGCTAACACCTCTCTCCTCCACTTCCTTGTACATATCCCCCAATATTTTTAAGCTTTGATTTGTGTATTTCCGTAACAGTGTATCCTGAATTGCAATATATGTGCCTTTTTTCACGTGAGCCCCTTTGAGAAATATAAATAACAGCGACATTGATAATTTTAGGAGTTCTGCAGGGTTGATCATTATTGAGTAACTTTCAATGCAGGGATGCTTTATATCCTTGTGAGCGAAGCAAAGATGGAGGGACAAGGGAGGGATACACATCATCAATCCTTTATTATCAAAAGGATTTGTGAAGAATGAACAAATGTTCAGAGATGGAGGGTTGGCAAGGTGTCCAACACAATTGGTTATTAGCACGTGAATTACATTTTGAACAGAATTTAGTAATGAAGGAGACATTCAGTGATCCATACACACAGGGGCATATTTATTAAACAATCACGCAGCGCAGCAAGCCATCTCGCTGCGATGCGCTGCGTGATAGGGAAAGGGCAGGAATGTGCCGTATTTACTATTATACGGCGCATTTCTGTCTTTTTCCCTGCGCTGACGCACAATGTTCTGCAAAGCGCCAACGCCGGCACCCTTGCACCGTGGTGCAAGGGTGCCAGTGTTGCAAGCAGGATTGCTTTTGTGCAGGAAGGGAAACCTTCCAGCACAAAAACAATATTTTCCTCTTTCTATATGTGCTGCAGAATGCAGCACACATAGAAAGAGGAACAAACGAGGAGAAATGAAGATATCTCTCCTCGTTACGCTTCGCCTAGGAATGCGTAGCATTTTGATGCATTCCCAGTTCTACTAGTAATGATAAATCTAGGAATGTGCCAAAATCCATGAGTGGATGCATGGGAACACCCACGCTCCACCCATGGAACACTTCCCTGGGGCAGAGTAACGCAGCGGTTTGTGCTGCGTGGCGGAACTCTAGATTTATCAAGCCACTCAGAGCCACTACAGGTTGCCTTGCGTGGCTTGATAAATCTAACTTAAGAGTTGCGTCGCTCTTGCGCCCCGTTGCGTGGTGCAAGGCTGAAGCAACTCTTTGATAAATTTGACCCACAATGTCTATGGACCAAGAGTTAGACGGGTTGTCCCGAGAGCTCTTTTTATAAATAGGAATAATTTCAGTCCCCTGACAATGTCTTCCTTATCTTCTATTCAAATAACGAAAGCAGGAGGGCTATGAATTTAAGAGTCTTTTATCAATATTCCTATAGATAATCACTTTCTTGACTCATATTGTAGCACTCTTAGAAATCTTGCACCAAAGGTGCCCAAAAACATTTCTTTTCTAGTGAGTTTTCTTAGGTTTAGTGCTCTGATCGTATTTATTTCAATCTCTATGGTCAGCAGCTTGCCGATTCCATGAATACTCCAATTTCCCAATATATACGAACTCTCTCAGACTTTCCTCACCTTTTTCCTTATTTGATGCCTTCTTGTCTCTCGCACATGTTAAAGCATCCTAAGGACAGTAGGAGCGGCTATTATGCACCCTCAAAATCTAAGAGATTTCCTGCAGGGTTCATAAATGTCATGAGATTTATTTTAATTAAGATAATGAATAAATTAGGGTTCAGTAAATGCAGACTTCTACAAATACAATAATGAATTGTCCCAAATTCTTATTTATAAAATACTGGAAGGTAGGAATGCATCCCAGATATCAGATGCTAACTTGATCATATTACAAGCCTAATTTTGTTCAGAAATCAGTCTTCCATCCATCATCCTCTCTCACATAGAATAGAGGATATGTTCTGTGAAGATTTAGGGGCAGATTTACAAGGAAAGTGACTCAGTGCGTGCCGCAAGCCATTTGGCTGTGCTGCACAGAGTCACTTTCAAATCACAGGGCTGCAACATATTTACAACAATATGTCGCATCTCTGTGCTTCCCCCTGCGCTGGCGCACAAACTGCTGCCATGCACTAACGCAGGCACCCTTGCACCATGGTGCAAGGATGCCTGCGTCACGGGGATGATTGTTTATGTGCAGGAAGGGTTCCCTTCCTGCACATAAACAATCAGAAATGGCGTTTTACAACTTCTATGTGTGCTGCTTTAGCACACATTGAACTTGCAAAACGTCATTGTTTTAATGATTGTTTATGTGCAAGGAGGGAACCCTTCATGCACATAAACAATCACCAAAGGTGATTTCCTCTTAGTATGTGTGCTGCAGAATGCAGCACGCATAGAAAGAGGAAAACAACGAGGAGAAATGAATACATTTCTCCTCGTTGCGCCTCCCTATGCTTCCCCTGGGGAGATGTAGCATTCAGACGCATTCTCAGATTTACGATTTCTCGTAAATCTGGAAATGTGTCAGGTTCCATGGGTGTTGCGTGGCAACACCCACAGCAACGCCCATGGAACGCCCCTTTCACGCAAAGTGCTGCGTGCAGAGGGGCCATATTTACAAGGACAGGAAAAGTCATGCAGGGTGGCTTTTCCTGTCCTTGTAAATACGGGCAGGAAAATGCACCGCCGGTGTATCACAAAAAGTGAAGCATCAGCGGCGCAAGGGGCTTGTAAATCTGCCCCTTAGTTTGGTTTCTATGTTCAATGCTTTTACTAGATCTAATAAAAGAGAGATTAGGGTTATAGATGTATGCTAATTGTGACTATATTCACAACAGATAGAGCCAGATTCACAAAGGTAACTTACATTTTTTAGTAGGTTTACATTTTTTAGTAAGTTTACACTTTTGACTAAGTTTACTACTTTTCGACATTCAAACTTTTCTAGCAACTCACACTTTTGTTGTAACTTAGGGCCTGATTTAGATTTTGGTGGACGGGTTATTCGTGACCATTGTGACGGAGTAACCCACCAACAGAAATCTAAATCTGGCCCTTACACTTTTGTAGTGTGTCCAACCTCTGTTACTGCAAACCTTCCCATAGAAAATAATGGAGGTAGGGACTTATTACAAAAGTGTAAGTTACTACAAAAGTACAAGTTACTATAAAAGTGTAAGTTACTACAAAACTGCAGTTTGTGAATATCGAAAAGTAATAAACTTACTCAAAAGTGTAAGCTACTAGAAAAGTGCGATTTGTGAATAGCACTTTGTAGTAAGTTTTGCAGTAGAACTGTAGTACTATAAAACGTAATACAAAGTGAAGTTTGTGAATAAGGCGAATAGTGATCATGGGAATGAACTCTCCATTCCATTTATAGATGATGAAAAGTAGTGGAGCCATCAGTGATTTCGAATGCGTTGAGGTGCTCATTTTCTGTGTTCATGAGGGGATGGACTTTATAGCAACATCTGTATTACCAGACAGAAGTTTTATTCAGTGATCCAACTCTGTGTGAGGTGGAAATGTGTCCAAATCCATTAGTTCTGTCAATAAACCCTGTTTCACCACCGCTACCCAGGTCAAAAGGTCTGGAAGACTGACTAAATCTGCCAGTTCACTGACCCAACTTCTGGGGTTTAGCACTCCCAGACAACCCACATGGCCGGGTTGAATTTAGTAACAGAGAAAGCAAAAAGAGTTCAGGTCATAAGAGGTGGATAAAATGGTTGATAGTTGGGCACCTTAGACTTGAAAAAACAAATTAACACCTAATAATATTGTATCTTTAACGAGACTCTTACTTATTGTGACTAAAGGCAAAGTGACTAATTGTAGTTGTGCGATCTCCCAACAATTCGGAGCTCATGTACAAATTGTGACTTCTTTACATTGTAATGCTTTCTGGCAGATGAGTATGTTTAGTACTGTGGAGTTCCTCAGGATCTAGTTTATCTTTATTACCAGATTTATTTAATGTTTCAAAGTTCAGTATTCTAAACGAGATTATTGGTAAGGACATTCTCTATTATTAATTCAGGTAATTAAATCAACAGACCTATGAATCAAAATCTCTTTTCTCCACTGTCTTATTGACTGCTGTGGTGTTGTAGTACTCCTTAAAAGCCTTGCACAAGAGCTGCCTAAAGGATTTGTGTTCTAGAGGGTTTCCTAATAGTAAGTGTACTGACCTCAATTGTTCCTTTAACCGATGATCAACAGTGTGTAGATTCCTGAAACACTTCGGCCTCCCACAGCCTAGGGCATCTGACAGGACCTTCCAATTGATTGCATCCTTATTATTTACCATATTAAATAAATATTTGATTGAAACTCAACGTTTTGTTCATCTGAATGCATTGCAGGCTATCAGAAAGATGGAATGGGACATATACAGGGCCGGACTGGGAACCCAAAGCAGCCCTGGCAATTTTGACGGACCAGCCCCCCTGCTGCTTTTGTTACTAGGGGCTGATATAGCAGCACCACTGCAAAACCGGCCCCACTGCTGCAAAATCGGGCCCAACCCTTTTAGCCCCCCGGGGAAAAGCCCGATGCGGCCAGTCCGACCCTAGACATATATACGGGAACTGAACAGAGTCAATCAATCAATCAATCAATCACGGCATTTATAGAGCGCGCTACTCACCCGGGAGGGTCTCAAGGCGCTGGGGGAGGGGGTAAGTTACTGCTCGAACAGCCAGGTCTTGAGCTGCTTCCTGAAGGCGAGATGGTCCTGGGTTCGCCGAAGGTGAGTGGGGAGGGAGTTCCAGGTCTTGGCCGCCAGGTAGGAGAAGGATCTTCCTCCGGCGGTGGTTCTGCGGATGCGTGGTACGGTGGCGAGGGCGTGGCTGGTTGATCGTAGCTGGCGTGTGGGCGTGTAGAAGGACATGCGGTCGTTGAGGTACTTTGGGCCCAGGTCGTGGAGGGCCTTGTGTGCGTGGGTGAGGAGTCTGAACGTGATTCTCTTGCTGACGGGGAGCCAGTGCAGGTCTTTCAGGTGTACGGTGATGTGGCTGTGTCGGGGGATGTCCAGGATGAGTCGTGCGGAGGCGTTCTGGATGCGCTGGAGTCTCTTTTGAAGTTTGGCTGTGGTTCCGGCGTAGAGGGTGTTCCCATAGTCCAGTCGGCTGGTGACGAGTGCCTGGGTGACGGTCTTCCTGGTTTCAGTGGGGATCCATCTGAAGATCTTGCGGAGCATGCGCAGGGTGTTGAAGCATGAAGATGAGACGGCGTTGACTTGTTTGGTCATTGATAGGGAGGAGTCCAGGATGAAGCCCAGGTTGCGTGCGTGGTCCGTTGGCTTGGGTGCGGTGCCCAGGGCCGGGGGCCACCAGGAGTCGTCCCAGGCGGAGGGTGATGAGCCCAGGATGAGGACTTCCGTCTTGTCTGAGTTCAGTTTAAGGCGGCTGTTCCTCATCCAGTCGGCGACGTCTCTCATCCCGTCGTGCAGGTTGGCTCTGGCGGTAGTGGGGTCGTTGGTGAGGGAGAGGATCAGCTGGGTGTCGTCGGCGTAGGAGATGATGTTGAGGTTGTGTCGGCGTGCGATGGCTGCGAGGGGGCTCATGTAGACGTTGAAGAGGGTCGGGCTGAGTGAGGATCCTTGTGGAACGCCGCAGATGACTTCGGTGGCTTCGGATCTGAACGGGAGAGGCGGACTCTCTGGGTTCTTCCGGCGAGGAACGAGATGATCCATTCCAGTGCTTTCTCTCGGATTCCGATGTTGCTGAGGCGCTTCACTAGGGTGCGGTGGCAGACGGTGTCGAACGCCGCGGAGAGGTCCAGGAGGATGAGGGCAGCTGTTTCCCCGTTGTCGGTTAGGGTTCTGATGTCGTCGGTGGCTGCGATAAGGGCGGTCTCGGTGCTGTGGTTGGCCCGAAACCCGGACTGCGAGGGGTCGAGGGATCCATTCGTCTCGAGGAAGGCGGCAAGCTGTCTGTTGACGGTCTTCTCGATGACTTTGGCCGGAAACGGAAGGAGCGAGATGGGGCGGTAGTTCTTGAGGTCGGTGGGGTCCGCCGTTGGTTTCTTCAGGAGGGCGGTAAGCTCGGCGTGCTTCCAGCTCTCCGGGAAGGTGGCGGTGCGGAAGGAGGAGTTGATGATGTCCCGGAGATGGGGTGCGATGGTGGCGTCGGCTTTGTTGAAGACGTGGTGTGGGCAGGGGTCGGTTGGTGATCCGGAGTGGATGGAGTTCATCGTGCGGGTGGTGTCTTCGGTGTTGATCGGGGTCCAGTTGCAGAGGGTGGTGGTGGCGGGCATTGGTTCGGCGGTAGGGTGCGTTGTTTGTGCGTTGAAGCTGTTGTGTATGTCGGTGATCTTGCGGTGGAAGAACGCGGAGAGTGAGTTGCAGAGGTCTTGCGAGGGGGTGATGTCGTTGTTTCCGGCGCTGGGGTTGGAGAACTCTTTGACGATGCTGAAAAGTTCCTTGCTGTCATGGGCGTTGTTGTCCAGTCGTTCTTTGAGTGCCGACTTCTTGGTGGCACGGATCAGCTGGTGGTGTTTGCGGGTGGCGTGCTTGAGGGCGGTCCTGTTGTCTGTGGTCTGGTCGAGTCGCCAGGTTTTCTCGAGAGTGCGGCAGTTCTTCTTGGATTCCTTGAGTTCGTTGGTGAACCAAGGGGTTTTCTTGCTTCCGGGTCTGCTGGGAGGGTTTTTAGTGGTGCGAGGTCGTCGGCGCAGGCGGTCAGCCACTTGGCGAGGTTGCTGGCTGCTTCGTTTGGGTCCGTTGTGTCGGTGGGTGTGTTCTGGCTGAGGGAGGCGGTGAGCTGCTCGGCGGTGATCTTGCTCCAGCTCCGGCGGGGAGCCTGTTGCGGGTGGTGGTGGGTCGCAGTCTTTCTGAAGCTGAAGTGGACGCAGCTGTGGTCGGTCCAGTGGAGTCCGGTGGCGTGGCTGAAGGAGATGTGCTTGCTGGACGAGAAGACGGGGTCAAGCGTGTGGCCGGCGTAGTGGGTGGGCGTGTTCACCAGTTGCTTGAGTCCGAGGTTGGCGAGGTTGTCCAGCAGGGCGGTGGTGTTTCTGTCGTTGTTGTTCTCCAGGTGGAAGTTGAGGTCCCCTAGGAGGATGTAGTCGGCGGAGGGCATGGCGTGCGGGCTGATGAAGTCTGCGATGTCTTCGCTGAATAGTGTGCGTGGTCCCGGGGGTCTGTAGATGAGGGTGCCTCGGAGGGTGGTCTTGGGGTCCGTGTGTATCTGGAAGTGTAGGTGTTCGGCGGCGGTGAAGGTCTCGTCGGAGTTAGTCGAGATGCGGATGGTGTTCTTGTGTACGATGGCGATGCCTCCTCCCGTCTGGTTGACGCGGTCCTTCCGGGTGATCTTGTATCCATCCGGGATGGCTATGGCGATGTCAGGCGCTGAGGAGGCGTTCATCCAGGTTTCGGTGAGGAAGGCGATGTCCGGTGCTGTTGCGTCGAGCAGGTCCCAGAGTTCCACGGCGTGCCTGTGGACGGAGCGGGTGTTCAGCAGGATGCATTTCAGGTGGTTGCTGCTGTTGCTCGACTTGGCGGAGGTGGTGCACGTCAGGGGGCAGGTGAATCGGCAGGTTTGGCAGGTGAAGGGTCCGTGGGTGCGTCTCGGTGAGGCTCGGTAGCAGGCAGGGTTCCGGCCGGCATTGAGTGCGGTGAGTGTGGCGGCGTCGTAGGTCCGTCGAGTGGTGTTGCATCGGTGGGATCCAGGGGTTCTGGCGCTGGGCGCGGTCCAGTCGCGGACGGGCGCAGACGGGCTTGCCTTAGGCGCGCCTTCGGCGCGCCAGCGGCGCGCCCGCTGCGCACGTCCGCTGCGCGGCCGTGCAGCGGCCGCCATTTATGGGGAGGTGGGAGGGAGGAGCAGCTGGGAGGCGGGAGGCAGGGGCAGCGAATGGGCAGTCAGGGGGCGGGGCCGCAGGGGACGCAGCGGCGGGAATGGCGATAGGCAGCGAGGGGCACAGAAGGAAAAACGGGGGGAGAGCAGGCAAATCACGGGCACAACAACAGTGGGGCAGCGAGGGGCACAGAAGGAAAAACGGGGGGAAAGCAGGCAAATCACGGGCACAACAACAGTGGGGCAGCGAGGGGCACAGAAGGAAAACGGGGGGAAAGCAGGCAAATCACGGGCACAACAACAGTGGGGCAGCGAGGGGCACAGAAGGAAAAACGGGGGGAAAGCAGGCAAATCACGGGCACAACAACAGTGGGGCAGCGAGGGGCACAGAAGGAAAACGGGGGGAAAGCAGGCAAATCACGGGCACAACAACAGTGGGGCAGCGAGGGGCACAGAAGGAAAAACGGGGGGAAAGCAGGCAAATCACGGGCACAACAACAGTGGGGCAGCGAGGGGCACAGAAGGAAAAACGGGGGGAAAGCAGGCAAATCACGGGCACAACAACAGTGGGGCAGCGAGGGGCACAGAAGGAAAAACGGGGGGAAAGCAGGCAAATCACGGGCACAACAACAGTGGGGCAGCGAGGGGCACAGAAGGAAAAACGGGGGGGAAAGCAGGCAAATCACGGGCACAACAACAGTGGGGCAGCGAGGGGCACAGAAGGAAAAACGGGGGGAAAGCAGGCAAATCACGGGCACAACAACAGTGGGGCAGCGAGGGGCACAGAAGGAAAAACGGGGGGAAAGCAGGCAAATCACGGGCACAACAACAGTGGGGCAGCGAGGGGCACAGAAGGAAAAACGGGGGGAAAGCAGGCAAATCACGGGCACAACAACAGTGGGGCAGCGAGGGGCACAGAAGGAAAAACGGGGGGAAAGCAGGCAAATCACGGGCACAACAACAGTGGGGCAGCGAGGGGCACAGAAGGAAAAACGGGGGAAAGCAGGCAAATCACGGGCACAACAACAGTGGGGCAGCGAGGGGCACAGAAGGAAAAACGGGGGGAAAGCAGGCAAATCACGGGCACAACAACAGTGGGGCAGCGAGGGGCACAGAAGGAAAAACGGGGGGAAAGCAGGCAAATCACGGGCACAACAACAGTGGGGCAGCGAGGGGCACAGAAGGAAAAACGGGGGGAAAGCAGGCAAATCACGGGCACAACAACAGTGGGGCAGCGAGGGGCACAGAAGGAAAAACGGGGGGAAAGCAGGCAAATCACGGGCACAACAACAGTGGGGCAGCGAGGGCACAGAAGGAAAAACGGGGGGAAAGCAGGCAAATCACGGGCACAACAACAGTGGGGCAGCGAGGGGCACAGAAGGAAAAACGGGGGGAAAGCAGGCAAATCACGGGCACAACAACAGTGGGGCAGCGAGGGGCACAGAAGGAAAAACGGGGGGAAAGCAGGCAAATCACGGGCACAACAACAGTGGGGCAGCGAGGGGCACAGAAGGAAAAACGGGGGGAAAGCAGGCAAATCACGGGCACAACAACAGTGGGGCAGCGAGGGGCACAGAAGGAAAAACGGGGGGAAAGCAGGCAAATCACGGGCACAACAACAGTGGGGCAGCGAGGGCACAGAAGGAAAAACGGGGGGAAAGCAGGCAAATCACGGGCACAACAACAGTGGGGCAGCGGGGGCACAGAAGGAAAAACGGGGGGAAAGCAGGCAAATCACGGGCACAACAGCAGTGGGGCAGCGAGGGGCACAGAAGGAAAAACGGGGGGAAAGCAGGCAAATCACGGGCACAACAACAGTGGGGCAGCGAGGGGCACAGAAGGAAAACGGGGGGAAAGCAGGCAAATCACGGGCACAACAACAGTGGGGCAGCGAGGGGCACAGAAGGAAAAACGGGGGGAAAGCAGGCAAATCACGGGCACAACAACAGTGGGGCAGCGAGGGGCACAGAAGGAAAAACGGGGGGAAAGCAGGCAAATCACGGGCACAACAACAGTGGGGCAGCGAGGGGCACAGAAGGAAAAACGGGGGGAAAGCAGGCAAATCACGGGCACAACAACAGTGGGGCAGCGAGGGGCACAGAAGGAAAAACGGGGGGAAAGCAGGCAAATCACGGGCACAACAACAGTGGGGCAGCGAGGGGCACAGAAAGGAAAGGGGAGACAAGCAGACAAAACTGGCACCGGGGCCACAAGCGGAGGGCGATCTTACCTACAGGAGCAGCGGGCAGACAGCACAGGCGGAGCTGTGTGGTGGGGGAGCGTCCTCTATATTCCACTACCTGTGGGTTTCAATTTAATGTGCTCTAATTATTGGTAATACCATGAGGTGTGCTAAAGGGACAAACTCACTGGTTAAAGTTCATTTTGAACATCCACAGCTCTGTGCATATCGTTCCTCCTTGTTGTATTTCCCCCATGCACAGCGGAATGCGATCAGAACATTGGTGCAAATGTAACGTTTGCTTATTATTGTGTATCTTGGACCATTCCATCTTAATCTATTATTGCAACTATATTCCATTATTTATATGTACGTTAGTTGTCATTTCATTGATCATTTCCATCAAAAGGTTTGGTGAAACAAACATGCTAATTAATCGTTTGATATATTGGTTACTGTTTATGTCTCAAAGCATTAAGAGTTAACAAACTCTTATGCAAGATCTGTAAATGCAACAGGGCATAAAAAACATAACTAAGGCCCTCATTATGATGTCAGAGCAGACCGCCACTGACAAGCCGTCGGTGGCGGTCCGCCTGACATCCAGGCCATTGGTCCGACTGACGGATTACAATACCGGCAGTCGGAGCAATTATGTCGGGGGGGGGGAACACAGCCACCTTCAACAGGCTCAAGGAGCCCGTTGGGGCAGTGATCAGACTCTAAGCCCTACAATGGAGGTGGTGCCTGCGCAGGCACTGCTGTACGGATTAGGATATAACTTTCCGGCTGCCTGTTCACGTGGTCCCACTGCCATGAAAAGGCAGATGGAAAGGGACTTTGGGGACCCCACGCAGGGCTCCCGTGGGCCACTGCTTAGGTGCTGGGGGCACATGTAGTGCCCACCCACACATCCATGCACCGGGTGCCAGGCCACGCACCACATGGTGCCTGGCACACAGTGCATGGATGTGCATGGATGTTCACAAATTGCTTTTTTCTAGTGCGGCTTGTGCTGCGGCCCTTTTCCTGGGCCGCAGCACAAGCCGCACTAGAAAAAAGCATTTTATGACCGCCTACATGGCGGTCGTATCCTAATAGGGCAGGTGGGACCGCCGACTCATTGTAGGATGCTTCCTGCCTGCTGCAATGGCGGTCGGATGCTCGTCCGACCGCCATCGTAAGGAGGCCCTATATATTTACCCTTCTAACCAATTCTGTGTTTCTGTTCATGAATACAACAGTAGTCATACTTTAAGTCTTTAGTTACTCTGTGCTCACCTGTGTGAACTGTTTGAGACTGATACGTTGCCCTGGAAAATTATGCGAGCTGGCCCAATTAAACATAACTGAAGTCTGTTCGTGTGTGTGGAGTTTTCAATCATAACAAAAATCTTTATATGAGAGAGGAATCCACATCCCCTAGTGTTGAATCAATGTTTCTATCTCTCCTTCGGACGTGTCCTTATATATCCACATCTGTACCCAAACAGAAAAAACAACTCAGGGCCTGATTCGCAAAGGGACTTACGACTCGTAAAGTTAGTATGAGGAGTCGCTGCACTCGTGGCGGAATCTCCGCACTTGGGAGCAGAATCTCCGCACTTCCGTGCTCAGTGCGGAGATTACACCCCGAGTGCGGAGACTCTGCATTCGTAACTGTACGAGTCGTAAGTCCCTTTGTAAATCGGGCCCTTTGGCTCAACGTCTCCTGTCAGTTTCTATTAGCACGGTGCTGCATGAGGACAGTGTTTGCTACCACAAATCCTAATCCCCACTAAACTGGTGGTTTATCTGTCACATGAATTCTATAATGATCTTATTCTGTTCTTAAAATATTTTGTGCAAATAAAAAAACTGCAAATGGCACTAAAGTGCACAAAGAGAGGTAATAGTCTGTTCTTTCACGTTGGATGACAGACTATACCTGGCAGTGGTACTCAATGCAAAAGCATACTCAGTTTGAAATGTCTCATGTTTATGTGCAGCAATTGTAGTTTATACGGCTGCTCGGACCGTTTAGTTCTTATGTGTGGAATTAATTTATCCAAACCAGTTCTCTCATAACAAATGCTGTTTTTATCATTGCCAAAGATAATAGGCAATTTTTTCAATATAAGAAATGTCAATTGGGCCACTGTGTGGTTGAATTTGTTGAAATGTGCCCCCACTGAGTACTTAAACTTTTTGGTCCTAATGTTGCGCTTATATTTATTGAGTCTTATTTTATATTTTCACTCAGTTTTGCCTATGTTCAATTTACCACCTGGACACTTTAGTTGTCTGTTTTGCATCTTGCATAACTCCTTAATTTGAGAGCAAAATACAGTGAGTACACTGTAAGTTGGGAAAAGGGTGAAAAGTTTGGAAGACAAGGTATTATAAACTGTGTGCCCTTCACAACTATCAGGTTACTTTGGCACTTACTGGTTAAGGTGAGCACTTCCTGGATATGAGCAGTAGTGCAAGTATTTAAGAAGAATTCTACAGAAAGCAGGATTTTGGCATCATGCCTCTAGGTGTCGCTCATGAGGGCCTTATGGAAACCAGCCTTTACATCATTATAGAAAATTATACACATCTTCACTTAGCAAATTTAGCTTCTCTTCACTTTACAGTCCAGGTTTTTGTTCCATGTCCCTGATGCATTATGGTCCTTTTAGTTCCAGCAGTCATCAGACGCAAATCACGTCCTGATTGTGGTTCTCTGTTCCCTAGCTTGGCTCCTGGTCCCTACAGTCATTCTGACCTTTTATATCTGCATTCTTGTCCGCTCTTTCTCTTGGCTCCGACCCACACTTTGTTCCAGGCTTTTCTATTTCCTGTGTTGTGTCTCCTGGTTTCCCCGTGCCTTCCCTTTTGCAAGCCCCAGTTCAGCCTTCACCTCATTGGTGGTTCCCTGATTCCTTGCACCTATGTTATTCCTTCTCCCTGGCTAACGCCAAACACCTGTGCTCTTCCCCTGAGCTTACTGCTATTTCAGCCTAGTCGGTCCAGCTGACTTAGCTGTTGAGTCTCCTCTTGCTCTGTCGCATCCCTGCTGCATTCCAGGCTTGCCTTTTGACTTAGTTGCTATCTCTTGTTTTCCTGCCTCTCTGCTTCAACGGTTGTCATTGTTCCTAGTCTTGTTTGCACATTTCCTGACCAGCTACATGTAAACTCCTTGCCTTATGTCCTGTGTATTCCAGTTCTAAACCTGACTTTTATGCCAGTCCTAAACCTGCCTTTTATTCCAGTCCTGCTTTTCTGAGCCCAGTTCCTGTTTCTGTGTTTTCCTTGATTTATATTCTGTGTATTCCAGTCCTGCACCATAGCTTGATTCTAATCCTGCTTTTCCCTGAGCCCAGTCCTATTTCTGTGTTCCCTCCACTGTTTTCCTTTGTCTTCCTGTTTATGTTATAATCTTGATTGTCTATAATACCAAGCGTGCCAGTTAGATTCTGAAGCTTTTGCCTCTGGCACAGAGAACCAACTAGAGCTCTTTCTCTGTAAGAGCTGATGGGTGTCTCCCCGAACTCTGTGATAGTAATCTGCTCCTTGCTTTCTAGTAAGATCTTTCCACCTCACAGAGAGAACACTTTCCAAGGAGCATACAAACTATAATTTAATATAGTTTGTCTGTTGTCTCCCTTGTCTGTTGGTGTTGTTGTATTCCCCATTGCTCCTCTGAGAGGTTAAGGGATGGCAGAGGGTTCTCAATGGGTCCGCTCTCTGAGATACCTGACAGGATGCGCTACTTTGTCTTACATTGTTGCAATTTTTGCAGTTTAAACACTGAAATGCTTCATTTTGTATTTTATTAGAGTTTGTCTTTGCTTGTTTCCATTGTCCTTTCTGGAAATGTTGCATTTTATGTTCTTACTCCTTTGTTATGCAAACAATGGTGGTGATTCAAACATATTTTAGATGTCTGGTTCCTTCTGGAGAATTGACCAAATTTCAGTATTGTGTGCTTGATTTCCTGATTTATAGAGAGCATTTTTATACAAATACCATGAGTTTGGATCCCCTTGCGTTTGAGTGAATCCCTCCATGATTTCATAGATGTGTGTTTCGCCCATGAGTGTGTGAAGTATATTCCAGTACGACTACTTTGCATAATTTTAAATGCCTTTGTGCATTGGCCCCAAAACATCTCAAAGGAGAATAAAATGGGAATATTCCTATACAGTTAGTACAAATAGAGATGACCGTGCCCCTTTGCACTTTTACCAATAGGGAGTTGGACATTCCAGGCTGCTTCATAAAGGTGTTTATGAGTATTTGAAGTAGTACTTCTGCAGTACTCCTTCATGTACTCCCAGGTATCTATCTCAATGGGTACCAAAGTGTTTTAGATCCCTCTTTCAAGTGGAATGGTAGGGGATATTATAAAAGGGGGAGAGTGGAGTTAAAACATTAAATCTTTCAGCTAGAGAAGGATCGATTAATACAGCAGTGGCCGCTCCATTAGGGCAGAGGAGCGCTTTCTCCCCCCCCCCACCACCAGTACATAAAACAATAATAAAACGGGTTTTAAACCCGTTTTATTATTGTTTTATTTTAATCCCCTGGACCCGAGCCTAGGACTCTGATGAGTCTTGGGGACAGGTCCAAGGGATGGCACTGCTGGTGGAGGAGTGGTAAGCACTCCCTTCACTGTGTGTGAGGTGTTTGGCCGGCAGTCTCAGGCTGGCCAAACCCCTCATGCACATTGAAGCTCTCTCCAGCCTCAGCTGCATTGCTGGGGCTGGAGAGAGCAGGTACATGCTCCCAGTCTGCCTAGGAGCGCAAGTTGCCAACGCTAAGGCCAATCCTGACGCTGCTCTCATGCGAGAGCAGCTTCAGGATTGGCCGCAAGGCAGGTTGGTAGCCTGGGCCCAACCCCACAGCCAAAGCAGGAAGATCCAATGCGTGTGATGCAGCGCGTACAATAAAAACTATTCTCCTCCCAGGTCACTTATAGGTCATCCAGGGGCAAACTATATTTTCTCACATCCACATGACGATGGGGCCCATAAACATCGCCTAACACACACGCACACACCTGGATTTCCTTTATACCTTTATGAAATTCTGTACTCCTAGGAGAAGCATGAGAACTAAATGGAGAACACCATTTATGTACCGCTGGAAGGAGCCGGGATATCTTATTACCTTAACTTGTCGCTTTCTTTTAGTTATTTCTTAAGATATTCCTGCTCATTGTTTTGTCGATGAATCATTCATGTAAGAAATTAGTTCATAGTGATTAAGACCAGCTGAATCACAATAACCAATTACTGATGTCACAATCATTTAGGAAAATAACCACTGAGTCATTTTGGTTTAAAGAATCTTAAATTTTATATAATTTTTAAAAGCATGAGAAAGAATTTAAACTTTATTCAATTTATTCATTTATATATTCAAATATTTATTAAGCATAATCAATTTATTGCAGAAAGGAAATTTTTTGTCATGAAGCCAAAACCCTAATTACCTGCCTACCTTTCTAATTTAGCCTAATGATTTCTAACCTAAGTTTAAGAATTAGAAATAACCTGATTCTCATACTCAACTGGAAAATTAAGACAGCAACAGCAACTTCAGCTCGTCAGCATCAGCTACCTGCAACCCGTCTCATCTAACAGTCTTTCAGCATCTCCCGCTCAGTAAGGGATCGATCAGGACCACCCAGCACTGGAAGCCACCAACATCAACACGACTCTCCAACTCCGCTCCTGACTGTGACTGCGACTGACTGCGATTGACCCCCTCCCACTAAGAGTAGGCCCTCTTATACCCTAATTCTAACTTTGCTAACTAATTGTTGCAACATTAATAACACGCTTTTCTTTCATTGGTCCATGCATGTCATCTTATTCATTCTTTTAATCAAGTTCTCTTGGATCCAATGGTCCTTGGATCATTTCCTTTCCCATACGCTCAAGACATGTTTCCATCCGCTTCGATCAGTACATTTGTAACTTCTTTCGATACATTCGAGAACTCCGCAATCATTGTCCTTTCTCTTAAACTGGTTTCCCACGGGTCTTCTGCTGATCACCACGGCACACTATCAGTTCAATTAGGTCACATCAGTCTTGACCATTTCTCGCATCCTAGCCTCTCAGCAACATCACGAGGTTTAGTTTTTCTCCGACTTCATCCCGTGTCACATGTCCCCTTGCGCCTGCGCACATCTTCCCACTGGCGGCCATTTTATATCGCCACTCGGTTATACTTTAGAAGCACTAATTTGAGGCAAACAAAACATAATTAAAATAAAGAAAAATAGCCTTTTTGTTTCCCTCCCGTCATCTACGTACCCCAATTAGTTATTACCTAGCAGAAAGCAACATTTAAGCTGTTCCTTACTTACCATCACTATTGTTTTTGCAACGACACGTTTTATTTCTATGAAGCACAAAAAACATGCATTTATTTTTAATTAGTACGCATTTATTTTTACGTTATAATTAGACACACGGACATCCATTAATAGATTATTTAGCACACACATTGGCATGTTACCTTTCCCACACATACAGTGTTGATTAATACATTTAAACGAACATTTTATTAATTATTTATAAAATTTGTTAGGGGTTAAAAATTTTTATTTTCCCTGCTCCATCAACTCCCCCTTTGGTGATTTTTAAATCACCACATAAAACCAAGTTATACTTCTTTTCAGGCAGCATGTCTTTTATCCTTTGCTTTCTGTTATTTACACATCTGTTTCTTCTTCATCTTGTCTTTTTGTCTCCTTATACATGTTTTCTTTCATTTTCTCCAACTCAATTTCACCCATTTCTCTCTCTCTTTCTTTCATTATTCTGTTATTTCTTTTCATCTTATTTTGTCTTACTTTTCTTTTTATACACGTTATTACTATTTTCAACACCATGGCTAATAATATTACTACAGTTGCTATTATTATAACTTTCCCTATCATTAGTCTACTCATTCTGGTCAACCAATTTGCTACTGAAGAAAACCCTCTACCAAGTTTTCCCAAAACACTTTCAACCTCCAGTGGGACTAGTTCTTTGTGCAAGTTTGTAATATTTGTAATATACTTCTGTATATTTTCACTTTTATCAGGAATGTAAGTACAACAATGTTGGACTTTCAACATTCCACAGACTCCACCCTCTTTTGCCAAAAGAATATCAAGGGCAAGCCGATTTTGCATCACCATAGCTCTCATGGCAACCATTTCGGTATTTACCATTAAGAACCCTCCCGCAGTATCTGTAGACAAACGATCTACTGCTGTGGATAACTTCCGAATTTTAAATGCATTCAAAGATATTCCCACTGCTGGTATTAATGCTCCAAAAATATCACCTACAATTTCTGAAAAACTTTCCCTCTTTCTACGGGTAAAACTATTAATCATCTTGTATGTTCCCTTTTCTTCTCTATCCATGTGAAATATTTTTGGAAAGACCAGGCCTACATAGCAAGTTCCATACCAATGGTCCGGTAACCTGTAATAAGCTCTATTCCCACAAATATAATAGATACCTGGAAATATTGGATCTTTTCCACCTTTGAATCCCCAACCTCCCAGAATTTGATAATTGTCATGGCAGATACTGGAACCTACAAAGTAATTGTCATAGACTGTCTTATTTCTCCTAATACATAACTTTCCTGTTTGCGGCCAATCTAATGTCATTGCTGCATTTATCTTTTTCCCCTCATGATTTCCTTCCTCAAACGTCCATAGATGTGTTCCTTCCTCTTTTATTGCTTCTTTTTGAAATTTCATTCTTCTTTCTTCAACCATTTCTAAAAATACCTTTTCTTCTTTCTTTAACTCACAGGTAAGGTTGTTACTAACTATTTCTTCTAAGGTTAATTTTCTATGTTCTAGAAAGAATTCTCCTAAAAACTTTGCTGGTTTTACTTTGTTAAGTTCTGGTACTACTGGAATGTTTGCAAAAATTTTATCTATGTCAGTATAATAAGATTCTAATCTACCTGTTTTATAAAATAAACTTGCTATTACACTACATGTTATTCCATAAGTTAGAGGTAGGTGATGATAAGTCACACCTTCTGACACTGATGCAGGCAACTGCATACAAACATAACAATCTCTCACATCCATTGTCTCTACATATTCGTACAACAATTTTGTAAAAACATTTTTAGAAAAGTCTGTTACTGACTTATCCTTATGTAACTCTGCACTACTTCTTAGGATAACTGGTTCTTTAATATTAGTTTCTTTTTCTGGTTTAGTATCATTCTTTGCTTCTATTACAGCTAAACTAATAGGAATTGTGATTGCTAAAACTATCCATATGGTCATTAATAACCCTGTACAAAAGCAGCACATTTTGCACCATCTTTTTATAAACTCACACTTATCTCTTCTATCCCTAGTATTTTCCATTTTTCTTTTTCTATTTGTTAAGTTTCAGAAAATTGTGTCACTACACCTCAGAAATGACTTAGATACCACTCTGCTTTCAAAAAGTCTTTGCTTGGTACTTTCTTTTAATTCTCTCCAGAATTCTTTCGTTGTCACATCCGGTGATTTGTCACATCCAGTAAAATTGTCATGTCCGGCAGAAGCACTATAAGTCTTCACTTCAAGTTTGTTGCATCTCACCTTTTCCCATTCGACTTCTCAGTCTCTGGTTCTCGTGAGTGTTTTCTTCTTCTTTGTAATCTGTCAGTGCAATATACAGCCACTCAGGTGACTTATACTTTGCATTCACTTTCTTTGTTCTTTTGGACTTTTGTAATCTTTTTCCACTGGGTTTTTCTTGTCCCTTTTGACTTGTTACTTCATTCACTTGTTCAGCACTTTCGTCTCCCGCTCTTATTATTCTATATCTCAATTTTCTTATATAGCTGTTGGGCCAATTATCTCCTTTTCTTGGCCTTTTGGCTTCACCTTCTCTTTCTTCTCTTTCTGATTTCCAATTTCTTTTCCTCTTCTCCACTTTCTTCAGTTTCTGTTTCAACTGTTTCACTATTGTCTCTTATTTTGAAACTTATGATCTCGTCATCTCCTACTGGTGGATCTGTATTCCCCTTCTTGTTTTCCCTTATTACTGTCCCTCCTCGGTGTTCTTCCGATTTGGTGTTTTCCTCCCTTTCTGCTTCTAAATTTCCCTGTTCTTCTGTTTCTCTATCTGTCCCTATTGCTCCTCGGGGTTCTTCTCGATTTTCTAACTTTTTGTGTACTTCTTTCCCTACTTCATCTATTAATATTATTTCTGAAGGATTTCCACCATAACTTGTACTTGGTTGTTCATCTAACTCAATTTCTTGCTCAGTTTCTTCTCTAATTAGTTTATAACCCCAAGTTCTCCTTCGGAATTCTTCACAGTTTGCAACTGAATCATCAGATTCTGAATTTGTGTCAGATATTTCCAGATGTCGACTTACAGGTCGATCTTCAGGTTCTGGAACTTCTGAATTTCTTTCTTCTTCTTCTTCTTCTTCTTTAGAGGTGTTTGCCGTTGGGGTTTCCAGATGTCGACTTTCAGGTCGATCTTCAAGTTCTGGCACCCTTTCTCTTATCCTTGTTGTCCCAGCTGTTAAACTTTTATCCCACACTTCCAGACGTCGACTCACATGTCAATCAGTAGGTTCTTGAACTCTGATTGTGTGGCTGGCATGGACCCAGTTCTTCACTCCTGCACACTTGACTGCAGTCGTTGTTACTAGGATTACCTGTCGTGGTTCGTCCCAGCGAGGAACTAGACAGTTTCTTCTCCTGTGGATTTTTATACGGACCCAGTCTCCTGGATTCAAGTCGTGGGCTGGTTTTCTTTCAAGAGTGGTCGCATCCGGTCCAACCTGATGAAACACAGAACGTACCACATCAGCCAGTCCCTTGCAATAATCCAGTACTAGATCATTAGTTATAGTTAATAACTTGTTGACAGGTACGTGTGCTTGTCTCATTGATCGTCCCATGATCATCTCATGAGGACTGAGTCCAGTTTTCTTTTCAGGGATGCTTCTGATGGTCATCAGAACAAGAGGCAGTGCATCTGGCCATTTGAGTCCTGTAGCTTGACACATTTTTCCTAATCTGTTTTTAATTGTTCCATTAATCTGCTCCACTACCCCAGAAGCCTCTGGTCTGTAAGCACAATGTAGTTTTTGTTTAATACTCAATGCTTCACAAATCAATTGGATCAACTCATTTTGAAAATGTGTTCCTCTATCTGTCTCAACCGTGACTGGAAAACCATACCTTGGAATGAACTCTCGCAGCATAAGTTTTGCCACTGTTGTTCCATCATTCCTTCTCGTGGGGTATGCCTCCACCCAACGAGAGAACAAACAGACGACCACTAGAACATATCTTAGTCTGTTACTAGGGGGCATCTCTATAAAGTCCAACTGCATCCTAGTGAATGGACCTCCTTCTCGTCCTATTGTTCCTAGACTCACTACTGTTTTTCTTCCTGGGTTAAACTGCTGACAAATAAGATATCTTTGACAAAGACTTTCAGCAATGGCTCTGAATTTTGGGTTATACCAGGTTTGTCTAAAAAGTCTGATCATTGCATCTCTCCCAATATGAGCTTGTCCAGGGTACATCCGTGCCATGTCTGCAATCACGCTATCAGGCATAACTGGAGTTTCATCTCTGTATACCCACACACCATTATTTTCCTGTCTTCTACATCCTGCTTTTATCCAATAATCTTTTTCCTCATCTCTTGCAGTTTCTTGTAACTGCCTTACTTCATCCCATGTCTCGACAGTATTAGTAAAAAGCAAAGGACAAGAGACATGCTCCCTTTCTCTATTTTTGTTCATGGACACCATGTTCTCTGCACAATATTTAGCGATCTCATCAGCATAATTATTGCCAACGGCTATGTAATCGTCGTTTTTCTTATGCGCTTTGCACTTCACTACAGCTATTTGTTTAGGCAACTGTATCGCCTCAAGCAGCTTTGTAACAAAATCTCCATTTCTGATAGGTGTTCCTGCAGATGTGAAAAATCCTCTTTGTGACCAAATCTGACCGAAGTCATGTACGATGCCGAAACCATATTGGCTATCGGTCACAATCGTGACTCGTACATTTCTTCCTAATTTACATGCTTGAATCAAAGCAATCAGTTCTGCAACTTGTGCAGACCTTATTCCTTTCAGACAAGACGCTTCCATCACAGTTGCCACTGTGCACACTGCGTAAGCTGCGCTTAAAACTCCTTCTTTTGTTCTCAAGCATGAGCCATCCACAAACATGACATAATCAGATTCCTTTAACGGTTCATCTTTTATGTCAGCTCTTGGTTTCGTGCAATATTCCAGCACGTTCAGACAATCATGATCTACTTCGTCCTGTTCAATTATATTTTCCTCATCTGGCAATGATGTTGAAGGATTTACATTCATGCATCTATCTATGGTCACATTTTCAGCACTCAAGATGACTTTTTCGTACTTAGTCAGCCGACTATGTGTCATGTACTGTGTTTTTGTTCTTGTCAAAAGAATTTCTACTGAGTGGGGAACATATACTCTCAGTGGATACCCCATCACTATACCTTCACTTTGTTCCAGACTTACACAAGTAGCAGCAACTGCTTTCAGACATCCAGGCAATGCTTTTGCTATAGGATCTAAAACAGCTGAAAAATAAGCAATTGGTCTTTTTGTCGTTCCATGTTTTTGTACCAGTACTGAAAACGCACATCCATCTCTTTCACTGCAGTACAACTCAAAATCCTTCTCATAATCAGGCATGCCTAATGCAGGTGCCTCACACAGTTTCTTTTTCAATTCTTTGAAAGATTTCATTTCTTCTTTGTTTAACTCAAAAGGGTCTTTTACATCTTTCTTGGTCAATTTTTGTAATGGTTTTGCAATCAAAGAGAAACCACTTATCCACTGTCGACAATATCCAACCATTCCCAAAAACATTCTTACCTCTCTTTGAGTCATTGGTGCTCTCATTCCTTGAATCATTCTTACTCTTTCTGTCGCTATCTTTCGCACTCCTTTCTCAATTTTATGCCCTAAATACTGGACTTCTTTCTGACAAAACTGTAATTTTGAAGGAGACACTTTATGTCCTCTTTTCTCTAGATGGTTCAGTAAAGCAATTGTATCACTTACACATGCCTCTTTGGTTTTCGATGCCACCAACAGGTCATCGATATACTGCACCATCACTGATTTTTCTGGCATTTTCAAATCTTCCAGAGATTTCTTTAGAATTTGATTAAAGATTGAGGGGCTTTCTGTATACCCCTGAGGAATTCGGCACCATGCCAAAATACGCTCTCCAAACCGGAACGCAAATAATGGCTGGCTATCTGGATGCAAAGGAATAGAGAAAAATGCGTGACACAAATCTATCACAGTGTACCACTCAGCTTCATGTGGAATTTGATATAGAATTACTGCAGGGTTTGGCACTATTGGACAACAGGGCACAACTATTTTGTTGATCTTTCTCAAATCCTGTACTATTCTATATGTTCCATTTGGCTTTTTCAGTCCCATAATAGGTGAATTACATGGACTGCTCATGATTTCTTTTAGAATTCCCTGTTCAATCATTTTATTTATCACAGGAGTTATTCCTTCAATTATTTCTGGAGTTAATTTGTACTGTGGCGTATTCGGGTAAGTTGTCCCTTCTTTTACTGTCACTTTTACGGGATCAACTTCTTTCATTAATCCCATGTCTTCTCCTGTAAAATCCCACACACTTTCTTTTACTGCACTTTTTAGTTCTTCTGGAAGTTTTTCTGCATCAAATGCAGGAAACAAACCATTCGTTTCAGGTTCCTGATTCATCAAAGTTACTTTATACAAAACATCTTCATCTGAAGTCTGAAATCCAATTCCATCTGGCGTACAATAAATTGTGCAATTCATCTTGCACAAGAGGTCACGACCCAAAAGATTTACAGGACTACAATCGCACACTACAAATTTATGCATTTTACTAAAAGAACCAATTTTTACTTCCACCAATTCAGTAAGTGGGGTTTTAATCTGCTGATTGGCTACTCCTACTACTTGGATGTATTCACCTGAGAGAGGAAGGTTTGGAATTTCCACTGATCTAACAGTAGAACGGGTAGCTCCAGTATCGACAAGGAATGTTACATTTGCACCATTCACTTCTCCATCCACAAAGGGACCAGACTGATCTACCTCTAGAGTTGCGCCAAGCACGCACTCTTTCCCCTCTCCTGGGCACCGTCAGAATCTTTCATCCGGGTCATCCTCACTCTGACGCAACCAATACTGAGAAATGTTAGCTGCTCGCGGCAACTGTGTTACCTGCTCTCCTCCGTAAAATCCTGTTTCTGTACTGTATCTTTGTTGGTTAACAGTGTTGGGAAGTGGTGGTTGCGGCACCTGACTTTGTTGAACAACTACCTCATTCTGCACCTGTGGAGTTAATGATTGATGTTCCGGATTAGGTTTAGGTGGGAACTTACACTCGTTTCTCCAATGCCCTAATTTTCCGCAATTATGACATGGCCATTTCTTCTTTGCCTCTTCTAGACTCACTTGACCCTTTCCTTTACCTATGTTCGGTCGCATTTTATTCTGTCCTGTTTCATTTCCATTATTATTGTCCAATTGAGCTTCTTGTTTTTCTGCCACCTTCACCTGTGCCCACATTGCCTTCTCTTTCAACTTACGCTGTTTACTCTCTATTTCATCACTACAATACTTAGCATACCTCAGCACCTCATCTACACTTCCATTCTGCCAGTTTATCATGTGTTGCTTAATCATATCACTTATTTCTTGTTTCAGGCCAAACACAAATCGGTATACAAAATGACTCATGTCTTTTTCACTCAACTCTTCATAACCACTATACTGCTTGAAAACCAATAACAATCGCTCATAATATGCATGTACAGACTCCTTACTTTCCTGTGTAGTTCTATCGATTTTTACCCAATCTGTCTCTTTAGGAGGAATCTTATTCTTCAAAAAGGTAATCACCTTATCGTACTTCTTCATCACATCAGGACCTGGAGCTCCTGTCTTAGGATCTCTTGGATATTCTGTAGTTGGCCAGTCAACTGTAATTTTACATTCTGACCACAAATCTGTTGGTACCACTATGTCAAACAATCCATCTAAATCTATCCACAACACTTTTGAGACTTTTACAAACCTCTCTACTTGTCGGTACCACTCAACTGGCTTCTCTCTTAACTTTGGAAAGTCATTGGTAAATGACAGTATGTCCTGCCTAGTCCAGGGAACATGCACGTAACTACCACCTGGAGTTTCTCTCATGGGGTATTCTTTGGCAACAGATTCTTTTTCAGTTATCATAAAGGCCAATGAACCTTTGTCTGTAGTTTTCTCATTCTTCTTTGTCCATCTAACCTTCCATCTGTCCACATCACCCCATTTTCTCAACAACACAATTAACTCCTTTATCTGTGTCAGCCTTCCTGCCGTGTTCAAATTTTCAATATCCTTTTCACAAAAGTCTACTCTGTATGGTTTCTGCAACGTTTTCACTTTCGCAAAGTCTATTCCAATCTCACTGGCTACTTCTTCTAGTTTGTCATGTAAATTCTTTGCCCTCCATGTAATACTTTTGCACAGAAACATTATTTCATCATCCTGGTAATTTTTTATCTTTTCGGTACCAATTGTTCCTAGAATTAATTCTTCCATATCGATTTTTAACCTAATTACATCTAATGGTTTTTCTTCTGGTTCTTTTATTTTAAATGCCTTCATCCACTCATTTAACTCATCAGGAGTCGGACCTATGGGCGTGTTATTTAGTTCTATCCAATTACCACTCTTTTCAGGGGTTTCTGTTGCAGATTCTGTTACCATATGCATTTTCCTACCATTGCACTCATTTACCGACAAATTTGTAGGTGGACTTGGTCTGTAAGTACTAGCCAAATTACTTGTACTTGCACTTCGTTCCATCCTTTCCTTTTCTCTCTGAAATTGTGAACTCATGGGAATTACCAAAGATCGTTCATCAATTTTCTGATTCTCAAAAACGGGTATTACTGGACCTATTGTTACAGGCACAGTAACTGCTTCCATATTTTTCGTTAATTCTCTAATCTTCTCAGTTAGTTCTTTTGTGGTCCTTGCTAATTCGCTTGCATTGTCGCTTTCTATTCCTTCATTTTGAGAAGTTCTCATTTGTTCTTGTGACCTATTTACTTCAATTCTCTTTTCCGGGCTTTTATTTCGCATAGTCTCTATTAGCGGCGCATTTGGTGTCACCACTGTAGAACTCTGCTGATACGGAGGTGGATTTCTATTTAAAATATCTTCCAGCAACTCGTCATCCGTTTCGCTCTCATGCATATACTTTTCTCTCTCTATATGTTTCTTTTTCTCAGTCCGCTTTTTCTTAATCCCTTCCTCAACTGTAAAAGCTGGAAACAAACCTCCTGTCATGTTAGCACATCTCCATCGTTTTATTCTGTCCTCATGATTTACTCCCCACAATCTTCCAGGCATAAACTCATGATCTCTCATTCCTCTGAATCTCTCTCGTTCATACATCTCATCTTCCCATTCCGTCAAAGCCTCAAACTGTGTTGGTCTAGGTCTAGGTTCCAATTTACACATTTTTTTCTCGCAAATTTCGCAAAACCGCTACACTAAATGAACCATTCTCAGGGAAAGCTAAAGCACCATCATTCTTCGTATATTTTGCCCAATTTTCCAACCATATGCACGTATGATATCCATATTTCAGCATCATATGTGAAGCTGCTGATTTCGGCGGAGGAATTACTTGTCCCTCTCTGGTCACAACCTTTTTGTCTTTCTTAAAGAAATTCTTCAATTTCGTCGTCCATGACGTTCTCTCCCTTTCATACTCGTAATACGGCATGTTTTCTATTTGTTTTCTCTTTACACTAACGCTGTTCTGTGTACGGAGCTTCGACCAATTACAGCGCGACTCACACTAACGTACCAATCAGAACAATTTCCTCCGTCCGTGAACCAACCAATCCTAGCGCGGCACTTTTCTACGTCACTCCTGCTCTGTGTTCACGTGACTAGCGCACTATCCAATCCTAGCGCGGCACTGTTCTACGTCACTTCTGCTCTTTTACCCCTCCTTTACAAAATTTATCGGCAATTTTTTTCTTTTCGCTGTTTTCTTCGTTAATTACAACAATTAAAACAATTCCATAGTCTGATTCGCTAAACAAAAGTGACAGCTTTGTCCTTTTACACAAGAATCCTGTATTTCCAGTAGGCAGCGCTTACCTCTACCCTACCACAGAATTATTTACTCTCGCCGATAAAGTAGCACTTCCCTCTACCTTACCCTTCTTTCAAACAAACAATTTACTCATTTCTCTGGGGATAAGACACATGTGGAGACTAGGCTCCTGAGAATTAAGGCCAAAGTTTCACAAGTAAACGTGATTTGCTATTTCAATTACACACTTTTCGTACAGAAAATCCCTAACATAACACAACCTGCGTTATTACCAAAATGAATTCAGACCATGTACCAAATTCCATGTGACTTCTCTTGCCACACGTGTTCCACTTCCTACATCCCAGAAGCGTGAAAACTCACATATAACATAACGCGACTCAACATATAGTGTTAGTCATCAAAAAATAATCAATAATCAATAAACAATAATCACTAAACTAATCTATAGATAACCATAACTCTGCTACCAAGAAATCTGATGCAGCGCGTACAATAAAAACTATTCTCCTCCCAGGTCACTTATAGGTCATCCAGGGGCAAACTATATTTTCTCACATCCACATGACGATGGGGCCCATAAACATCGCCTAACACACACGCACACACCTGGATTTCCTTTATACCTTTATGAAATTCTGTACTCCTAGGAGAAGCATGAGAACTAAATGGAGAACACCATTTATGTACCGCTGGAAGGAGCCGGGATATCTTATTACCTTAACTTGTCGCTTTCTTTTAGTTATTTCTTAAGATATTCCTGCTCATTGTTTTGTCGATGAATCATTCATGTAAGAAATTAGTTCATAGTGATTAAGACCAGCTGAATCACAATAACCAATTACTGATGTCACAATCATTTAGGAAAATAACCACTGAGTCATTTTGGTTTAAAGAATCTTAAATTTTATATAATTTTTAAAAGCATGAGAAAGAATTTAAACTTTATTCAATTTATTCATTTATATATTCAAATATTTATTAAGCATAATCAATTTATTGCAGAAAGGAAATTTTTTGTCATGAAGCCAAAACCCTAATTACCTGCCTACCTTTCTAATTTAGCCTAATGATTTCAAACCTAAGTTTAAGAATTAGAAATAACCTGATTCTCATACTCAACTGGAAAATTAAGACAGCAACAGCAACTTCAGCTCGTCAGCATCAGCTACCTGCAACCCGTCTCATCTAACAGTCTTTCAGCATCTCCCGCTCAGTAAGGGATCGATCAGGACCACCCAGCACTGGAAGCCACCAACATCAACACGACTCTCCAACTCCGCTCCTGACTGTGACTGCGACTGACTGCGATTGACCCCCTCCCACTAAGAGTAGGCCCTCTTATACCCTAATTCTAACTTTGCTAACTAATTGTTGCAACATTAATAACACGCTTTTCTTTCATTGGTCCATGCATGTCATCTTATTCATTCTTTTAATCAAGTTCTCTTGGATCCAATGGTCCTTGGATCATTTCCTTTCCCATACGCTCAAGACATGTTTCCATCCGCTTCGATCAGTACATTTGTAACTTCTTTCGATACATTCGAGAACTCCGCAATCATTGTCCTTTCTCTTAAACTGGTTTCCCACGGGTCTTCTGCTGATCACCACGGCACACTATCAGTTCAATTAGGTCACATCAGCCTTGACCATTTCTCGCATCCTAGCCTCTCAGCAACATCACGAGGTTTAGTTTTTCTCCGACTTCATCCCGTGTCACATGTCCCCTTGCGCCTGCGCACATCTTCCCACTGGCGGCCATTTTATATCGCCACTCGGTTATACTTTAGAAGCACTAATTTGAGGCAAACAAAACATAATTAAAATAGAGAAAAATAGCCTTTTCGTTTCCCTCCCGTCATCTACGTACCCCAATTAGTTATTACCTAGCAGAAAGCAACATTTAAGCTGTTCCTTACTTACCATCACTATTGTTTTTGCAACGACACGTTTTATTTCTATGAAGCACAAAAAACATGCATTTATTTTTAATTAGTACGCATTTATTTTTACGTTATAATTAGACACACGGACATCCATTAATAGATTATTTAGCACACACATTGGCATGTTACCTTTCCCACACATACAGTGTTGATTAATACATTTAAACGAACATTTTATTAATTATTTATAAAATTTGTTAAGGGTTAAAATTTTTATTTTCCCTGCTCCATCACGTGGGAGACGGTTGCGGCAGCAGTGTTAAGGTAAGTGTATTTTTCTTTTTTTTTTGTACCCAAACCCTCCCCACCTCCCTCCTCCCCACCTCCCTCCTCTGTCCCCCCCCAAACTTTGGCATGGGACGTGTCGCTACTGGATTAATAGTGCCTTGTTTTTTCAATACAGCAGAGCTGAGAGTGGAAGTGAAGTACTCTGGTCAATTCCTCTGAGAGTTCAGATTTCCCTGCTGAAAAGACCAACTACACTGTTGTGAAAATAGTGTGACATCTTTCTAGCGGCCACCCTTACCCTGCTTATTTTTTCTCCCCCCGAACTGCAAACCGCAGTCTTTCTTTTCTCTTTGCCTGTGGTTGGAACTTGTATTTCAGTGTGTCAACTTCACTTTCTACCGTTCTGCTTATAAGTCCTTGATGGATTTACATTGCAAGCCTTGTGTTTTGTATTGTGTTGTATGTTATGTTTTTCAATACGTTATGCTATGTTATGTTGCTTCACGGTAGGTGTTGCTGTATTGTATCATGCTGCATAACTAAATTGGTTTTATACCATTGACAGGACCACTTGACTCTAATATTCCCTGTTCCTTTTTCTCCTCGGGTCCTGATCCATGTATAAGATGTGTTTTCAGCAACCCTTCTGCCATGTTTATGTTGAGCTGGCATTCTCTCTTACTGTGCATTGTCTACTTTTGCTTGTCCTCAGCCGGACGGATTTGCCAATTCCTGTACTAGCTTGGCATTTCTTTTTCTATTCATATGCCAGCTAGGGATTTACCATTGTTCCAAGTATGTACTGGGCCCTGCTTTGACTGTTGTTCTTTCTTCAGATTTGTTCTCTGAGGGTAGCTACTTCTGTTCCAAATCCCAGAGTTGTGGGTGGGGTTTCTTTTCCCTGTGCATTCTTCCGTTAGCTGTTTCTGAACAAACTGAGTTTTGTATGCTCTCTTGCAGGCCTGAAAGCTTTGTTCTTCTGCTGCTCCTTATTTCAATGAGATATGTTGTTATTGATAGTCTACTCATGTTATAGTCTTCTGTTATGCCTCTTTCATGATCTTAGCTTCAAGTTCCATTCCACCAGAAGTATAAGTTGTGTTTAAATATTGTCCTGTACAGTCAGTCCTCAAGGCCTTGGACTTTGTATTTAGTAAGGAACCTCCTAGTCCGTCTTTAGCCTAGTCTAGCAGGGTTTCTCCATTCTAAGGCACTTTGGTCCAGCTGTATGACCGTTGTTTGCGGTCACAAAGGGGTTTTAGGCCCGTTTGCGACCGCAAAAAACGTGTGACCAATGTACCAACCCTATTTTGCGAGTCGCTAATCAATTAGCGACTCGCAAAATAGGGTTTGCAACTCGCTATTAGTAAGGGGCGTTCCAAGGGCGTCCCTTCCTAATAGCGACTCCAAAACCTATGTATGAATGTTTTGCAACCACAATTGCGGTCGCAAAACACTTGCAGTTTACCACCCTTCTCAGAATGGTGGTAAGGCACTCACAAACGGGAAGGGGTCCCCAGGGGACCCCTTCCCCTTTGGGAATGCATGCACAAATATTTTTTAAGGGCAGGCAGTGGTCCCAGGGACCACTGCCTGCCCTTAAAAAATGAAACTAAAAAGTTTCATTTTTATTTTTTAAATGCATCCCGTTTTCCTTTAAGGAAAACGGGCTGCATTTAAAAAAAAAAACTGCTTTATTGGCAAAGCAGTCCCAGACATGGTGGTCTGCTGACCTCAGCAGGCCACCATTATTGGATTGGCAATTCCTTGCAGTCGACTCCTCCTATTAGCTTTATGCTTAAGTTAGCATTTGCGGCACCATTTTGTATTTAGCCGCCATTTTGTGTAATGATCGAAACTAACTTTTGTCTCATTTTGTCTGCCTCAGTGGAAAGCACCTTCAATATTTTTTTTTTGTATTTCTTCAAGGTTGAGCTTCGCTGTCTTAATGAATACATGAATGTGCCTTTGCATACTTTCCTTGTTAGATAGGCCCGTCCTCATGCTTACAGTAGCAGGCACGGACAGAGTAACCTTGAGGTAGAGATAAAATGTACCCGATCCCAGCAGTGTAGCTCATCTTCTGTGCCTCCTTTGTTATCCTGCTCCAACAACAAATTTCCAGTTCTGGGCGGGTCTTGCTGGGCATTGGAAATGTATAACAACTGATGCAATGTTGGTGAGGGTCAGTCCCCTCGGTAGCGTCTTAGAAGGCTAGTCAGACTGGACTCCGCTCAAGCGAATACTAATAAATAACTTGGTTTGTATTCTCTACTGTCTGACCGACTCTTCATTTGTATGGAAGGCTGAGAGGTGGTCGCGAGTGACCCTAATCGGGTCACTTCCTTCATTTGGCCCCCGAACAGGGACTCCATCGGGCTGACCCATCCTCGCCCGCGGACGGGTGGGGAAAACGGGGCCACGTCGGGTCGGATGGGCGGATCGGGGATCCCTGCACAATAGAGCCTAGTACTCGCAGCTGCCCCACCTGTCTGACCGGGCGGTGCCTCGCCCAGTGGTCATCTCGGCTGGGGTCCTGAAAGGCGAAACCCTTGGATCTGACCGTCTGGTCCGAAGATTCGGCAGTAGAGAATGAATTTGTTTAACCTGTGTGCACCAGGTGAGTTTGCTTTGGTTCTTTGTGATTGTGACGCTACATTTGTTTGAATTGGATACGGTCTGCGGATCGTTTTTGGACAAGCGCTTGAATTTGTTTGGGCTCTTTTTGAATATGGTACCGTTTGAGAATTGTATTTGACCAGGTTTGTGGCCCAGTCTGGGTGAAGCTATTTTGCAAATATTTGTTTGGTATACATAGTGAGCGTGCGTCTGTGGGAGAGAATGCAGTGTTTGAGCAAGTTGTGTTGTGTGGGTTGTCGTTGTTGTTCTACTGATGCTCGATTGGAAGAGGGGCAGCCTGTGCCCCCGGAAGGCATGCCGAATTTTGAAATATATGTGAAGCATGGCATTGGCCCTATTAAGTTTAGTACATTATGGCACAAATATACGAGGGACAATGTCGAGTTACAGTGGCCGTTGACCGGCACCTTTGATGAACAAAAATTGAATTTCTTGCAGGATAAGTTATTTGAAAAAAGAAGTAGGCAGTCAATGTTTGATTCACTCCAATCTGGCAGAAAGAGGCTAAAAGGAGGCGGATGACGGCAGAGAAAAAGGCTCCGAAAGGGAGGACGCAGACAGTGACTCAGAAACTGTAGCGTATGATAGACAGAAAATAGAGAAAGTAATAGAGTGTGCGGAAAGGAAGTTTCGATTACAATGCGATAAGTCTTATGTTTCTAGAGAGGAAGATGATCCGTTCGTGGAGGAATTATTGGAGACCCAACCTCCACCTCCGTATGCCCCTCAGAGAATATATCCTGCTATCCCGCAGCCCCAGCCATCTGCTCCTCCTGTCTCAGCGGCTCCTGCTTCTACTGCTAGTGACCGGGCTGTTTCGGTCACTGCCTCTTCAATCTCTCTTTCAGCTTCTCTCCCTGCAGCTACTACGACTGTCAGTCTCCCTGCTACGCCTGTTGCTTCCGCATCTCTTTCCTCAGCTCTCGTACCTACTTCACAGCCTTTGATAACATTAGTACCGGATGCTTCTGCTGCTACTGCCTCCCCGCTCTCCCATACCCCAACATCCTTGAGTATTGGAACGCCAGTGCGTGGATTTGGAAGTAGGGACTTGGTGGCTGCTAAGGAATGATTGGGACGGGTATTGATACGATCAGATGTGGGAGAGGAGGAGAAGAAAATGGTGGCTAATCAAGCCGCCCAGTGGGCGCGTAACCCCATCTATAGCGTAGAGGATGTGTGGAGTGTGTAGAAGGACTACAAGCCGTTTGTGCAGCAATATGCCCTCAAACATATGTCGGCTACCCTGATTGGGTTATGGGAGCAGTGTTTTGGTGGAGTGGCTCCTCAGGTCATTTATGATATTAGGAACAATGTATATGCAGTGGACATGGCACCGGACCAGGTTTTTGGTAATGTTGCAGTGTTACTCGGTTATCGAGCTAGGTCGATTCAGAAAATCTAAAGGCGATACTCCAGTTCCAGATGAGGGAAGTCCACCCCTTGTATCACCCAGAAATACCGGGGATAAGAAATGCACAAGATATTGTTGTGCAGCAGCGAGTGGAAGGCTGTTTTCAGGAGCAATGGATTTATACCCCGTGGAAGAGAAGTGAGGTTCTGTCCCTCAAGAGTCAGTTACCCGATCCTAGGAAAAATCCCACTGCATATTATAAAGAATAAACAGAGGCTGCATCGTCGACAGTGATGACGTTGGCAGACATTGAGATGTTTTTTGGTTTGTTGGTACCAGTTGATATTTGGCGGCAGGTGCATACACAGGACCATGTGGTGGAATTGGGTGGCACTTGGGATGAGAACAGAGCATGGGATAAGGAGAGGAAGTGTTGTATTCCTCTTAGGGTGTCCATAAACGGGCTTTCCAGTATCATGTCCTTATATAGGCACAATTCGCCCTGCCCTTATATAGGCATAAAATCCCAGCCCTTATTTAGGCATTAAACCGTGCACTCCAAATACAGGCATGGTCTCTGACATCCGTCAACCCTAACGTCACAACGAGTTCATGAAGAACAGACCCTTAGGCTGCGGGAGTTTCCCTAGTCCAGGACTATTGATTTCTTCAAGGACTCAAAAATTTGCATGAACCATTATTCCTTAGGGGGTTCATTCATGACGTCTTTCGCTGTCCGACTCACGTCAATACTAACATTCTTAGGTGCTCTCAGGTATAAATATACCTTCCCTAGCCAGTGTAAACCAGAGGAGACCTTGACTTCAGAGGAGCCCGTTTCCCGGCCTGACGCACTGAGAGGACGCTGCCTTCCCTGCACGCAGAGAGCCCAGCTTCCAGCTTCCAGTGATCTGACTTCCCTTGCGGGGTGTTGGAGTTCGAGTCTGGCAAAGAGATTCCTACCTCTCTCATTCTTCAGGTATGGAGCTGACTAGGACCTAGAGGGACTCTTGGCATACTAGGCATACTAGACTTAACATACTCTTAGTATACCATAGTAAGGAATACTTCACCTACTTCTTCCCTCTTCCTACACCTAGGTCAGGTTAGGTACATTGGGGTAGAATTAGCTTAGCAACGCATCGTATGAGTACTCGCATTTTTAGTCTGTGTTATTTATGTAAATGCATATGTACTAAAAGATAATGCTATCGCAGTATTATTTATTTCTACTGCTCACCCTGTACATTATTTATCTCGCATACTGTCTTGTGATCGTAACAGCACATTTACTTACACCAGAAACAAGACTGTTCAATAAATCCTTTATTGAAACGCCCGTCTATTTTCTTTCTGTGTAACTGCGGCTGCCAGAAACTACTCCCTTCTTGTTGTCAAGGAGTTTCTAGTGGCCTCTGAGCTAGCTGGCACAAGTAATTAAGTTTAATATACTCGATAGGGACATACTGACCTTAGTCCTATGTCAAACCTATAGGATACATTATTCCAATGCGCAGAGCCTATTAGGGAAATAGGAGCTACACTACATGGCGCCCAACGGTTTGGTAAGGCAGTAATTCAACGTTAGATACTGAGTAACTCAGCCGTGCTTTTTCTCTCAAGACCCCTACCCATATACTCCAAAAGACGTCTGGAGTGGGCAGGGTTAGGTATCCACCACGGCTACATAGGGCAGTACCCTATATATTAGCTGTTTGGTTTGCTCAACGTTGAAAGATACAGTGTTCCAAAATATTGTGCACCTTATCTTTGTTTCCTTGAAACTTGTTCTACATTTTGCAAAAAACAAAATGACTGAAGACGCCGAAGACGGTGTAGCTGTGGCTGATCCAGCCCTACCAGCAGTTTTTAACATTACCGGTTTAAATGAAACCGAGGAGGGTGTTATAGACATCCATCAAAACTTAAGAAGAGCCATCACTCTAAAACTTATAAAACAAGGCCTACCGCCAAGAGGCGGTAGAGCAGTTTTCGTGATAGAGGCACATAAATCCTTTCAGACAGAGGTATTCTATTCATGGGTAATATTTCCTGAATCCAATTCAGTAACACACATGTTTCACTTCTACAAAGAAGATGAACCACCAGAGGAATACATTCCTTTCGAGGATATAGAAATTCCATTAACATACCAAGAGCATCAGCTCTGGTTTAAAGGCTCCCTAAAACATCACAAAAACATTACCAGGCTCGGTCCACTAGGTAGACCAGGAGCAACATGGCCGATTTTAGCCGGCTACACACCTCATCCAGACATTGAAGAGATGTCAGATGAGGAGTTACTTACTCAACTCACAGAGTTAATAAAAATTTACAGACAATTGGTCCAATATGTCATGCGGACTTTTACAGTCCGACCACCATTGACATATCCAAATACAACTCCCCAACAGGGGAATACACTAAAAATTACACCACAGACTCTATACGCAGTCATGGGTAAAATGCCCACAAAACGTGAGCAAATTCCATTTTGGATAGCTCAAAAAATTACTCAAATCGAAGCAGTATTTCCAAATACTAACCCGCATGAGAAGCACAGAATCCTAACAATCAGTTTACCGATGGGGATCACACCACAACTGGAAGACTGCACCACTTGGGGCTCAGTCTTTGCTGCCATCTATACAAAAACACATGGCATTCCGTCAATTGCGGTAATACCTGATGTCCTAAAACAAATTCAAAATGAATATGGGGCAGAGCCTACTCTAAATTTAGGTATGAAATTACTGAAAAATTTCGACCAGGTCTCAACAATAATATTATCTAATATTAAAGGGGAGGCAGCAGCAGTGGCGATCCGCCAAAAATTGAGGGAATTCGATGTTACAGAACATCAAACAGAGCTACCCAGAATTATAGAACAATCTTATGCAGAATTAGGCAGAGATAGTTTGGGTGGAAGACCAGTGAAGCCGAAACTATCTGAAAGTCCTGAGAAGGACTCTATTAAACAAACTCCTACATCTTCTAAAAAGAAGTGGGAGTCTACTAAACAAAAATCAAACGAGAAACGTTCTCAATCCCGAGGTAGGTCTCCTCAAAAGGAGCCCTCTGAAAGGAGGTATAACCTAAGGAATAGGGATAATTTGAGAAAACCTGATAGGTATCAAGATACTGATACACGTTCCTCTCGTCCCTTTCAGATCTCATCACAGACTTCGGAAAGAAGAGGACGATCAGAACATAAAGAAGAACGCGTGAAATCGAAAGACGACAAGCACGCTCCAAAAAATTAAACAAAACCTCAATTCTCCAAAAAGAAGGTAGCAGGTCTGAAGATCAGACATGCCGAGAATACTGAGAACACAACTCAAGAACGGAGAATGGGCTCAGACAATGCTGGACAGTGCAGCAGAAGTCACAATAGTTCGCCAGACCCTGAAGGAACTTCTGGAGATAGTGGACTTGAATGAGTACATCACAGTAGAGACTGTAGACACCAGGGTTAGTACTCCACAAACGTTATATGACATAACACTCCGGATGGAGCGAGACAAACCTAGACAGGTGAAAGCACTTTTTTGGGAAAGACTATCAAGAGGCTATGACATACTTCTAGCAGAAAAGGACTGGCCACCACAATTTGTCAGGGAGTGCCCACACGGCGAGGACATTATTATGCCTGCCTTCTCCAACCATATTCCAATTCACCTAAAATATACATATGCCAGGAAATGGGCAGTAGCCCAGGCCCCAGCATCATATAAAAATCATGTAGGATGGGATGAGGACTCACCTCACCATAAAATACATCTGAAACATGAACCAACTGCACAACGGCAGTATCCTATTAAGCAAGAAGCTAAAAAACAGGTCAGGGAGATCTTAGATCAACTTGAATACCAAGGGGTGATTGAAACATGCACCTCCTCAATGAACAATCCTTTGTTTCCTGTCTCCAAACCAGACAATACATATTGTCTAGTTTTGGATTACAGACACCTAAACACTTGTTCTAAAACGTTTGCAGTGCAAAATGCACATAGCACAGCATTAATGAATAACATTGTGCGTAAAAAATATAAAACCACATTAGACATCTCAAATGGTTTCCTTTGTCAAAATATAGCACCTGAAAGCAGGTACTTAACAGCATTCTCCATAATGGGGACCCAGCGTCACTTTTGTCGACTCCCACAAGGGTTCAAAAACAGCCCAGGTTTATTCTCAGCGAGGGTAACGGAGTTATTACAAATTTATGACAATGAGGCATTGTCCTATGTCGATGACATATATCTGACAGACGATGACCTGGACAAACACTTGAACAGGGTGAGCACCATTATACTGGGTTTCGCCTCTGAGGGCTATAAGTTCAACTTTAAAAAGTCCAGAATTGCCCATCTCAATGTCCTATTTCTAGGATATGAGCTTTCAAGTGAAGGCAAGAGCTTGGCAGCTAACTTTTTAGAAAAGTGTGCGCTACTCCAACCTCCAAAAACGCTAAAAACTTACAATCCATCCTGGGTTTCCTAAATTTTGGAAGAACATACATACTAAATTATGCAGAAAGGGTTAAACCTCTCTACGCATTAATCAAACCTGATTTTTCGATCAGAAACTGGACACAAGAACACACAGAAATCTTGCGTTCACTCCAGGCTAACATGTTAGCAACAAATCACTTACAAACACGTGTAAGTCAACGTAATTTGGTGATCCGAATAATTTCGGGTCAATGTGGATTCACCTACTTAACCTTCAATGAGGGTGACAAAATCCCAATTGCATACAAATCCCATTTGTACACACAAGCGGAAATGCGCTTCAGTTCTACTGAAAAAATTCTGACAGCAGTTCAAACCGCTGTAGCAAAAGAAAGAGCCTTAGCCCAAGGGTCGTAACCCCAGTACCGGCTTTAGAAGCGGTCACAAAAGCAAGCATTCCAAATGCTAAAGCATTACATCCGAGATGGATACAATGGGTTAATTCTCTTGCTGCAACAGATGTTGAATATGTTTTTGATCCAGATTTAAAAACACAAGCATTCCTGCAATATGAACAAGAATGTCCTCTGCCTACTGAAATTCTGCCTCTTGATCAGTACGAATTTATAATTTACACTGACGGATCCGCACAACCCGCAATAGGGGGTAAGCAAGCTTACAGTGCAGCGTGTGCTATCGTTAAAGGTCGCATGCGAGATGGCATCTTCAGACCTATGGTCACAAAAACACAATCTCTAGGGGATTGTACAGCTCAGCGAGCTGAACTACGAGCATTCAAACTGGCACTTGAAAGTACAGATCGAGTATTCCCCACACTAATAGTGTGCGACTCCTTTTACTGTGTTCAGTCGTATAATGAATATATACAAAACTGGCTTGAAAATGGTTTCAAAGATGCAAAAGGTGGCACAATAAAGCATAAATTGCTTTGGGAACAAGTAGTTCAGTTGAAAAACGAACTACCAAAGGCTCACGTGATACACACACTGAGTCATCAACGTGATGGCGTTCACGTTGCAGGGAATTCATTGGCTGACGAAGCCGCAAAGGGGGCTGTGCAGACGGCTTCCGTAGCTGCGATCACTCGTTCAAAAACAAAAATAGACGGTGAGATAATGTTGGCTGTCAATGCTTCAAGCAAAGGCAGCAGTGCAGCGTTACCAAAAAAGTTTCCACTCAAGTACTCTTATGTAATTGATGCGAACAACGTTCCTTTTGCTCGAATCCCTGGAGTGGGGGATAGGGTAATTCCAAACAAGGAACGCAGATTAGGACTAATCCTAGAAGCACACGAAGGGATAGCTTCTGCCCATGCAGGTGTTTCAGCGACAGTATCTTTACTCAAGCAAAGATATTGGTGGCCTGGCATTCGGAAACAAACTAAAAACTATGTTTTAGAATGTGATATTTGCCAACAGATGAAAGTCTCAACAGTGAAACGTCCTGCGCAGACACCCTTGTTAATTTCAGATAAACCATTAGCTTGTGTTTACCTTGACCACTGCGGTCCCCTGCAAAGGGACGGTAACTATAAATACATCTTGGTTGCAGTGGATTCATGCTCTAGGTTCCTATGGTTATGGCCTCAGCGCTCGGCTGACGCTCGAACTGTTATAAAAGATTTGCGAGTCTTTATCGGCACATACGCAATAGTCACGCTACATTCTGACCAGGGTCCTGCGTTTAGCTCTCGGGCTTACAAAGAAGCCATGGCCGGTCTGGGCGTTGCATTGCGGTACTCCTCTCCATTCCATCCTGAGGGAAATTCGGTTGTGGAAAGGAAAAACCGGGACATAAAGCAGTCTATAACAGCTAGGGTATTAGGTTCGGGTGATGGGTGGGTCAAACACCTTAGTGGGCTACAGCGCTCATTGAACAACCTGCCAAGAAGTTCTCTAAGGGGGGTCACTCCATATGAGATCCTATTTGGGACAAGAATGTGGGTACCAGACTTTGAACACGTAGGCACAGTGGTGGAAAATAAACCCTTTGATATCAAAGATCGTTTGGCTGTTTTACAGGACTTAAACAAGTTAAGAACGAAACAAAGCAACGTATTCCTACAGTCAACCACCACTGGGGATCAACCGGCTGTCCCAGCAAGGCCTGTCTGGATTCCAAAAGTTGGGGATCTAGTCAGAGAAACAATTGCGGACAAGAAGGAATTTGGACCTTCTTACAGACAACCAGTACCTGTCCTAGCAGTTCAAGGAACAAGAACAGTACTTCTGCCGCCCCTTGCTGGAAGAAAGGAGAAAAGATTTGTGTCCATCGACCTGATCAAACCACAGTATGTGGCCAATACTAAACAGTAGGCCTCGTGGACTCCGACCTAGTAGCAGACACACTCCTCTCGCTACTATCCAAGAGGTTCAGACTGAAAGACTGATAACTATCGAGAATTCAGCTGTAACAGATGGAGGACTAAGCAACAACGCTATGGAACTCATCCCTCTTGAACACCAAGTAACAGTTCGTCCAAATACACCTGTCTACACCAACGTGGCAAGTGATGAACTGGTTCCAGTGATTTCTACAAATCCTGATGCAATTCCAACAATTGACAGAACTGCTTCTGGCTATTTCATTAACTTTGATACGTTCTCAGAAGATCCAAGTGAACCTGAAACGACGCCAGTGTCATTGAAATTCAAGCAGCAAGTACAAGACTTTCTTCACTTTCTGAAAAAGACTTATTTGGTTTCTCCATGGATTGAACTCTGGATTACATCTGGACTTTTTGTTTTCCTGCTCTGGCTAGCTTTGGTTACAACTGTAAGCGTGCTTATAAGTGGCAGAACTGCTTCTGGCTATTTCATTAACTTTGATACGTTCTCAGAAGATCCAAGTGAACCTGAAACGACGCCAGTGTCATTGAAATTCAAGCAGCAAGTACAAGACTTTCTTCACTTTCTGAAAAAGACTTATTTGGTTTCTCCATGGATTGAACTCTGGATTACATCTGGACTTTTTGTTTTCCTGCTCTGGCTAGCTTTGGTTACAACTGTAAGCGTGCTTATAAGTGGCAGATACATCCATGTGAACACTGAAGGAAAAGACTTAAACGTACGTTTGAAACCTCATAAATCTTCCCATCGTGAAGCAAGAGACTTGTCATCAGTAAAATCACAGCTGTTCCTATACAGGATGGTATAGTGTGGGACAAAACAGATTATGATATCTTCGGCCCGAATGAACAATTGAACATTCCACATTTGTTTAAAATTTCACTAAGTGATCTAATTACGTCCAGTACCTATTCAGATGATTGGGACTTTGAGACTGTAAACGACATAATGTTTGACCTAGAAAAATCTGCTGCATTTTCTAAACATGAATATTTAGAGGGTTCATCAGACTATGAACAAATGTATTGTTTTAATCACTATGGTCATCATTATTTGCATAAATCTGCATATCCAAGAAATGTGTTTATGTTTAACCAATGGGAACATTGTCCTACACCACCTAAAGGTAGTTCAAAAACATTTGCTAATAAGTTTCCATATTTTTCAGGTTACAACACATCAGATCCAGAAATGTTTTACTATAAAAATGTAAACAAGACAGGACTGAAAATTATGTTAACAAATACAAAACAGATTTATTCTGCGTTTTTTAATGCCCAACTGTCTAGACAGGGTTTCGACTTTTGGAAAGACACAATTGACACAAAAACTGTGTGGGGTACTAAAAATTGGCAAGTGCAGGGGATAGAAGCTTTATTTAGAGCCTGCATCATCCCAGAACAAATAATGTTTTTGAATGAAACTATCCAACAAACATCTTGTCTTGGATTAGCCAAGATAAAAGAGATGAACACACCTTCTGTACCAACACCTGCCAGTGAAAATAATACAAAGGCAGTGGTGACAGTTGACAATATACTACAACTCAACAGATCTAATCCTACTTGGAAAAAATGGTTGATCTGGCCCACAGACACGAATAACTGTCAGGAAAGATTCCTGAATAAAACTCTCTTGATTGCTTCTGACACTTAAGAAGGTTGCAAAGATGCAACGGTCAAATTGTTGCTACATTTGGCACATCACGGACATAAAGTGTCCCTTTCAAAATTCCAATATTGTTGACAGGAGGTCACCTACCTAGGTCACCTACTGTCGAAGGAGGGAAGTAGACTAACACCTGAACGCATTAGTGCTATTGTCAAAATGCCCATACCTAAGACTCAGAGGGATGTGCGAGCTTTCATTGGCATTACTTTGTATTGTCGGCACTGGATTCCTAACTTTTCCTTACTAACAAAGCTGCTGTTGCAGCTAACCACTAAAGATGTGCATGAACCCTTGCCCTGGACGCCTGAATGTCAACAAGCTTTTGAGCGTTTGAAAGTTGTGCTTTGCTCTGCGCCTGTGCTTAGTACGCCGTTCGTGTTGTATGTACACGAGACGGCTGGTTGCGCGCTTTCTGTCTTAACACAAGCCTTTGGAGGTAAGCAGAGGCCGTGTACTTATTTTTGTGCTTTGCTTGACAACATCGCGAGAGCCCTCCCGAGCTGTCTAAGAGCGGTCGCGGCCGTGGCTGTCTCTATCCGACAATCGGCAGGGCTCGTCCTTGATACCGATCTCACAGTCATGGTACCTCATGCTGTGGATACACTTTTGAACAAAACGAAGACTCAGCACCTCACCAGTGCATGTCTGACTGGTTATGAACTGACCCTCTTTGCACCACACGTCATGATCAAAAGATGTGCCACCCTGAACCCAGCCCCGTTACTACCCCTCCCTTCTGAAAGTGAGGGAATAGACATACACAATTGCATTTTTCGGACTGAGGAGGAGACGAAGGGATGGGTAGACCTGACTGATGTTCCCCTATCTGAACCACAAGGGGAGCTATATGTCGATGGCTCTTGTTTCAAATTGCCGGATGGCACAACAACTGCGGCCTATGCAATTACTACCTTACACACAGTAGTCGAGACATCACGACTTCCCTATCAATCGGCCCAAGCTGCAGAGTTAGTTGCCCTTCTTCGAGCTTGTGAACTAAGTGAGGGACTGAGTGTCAATATTTATACTGACAGCCAGTACGCCTTTGAAGTTGCCCACAATTTTGGGTGGTTCTGGGTAAAGAGAGGATTCCTGACTTCACACGTGTTAAAGATCCAGAACGGCCCATTGATACACAGGCTTTTGTCAGCTCTGACGCTCCCCAAGAAGTTAGCAATAGTGAAGTGCAGCACCCACAAGGCAATTACTGATATTGTGGGGAGGGGAAATGCATTTGCAGATCAAACAGCTAAGGAGATGGCTCGAACAAAGATGAAAAGGATGTTTGTGGCAGGTCCTGCTAGATGGATACCCGAAGTTACTATGTTTGAGGATACACTGGATAGTGTTAAAGAAATACAGAGTGAGGCAACGATTGAGGAGTTAGCAATATGGCAGGAAAGCACAGCATGTTTAGACGAGGATGGTTGCTGGACGGATAAGTCAGGAAAGCAAAGGTGGATGCTGCCGGACGCCTATGTCCTCCCTGTAGTCACTATGGCGCATGGGCCAGCTCACATTAACGCCAAGGGCATATGCAAACTACTAGACCCCGTGTGGCAGAATTATAACATCCCCAAGACTGCTGCTCACTTGGTAAAATATTGTATGGTATGCATGATGTATAATCCTGGAAAAGGCACTCCTACACCCCCTGGTAATTTTGCACCCCCTTCGAAGTCCTTCAGATGGACTACATTGAGATGGAACGGGTCAATAATTTGAAATATGTGTTAGTTGTTGTTTGCGCATTCAGTAAATGGGTTGAGGCATACCCCACTAAGGAGAACACAGCCTTAGCGACGGCAAAAGCCCTCTTGAAGGAGTTCTTCCCTCGCTTCAGTTTACCCCGTTTGATCTGGAGTGACAATGGCAGTCACTTCAATTCAAAAGTCATCCAGCTAGTATGTGATAGCCTACACATCAGGCAGAAGTTCCATGCTGCACACCACCCCCAGTCAGCAGGTTTGGTTGATAAGTACAATGGTACTCTCAAACTAAAAATGGCAAAAATCCAGGAAAGCACAGGATTGAAATGGCCAGATGCTTTACCGTTAGCTCTTCTGTCAACAAGAGCTACGGCTCACACTAGGACAGGATTGTCCCTGTATGAGGTCGTGTTTGGCCACCCAGCAAATGTTTGGGGCGTCCTGCAACCAAAACGTTTTTCTGAAATTGAGTATCCTCTGTTAGTAGATTATCTCTATGAATTGACTAAAAATTTGTGTTCTATTCATCAACAGATCCAGGACACATTGCCACCGCAAACAGAGGGGCCCGGGCATGATATCCGACCTGGTGATTTCATCCTTGTGCGGCATTTCCAGAGGAAAGGAAGTTTGGAGCCCCGCTGGAAAGGGCCGCTGCAGGTGCTCCTCGCCACCAGAAGTGCTGTGAAGGTAACCGGTCGGAAGAACTGGATTCACACTAATCACTGCCGCAAGGTCCCGTTGCCTCTTCCTTATGATCGGTGGGTGATTGATGGCATAGGTGACCACGAGACAGAGTACGTGCCACGCTTCATCCCTTTTTCGGATGCCCGGCTGACGTGGGTGCAAACGGAGGAGGAGAACGACGCAGTGTTGAATGAGGCGGTGCCCCCTGAAATAAGGGCTGTCCAGGATTCTCCTCCACCTGGCCCACAAGTTCTTGAGCCCCAGTCCCTTGGCCCCTCTGAATTTGAGCCCCTGTTTACTGATCACTCTGTGCCCAGAACGGCTAGGTACAATTTGCGTCCCCGATGGAGGGACAGTGCACCAAAGGAGAAGTCAGATTAGAAGGGATGGACTGCGAGGATGAAGAATAGGGTGCATGTACCCTGTCCGTGGTACCAACGATAGCTTAGGGAAAGGGAGATTGGTGCATTGTCCAAGACACTGAACAGGATAAGCTGAGGGTGTCTTCCCGAAAGGGAGAGGTGCCCTATCCTGGACGATGTGGGATTTCTTCAAAGGGCCACGATCGCACTGCCCCACCGTAGTGCTCAGTAGCACCATCGTGGATGAACAATAGGAGTCTGCCAGCGAGGCTCTGAAGGTCGCTGGAAACTCTTTGCCAATTCTCTTGTTTCCTTGTCACCAACCCCTTGCATTGCGTTTTTCCCCTCTAATCACCATGTATCCTTTTGGTCGCCCAATTGTTGAGGAGGAACTGCCTTTTGCAGCACCACGTTTGGAGAGGGATGGGGTTGGTTGGCACAGTTGGTCAAAAGAGAGTAAAATTATTTTTATAGTGATTGTCCTGATTTCCCTAATAGCAATACTTGGGATAATGTGGTTTCTAGAAGAGAAATATCCTGTGCACTCTTTGATTGGTACAACACCTGCTCCCCCTGAACATATGTTTGTCACTCTGGCTCCTCAAAAAGGTGAACACAGAAAGACATATGTAGATAACGTGTTTCTCCAAATGTTGCATCAGGCCCACGGTACATCCAATGTCACAAATTGCTGGATCTGTGGGTTACTCCCTTCTGTAAAACACAAGAATGATGTATTACTGTCCCTGCCCTTTTCTTACCTCGCAAGCTGCGAAGGTTGGTTTCAGCTCTTTACTATGGCATACACTCATTATCATTCTGATACTGGGAATATGACATTAGCCGATTATGAAACTGTCTTATAGTATATACGTGTACATCAGGGGTATACCCCAGGGGAGCAAGAGACACCAGATACATTGTACCCGACAGCCTTCATGAATGTGTACGAAAGAGAACAAAATGTAACATGGCTTCAAAATGAAATGTCGGATTTCTGGGGTTTCAATGTCACTGAATATTTCAAGTCCTTTCAAATACGTAATATTACTCATGATGTGGCAATGCCAGTGCCGGTAGTTCACACGACAGCGAGTTTCTGTGTTAAAGGGAAAGGAAACGTCAAGGTGGGGTTGAGTATTTGCAGTTATACCTATGTACTAAGCACTGTAATTAGCCCACCTCTGCTGCCCCCTCACAATGTTTATTTTGTTTGCGGGTCCCAGGCCTATGTTTGGCTTCCTCGGGGATGGTCTGGTATATGATATCTCTCTTTTCTCCTTCCCCCAGTGTATATAGTGCCATCCAATTACCATAGGGACCACCGACTACAGCGCAGGAGTGCTCATCTGTTTCGTGTTAGATGAGTTATTGACATCGCAGACATAGATCAGACGGACACCACTTTGCAGCAGTTCACTGATGCTATGAAGGGTATTTTTCCCTTTTGGGGCCCCATGTCCAATAGTCTCAATATTCGTAGACTCATCAGGGTATGGAAGGAGTAATAAATGTAACGGCTGAAATTTTGATTAATATCACAGCCGAGCTTCAGGCTACGAGACTCGTTGCCCTTCAAAACTGCATGGTGTTGGACGTCATCCTTGCTGATCGGGGTGGGGCCTGCCGCGTCATCGGCAGTAGCTGCTGTGTATACATACCGGATCACGCTTCGAATGTATATGCTGCTATACAGAAGCTCCATAGGCTTGCCTCTGACATACACCAAGAGAATGGTACATGGTCTCTCACCGGGTGGTTTTGGGACCTATTTACGTCCTGGGGTTGGAAGATTATCATCGTCCTGGTCGCCATAGCTGGTATCATTTTAACATGTTGTCTGTGCATACACTGCCTCCCTGCCTGTTGTGCCTGCTGTGTACAAATATTGACACCTCACCCCAAACACCTAGAACATGACTCTCGGAACAAGGCTATGATGATGCAGGATATCCAGGACATGATGTGCATCGACGAGGGCATTTTTGAGTATTGATGATGTATGTCTAGATTTTTAATATGTTCATTGCGTACTGCAGGGAGTTTTAGCTTTCAATAGTAGCAAAATTAGTTGGCAAATGCTAAAAGGGGGGTCTGTTGGATTGGCAATTACTTGCAGTTGACTCCTCCTATTAGCATTATGCTTAAGTTAGCATTTGTGGCACCATTTTGCATTTAGCCGCCATTTTGTGTAATGACCGAAACTAACATTTGTCTCATTTTGTCTGTCTCAGTGGAAAGCAGCTTCGATATTTTTTTTTTGGTATTTCTTCAAGGTTGAGCTTCGCTGTCTTAATGAATACATGAATGTGCCTTTGCATACTTTCCTTGCTAGATAGGCCCGTTCTCATGCTTACAGTGGCGGGCACGGACAGAGTAACCTTGAGGTAGAGATAACATGTACCCGATCCCAGGAGTGCAGCTCATCTTCTGTGCCTCCTTTGTTAACCTGCTCCAACTGGAAATTTCCAGTTCTGGGGGTGTCTTTCTGGGCATTGGAAATGTATAACAACTAATGTAATGTTGGTGAGGGTCAGTCCCCTCGGTAGCATCTTAGGAGGCTAGTCAGACTGGACTCCGCTCGAGCGAATACTAATAAATAACTTGGTTTGTATTCTCTACTGTCAGACCGACTCTTCATTTGTATGGAAGGCTGAGAGGTGGTCGCGAGTGACCCTAATCCGGTCACTTCCTTCACCATCCCTGGGAGTGCTAGCCATTCCCAATGGGGTCGCAAATTGCGACAGCCTCATTAATATTCATGAGGCATGCAATTTGCGACCCCATTGGGAATTGCAAACAGTGTCTCAGACACTGTTGTACTTAGCATTTTGCGACTCGCAAATTGTGACTCCCAATTTGACGCAATTTGCGAGTCGCAAAATGCTATGGTCCTACATCTGGCCCATTGTGCCATCAGCACAATTTGTGTCCTGCTCTTAGATTCATCTCAAACGTCCCATTCCATGATCTTGTTGCCTATAAACTTTCAACAAAATCCATATGGAGTTAGTCTGCCGGATTGGTATCTAGTTACACCTAATATTAGACTATTCTAGTGCTCACTTTGTATTCAATGCAAGGAACTGGCTCCTTGCTTTCGCTTGTTTCTGTAGCTATGGATATACTGATTATCCTGTCTGACATGTTTCCGCTTCGCCTTGAATGTATACAACTTATTCTGCATATAATAAGTAACTGAATGTGGTTCCCTCTTGCACTTAGCTTTGGGCTCCCCCCTACATGCGTTTCTCCCACTCCCTCCCCCCCTTTAGTCACCTGTAACCCCACGAGAGACGCTGCTTCCATAAGCAGCAAAACCTCTGAGGATCTTTGGCCCTTAAGCGAACCATTGAACCTGGGTCCACTGGAAGGTCTGATTAGCCCTGTCAGGGTGTAACAGCTTCTTTAAGTCACCAAATGACTTGCTTCCCTTGATACTTGTGGAAAAGTGCAAGGCTGCTGGTGATTGTGTAAAGGTTAAGAGATAAGTGCAACACAATCTAATCAGTTAATGAACAAGTGCACAGTAGACATTTTTGATGCATATGTTATTTATGGTTTATTACATTAAAATATATAGAAGGAAATGGTTAGTGGGGTGGATCATTTTAATCAGGCAGGAGAAAGGGTCAGGTGAAAATATACATAAAAATATGAAATGTTGACAGGTAGTTCTTCAAAAGGTATGTATTATGTCTCATGACAAACTGTCCACCGGGTGGTATTGCTTTCCTATCTTGGCTGTAGGTTCAAAAGCTGCAGAATATAAGTTAAATGCCCTAATGTAGGTATGTATGTATATGGTATTTCTATAGCGCGATCCGAGCCGAAAGGCAGCGGAGCTCAGAGACCTAGTTCAAGTAGTTGCCATCCACAGTGTTTGGAAAACATTTGCGAGTTTGTGTTTCCTTTCTCACTGGTCGACCTATTAAACTGGTGTCCTGCTCTCTGATAGGCTGCAAGCATGCTACCAGACATGAGCCAGTTCTTTCCAATGGAGACCGCTTTGTATGTCTGTATGCATGGGTGGTGGGGGGGTCTGTAAAGTGCAAACGTAGGTATAAGAAGCAGATTGCTGTACAAAGATGGGTGAGATAAAACTCGAGTGAGAAAGTTGAAGGGGGAGGAGTGATGAGGGATAAACGGGGCTGTAATGTGGAGGGAGTAGGGAAAGAGGCTACAAGAGAGTAGAAATAAGGGTGGAAAAAAGAGGGGAGACAGGACTTGTGGATGTGTCAGAGCTTATGGGGGAGAAGTGGAGAGGTTACAAAAGCTTCACCCCGTCTCATAGTCATGGTGTTACATTTTTACCAGATGCTGTTTGAAGAGTAGGCTGCTATTGTATTGTATTGTAATTGCATTTATTCTACCCCTGACGAGGCGTCGAAGCGCTTTTTCGGCGAGTAGCACGCTACTCCGGGACCCATAAAGGATTAGTGTTGAATTAGTATAGTGAAATATGAAAGTAATTTAAGTGGCGGATAGGTTAGTCAGTTATTTGGATTCGGAAGGATAGCAGAGGAAAAAAGGTTTGTATTTATATAGCGCTTGTTACCCCTGATGGGTAACAAGTCTGACTCCGGAAACCCATACAGGATTAGTGGTGAATTAGTATGGTGAAATATGAAAGAAATTTGAGTGGTGGATATTAGTCAGTTATTTGGAGTGAGAAGGATAGCGGAGGGGTAGAAGGGGAAGAAAGGTTTGCATTCATATAGCACCTGTTACCCCTGATGGGTGTTGAAGCGCTTTTCTGGCGAGTAGCACGCTACTCCGGAACCCATAAAGGATTAGTGTTGAAAATTAGCATAGTGAAATATGAAGTAATTTGAGTGGTGGATATGTTATTCAGTTATTTGGATAGAGCTATGTTGATTTCTGAAGTGTAAGATGGGTGGTGTTTGCCAAATTTCAATTGGCGTGTGTTCCATATTCTGGGACTTTAACAGAAGGCCTCTGTTTGGTCTTTTCTTCCTTGAAGGTTCTGAACTCCAGCCTGGAGATGCTGCAGCTTTGAGTTTTGCACGGTCCTCTTGACGGAACTGGTGATCAACGAAGCCTGGTGTGATGGTGTGATGGTGTGGCGTTGTTGAATACCTGTAGACTTGGCAGCAGGTCTTGAAGGTAATATGTATGGGCCAATGCAATCAATGGCGGTCTCTGTTCGCTGGTGACAACCTGTTGAATTTACAAAGACTTGGGTTGAGTATTGCGACAGCAAGTAGAATTATTCCTGATGGATTCGAGTTGAATTCAGTGATGCCAGCTAGCAGGGCCATGTTAGGTATTATTATTTAAAGAGTTTTATATAGCGCTGGCTAGACCCGGAGGTATCAGAGCGCTTTACATGAGGATCATAGAGTTACAAGTTACACATTACATCCGTTACAAGAGCATAGTAAAACACAGGAAAAAGAAAAACAATGTTACAGTATTTCGTCGGAGGGAGGGGAGGAAGGAGACACAGCGGGAAGACGGGGAGAACAGGGAGAACTGTGCCCAATATCCGGCTGGGTAGGTGACAGCCGAGGGGATGAACCAGGGCCGATCTCCTCTATAGCTGTCTAGCAGCTCCACCGGGCATCAGCCACGTTGCTCAGGACTCCGCAGCCAGGAAAAACAAGAATAGCAGTGTTGCATAGTTACATTAGTTACAGTTGCATAGTCAAACATAGAAGAGCAAGTCCCCAAAAGAGGATAGAGGGAATGGGGGAGGAGGAGAAGAAACAGTGGGCTGGGCAGCAGATCAGTTCTGGCAGACCGACAGTGGGAGAAAAATGCCTCATGAGGGCCCAAAAAGTTAGGGTAAGCGGGACCATCACTCAGGTAGGGGTCACAGAGTCACTAAGTCCAGGGCAGATTACATAACCGCGTAGGTTATCTCGGGGGGTGAAATAAGGGAGCCTCATTAGTGGCCCTTCGTGTCTGGGGGGGAGAGAGCGTTACAGAGGGGGCCATCAAGGCGCCCTCGCTCTTGTGGATGTTATTTCAGTCAATTTTAAGGCCTGTTTTAAATTTGGTGGTTGTGATCATCAGCACAGGGGCCTCTGTTCATTCATTTCCTGTTACCCCTGCCCTCGGCCCGATAGCCGCAAATTGGCCTCCGGAGGGGTGAGATGGAGGGGAAACCGCGGTGCACATTTAATCGCTATTCCAAACGCTGTCGCGCTCATTGCCTCACCGCAGTTAAGGAGATATCCGCTATTTCAGAGCCCCCCTGCTGGCCTTAAAACAGTCCGGGCCTCTGTGCTCAAGTCGTGGATCCTTCGCGCAGGGTCGCCCTGGTCAGAAACGCCCGGCCGCCATCTTTAAGTCAGGCAGCTTCAGACGCTATCCGGGATTTCTGTCGCTGGAGTCTGCCAGCGTCCGGTGCCCTTAGTACGCTTGCAGCCTTGACGTTAAAAAGTCTCGATGGCCCAACTTGGGGCGTCTACGATAGCCCGGGAGGCCCCACAGTCAGCTACTTCACGGGGAAGGGAGGGGGGGGGGGGCTGGGAGGAGGAAGCGGTAGGCAGGTGGTCGCTCTTCAATGGGCCGCTTCTCTCGCCCCCGCAACCTCGAGCTCAAGCACTCACTGGTTAAGCCGGTCACTGGGCGAACACCCGCTCCCCAGCAGGACAGCTGATCCTCACCGCCTCTCGCCGTACTTTAGAGGCATCCAGCCGCCATCTTGCCTTCGGGCCGGCAGTTGGAGTTGGCCATCTTGGCTTTGCCTGCGAGTCTCAGAGCCGGGGTGAATTTCGTCACGAAGCTTCAACATGTGAAGTCTGCTGAGGTTTTCCCGAGGATCAGCACACTCCCCAGGTGATCCGACGCACGGGATTATGAAAAATATTCGTGCCCAGGGCTCCGGTTTAGTAGAGACGGGGGATACTGCGGACAGAGCTCCGGAGTCCACACCCGCTCCGGAGCCCCGCCTCTAATGGGTCTATTGTACTGGTGTTTGCCGGTGCTTGGCACGGGTACCTATTTGCAAACAGCGGTTTGTATTAATGAGTGCCCCTTAAATGGTGGCGAGGTGTGTCTATTTTTTAGTACAGTTTATTAGTGGAGCATTTAGATATTTAAAATACCTTAAAACATGATCAACCTAGAACTTCCAGGCCATCTCTATAGTTTAAGGCGACTTTTGGGTGCCGCCAAGTGCAGTAGACTTATGTAAAGTTCAGTGGGCCCTGACACTTATTTTTATTTTTTTATTTTTACAAATTAAGCCTTGACTGAGGCTACTGACGACACCCACTACCTCTGGTGGTTGGACATGCCGGCTGCTGTCTGCTGAGTACGTCTAGGGTGTTGGATTTATCCGTTCAGGGGAAATAGATGTTTTCTGGAGGCTAAGGTTTTGAAGTAGAGCAAAGTCCTGGCGAGGTATCTGTTCACAATGGCGCTCTTGTGCAAATCATTCTTACGAGGGTAACTCACTGTTGCTCCACCATTGCTGTTGCTCCAACTTGCCATTTCTAGAACTCAAATTCAAATAATAAAAATAAAAGTTTATTAAAACTATCTCCATATACACCTAAGTAATTTATGCTTTAAAAAAAGAAACACGAAAGTAAAATTGCGTTAGAACAAAGGTGCTCATAAAAAAGCAACAAAAAGAATTGCTGTTTATGAATGTACAGAATATTTCGTCCATAATATAACCTGTTTAAATCATCGGATCAAACGTCTTTTCTTTTTTAGATCTCGTCTGAGGCAGCGCGCATATGCTCTTACTTGCGACAATCTATTGTTTCTAAAAAAGTGAAAAAACTCCAAAAAGAGGCTTTAGCTCGGCCTTATCTACCACTGGTTTGCTTCACTCTTATTTTCCTCCTTTTCATTTATGAGCGTGGGTTTGCACATGTGGGGTTCACTTCCTCTGTGTTTTGTATTCTTCGCTGGAGCATGGTTTGATTGATTTCTTGATTAGTGTTCTACCACACTACTTGCTCTTGGATTGTGGTACTTTTTTGTCAGTGTGCATTGTTTGCTTGTATGTTCTTTTACACGCTCCTATGCTGCTCTACCTCATTTTTTAGCTGCATTTAAACCCCTTTGTTTTGTTTTTTCATTATTAGGTCAATCGCTTCCTTCACTCGTTTTTTGCTTTCTAGATTTTTCAAAACTAAGCTGCATTTCTCTGGCCAGTCTTTTCTGAGGCACTTAATAACCCAATTTATTCAATTTTTATAAGGTTGCAAGTTGCAGCATTCACTAAGGGTATGTTTGTTTAGGATTCATTTTGTTTTTGGTTTATTCCATGTAATGCTGCCTTCCTATCCAATTTGGGGAATGCAACATAAGTTACTTGTTTTTAAATTGTACCAGTTGGTTTATATTGGCGCTCGCCTAAATGCATGTGTATGAGTGCTGTACACAGGTCATAGGTTGTTCGCACAACTTATTATACAATAACAGGCCACAGCAAAGCACACCATACCATACTATACAATGACAGATCATACCATACCATATTATACAATACCGACTCATACCATAAAATACCATACCATACTGTTGGACTTGGCCCTTTTTGCTGGGTCATCCCTAAACTTTTTGCCTTTCTCTTAGCCTTTTTAGGTCGAGCCTAGAGTAGCGCGCAAGCGCTGCTTCTGGCGAGACTTTAAGTTAGGGGGTTTGAAAAGCTGACCAGACGCTCGTGCGTCATGGCCTTTTCCGTGCGGTTACGCGCTGCAGACATCTGTTTCCCATTATCGTGCCCAGACGTGAGCGCGATAATTGGAAACACATGCCGGCCGTGCGGGGAAAAGGCCATGACGCACGAGCGTCTGGTCAGCTTTTTTTAAAGGCTATGGCCTCAACAGAGCAGACGCTGCATCTTTTAGGAATGAGAGGAGCTGAGGTGGAGACTCACACCAAGCCTCGAGGACAGTGCGTGCATCTCTCCCTGTGGACTGCGGGAACTCAGGTCACACGATACTCGGAGGGGCATCGCAACGAGGCGGTGCTGCCAACGAGCACAACCTGATCCTGCCTCACAGTATGCTTAATTCTCTCACACATACATCGATGAACTACACAGAATAAACATGCGATGCGTAAAGGGCGAGCATGGTATTAATGCGGAGCGCTCGGTCAGATCCAGCGTCCTTCTCTTCAGGCGGCACCGCAGGAACTGTCAAGAGAAAGAGAAGCTCGGATGGAGGTAAACTGTCTATACTACTGCTGCTCACGCGGTGCCTGAGGTAAACTGTCCCCGCATCTGCTGTTCATGCAGTGCCAGGCGGTAAACTGTCTCTGCTTCAGCTGTTCGGACTGCGCTGTTCGGTCTCTGCTTTCACACAATGGTGCGAAGTAAACTGTCCATGATTCCGCTGTCTCTGCTTCTATAGTTCTAGCTGTGCCTAGAAAGAAGTAAAACTGTTTGTGTCTGCTTTTTCGTGAGGTAACCTGTCTCTGCTGCTTCTGTTCACGCAGTGCCGCGAGCTAAACTGTCCACGCTTCTGCTGGTCACACCACCTCTTGAGATACAGTGCTCATGCTGCTGCTGCTGTTCACGCAGTACTGTGAGTTAAACTGTCTTTGAATCTCCCTTTCCAGTCGGGCCATGCATGAGATAAACTGTCCCTGCGTCTGCTCTTCACGCAGCGCCGTGAGGTAAACTGTCCCTGCGTCTGCTTCACGCAGCAGCTCCTAAGAGAAGGTGAATTTCACTTCTGTGCATGCTGAACCAGTCCCTTGCATGACAAGGGGTCTATCGACATTACTCCGGTTATATTGCCAATCGTGTCCGAGGGTGCGTTGGTCCTCCTGCACCCCAACCATGGCAGAGTAGCGGTGGGTGGGGTGAGCACCAGGGTTTCTGGTGCTGGGTAAGGCAGGAACGGGCTTGCCATTGGCTCGAATCAGCATTGCAGTCACCATTAAGTAGGTCTTGGGCGGAAGGAGGAGGGAAGGAGGAGAGTAGGGGGCAGGGGCTGGGAGATTTTATGGAAGGCAGGAAGCGGGAAGGCAGGAAGGTGGGTAATGAGGTATGGCACAGGAGGGGATAAAGGGAATGAATGGGAGAAACAGCAAAAGGGGGAGAGCATGAAGAGCGAGACAGTGGAAGAAAGGGAAACAAACAAGAGGCGAAAAAGTGGTACAAATAGAAAGAATTAGGAGGAAACAATCAAAAGAGAAAGGTAGCACACATGAAAAGGAGGAGAAAGGGAAGATGGCACAAGATAGAAACAGACAAAAAGTGGCAGAAATAGAAGAAAGCGAAAAGAGAGAGGAGTGCAAAATGGTAGGCACGCTGAAATGAGTGAGCACACAGTGATGAAACAGCGTGACAGTGAAAGGGAAAGAGCATAGATATGATCGAGAGTGAGTGAGGGAGCAAACAGGCAGGAAGGAGTGAGATGAAAACACAAAAGCTGTGACGACAAAGCAAAAGCAGTGGTAACAAAGCAAAGCAGTGACAGCAGGCCAGGAGCAGTGGAAACAGGTAAATCAGAAACAGCAGGCAACAAGCATTGGCATAGCCAATAGGTCTCGCTTTTGGGACCTTATAAGTATTTAGTTATGCAACTGTTGCATGGCTAAACACTTATAAGGTCCCAAAAGCGAGACCTATTGGCTATGCCAATGCTTGTTTCTGACATGGTGTTGGTGGTTTTAGGACTCTGGGCACTTTAGCACTGCTGTTCAGTGTAAAGTGTGTGTGCTCTCTGTGACAAATGTGGTAAGATTGGTCTACACCTGTTTGGCCTATTTAATTTACCTGTGAGTCCCTTGTAAAGTGGTATCTCATATACCCAGGGCTGGTAAATTAAATGCTACTGGTGGGCTTGCAGCGCTGATTGCGCCACCCACCAAAGTAGCCTTTCAAACCTATCTCAGGCCTCTGCCATTGCAGGGCCTGTGCGCGCAGTGTTACTGCCGCTGTGACGTGGCACCTAAAGTATGTGCCATGTCCGTGACCCCCCTTTTACTACATGTCAGTCACCCCTAAGGTAGGCCCTAGCTAGCCCTATGGGCAGGGTTCATTGTAGGTAAAAGGTAGGACATGTACCTTAAGTGTGTGACATGTCCTGGTACTGACAAACAGCCATTTTGGTTTCTCACTACTGTGGGGCTGCCCTCCCATAGGAATGCATTGGGGATTCCCTGATAAGTGTTTCAGTGGAAATTCCTGATATGGGAGGCGCAGCGTGGTCAAGTTTGGTATATTTGGAATAGTGATAATAAATGCTGTGCAATGGTGTGCGCAGATTTATTATAACTATTTTAGAAATGCCACTTTTAGAAGTTGGCATTTCTGTGTGCTATGTGTCTGCCTGCCTGATGTGAATTGCATGTCTGGCTTGTGAGTGACAGGGGCTGGGAGGTGTGTGTGGCTCCAGGAGGGGCAGGGTGAGTCAGCGCTAGGCTGAATGGAACATCTACATTTTGAGTAGTGGGAGGGGAAGTCCCTGGTCCCTGAATAGGATGGGGCCTGCCCTAGTGAATGCTGGCTCCGCCCCCTGTGGTGTGTCTAATGACGAGCCCCCACCTAACAATGGGGAAGAGGAGCCCTGTCAACAGAGTGCTCCAATTCCCCCCTGAACCAGTTTCTGCTGGTTCCCCAAGCCCTGTGCTGGCACAGACAAAGAGATTTGGCAGTATAAGTATAGGGGCTGTGACCCCATGAAAATGTTCAGTTCCTGTTCTGGTGTGCTGTTCCTGACGGAGGGGGCTTGCTGCTGCTGGCGCCCAGAGGGGGCTGCCATGAGGGCTTGCCTCCCTGGGCCCTGCATTGCCCCTTGATCCCTAAAGGACCTCCAGGACTCTTGTTGCACCTAGCGCCTGGTGAGCGCTACATTTTCTCAAGAAGAGGAGCACAAGGGCTCCGCAGTGCTGAGCTGCAATCTTTCCCGAGGCAATCCCGACGTGGGGATTCCCCCTGCCGGAGGGGAGAGAAGCGGGTGCCCACCCCGCATTGCGCCAACGAGCGGGAGCCTACCCCGCTTTATACATATTGAAAATGGCGGGTGCCCACCCCACCTTATGCTGTCTTAGCGGGAGCCCACCCCGCGTTCTACTTGCGAGAAATCACCGCTGCGGCCCGAGCCGCGGCAGGAGAGGAAGTCAGGCAGCGAGAGGCCTGACGCGAGGCGGGACTTCCGGCTCCCAGAGGGAAGCGCCGAAGAAGTCCGAAGCCTCGCGGTCTCCACCTAGAAGTCCCGGGTCCCAGGAGGGGGCCCGGGTGAAGTGCGGGGAGGTGTGGCAGCCGATCAGCGGGGCTCCCGTGAGAAGAGGGAATCCCCGCACCGCCAGAGGAGACCGAGTGAAGCGGCCCAGCGAGTCCCGGTGAGTGGGGGCTCGAGATGTGCGGTGTGGTGCCAGTGAAGGCACCGTGCCTGTTTTCCTGAGCGGGCTCGTCATTGCGGGCCGCTCCAACGATGGGCATGTTTGGTTTGAGAGCCTGTGAGGCTCCAACGAGGGGCATAATTATTGTTAAAGGGCCCAGAGGGGCCCGTGCTTTCCCCCCCATGTGGCCTTTTTCACAGTTGCCCCGCGTGGCAGTGGGCAACTGCAACGATGGGGACAAGTATTTGGAGAGCCCCAGTGAGGCCCCGAGGGCACAGTGGTGCCAGAGCCTATTTGCCTATCCACAGCTGCGCCGCACCAGCGCGGGCAGCTGCAACGTTTGGCGCCTATTTGTTCCAAGGGCACAGTGAGTGCCCAGGCCTACAATTCTTCACAGCTGCCCAGCAAGTAGTGGGCAGCTGCAACGTTTAGGCCATCATTCCTTTGGGGGCATTGTGTGAGATAGGAGTGAGAGACACTCCTCTGCCCCAGCGCAATGGCGCACAATGGATTCTGCTGCATTGGCAGCTGCCCTGACTTTGGGACATAGGGCATTTGAGCCCCTTTGAGAAGGCCAGTTGGCCAGGGGGATGGTTGGGTTTGTAGGGCGCCAGGCCCTAATGTGATTTATGTGGTGCTAGGAAATGTGATTCATGTACTATGATTTACGCACCCTGTGTTATGCCTGAAACTGTGGTTTATGTATGAGGTTATTTGCATACTGTGGTTTATGCTAGTGAGATTATTCTCTACTGTGAGTTATGCCCCTAATGTGAGTTATGCTTAGGAGGTTAGGGTCTAATGCGTTTAGACTTATGAGATGATTGCATAATGTGTTTATGCTGGTGAGGTTGGCGCGGAATGTATTTCACGCCTAAATGTGATACTGTGCATAATAGGGTTTATGTTACAGGATGATGCTGGCTGTGTTCTACGTTTATGATATGTCCTACATTTACTAAGTTCACTTTGTGATGGTTCTGACAGTGGTCCAGTTGGCCCTGTCAGGTGTACATAATCCCTTGTAGATATTACCTAGTGCCAGGTGGCACAATGTATATTATGTGATTACAATTCTAATGTGTTATGAGAATACAAAGGCTATTTTTGATATAACCTTGTGTGGAGTTCCTTTTGTGGTGTGCCTAGTATGTTGTTGCTGTGTGCGTGTTGCGCAAACGCTTTACACATTGCCTCCGGGATAGGCCTGACTGCTCGTGCCAAGCTACCAAGGGGGTGAGCAGCGGTTATCTTCGGCGTGTAACTCCCTCGCCCTGACTAGAGTGGTGGTCTCTGCCTGGCTTTGGCGCAAGCCTTAGCCAACCAGAGATCCCATTTCTAACACATACTATACAACAGGGCATATCATACCATAGCATACAATAACAGCCCATACCATACCATACCATACTATTAAATGACAGGTCATCCCATCCCATCCCATACCATACCATACCATACCATACCATACCATACCATACCATACTGTAAAATGATAGATCATACTATCCAATCAAGCCACTCTCACCTCCTTTTACCTTTACCCACCCCTGAACCCTCAAGTCGCTCACCTCCCTTTACCTCTACCCACCTCTGAGCCCTCAAGTCACACTCACCTTCCTTTACCTCTACTCACCTCTGCACCCTAAAATCACCCTTACTTCCCTTTACCCCTACACAACCTTAAAACCGAAAATCACTTTGTTTGACCCCTACCTTCACCCATTACCCCCTTTAGGGGGCTTAGACCCCTCCCATTGCTTACCACTAGTTGGCTTAATCGTTACTCTAATTTCTTTGCTTCTCTTTGGTCAGCAAGTGCCAGCTACATTTCCTCTTTGTGTGTTTGCTCCTACCCTGGAGCATGGCCCAAGAACTGCTTTCCTTCCTGTTCACTGCTTGCCATTTTCACTGTAGCTTGCCCTGCCCCACTCTCCTCCTGCATTGTTGCTTGTCCGGTCCGCCCCTTCCCTGTTGTTTTTGTCCATTTACCATCCACCCCCTCCCTCTTTGTTGCTTGCCCCCTCCTGTCCAGCTAGAAAAATGTATGAAAACGGCACTGCACTCCCTAATCTGCATATCCTTTTGGTGCTGTCTTAATGCAGTGCCAAAATGGCAAACCTCAGCTTGGACGTAAGATAATGAAGTGTTTTTTTGTTAAGGCAGAGAAATAATCCCATACTACAAAAATGGATCACTGACCCTCGTGGTCAGCGCTGACCACTTCCAAGCGCTTTTTTCTAATTTCCAACCACGCTGCTGTACAACATGCGTAAAAGAAATGGACAAAACCAATAGCTCTCCCATAGGTGAGACGTATTGGCTTTGCCAATGCTTGTTAAATGGCTTACGATGCAGTCTGTTCCATTTCTAGCTGTTTTATTGCCTTGTCAAGAAATCTTACTAGACGGTTGTATATCAGTTCCATAAAAACGGGAGAACCAACATCAAACCCCACCGGTGCAGCATATAGTCACATCTAGGGTGGGAGGGCCAATAGGATAATCAGGCAGTGTCCGATGGCTGCTCTGACACAAGGGCGTCATGAACCACTCTCGCTTTAGTAGCTAAAGCAGTGTGTTTTTTTTGACCTCTTCTGTCTGCAATTTGGCAAACAGAAGCCCATAGTTCACAAAAAAAAGATGGGTTGATAGAAAAGGGAAAAAATTATGGAATGCTAAAAGGAAGGATGAGTGAAAGGATACATGGGTGGGTGAAATGATTGGCGAAAGGGTAGGTGAATGAAAGGATGCGTGGGTGGGTGAAAGGATGCGTGGGTGGGAGAAAGGATGGGTGAAAGGATACATGCGTGGGTGAAAGCATGGGTAAAAGGGGGATAGATGAAAGGGTGCGTGGGTGAAAGTATGAATGATGGGTGAAAGGATGGGTGAAAGGATGCATGTATGGGTGAAAGGATGGGTGAAAAGGTGGTTGGATGAAAGGATGTGTGGGTGGGAGAAAGGATGTGTGGTGGGAGAAAAAATGAGTGGGTGGGAGAAAGGATGGGTGAAAGGATGCATGTGTGGGTGAAAGCATGGGTGAAAGGGTGGATGAAAGGAAGCGTGGGTGGGTGAAAGGATGCATTGGTGGGAGAAAGGATGTGTGAAAGGATGCATGTGTGGGTGAAAGCAGGGGTGAAAGGGTGGATAAAAGGAAGCGTAGGTGGGTGAAAGGATGCATGGGTGGGTCAAAGGATGGTGGGTGGGAGAAAGGATGGGTGAAAGGATGCATGTGTGGGTGAAAGCATGGGTAAAAGGGTGAATAGATGAAAGGGTGAGTGGGTGGGTGAAAGGATGCATGGGTGGGAGAAAGGATGGGTGAAAGGATGCATGTATGGGTGAAAGGATGGGTGAAAAGGGGGTTGAATGAAAGGATGCATGGGTGGGTGAGAGGATGTGTGGGTGGGAGAAAGGATGCATGGTGGGAGAAAGAATGAGTGGGTGGGAGAAATGATGGGTGAAAGAATGCATGTGTGGTTGAAAGCATGGGTGAAAGGGTGGATGGAAGGAAGCGTGGGTGGGTGAAAGGATGCATGGATGGGTGAAAGGGTGCGTGGGTGGGAGAAAGGATGGGTGAAAGGATGCATGTGTGTGTGAAAGCACTGGTGAAAGGGTGGATGGGTGAAAGGATTCGTGGATGAGTGAAAGAATGGGTGAAAGGGTGGATAGGTGAAAGGACGCATGGGTGAGTGAAACGATAGTTGAAAGAGTGAAAGGGTGAAAGGATATGTAAGTGAAAGAATGAATGAAAGGGTGGATGGCTAAAAGGATGCATGGGTGGATGATAGGGCACATGGGTGGGTGGAATGGTAAATGGGTGAAAGTATCGGTGAGTGGGAGAAAGGATGGGTGAAAGGATTCGTGTATGGGTGAAAGGGTGGATGGGTGACAGCATGCATGGATGAGTGAAAGGATGGGTGAAAGGGGGATGGGTGAAAGGATGCATGGGTAAGTGAAAGGATGGGTGAAAGGCTGGATGGGTGAAAGGACGCATCGATGGGTGAAAGGTTGGATGGATGAAATGGTACATGGGTGAAAGGATGCATGGATGGGTGAAATGGTTGGATGGGTGATAGGATAAGTGAGAAGGTGAAAGGATGGGTAAAGAGATACATGGGTGAGTGAAAGGATGGGTGAAATTGTAAAAGTAGCACACGAAACAAGCCACGGGTCCGGGTTAGGAGGAGGTTAGTGTGTTATGCAAAGGGGAGGAAAGGAAGATTCCCTTTTTAGGACGGTTCCCCTCACACACCAGAGGTGTCATGCTTCATCATGGGGGTACCTCCTCACACGGAAGACCTAGTCTTCGTGTGGGCTACAACCCCCTCTCTACGAGGGAGGAGCTCAGGGATGTTTTTATTTGGTCAGGCAGGGTATACTAAACCCCTATGTGAGCCGGTGTGTGTATATGGAGCAAGAAAGTGCAGTGCTGTAAAGTGAAAAGTTAAAACTGGCTACAGGGTTAGCTATATTGTGACTTTATTCAGCTACCCGGTGTCAGGATTAAAAACAATGAGGAGCTGATGACACACGTGCCGACATTAAAAGCACATGTGTGGCTAGACCAACATGTTTCGGCCAGGAGGACCTAGGTAGTATCGCGGCCTTCTTCAGGGTCAATTTATTCAGCTACTGCAGTTATACAGTGTGTGTACGTGAAAAAATAATTTTAAAAAACACGTGAATAAATAAAAAATTAGATACTGGACCAGTAATCTGACTGTTCAGTATGGACTGCATACAACCTATATTGAAGACATAAAGGCATGTATGTAAACATTGTGTATATAACCAAAAACTCAAGTACATTGACTAACCTCCCACATTCTAATTTTTAGCATTTTTAAAGCACATATACATTTGGTATCAGATGTGTCAAATACAAAAAAGTGTGACTCACCGCAGTGGGTTGTACAGTTCACTACGTCTGTCCAGGCATATTAGCCATATGGTACGTACACCAAAAACAAGAAGCCCCAAGGAAGGGATTAGAGATGGAGCTAAAAACGACTTAAGAATCTAACAGATGACGTTTCCCTGTCATTGGGCGTCAAAGGTATGGCCGAAGGCACAAAAACGAAAAAGAAAAAGAGAGAGCCAACCAAACGAAAGACCAGGGATCTGTCAACCCTGGACAACATGCATAGACCGGTGAGATGGATGCAGCAGAAAAAGGAGCACAGTTCAGGGAGCTCATTGAAATTATAGCAGAAGGATAAGGTGGTCAAAACACTTATGGATGATGGCAAGGGTGCGCAATGTAACACTTGCCAGAGCAAGGCAGTGCGGTTACAACGGGCACGCTGGGTGAGGTGGCGCGCCCGATGAACTCTGGCTACAGCCTAGCAACCAGTAGATGGAGTGGGCTGGTAAAAACGAGTAGGCGCATTGGGGCTGGTGGTGTTAATCCACATATGTCTGCCCTATGAGAGGGGTGATCCAGCAGGCCGGATGGTCTAGAGGTCAGCCTAGGTGACATAGTGTGTCACAAGGCATGATCCGGTAGAACCCAAAACCTAGCATGAATGGGGGGAAGAGGGGAGAAAAAGGGGGGGGGAGGAGAAAACTACGGCAAACATATGCCTAATGGACAGCCCGCAGAGAGCAGTGCCTGGCAGGCGGGGAAAACTACGGGAGAAAGGGCGGAATGTCACCTGAGATAGCAAATAGCGGCGTGATGGCGTGGAAACAAAAAAATTGAGAAAATGCCTGCTCAATGGGAGAGTAAGGCAGCTGTCAATCAGGAAAATGCAAAGAGGTGGGGGTGCCGAGGATTGTGCGATATCGCCGTGGTGGATAGCGCGGTGTTGAGATGCCAAAGCAAGCGGGACAAATAAAGAAAGAACCAGATGGCATCCTCCTCAGTAGAAGAATATAAGGAGACTCTCCTTACTAGCAAGATCACAAAATTCAAGAAGGATTTGGCGAAATTCTCGATGGAAAAGGTGTATCCTTACACTGATACCTCCTACCAACCCCCACAATTCCACAGGACAGGGAGAAGATATGGGTCCAACTACTCCTCTTCCGACAGAGAAGACACCTCAAGTGATTCAGACACAAGCCAAGCGAACACCAATCAGAGACCCCAGTACCAGAATCAGAGAAGCTGGCGTGGACCCCGGGGTGGGGCACCTAACAACCAATGGTGGCCCCCGAATCCCTGGAGTTACCCTACTTTCCCTTTCTTTGTACAAGGTCCACCAGGCCCACTGATGAATTTTCAACAATACCCACAAATAGGACACAACCAGCCTTTTTTAGGACAAGGCCGAGGCCGGTCCAGAGGCCGCCGCCGCACCCAACAACAAGTACATTGGAGCTCCCCAGTCACCCAACGGAACACGAGGAGCATGACCAAGACCAATCAACAGGCAGGCCCGAGCAGGGATCCAGTCTGATTGTAAACCTGAGTAAGCGGGTTCTCACACCTGAAGAAACAACAGTACTCAACCGTGGTCTAGGTTTTGTACCTACAAACAATGGTGACCCGTTTCGAATACAACAAGAAGTACACCAGTTCTTCAGAAAAGTGAGACTTCATTTCTTCTTCGCAGACAAAGACCCAGAGCCTGACAGTCAACAGACCAATAACACTAACCTACGCCCAAAATCGAAATTTAATCCCACTTTTGGGATGGTCCCATCGGAGGTAGTAACGTTCGAGAAAGCTGTCCTGAAAGACCTGAATATTGGATTATGCACCCCGTCTAAGACTTTCAAGAACATTTCGAAAGGAGAACAGTTAGCACTACGCTCGCTGACGACAGATAAAACAATTACCATCAAAGCTGCCGACAAGGGCGGAGCAACGGTAATATTGGACACAGACATCTATAGGACGGAATGTTTAAGACAACTTAATAACAATACCGCCTATAGACGATTGGACCACGACCCCACGGAAAGGATTACGGAAACCATCTCGGCCGTAACCAAGGAAGCACATGACAGTGGTTGGATAACGCAGAAAGAGGCGGAATTCCTTTGTACAAGGGCACCAATAACACCTTATTTCTATGTATTACCAAAAATACATAAGCCACAAAGGCCTCCACTAGGGAGACCCATCATCTCCGGGATAGGATCTGCCCTGGAGCCACTGTCACAGTTCGTTGACTTTTTCTCCGTCCATTGGTCAGCCGAATGCCTACATATCTTAAAGACACTACTGACATGTTACGCCTGCTGGATGATGTGACCTTTAACCCCTTACCGACTATATGGTCTCGTTTGACGTGGAGTCGCTGTATACTTGTATACCCCAGGATCAAACCCTGGAGACAATTGAACTTTTACTCATTCAGCACCCACCCGACACGATCACACCAATCCCATTTATAATGCAGTGCGCACGAATGGCCATGAAGGAGAATTTCTTCCAGTTTGAGACTGACTTATATCTCCAAATCTCAGGCACTTCCATGGGCAGCACCTTCGCGCCGAGTCTAGCGAACCTTTACATGCATGTGTTCGAAGAAGGTGTTGTCCTGGGAGGCCAGAACCCTTTTCTCACACACATACTCCTATGGAGGAGATATATAGATGACATTTTTGTCATCTGGCGAGGAGATGATGTCACTATTAACCTTTTTCATAACTGGCTTAATAACGCCAACGAACACCTTCGGTTTACCTGCGAGTATAGTAAAGAGAAATTGGCTTTCCTGGACCTTCTGATCTACCCAGCAAGGGGCACTCTACAAACTGAACTCTATCAAAAACCAATGGCCCGCAATGCACTACTCCAATATGAGAGCTACCATCCAAAGTCATTGCGGGATAACCTACCATATGGACAGTTTTTGAGAATCCGTCGTAACTGCTCTACAGCGGAGAAGTATAACATACATGCAACAAAACTCAAAAGTAACCTCTTGGACAGGCACTACCCTGCGAAACTGGTTAAGCAATCAGCAAAACGAGCATTGAACACTAACCGGGAGGCGCTCCTAGACCAACCCTTTGCCAGACCATCACAATCCAAACTCGTCTGTGTCAATACCTACAGTTCTTTGTCCAATGTAGTGAAGAAATCTATACTACACAATTGGAACATTTTGAACAAAGGACAACTGACTCTAGAGAAACCTCTTTTTGCATTCAAAAGAGGTCGCAATTTAAAAGAAACTTTGATCCACACAAGACCGGTGTTTTTTGAAAAAACAAGACAAAACACCCTTTGGAATTTACCTCCTGTCCAAGGCCATCATCCCTGTGGGTCGTGTACAGTCTGTGCCCAAACTAGCATGACTAAAAGCATTGACATAGGCACATCGAGACCGTGGACTTTACAGAAACACACCAATTGTAATAGCGAGCGGTTGGTCTACCTTATCACTTGCCCTTGTGGCTTGAGGTATGTTGGTATGACCACCAGGAAGGTACGCACTAGGATTTTAGAGCACAAAAGCACGATTAGATGTGCGAAACAAATGACTAAGATGACCAAACACTTTTTTGATATGAAACATTGTCCAGACTCCTTGAGCTGGACAGTCCTAGACAAACCGAATTTGAATGCCAATACACCAGATCTCACAACCAAACTGCTTAGACTGGAACAAAGATGGGTGTACAGATTGGGAACCTCAGAAACAGGCCTCAATGATGAGATTCCGTGGTTAGCACTCTCTTGATTTGCAGATTACACCTCTAATACATTCACCCCCCTGGTTTCATGTCTCATTTTGACCATGACATCCTCGGAACGGACAGACCTCAAGGGCCCACCTTGTTATCACCTTGACTACCCCATGCCTTCAGAGTGGCCCACCTGTTTTGTCTGGTTTACCTTATCCCTCACTCTGCCCTGGCTAGGTTCACCAGTTTGAAGTGAGGTTCAGAGTCAGAAGACGTCCGTTTATTTAAGTAAATTGAACAACTTGTCACCACATCAACTAGCTGTCAGCATACCGTCCAACGCTGCTGTCATACTTCTTTTGCAGTTACCGTGTGGGAGCTCGTCTCCCACGGGCTGCACTGGTCGCCGCAAGCAATTGTTTTTGTATGTTAATGAGCGTCTTTGCCAGTCTCCATTCCCCCTGACGATACATGCGCCCAGCTTGTCCATGCTCAGGCCATGTGCAAGTGCCTCCAGCCATCGTGCTTATTTTCCACTTTGTCTGTTCAGTAGACCGTATTTCTTCCCCTGACCACAATTCCTATGAGCTTGCCTCAGCTGGTCACGCGCCACACAGTGGTCCCGAGCCGGAATGCACGCGAGGCTTGTGGCTCCAAGACTACATCTCCCATGAGCCTCGGGCTTCCGGGTACGCGCAACTCAGCTGAACTAAGTTTGTTTGCACGCAACGTTATTTAAACGCGAGCCTTCCCGGTGAGCGTTTTCCTGCCCTGGACGTGCTCGACTGAATAGGACCCACATCCCTTGTGGTAAGTGCCTTGATCGCTGGGCTAATTTAGTACTCTTCTACTGAGGAGGATGCCATCTGGTTCTTTCTTTATTTGTCCCGCTTGCTTTGGCATCTCAACACTGCGCTATCCACCACGGCGATATCGCACAATCCTCGGCACCCCCACCTCTTTGCATTTTCCTGATTGACAGCTGCCTTACTCTCCCATTGAGCAGGCATTTTCTCAATTTTTTTGTTTCCACGCCATCACACCGCTATTTGCTATCTCAGGTGACATTCCGCCCTTTCTCCCGTAGTTTTCCCCGCCTGCCAGGCATCGCACTGCTCTCTGCGGGCTGTCCATTAGGCATATGTTTGCCGTAGTTTTCTCCTCCCCCCCCCCTTTTTCTCCCCTCTTCCCCCCATTCATGCTAGGTTTTGGGTTCTACCGGATCATGCCTTGTGACACACTATGTCACCTAGGCTGACCTCTAGACCATCCGGCCTGCTGGATCACCCCTCTCATAGGGCAGACATATGTGGATTAACACCACCAGCCCCAATGCGCCTACTCGCTTTTACCAGCCCACTCCATCTACTGGTTGCTAGGCTGTAGCCAGAGTTCATCGGGCGCGCCACCTCACCCAGCGTGCCTGTTGTAACCGCACTGCCTTGCTCTGGCAAGTGTTACATTGCGCACCCTTGCCATCATCCATAAGTGTTTTGACCACCTTATCCTTCTGCTATAATTTCAATGAGCTCCCTGAACTGTGCTCCTTTTTCTGCTGCATCCATCTCACCGGTCTATGCATGTTGTCCAGGGTTGACAGATCCCTGGTCTTTCGTTTGGTTGGCTCTCTCTTTTTCTTTTCGTTTTTGTGCCTTCGGCCATACCTTTGACGCCCAATGACAGGGAAACGTCATCTGTTAGATTCTTAAGTCGTTTTTAGCTCCATCTCTAATCCCTTCCTTGGGGCTTCTTGTTTTTAAAGAAACACCATTTACCTCTCTCTGCAGGCTCTGGTGTACGTACCATATGGCTAATATGCCTGGACAGACGTAGTGAACTGTACAACCCACTGCGGTGAGTCACACGTTTTTGTATTTGACACATCTGATACCAAATGTATATGTGCTTTAAAAATGCTAAAAATTAGAATGTAGGAGGTTAGTCAATGTACTTGAGTTTTTGGTTATATACACAATGTTTACATACATGCCTTTATGTCTTCAATATAGGTTGTATGCAGTCCATACTGAACAGTCAGATTACTGGTCCAGTATCTAATTTTTTATTTATTCACGTGTTTTTTAAAATTATTTTTCACGTACACACACTGTATAACTGCAGTAGCTGAATAAATTGACCCTGAAGAAGGCCGCGATACTACCTAGGTCCTCCTGGCCGAAACATGTTGGTCTAGCCACACATGTGCTTTTAATGTCGGCACGTGTGTCATCAGCTCCTCATTGTTTTTAATCCTGACACCGGGTAGCTGAATAAAGTCACAATATAGCTAACCCTGTAGCCAGTTTTAACTTTTCACTTTACAGCACTGCACTTTCTTGCTCCATATACACACACCGGCTCACATAGGGGTTTAGTATACCCTGCCTGACCAAATAAAAACATCCCTGAGCTCCTCCCTCGTAGAGAGGGGGTTGTAGCCCACACGAAGACTAGGTCTTCCGTGTGAGGAGGTACCCCCATGATGAAGCATGACACCTCTGGTGTGTGAGGGGAACCGTCCTAACAAGGGAATCTTCCTTTCCTCCCCTTTGCATAACACACTAACCTCCTCCTAACCCGGACCCGTGGCTTGTTTCGTGTGCTACATTATTTGGTGGGGAGTCAGCTCACGCAGGTCCTTAAATCTCCTCAAGCCCTCAAGTGTATTGATTGAAATTGTAAAAGACCAAATGGGTGATCGGATGTAGAAAGAAAGAAATTGGAGTACATCGTCCATGACTTATGAATGCTGGAATTCTTGGATAAACTCAGAGTTCCTTAGGAAGAAGTTGCATATCAGTCCCTTGAAAGCATCCCTTCAGGGCTTTGTTGATTGTCATTACGTCCATCAGTTAAAGCATGGGTGAAGTAGTGTTTGTACCACTTCTGGAGTTAGGAAACATGAATAGGAAATGATGCCACTGTTACCCACTTCACCGCTGTTGGTTGGTCTCGGAATTCCATTGTGATGATTTGCGGTGTGTGAAGTTGTGAAACCTCGCCTATTCCAACTTTCTGAAGTTAATTTGTATATTTGGCAAACTTTCTATAGTTCACAAAGCTGTTAACGTTTTGTTCAAAATCAGTCCAAAATTCCACTAGAAAAAGGGTATTTTTCAGAGAAATCCATGTAAAAAACAGCTTTTAATAGGATTTTTCCTGAAAATAACGTTTGTCGGAAACTCCCTCTCGAAATTTTTAAGCAGAAAAACCTCACCTGCGATATATAGTATAAAAACTTTGCAATTTCAACACAAGTACAAAACGTGTGTGCTTTGCTATTGAAAGTATATTTTTACATACCCCTAGTAATGGGGAAAATGGAGCTGGTCCATCAACAAAGGGCTGCACCCTCTATGCTCTGTGTCCAGACCCTGCCTGTCCCTATTCTCCCTCTAAAAATTATAAGAATTGCTTCTCTGCCTCTTCCAGCTTTCCACAGTTTACTCCTCATCTTTTTACCACCAGACACTTTGGCTCCACGCACCATCTTCACCAGTACATAGGAGGCCAATGTAACTATACCATCCACTTGAAATCATTCATCTCCAGGGGTGTAGCTTTGTCAGTAAAATTGGGGGGGGTGTTCAAATTTCCCAACAATCACTCTGCCACATCTTGCTAAAATATATTATAAGAGAAGCAGGGCATAAGGGGGCTCGGGGCAGTGGAAAGGAGAGGAGTACGGATTGTTAGGTTTACTTAAAAGGCAATCCAACATATCACGAAATGCAGCGTAGCAGCCAAAAATGCTGCGCTGTGTTGCATGCCAGGGAGGTAGTTGGAGGCCGCCATATCTACAGAGATATGCCATTCTACTCCCCTCTCCATAGCACTGGCGCAGAATTTTGCTGCCGTGCGCCATGCGCACACGTTTGCACCATAGTGCAAGGGTGTGTGTGTGAGTCTAGCATAGGTTTTGTATTGGAAGGGTTCCCTTCCAGTACAAAATACTATGCCTAGACAAGTTTTAAAATGTTTCCTACTTTGTACGTGTGCTGTACAGTGCAGCACACATGCAAAGTCGGAAAAGAAAGGAGAAATGAAAACATTTCTCCTTTTAACGCCTGCTTCTAAAAGGCGTTAATTTTTTATGCAAAACCTTGTCTCAGTTTTTTGGTAGATAGGGTTTTGCATCAAAAAGCATGGTGGTTGCATCGGAACGCTCAAATAATGCCCTCTTGATGCTATGTGACGCAAAGCAGCGCTTTGTGCTACTTTGTGTTACTTTTAGGCAATTTCCAGCGCAAAGCAAGCTTTGCACTGGAAAGTAAATAATAAAAAAAAAACATTTTGTGCTGGTTTGCGTCACTTTTGTCACTGAAGCACATCGCAAAATGTTGGCAAATCTGCCCCAATATGTTGTAAAATAACCACCAGTTTTAAGAACTTCAAAACAGAGAGAGAGTGTGTGTGTGTGTACATTTTTGTTTGAGTGTGCATGTAAAAATCCTATGTGAAATCCACAACCACTTCACCATGCCTGACTTAAAGCACCTCTACCCAACTATTTACTAGAGAATCCATTTATTTGGGGGGTGTAACACACTAAACTCCCCGTGCCCCCATGAAGCTATGCCCCTGCTTATATCCCCGACCTTCACTGCTGCTGGGTCCAGCCACTCAACATCAGACAAATTCACTCACAGCTCCTCTTGCTCTGTCTGGTCCAAGCTCCTGATCAATATTTGAGTGATGATTAAGCTCCACTACAGGAATAGCTTACTAGCATCGACCCCATTATGGCTTCACCCCTTAGACAAAATAACCACCAGATTAATATACAACCTGCCCTGATACTCACCTCATTCAACGATGGGCTTCGGCCAAACTTACCACAAATTACTTATTCTTCTGTTGAAAGCCATTCTTCAATCTCATGTGTGTTCCACTCTGTAGGTCCTTTTATACTGACTTGTTACTATATTCAGCACTTCTGTGCCAAGAGTTCAAATCTCGGTACACAAAATTGCAGAGTTCCGGCATTTATAGGAAAGTTGGTCACCAAAGTCCACCCTGTCCAGACGTGGGTCACCCAAGGACTGACTCCTCAACCTTGCACATACATCAGCTGAGACACCAAAAGCCCACTGTAGTTCAGGTTTCTGAGAGCATGGTGGGGCTGGCCTTTTGTTCCACTGGGCATTTCCCTGGTGGGCTGTAGAGGGATTGAGAGAAACTGATCAATAAGAGAAAGAGGAGATAGAGATAGAATGGAAGGCTTAAAAAGGGGATACATTGAGGAGAGAAAGAGAGAGGGACTGGCTTTACATAAAACTAACATAACAATTGTATATGGAAAGCGCGCATTCACCCTAGTTGGGGTATCTTGGTGCTGACTGAAATATCAAATGGTCATTGTTACCCAATGGTACTCATTTTATCGACCTCAGAAGGATGAAATGCTGAGTGGACCCGCCAGGATTAGAACCTGCAACCATATGGTCAAACACAGATTCATGGAGTGGACGCATTAGTCCACAGCACCACCAGTCACAGTATGAGCTTTTTTGCCAGGACAACTTTTGGTTTCCAAGTCTGGTCACATCTGTAAGCCATGGATGAAGCGGTTGTGCCTAGTAAAACAATGCGCATTGTGGCACAAAAGAATCCGTCATTTCTGTAATTATAAATACACAGACACATGCACTGCCACCAAAACCCTTTGGCACCCACTCAGGAAACCATTAGGGAGACAATGGGAAGGTACATACTCAGTTGGCAGAGATCCCCTGTGGCACAATTAGCCTTTGTGCTACAGACCAGATCTGGAATGATAAGTCTGGATGTTCTGTAAACACATGATGCACCTGCTCAATAACAATAAACATGATTTTGCGCTGCCACCAGTATGTATTTTTTGTAGAATTTGTATGGTGCTTTCCTATCCCAACATGTTCGGAAAGCTCTTCCTGGTTGATTGAGCAAGCAGCTTCACACTTTTTTGTGCATGGTTGGTAGAGTGTGTGTTTCATAGTGTGATCTACTTGAGAAGTACAACACTTCTGCTCGTGAAGTAGAAAGCTGTGGGACAGGAAAACAAACTAAGAACAAGCATTTGCAAAGCAATAGGTCTTACATTTGCGAGAGTTTAAGCTATTGGCATTGTAAATGACAATGCCTTTTATTTATCTGTTTTGATAATTAACACATAAATAAAAGGCATTGTCATTTACAATGCCAATAGCTCAAACTCTTGTAAATGCGAGACCTATTCAATTTTTAAAGAAGCGTCCGCCATTGTCCCGGGCTGCTTGGAAAGTGAAAGCATGCATGGTGTACTGAATGTTGCAGGAAAGCATGTCGTGCCTGCAGTAGGAGAAACTCATTAAAGAAAGTAGTGCTTACAGACTAAATAAGACATACCGTGTAACAACAGAAGTAAAAGGGCCAGTCCTCATGGGAGGTTACAAATGAGGACAAGACGGTACTAAGGAGGGACTAACAAGCCTATTAACAAATCAGAAGCCAGCATTTATAAAGGACAATGACACAAGCCAATGAAAATATGGACAGAGAGTGGGCGGAGCTTCAAGTCCATACTCGAATACAGCATGCCTCGCAGAGCAGCGCATGCGCTGCCCAGTCTCAACATAAAAAACTGTGTCAGTGTATAGAGGATAGACTTCTATCACGCCTCTCCTTTTCTCTACCCCCAGCACCTGTGTTAAGAGTCCTCATAATCAGTAGCACTGAAATTGTGCAGCAGGAATGGACAAAATTATACAGTACTGTTGACTAAATTATGCGGCTTGAAAAGGTAATTTATGTTGCATAATACGCCACATTTTGCGATAGTAGTACCTCAATGTTTTGTTATTTTTACACGTTAACTCAATCTGGGCAAAGGTTTCATCTGATTAGTACCAGTTTGACGCCCAAATACAGCAATACCTGAAAGGCAACTAGTCAACCTTAGCGAAGGACCTTCCACTGAACGGCAACATGTGTTGCCTCATTTTTATTCACCTTGATTCATTTAAGCTAGAAAGAAAACTTTTTCTTGCTAGAATCTGCAGATTATGCAGCAGATGATGGATTATGTGGCCAATGCGGCAAATCTATAATTATGCTAAAATGCCACAGTCGTACAATTGCATAATTCCAGTGACCCTGTGCATAGGCAGGAGGTCAAGCAGGATGGCCAAGGATAGCCCTAGAGATGCCAGCATCACTAAGTGCAGGAATAGCTTTCCCAGAAACCATGATGGCCTCGACTTGAAGCACATTCAACCACCAATCACAGATGTTGAACTGCAGCGATACTACAGGAGTGGCGTCATGAACCCTTCCACTTCAACAGCTACAATGGGCGTTGTCACTGGACCACTAAACGTTCAATGGTTGTTCATGGGCCTCTTCTATCTGCAAACATGCAGACAGTAATTCATAAGATGGTAATGGAGTAAGGGGTGTAGGAAAAGGGCTCCCAAATGAGCCAAGTGCTGAGGGAGCCAGAAAAAAGAGAAATCGTTAAAAAAGGAAAAAAGAATAGAGCGAGGTAAATAGAGCGAGCAGTATTGACAAAGGCAAAGAAGTAAACGTAAGCAGCAACTAGAAGGAGGAAAGATAGGTAGCTACATAAAGGGAAAGAAAGATGGAGCAAAAGAAGGTCGGTTGGTATGAAGGACGGTTGAAAGGAAGAAATTAAACTGGGTGGATGAATCAGTAGGTGAGTGGATGGATGGATGGATGGATGGATGGACGGACGGATGGACGGATGGATGGATGGACGGACGGATGGACGGACGGACGGATGGACGGACGGACGGATGGACGGACGGATGGATCAGTAGGTGATTGGATGGATGGATGGACGGACGGATGGACGGACCGGTCGATGGACGGACGGATGGATGGATGGATGGATCAGTAGGTGATTGGATGGTTGGATGGATGGATGCATGTGTGAAAGGATGGTTGGGTGAAAGGGTGGATTGATAAAAACGTGAATGGCTGATGGTGGATGGAAGTGTGCAGAGAATTCCTCCAGGGTAGGTCAGCTAGCTCCCTTTGCTCCCTCATTGTCATTGGATGTATGGTTCTAAGTGGGGGTATTTTAATATCCTTGCTACTATCTTGTTGCAGCACTCAGATTGTTGAGCCCAACGACCAAAGCTTGTGCAGGCAGACAGAGTTTTTGAGAGCTTGTTTTAGGCAGTACCACTGGAATTATGAGCAGGGGAGGACCAAATTATGCAGCAGAGTAGATTACATTCTGTGGCTAGAAAAGGCAAATTATGTAGTACAATGCTGCACATTTTGTGATAGTATTACTTCATTATTTTGTCATGTTTACACATATAAACACTATCTGCAGAAAGGTTTCAATCCATTAGCATTGATTTAATACCCAAATACAGCATTAAACAACAAATAGTTGACCAGTCAACTTTGCAAATGGTTTCCACTGCACAGCAATATGTATTGCTGCGTTTTTAGTAACTTTTGATCTGTTTGAGCTAGAAACAATTCTTTTTTTTGTTAAAATCTGCAGACTACACAGCAGATGATGGATTATGTGGAATATGTGCCATATCCACAGTTATGAGGAAAACGCCAGGAACGCAAAATCGCATAAATTCTGGGGCGCTGGCCTTGGGGGAGCTGTAGACTCAGTTTGAAAAGACCCCGCTGTATTTATTAGGGCTCAAACATCAAAAGTGTCTTTTTTGGCGGCACCACAACAAAAAGAACAAGAACTGCACATACTAAAAACACTTTTCAGCATTGCTACCTGTGTGTACCGGAAGCTGGAGGGGTTCTAAAATGTGGATCAGCCTTAGGTGGCAAGTGGTACAGATATTTCAGCATTATTTCAGACAGACTGCAGTTGGCCCGCTGCCTTGTTTTGGTACACTCAAAGGAAGAGCTTGGTTTGTTTACAAACCTTGATAGGTGGACGAGTATGTATTTGTATTCAAATGTTTTATAAAGCACCGCGTTTACCTCAACCGGGGTATTTGGGCGCTGTGAGAAATGTCCACTGATCGAACGTGAAAGGGAGTGGTCTCTGTGAATGCTGTGTCCTTTCAGATCTTCGAACAAACACCTCCAGGCCCATCTTTGGGGCTCTGTGACCTGGAGGTCATTAAGCATTGCTCTGTGTTTGTAACTGTGTAGGCTAGATTGCGATGTGCCTGCTTTTCCCTTATGTGGTTAACTTATATGTATTTGTAAGTAAGGAACATTTGTCTCAAATAACCTCTTAATCCTTGTGAGTGAAGGAAGGAGAGTTCGAGTGTGTGCGGTATTCACTGGGTAATCCCTCAGAGGTATTTATCTTTGGATCATTCTGATTTCGTGGCTTAGAGAAAGTGACAGGCAGGTTACTCGTTTTACGTCTCTCATTACTGGGTGCCTGCAAGGCCGGACTGGAATCGCAAACCTGCCCTGGCAATTAAGTCTGACCGGCTGTGTGGAGGGGTTGGGGGGAGGGGGTACTGGTGGGAAACACTGCTGCTGCTTTTGGTACAGGGGGCCGATATTGCAGCACTGCTGCAAAACCGCCCCCCTGTACCAAAAACGGCCCCCACAGGTCCAAACCGGCCCCCACCCTTCCAGGCCACTGGGGAAACGCCCGATGCCCGCTACGGCCAGTCCGGCCCTGACTGCCTGCTATTGATTTCACTGGTGTGAGGGCCGGATTAGGGAACCAAAAGCGGCCCTGGCAAAACAGCTCAAATCAGCTCAGCTTCCTCTGTCTCCTCACTCTAGCTCTCTCTTCCCATCCATCCACCCGTTCTCCTCTCTCTTTCTTCTCCATCTCTGAATGCTTTCTCTCTACCCTCCGCCAGCGTTGGGTTGGTAACGCGGGCACTCGGGCAATGCCCGAGGGGCCGGTATCCGAATTCCAGCTGTGGGCTGCTTTTTTGAGCAGCCTGGGGGGCCGATTTGGGCTGTTTCTGCGTTGTTCGATGCCGCCAGCGGCCCAGTGGGTGCCTGAGTGGCCTTTCTGGAGGTTGATGGGCGTCCATTACCTCCTTCTTATCAACGGCAGAGGTGTCACTCCCTTTCTCTCGCTGGGCCGGCCCATTAATATATGCATATTGAGCGGGGGCAGGGGGCCTGAGCAAAAGTGGCCTCACTTGTTTTCAGGTGGGTTTCACCAGTGTAAACTAATCCGTGCATTTTTTTAACCCCCCCACCCCCCTTCCCCCTTTTTTTAAAATAAAATTTCGCCGAAGCAGTGTTTTGCTGAAAGGCAATATGCAAATATGGGCCACTTTTTTTAGCGTGCCCGGGCCGATTTTTAATCCCAATCCAACCCTGCCCTCTGCCCCCATTTCTCTCATTGTTGAAGCCTCTGTGTGCCTCCTGTGCTTAACTTCAAGGAGCCGGTAAAGAGGCAGAGTCACCAGGAGCAGCCCAGAGTTTTCAAAACCGGCCCCCAAGGGCTTCAGCCCAAGGGGAAATGTCTGGTGGAATAAAAGGCCTGTCCGGCCCTGCCTGGTGTCTCCACTCTCCCCAGAGTCCGACCCAATGTCTTCCTTATTCTCTTTGTCCAGGTGCTGCTCATTTCCCCTGTCTATGGACCAGTGCAGCTCCTATCCCAGTTTTTCTGCTAACTCCCGGGACTGACCGAGCTTTGCAGTTCGCACTGTACTTGTGATGTTTACTTTTGTTAGTGGGTTGGTCACAGATTTCTTCTCTTGCATTGTTGTGGGCAGGGCATGATTTTGACATGGGCGAGCTGGGCCCAGGGTGCCAATATTCAGAGGGGTGAACAGAACGGACTGCACAAAGGGCATGTAAACAGCAACACCTCTCCTCCTTGGTCCAGTGATTCTATTTAAAGCGCCTCTAATCATTTATAGCCTGCCATAGTTAATATTTTTAGTACTCTATCAGCCCTGTATCTTGCCCCCCTGTCTATCTCTAACCCCCTACAGCCACATATCAACAACCCCCCCCAAACAACTTGCAATCAGCCCCACAGGGGGCTACGTTGTGGGTGATTCAGGTGAGCTGGGGGATGTGTGATGTGTGTTCTAAGGCAAGTCACTGTGGAGGGGAGGCTATGTTGTGGGTTATTCAGGTGAACTGGGGGAGCAAGGGCCGGCTCTGGTTGTGGTTATGACCCGGGTCCACTGATGTGTCCCAGTTTTTCTTGAATGTTGGCAGATTTTGCAATGTATCCATTAAATCAGTCCTACTTTTTTCTACCACAGTGCCCTAATTTTGTGCCTTAGAATAATTGTACCTGTTCATGCTTCTATCTCTCCTCGGTCGGCCCCAGTTTTGCTACTGTATTAATGCCCTATTGCAATGGTCCTTAACCTTTTGATTTCAGTGAACCCTTGTTAAATCACCATCGAATGCTGGGGACTCCGTCATAAGCAATTTTTACAATTTGAGCCCCACGATAGTGCACAAAAATACAGAAACAAATATACAGCAAGCAAATACACAAATTATGAAATATAACATTTTTAATCCACAAACAAAAAATATACAAAACTTGAAATTTTGATTTTAGTGGGAAGGTCGAAAGTTTTCAAAATATACTTTTTTCTAAAAGATTAAGTGATATGCTGAACTCTAACATGTCGCTCTGTTAGACCTGGCATAGTTGGCGCAGTTTTCCACCTGAAATTTTGCCTTCAGACCTCCTGTTTGCTGACTTAGTTTTTGCTGGCTGTAGGATTTTGCGCACTTTATCCTGCTAACCAGTGCTAAAGTGCTTGTGCTCTCTTCTTAAAACATGGTAAAATTTACTTGTAAGTCCCTAGTAAAGGGGCTCTTCCTCAGCCCAGCGCCTGTAAATTAAATGCTACTAGTGAGCCTGCTGCACTGATTGTGCCACCGACAAGTAGCACTTTAGGCATGTCTCAGGCCTGCCACTGCAGCCTGTATGTGCAGTTGTAAACTGCCATATCGACCTGGCAAAATAAACTGCTTGCCAGGCCCGAAACCTTCCTTTTAAATAGATATAAGTCATCCCTTGGGCAGGCCTGGACAGCCCAGAGGACAGGGTGCAATGTTTTCAGAGTAGGACATGTACTTTTAAGTTTTACATGTCCTAGTGGTAAAAAACTCTTAAATTCGTTTTTCACTACTGCAAAGCCTACTTCTCTCATAGGATAACATTGAAGTTACTTTATTATATTTAATAAGCTGTAACTTCCAAATGGGTACGGGTAACTCCTTCATGTTTGGTGTCTTTGGAATTGTAATGAGAAATCCTAACTTATTAGGAAGTTGGATTTTAAATTACAATTTTGAAAATGCCACTTTTAGAAAGTTTACATTTTCCTGCCTTAGCTATTTGATGCCTGCAGCCTGTCTCTGGATCACATGACTGGGTGAAGTTGACAGTTGGCCTTTGTTATTCCAAATACACAGCCACATACATTAGAGATCTTAGGTGTTCCTGGATAGGCATCACTGGCAGGATGGGAGAGAGGAGTTGGGCACAGCTCTACCTACAGTTGAATAGGCTGTGACCTGCCCCCACACAAAGAACTGCATACTCCCTGTAGTTAGTCTGGAGCCAGAACAAGGAAGGCAGGGCAACTCTTCAGTACACTTCTGGACCTGTGGATATTATGCCATTAAAAAGGACTGCTGTGCTACTGAAAGGACTGCAACTCTGCTAGACTGCTGCCCTGCTGTGCTGACCTGCTGCTTGCTGCCCTTTTGCCTGGGTGAGAAGGGCTGGACCTGCATCTGTTGAACCCAGGACCTCAGAGTGACTCCAAGGGCTAGTTGGCTGGCCTCCTAACTTGAGCCTCAAGGACAGAAGGGTTAAACAACTGTGACCGCAACACCTGGACTCTGCCATTTGTGATTCTACTCTTGCCTTGTGTTGCTACCCCAGTCCTGGACCCTTGGAAGTGGACCTAAGGTGTCCTGACAGCCTCTGTGGATCCAGCAGAACCGACACATCTTCTCTGCTGTGCAGTGCAACCCCGAGCAGAACGGACACCTCATCGCCGCTGCGTGGATCTTCCTTGTCACAAAAACTTGCATCACATCACAGCTGTGCCATGCATCTTCGGCACAGGCCCTCGCATTCTCTCGCTGACAGCAGCCTCCATTAAAATGCTGGACTCCATATCGCAGCCGGCAGCTCCTCTGAACTGACCCATTGCCCAGAATGCGCGATGCATCCTTGATGCCGGACTTCGCATTTCAAGCCCTTGTCAGTGGGATCCTCGATGACTACACAGGACCTCGCATCGCAGCCTTGCTGCATCTCGGAACTGACGCATCGCTTTGGCTGCGTGATGCATCTTCAACGTGGACCCTCGCAATATTCCGCCAACCAGGATTTAAGATACTTTGTTCAGGGGGCCTAAATGGGTCCCTTTAGCCAGCCTGTGCTCCACCGTGGTCAGCCTGAACTTGAGACTTTGTCCCGGTCCAGCACGACCAGATGGCCACACTTGGCCCTTTGTGCTGTTTAGCGCTTTTTTCAGTGGTGGCTGGTGACATTTGAAAGTGGTGGGGCTTAAAATTTGTGGTGGAGCACACTGCGGCGAGCGCAGCGAGTGAGCCAGAACGACCTAAGGAGGGTTCGGGGGGGTTCTCCCCCCGAGAAAATTTTGAAAAATGAGTGGGCAAATGGTGCATTTTCAAGCAAATTTGAGAACACATGCACTTTACTCTTCACAGTCAAAAACGAGGCGAGGGTTGGCCTAAACTAATGAATAATTAGTCTAGGCCAATGCTCACCTCCTTTTTGACTGTGAAGAGTAAAGTGCATGTGGTTATGTAGATGGTTAAATACACACATCCCTTCCTAGTCAGCCTAGCCTGACTCACAAAAAAATATATATATAATTGAGCCTCTACTTATCTCTCTTGCAGACAGAATATCAGTTGTGTTTCTGTTTTAGATGTTCTAATAGTTAAAGAGACAAAACCAAAAAAAAAAAAAAACTCACAAAACTATCCGTCTGGATGGAAGACCGAGTCTGGCAAGCCGCTCCTCGCAGACAAAGTATTTCATATTTTTATTCTCTGCTGTGAATGTCGCTTTCTTATGTGCACCTCTACTGATCTCACCACCTCTTTGTGGAACAAATATGGTCTGGTTGAGTTTGATGGCAGCTTAGGTAACAAACAGAGTCTCAAGCAGTGTTAGTGGTGCTGTGCTCCGGCGTTAGGCAGGGATTATTTTGTCCAGACCTCCCTCACCTCCTGCAATTTGCTGCTGCGAACACAAAGCAGGCAAAATAAGGGTGCTGCTAAATGTTTCCGGAAAACTGCACTAGGACATGGTCAGCACAGGCTATATGGGTGAGGGTAAATGAAGGAAGGAAAGCAGCAGCAATTCGTGGGGAGAGCAACACTCAAGGAATCTCAGAGTGTTTACCTAAAGTTTGAAACAAAAGAAAAATGTACAAGCGTAGACATTTAAAAGCATCCTCAGACACTGTTTACATAAAAAGTAAAGCGCACACAAGGGTTAATATACTGGGACAGCGGTGAAAGGAAAATTATGAAGCAGTGTTGAAACACATTCCCATCAAACTAGAATGCATATATATGGCTGCAGGGGCCCTAGCAAGCAGGTATAACTTAGGACTTAAAAAAATATATAAATGCATATCTGTGGCAATACATTAATAGATGAAGCGCTTATGTCACCCTGCCCGCCTCCCGGAAAAGTACACGTCCCGCTTCTACCTAAAGTTCACCTATCTGGAGCAGGCCTCCGACCGGCTGTCCGATAGCGGCTTCCAAAAGGTTGCCTGCAACTCCACCGGGGTGGTGGCCTTCGTCAACCAGTACCGGGACGACAAGATATGGAGCAGCTACACCGAGTACATCTTCTTCAGTAAGTCACAGCGTGCTTGGAGTGCGCGTGGGGTGGTGCCCGCTGTGCCCATCCAGTGTGTGTGCCCGCTACCTCTGTGCCCTGGTGAATCTTCCCGGTAGCCCAGAGTCCCTTCCGGGAGGTGGTGTTGGTTTTGAGCTTGTACCAGGCACCCTAAACGTATGTATGTGTTGAAAATAAAAGTAAGTTTCTATATATTGCAGCTGGCGCCCACACCCCAGTAGCGGGCAGCACATATACCTAACTGCCCTTGTACTCTGTAAGGGGTACCCCTTGCTTGCAGTAGCCTCTCTTGTATCGACATTACGTTTGTTTTAAACAGACTGAAAAGTTCTGTAGTTCGTCTTTGAAACCCATTCCCTCTGTTGGAAAATTTTCCCGCCAGATGAAAAGTGTCCGGTTGTGTTAGATGGGGGATTTAGAACATTTAATTGCAGCACGCCAGTCGCGGCCGGCAAGACTGTGGGGGCGAGGGGAAGCGGGAAGGTATTAAAATACAAAAACTTACCTTTCCTCCGCATCACGCGCCGCCGCCACAGCTCCTGCTGCTCCTGGCGCCTTTTAGGCCGTCTCCCTCCCCTCCCCTAAGCCAATCACAACGCTGCAATGGCAGGGTTGTGATTGGTGCGGTGCAGCGGACAGCGCCCCAGCCGGGTGCCTGTTTGGAGGCCATTTTAGAAAATGTAGAGTGCGCATGACTGCTTTGGTCGCCCTGGGGCCGACCAAACAGTCAGGGCCCACAACAGTGGGCAAGCCACTCCCCCCTGCCCTCGAGCAGGACCGCCCACCCGCCCGCCCGCCCCCAACCAGGCACTTCTGCTTTCTTGCAGTGCGAGAAGCAGAAACATAAAATGGTAGTTTTACCATTTTATGTTTCTGCTTCTCGCACTGCGAGAGCTGCAGTGGAGCGACGCCCCACGCCCCAAAGGAGCAGCCGCCACTGGCTATTTTCACTGACATCTTTAAACTTGCATATCTCCGGTTCTACTGATTGGATTTTTGTTGTTTTGGTCTTGTTCTATTTATTAGAAATTACTCTATTTTTCTAATCTGGCGTGGTATTATTTTTGTGTGGTGTTTTCATTTTATTACTGTTTGAAGTGTTGAACAAATACTTTACGCATTGCCTTTAAATTAAGCCTGACTGCTCTGTGCCAAGCTACCAGAGGGTTGAGCATAGGTCAATTTAGGGGTGGCTTGTGCCTCACCTGACAAGGATTATGGTTGCTGCTTGGCCCAGGCACACACCACAGGCAACCAAAAACTCAATTTCTCACACACTCACTTTGTCTTTTTCACTCCTACTGCTTGCTCTGTTTTTATCAGCACCTAATAGTGTTTCAATTTAGCCACCAATCATCCATACAGGTTCCATTTGATGTACTTGCTCTGTTCCCATTAATCAAGCTAAGGACATTAACTTCATTTTTAGCCACCAATTTCAAATTCCTTCATATTTAAAAAGCATTTTAAAATTTGCTAATTTAATTTTTTTATGTATATAATTTATCAATATGCTAATTTTCCAGAAAGTAGCCTACACCCTGTGTAGGCTTTGGGGACTGCCAGGAGTCAATGGACCCCAAGTAAGACCTACTGCCCTTGTGTCTCCTCCCCTACTCTCACATCCACTATTTGGCCAGTACATTGTGTTGTTATGCGCTTATTTGATGCTAATGTAAGAAAATAGAATTCATATGTTGATCATGCTACCCACAGCTCCTGCTAGAGTATACCGCTGGACTTTCCCTCAACAATCATTTAGATGCAGCACTCTCAACCTGACTGGTGCATATTATAGGGACTGGGTTCACTTGAAGTAGTCAAGCAGCGGTTTCCATTTTTTCTCACAACGTCTACGTTAATACCTTAAACTTTAGGCTATTTTCTCAAGAGTTAGAAATTGCCACTGATCTCATTGTCCTGCTCGTCTGCTGCAACGTCTGTGCCTGTGCACCATACAGGAACCTTCCAAGGCTTGTGGGCATTTAAGACACCTCAAGGAATTTCCCTTGAAGTGAAGGAGTCACTTCCCTGCATCTGCAGGCACCGCAACTTAGCTGACCGGTCTGCTGATCCTGGGCTCCCACGGACTCCGAAAGGCTCAGCAACACAAGTGGTGGTTCTTCACATCCCTCAAGGCCTGCCCTGTCCTCTCACTAAGTTTGAGGCCAGTATCCCTCGGCAGAGTTGCAGGAATCAAACCCCTGTGCAGCACGTTGAATTGCAGTTGCAAAGGCTTGTTGGCTTCCTTCGATCTAGATCTTTGGGCTCCAAGTAGCACTCACCTCAAGCATCTCCAGTGACCAAGATCTTTGTCCTCACCTCATCACTTGCACTGTGGGCCTGCATCTTTGGTCAGCTGCTCGAGGTCCTCTTGCGACTCCAGTGCCTCCGGCCTGTGGGTCCTCTTGAGGGTCATCTTTGAATTTTTTGGGCTTCCCTGATTGATCGGGCCTGCCCTGACTCCCCTGCTTGTGATGAGTCACCTGGACCTTGCTGGTCCAGACACTGCACCTTCTTCGCTTTCCACGTTGTTTGCAGTTGCCAAGGCTTGTTGGTGCGCCTGGCGGACACCGACCCCTCAACTCTCAACATCCGAAGTGGGATAGCTCATGAATGGCTCCTGGTCTTCAACAGCTTCACCTGGTCCTCACAGCTGCAGTTCCAAGGTCACCGTCAACCCTCCTGCAGCACCCGACATTGGTAGGCATTTGTCTTCCGTGCCTCCTGGTCACTCCTGAGTGGCATGGACTCTGTCCCCTCTGCTTGCAGGTACTTCTCAACTTGAATCCACCTTTGGGTTCCACCGGACATTTTCACCTTCTCCAGCAGCGGCATCTTCCTGAAGTCCTCCATTGAGTTCAGCGGCGGTTTCTGACGCCACTTCACACCTATGCACCCGGCTTTCCTGGTGCAGGTATCCTGGTTCCTAAGGTACCTTCGGGTGGGGTAACTGTCCAACCTTCTGTCTTCCACAGGGTTTCCTCAGGGTCCCACTAGGAAGGGTCCTTCTTCTTTAAAATTGCAACCGCGACTTACCCCTTGACTTGCATTGATCCCGCGGTCATGTTTCCACTCTGCACACGGTCCCCGTGAGGCTCCTGGTTACTTACCTTGGGTGGTTCCTTGGCTCCCCGACACTTATACGTCTTCTGAGTATAGTCTTGACTCAAGTCATGGTTCTCATACCACTATTTTAGTATATGGTTTGGTCTCCCCCTGGTGACCACTGTGTATTCCGTGCTACTTACCTGTTTCTATTGAAAAGTATTGTGTGCATTGTGTATATCTCCGGTTAGGAGATATCTGTATGTGTTAGTGAGTGTCTTATACTAAATACATATTTTTATAAATACATTGTGTGGTTCTTTTTCACTTAATCTATACCTATAAGATTATGTTCTGGTGAAACAAGCTGCTTTACACTCCTTCTGGACTAAGCCTGAAGGCTGCTCTCCACAGCTACCACTTAGAGAGCTTTATAGTTTGTCTAAGACCACTAAAATCACCATAAGGGCTGTCTGGATTGGTGCAAGCTGCCCACTTACATAAGTGTACCCCATACACCAAGCCAGCTTCTCACAGCCACAATTTGTGAAACCTCTGCGTTAAACTTGAGGGTTCCATTTTCTTCTAATGGAGATTATGAGAAATTTGTCCGCCCCAGTTATCTGCATCAGAAACACTGTATCAGATGCGTGAATTCGTTGGAAGCCAGATCATCCAGCCCCAACACTATGAGTCCAGGCCTGGTTCCTCAGGTATAGGGTACAGCAGCACTTCTTTAAAGTGACTAAGGACCTTTGACAAACTATAGATAGAGTCTGGCTTTCCTATCACACATGAATCCTTGAACAAGTTTGCCTCTGTCACTGCTAGCATCTGTCGAATGACTCAGCAGGGTATATGTGGTTTAATCTCTCTGGGGTCATGTACCACTAGAACAGTACTTTGTAGGCTGACTCTCTTGATGGGATCCCCCTGGAATTTTTGAGAATGTTTTCCATGCCCTATCCCATCCCAAGCTATTTCCCATTCCACCTCTGAAATCTTCCTCTTCAGGGATTCCTCTCACTTGGTCTTCTACACCATTGTGGTCTGCCCGCATCTTCACCCACAATCCTATCAATCAAAGTTCTCAATGTGGGTTAAGTCCCTTGAGGTTGACATGTTGTTCGGGGGTGCAAGGTCCAGTGCATGAGCTGCATGTTTCCTTTTATCTGGAATCTGCCTAAATGTATTAAAGGTCGAATATGCTTCTGGAAGAACAGATCTGAAAGAGTTCTGAAGTTTCTTTTCCTCCAACTTTTGAAGTGCTCCCCCAAACCTGGAGTGGTGTGCGTTATTGTTTAAAGGCTTATTCAGGGAAGGAAAGGTTGTTATCCCTCTCGCCCTACTAGTAGCTTTGTCCCATACCTCCATTACTGTCTTCAAAAGAGTGGTTAATTTTGCATACTGTCTGCATTGAGCTTTTGCCAGGCATGTCAAGTCTCACACCGATCTGTCGACCACCACGTGGTCCTTTGGGAGCCATTTTTATCTGACTCAGTGTCAATCCATTCCATTGCGATGCAGAAATGCCTGCCTGACAGTACATAATGCAACAACAACAAAGTGTTGGATAGAATGCTTATATTAATCTCAGCCATTGGCAATCACTCGTGCCACATCCCAATCCATTGTTTTTTGTCCACCGTGCAGCCTCAGTTTGGACACAGCAATATGCAATTCAGTCTTGACTCTGCTCCAATGGGAACAGTCAAGCCTGAACTGACAAGCCAGGTCCTCCCTGAACCGGAATACAAGCAACCTTGTACCGAGTTTGCCCTGATAAGCGCTCATCAGCCAGATATAGCTTGATTCCAGTGGCAAAGTGAGCACGGGACCCACATCTGGGCATACCAGTCACACTTAGGGCGTCAACTGCAACAACAACAAGGTGATGGATGGAATGCTTGAACTATTCTCAGCCACTTGCAATCACTCAGGCTGCATCCCAATTAGTACATGATGACATCAGGGCTTGCTAGTCCTCACATCTTTCTTGGTGCCTTCAGAAGTGCAAGTTGACCGGAGCTCTACTTTCCACCAATTCAAAATCTATCATCTTTTTCTGTATCAGTTTCAGTTCTTCTAGCGAATGGGTACCATTGGAGCATACAGAGCAGTCTGGGAAGTATGTTCCTTTTAAGCTTGTTGATTCTGCCCAGCTGTGACAACAGGGGTGTGCCATTTTCTGAGGTTCCCCGGAATCTGCATCTTCAAGGTTGGCCAGTTTGCTGTGCCCCAACCTGTCAGGTCACTTATAAGCTGGATGTCTGGGTATTGTAATGCACCCATTGCCTAGTTGTGGACTCATTTCCTCACTGTATGGGGATCCTAAGCACATGATTTGTGGGTTTCTTGCCTCATGTTTACTTCTACCACACATGGATAGGTTCTGCCTTTCATACCCATGTATGACCATCTTATTCCATGCATGCCCAAAATATTATATGAGCTACCACCTTTATTCCAGGCCCATGATCAATAACAGAAGTGGGCATCATTCCATGGATACCCCATTTATGTCAAGAATTGCTATCATTAGACCAGGACCAGCATTATTCCGGGGTTGGGGGTCATCATGCCATAGAGGCCCAAAATATGTTCAGAACTAACACCAATGTGCTAGTGCTAGCATTATACCACGGGTGGTGACATTGCTCCATGGACACTCAAAATATTTCCCACCATTATGTCAGGGCCAGCAATACACCAATTATGTGCACTATCACGTCGTGGATGTCCACAGTATGGCAAGTGTTATCACCATTATGTGTTTAAACAGAGAGAGACCCCTTGTCAGCTACCAAGGGAGTGGGGTACTACCAGTACAAAAAACTAATTATCCCTTGATTTACTCAATCAACAAGAACACCCTATCATTAGTGGAATTCTTAATTCATATAAAGCACATAGAAATTGTTTTTGAGGGGATCTCACTCAAAAACCCTAACACACTCAAACAATAATACCACTATAACATGCAATACAAAAAGGGTCAATTTATTTCTTTAGTACATGTGAATATTATTAAAAACACAATTTATATAGTAAAACACCTAAAGTACAACACAATGCATCAATTCAACATAATTAAAAACAATACAATTCATCAGATCAGGACATAACATAACATCTTATGACACTTTTACCACAGAGACCCCTAAAAAATAGGGAAAAGAACAATGATAGACAGTACACTTTGTCTTTTAACTCAACAATTCCCTAGGAATAATTTTAGCAAGATTAGCCTGGATACATATACTCTATTTTGTATCTACAGGTCCAACTTGTCCTCGGGATAATGTACAGAAATGCGTTGACGCGTTTCGATGGGTATCTGATTATTCCATCTTTATCAAGACAGTCATTATGTTCACTTTTCTTTGTGGTACATTAGGTTGTTATACCCTGTGTAAACAAGTGTATAAAAATATATTTTTTAATTAAAAACCTTAAGATGATTCTACTATACACAAAATTTGCAGTGACAATCTGCTAGCACAACTCATAATTCCATAATTCATTTTATATATGCTCACATGTGCTATGACTCAATTTGATCTCCTTATACAATATGCTCATGCCATTTACATCAGATATATTTCTCCAATTGTCTTCACTGCATATAAACATTTCATGAGGATGTTTAAAACTTATCACTTCTAAGCATGACATTACTCCTGCTTGCAACCTTCAAGATAAGAGGGAAAGGAAACGGTTTTTACTAAAACGCTTCTAAAGCTACCACACATTTGTATACAATTTCTGGGCCCATAAAAAAACAACCATAATAACCCGCTGTTAACGAGTGAATATCCCTACAATTTTACACTCTCCCTACTAAAAATAACCCATTTGTCTAGGGGAATGGAGACCACTAATGGCAATATGTGCCTATATTGCTGTTAACATATCTTCATCAACAAACTCAATTGAGAGATACCTATCTAGATCACTAAATTCATTTGTATGACTGCAGAGGGCATTCTCATTATTCTCACTTGAATGAAAAGGAGTTGATATTTGCACTTATTCTTATATTTCTTTTGCAGGCTCGAAGAGTGGTCTGTTAGTAGATCCCCTAATAAATAGAGAGTGCTTTTTATATTACTATTACTATACTGGAGAGTGTCTGCCATATACTCTAATTAAACGCACTACAGTGCCTCTCCTCCTATGTATTTTATCGTACCTTCTTAAACGGACGTGAATAATCACTGTTTCCCAACTGCTGTATATTCTTGAATGGTTCAATCCGGAACCCCAGGTTTCTAGTTCTGTGTCCAAAAAAACCCGCAAATCACGTTCAAGGTAGAGGGGCTTAAACTGGGCTTCATGGGTGAGTCAGTAGAAGTATAGTCACGAAAAGTCACTACATAGAGGCATACAGCTAACCCTGGGCAAAGCACTACGCTACGCTCGCGTAGTTTGCGAAGTTTGCGCTACTTCGCACAACGCGGAGTGCACGTAGCACAGTGCAAACACGCGTAGCGTAGGCGTAGTGCAGCGGTCATTTTTGCTTGCTCGCGGTCCTCAACGTCAAGTTGGCGACCGCGAGCAAGCAAAATGACATCCCGGCGAGACTTTTTCCTCGTTCGCGATCAGCAACATCAAGTTGCCGATCGCGAGCGTGAAAATAAACCTCCCGGCGAGATTCTCAACGCGGGAGGTCAGGTTTCTCATTGCGAGTGGTCGCGTATGCTCGCGACCGCTCGCGATGAGAAACTACCAGTCAGCGTTGAGAAAGCTGCCGCTCGAGTAAAAATCTACTTGAGCGGCAGTAAAGACAGCTCGCACTGTGCAAGATGCCGTTTTCAATGATTGCACAGTGCGGACAAGCATCCGGCACTGTGCAATCATTGCGAACAGTGCACTACGCAGTTCGCGTAGTGCTACGCGTAGCTCGCGTAGTGCGAACTGCACTTTGCGTAGCTTCGCATAGCGCTACTTTGCGAACTACGCCCAGGCTTACATACAGCACTATATAAATGTATCTGTAAGGGACATGGTGATCCACATAGATAAATGTGTATGATAAAATGTTACGCATGGGGGTCTCAAGTTGGCAGGTTGTTACCCTGTCTAAGTAGGGACTCTTCTTCCTAGTCAGGATAAAGGGATACACTTCTAAAATAACCCCTGCCCACCCCCTTGGTAGCTTGGCACAAGCAGTCAGGCTAATCTAAGAGCCAGTGTGTAAAGCATTTGCACATAACCAACAGTAATACAGTGAACACACTACAAAAGGACACCACACCAGGTTTAGAAAAATATCCAATATTTTATCTGTGCAAAACAAGACCAAAAACGATAAAAATCCACCATACAGTTCTTAGAAATATCAATAAGCAAAAATAGACTTAAAATACAGTTCCTTGAAGTTGATAGTTCCTTCCTGGGCTATCATGGCATCGTGAACAACAAATCCAAACAGTTCTGGCAGACCGCGGCGTCGCGGGCCAGCCACGGTGTCGGAAGACCCGCAAAACAGTACATTTAGAAATGCAGGGCATCGGGGACCTCGTGGTGAGCTCTGAAGAGCCGGCATTGGCAGGCGTCGGTTCCGAAAGTCGGTGCAGGAGTCACCGGGCCCTTGAAGTCACATGCGTTGCAGATCGAACTCCGTGCAGTTTAAGTCAGGAGCGCTGGCGTCGGTGGGCGTCGGGGATGCAATGCGAAGTGCAGCGGTGCGGCGTGCGGTGCCCTCAGATAGTGTGCAGGTAGTGGCTCGGTGACGGTCGTCCAGCGGCATCGGTGAGACCAGGGTTGTGGTGCGAAGTGGTGCGGTGCTCGTTGTGCTGCTGACAGGTCACAGTGCAAGCAGCGGCAGCGTCGTTGCTGAAGCGCTGTCATAGGCTGACAAACCGGAGTCGAAGGCGCCTGCGTCGGTAGGCCAAGCCTGCAATGTGGGACGTGGGGGTGCGTCGTGTAACTTACAAGCATTGCCCTTAAACCACGGTGCAAGCAGTGGCATTGATGTCGGCGTGGAGCGTCGTCATTGGGGATACCAGGGCGGTGATGTGAAGTGAGGCGGTGTGGAGTGCGGTGCCCACAGTGCGGTGCAAGCAGCGGCTCGGTGGCGGTATCATAGGGGAGACCAGGGTTGCGCTGCGAAGTGCGGCAGTGCCCTCTGCGGTGCCTTCAGGACATGGAGCCGGAAGTGGCGCCGTTGACAGCGTAAGGTTGCTTTTTCTTGTGTTGCAGCACAAAACACACAGTTCCCAGTGCTGGTAGCAGATGAACTTGAAGTCTTTGCTGTTCCTGATACTTCTTAAACAGGGAGCAAGCTCTACCTCAAACCCTTGGAGAAACTCAAACAAAGAAGTTGCAGAAAGTTCAGTCCAGTCCCAAGACAGAAGCAGCCACTGCAGGCCAACACAGCAAAGTGGAAGTGGTAGTTCCTCCTCACAGCTTCTCCAGCTCTTCTTCTTGGCAGGTTCCTTGATCCAAAAGAGGTCTAATTCCTGGTGTCAGGGCCCCAATATTTATACCACATTTACTCTTTGTTTTTTTTGTGGCAAGGGTCTCTGAGCCCAGTCCAAACCAGTTCTGCCTTCTCTGGCCCAGCTTCACTACAGGAGGTGGAGACAGTGTTGTACAGAGGAGACACTGCCTATTGAGGTGCTTGTGAAAACTCCTCCCACCACTCTAAATGCAGACCAGGCCTATTCAGCCAAACTATAAGTTCCCCAGGAAAGACAGAACACACCTCAACACCCTTGTGGCGGTCTACAGTGAATGCCCATTCCCAGCCCCTGTCACTCCAAAACCAGACAGTCAATACACAAACCAGCAGAGGCACACAGAATGGCTATACAAGAAAATACCCACTTTCCAAAAGTGGTATTTTCAAACACATAATATAAAAATCATCTTTACTAAAAGATGTATTTTTAAATCCTGAGTTCAGGCATACTAAACTCTATTTCCCTATCTTGTCCCAAGGGAAAGTTAGGCTTGCAAGATGTTACAAAGCAACTCCCATGTTAGCCTATGGGACAGATAGCCTTTCAATAGTGAAAAACGAAATTGGCAGTATTTCACTATCAGGACATGTCACACACACCAGGACATGTCCTACCTTTAACATACATTGCACCCTGTCCATGGGGGTACCTTGGGCCTACCTGAGGGGAGCCTTACATGTATGAAAAGGGAAGGTTAGGGCCTGGCAAGTGGGGCACCTGCCAGGTCCACATGGCAGTAAAAACTGTGCGCAGACACTCAGTGGCAGGGATGAGACACCTTTGAAAGGCTGCTTGTGTGGGTGGCACAATCAGTGCTGCAGGGCCACTAGCAACATTTGATTTACAGGCCCTGTGCACACACAGTGCACTGTACTAGTTACTTAGTAGTAAATCAAATAAGCCAAACATGGAAACACCAATCCATAAACACAATGCTCTTTAGCACTGAACAACAGTGAGAATGTGCGCAGAGGTACTAAACCAGCAAAACAAAGTCCAACATACCATTTAATAAAGGAGGGCAGAAAGCAAAAAGACAGGGGAAACACACCAAAAGATGCCAGGTCTAACATAAGACCTTCTACTTAGATGCTTGTGTGATATATACCACTGCTCAGCTGAAAATATGCCTAGTAGCGCAAAATGGTGTATTTTAATTCTGCGTGCAATAGGAGATTTATACGAGGGAGCATGCAGAGGGCAGGCGTATCATAACTGCAATTTATCTCATTGGAAGTTGATATCAATACGGCAATCTGTTTCTGTTCGTGAATTTATAGTAGACCCTGGTCTGCAGTCCCACAGTCTGCAGATGCACGGAAGAGACAGGTACAAGGGAGTCTGCTAGTGGGCCTGATCAGACTGATGCTTAAATGGGCATTGTATCGCCACCCTTCCACCTCTTCCGACTGTCAGCTGCATCTGAAGTCTTTGTACATGTGTTTTTTTTATTTTGGTTAAGTCCAAGAAATCCCCCTGATCTGATAGCATGTTCGCGACTTTGCACTGCTGGGAAAAATGTAAAGCTACAAGCTCTGGGTCGCTCTTTAAGTTTTTTAATATTTCAAGACCACACCTGCAGCATTTCTTTATAAACCGTATTTCTTTTTCACCAAATTCTATATCAAAATTAGATTTATAACGTGCCAGCTGCTCTTTTTCAAACTTTTTTTTTCGGGGGGAGGGGAGGGGGGAGAAACCCCGATTATAGCTGCCGAGTGACACTCATCTTGACTTAGTCTAACTCATGTCATTATTTTCCGCACATCACCGTAAGGGTTGAGATTGTCACGCGCTTGGCAGGGCTGCGCAGGGTAAACAAGTTTCATTCGTGAAACCAGGAGCGCCGTGTCATGTGTCGCGGCAGTGGCAATTGAAACGGCGCTCATTGCTGTTCTTGTATCGAGGGAAACATCCTGGGCCTAGGTGGTGGCAGGTTATTCATGTGCCTGTTTGCGTGCAGAGAGATGTGCCCACGTGAATGCAGAGTGGGCGGCATGCTTTAAGAATCCGGGGTGCAGCACATTAAAACCAAATTTATTGCCAATGCTTGTTTTTTTTTTTGCCTGCTTGTCCTGTTCTGGTCCCGTTGCTCTCAGCCCAGCCCCATTGCCTTCGTTTTATTCTCTCGCGTGGTTAAGTGTACTATAAGGAATTATAACGTAAGACTGGGCGCTTTTAGGCAAAACCCCTGAAATAAACTCGTGCACGTGTCTGGCGTGGGGAGTTCTTTGCACACAGAAGAGGTGCCAATCAAGGATGTATATTTATGGCCATCAGCTGAGCAGGGCTGGTGCTCTGTGCGCCTCCCCTTCCTTGTGCCGGAGAGGAGAGAGCTCCGGGAGCAGAGCTCACAGGGCGAGCCCTGGTGCCGGAGACCCCGGGGAGGCGGGAAACCCTGGGCGGGTGACGCAGAACCCAAGCTGGGGCGGGGGAGACAACCCCGGAGAGAGGGTACAAGACTCCAGGAGGGAGGGGCGAGAACCCATGAAGGAGAGGTGGCCAAGAGTGAGTGAGGTTAAAGAAACCCTGAGGAGGGAAAAAGCGAACAGACGCCAGAGGGATCGAGAAGAGACAGGAGGCGTGGGGGTAGAGATTAGTTCTCTATCAGAAGGGACCGGGGCATGGGACAGAAAATGTGTTAGCAGAGACAAGAGTGAGTGATGTGAGAGGGCAGAACACCCCCACACACACACATTCACGAACGCCTTGAGTTCTAGGGGCTGGTAGTTTTTGTGCCGGGGTCTGTCTGTCCCCGTAGGCTCTCTGCCTCGGGGGGTTCCGCCTCTCACAGGTTCTCTTTGCATGTCCAGGGGTCCGGCGTCTCGGACACTCGACTTTGGGACCCCAGGAGGACCATTCACGATGCCAACCTACAGGCGGAGGCGGCGGATCGGATACTGCCTGAACGAGAAGAAGAAACGGAAGCTGAACTTCCATCTGTTCGAGGAGCTCTGCAGGTACCTGTGACCACTGAGTGTCACTTCCTAGACTGTCACTGCACGCGCCGCCCCTGCACACACCGAGGGCAGCTGACGCTGTCCATCATCGCTCTGCCGCTACCGGCTGTCATGTCACAGGCGGACATGTGATAATCACTGCACACAATGCAGTGCCCTCACGGAGACAGTCACTCTACTGATGACTGCCTCGGCACACTCTGTGACATCAGAGACTGCCTATAAACACTGTACCAGTACTGACTGTCATGTCACAGGCTGCGCTATACAGGCTATCATTTTATAGTCACTCCACAGAATGTTCCTAAACACAGTGTCACTCTATGGACTGCCTCGGCACAGACTGTGACGTTAGAGACTGCCTGTAAACAGTGTCCCTGTTCTGACTGTCACGTCGCAGGCTCACTACACCGGATGTCAAATTGTAATAGAATGTGACTGCACAGGGCGTCACTCTACCGGCTCCCGCTACTTACACACTCACTGTAGAGACTTCCATTAAACGCCATGACTGGCATCTTGCAGGCTGTCATTTTGTAAACTGTCACTGCACAGAATACCCCTTCGGAGGCTGTCCCTCTACCGACTGCCCTTGCATGCACGGCCACTGTAGGGATTGTAAATAAACACTACGACTGTATGGTCTGTTATCTTACATCTGAGGCTGCCACTACACAGGCTGTCATTTCATAGACTGTCGCCCCCACGCACTGTCACTGTAAAGGCTGCCAATAAGCACCTTGTCTGCACGGTCTGTCATGTCACAGCCTGTCACCGCACAGGCTGTCATTTCATAGAAACACACTCCCCCGGGAGGTACCCCGGGTAGGCAACTAGAGGCTCTGGGGTCTCAAGGGTGAGCTGGCCTCTCAACACAACATATGTACACAAAATAAACTCCCCGAGAATTTTGCAATTTATAGAGATATGTGATGTATCCCTCCCAACGCTATTCAGTACAAGTGTTGGATATACAAAAAAATGTAACGGATTGTTCTCACACACCACCAGGTGTCATGCTTCATCATAGGACAATCCTCGCTCTCCAAAACTTCCGTTTGATGGAGAGCGGGCCCACACCTGGAGTCAGGGAGGCACTTCTAATTAAGAACGGATCCATGATATGAGTGTGTTAAAAACCAATGGGGCATCCTGAAACAGTTTATTCGCTAGATATTTATGAAGCATGGCACCTGGTGGTGTGTGAGGGCAATCTGCTACATTTTTTTGTATGCCCAACACTTGTACTGAGTAGCGTTGGGAGGGATACATCACATATCTATATAAATTGCAAAATTAGCGGCGAGCTTAATTTGTGTACATATGTCATTTCATAGCCCTTCACTGGACACTGTCACTGTAAAGACTGCCAGTAACAGACACGTTTTAAGGCATGGGCAAAGTGGGCTCTGGCCCAGGGCCCCAGCCTTTCAAGAGGGACCCTGATAGAGCCAGCTCTGTTCTGCAGAGAGTCTTGCCCTGGTGACCTTGAATAATTCTTAAACAGATTGTTGCAAATAGCATTTTTCTTTCATTTATTTTTCCTCTAGGTATGTGAGAGTCTCATACAGATATTTTTCAGACAAATGTGTTTATGTTTCATGCAACATCCATAAAAGAAGTTCATTTTAGATGGAAACATGTCATCACATGTGAGAAATGGGAGGGTGTCACAGAGATTATTTGCAGTAATCTTAGTGATCTGCTGCTATGTTACAATATTGGAAACACACATCACTTTCCCCGAATATTAGATGTAAACACATTTAGAATTTTGACCAGTGTGCCTGTTAGTGACCTGGCCAAAAGAGCGCATGAAAGAGAGGAAACTGGATCATAAATTCAAAGCTGATCCGAACGGGGGCCTCCAAAATACGTTTGGCCCAGGGCCCCCAAAGTCCTTAAGATGTCCCTGCCAGTAAGGACGCTGACTGCATTGGCTGTGATGTCACAGACTGTCACCACTCAGACTGCCACTGTAAAGACTGCCTATAAGCACCCTGCTGCACTGACTGACTGTCTTGTCACAGGCTGCCACCACACAGGCTGTCATTTCATAGACTGCCACTGCACAGATGGACCCTGTTGCGACCGGCTATGAACAGTTAAGTCACCCAGCACACTCGCTGTACAAAAAGTGACCAAATGTTTGGACGGCTGTTTCTATAAACTGTGACCTGAAAAGTATCACCGTTAGCGCCAAGGCTCTCCGTGTGCCAGCTGTCACTGTGCCGGGCGGACTGCCTCTTCAAACACCGTTCCTGTACTCAGCACATGCTGGTTCTGTACACTGCACGCGCAGTCGCTGTACTACACCCACAGCTCGTCTGCACTCAAGTAATAGCTAGGGGCTACAGTGATTGACTCCACGCGCTGTAGTTCATGCGTGTAGCCTCAAACTGCCCCCCCCCACCCCCCACCCACACACGCAGGGCCTGTACAGTGATTGCTTTGCTTGATTTGTAAAAAAAAAAAACATAATTGCTGGACCCAAAGTTTTACTCAGAAGCCCGCCGGCGCTATTGGATATCGGAGTGCCTAATACTGCCGACTGCTTAGTCTTGATTCCACCTCAGGCCTCCTTAAGCGACCATCAGACATCCCCTACTCCTTTATCTTACTCGAGCAGTTACCTGTTTTTCCCTTTATCAGGCCTTTTTTCTCTTTTCACTTCCTACTTTTTTTTGCTTAGCATGTTTCTCACTTTTTCGCTTTCTTGTGCTGGGTCAAAGTTTGATGAGGAAAAATACGTCCAGGTCCCCAGCAATGACTTCCGGTGGACCCCACCTGCAACTACCAACTAAAATTAAGCACTGCGTGATTATGTTCTGCACAGTCTGCCCAGCACGGAACATTGCTGTATGGCGGCTGGTGAAATTTGTAAGTGTTGAAGCATACAGAATGGACAACTTTTATCAAGTTAGCAACAATACTCTGTGATTATGTTTTACCGCTTCTTTGTATGTGTTTGTGTGTGTGTGTGTATATATATATATGCCTGGAATTCCTTCGCATCCCGTGTGAATTTTCTTGCACGGCGAAAGTCACGGCACCACAGCAAGGGTATTGTGTTTTTTAAACGTGATTTATTTTCCACACCATTGTGCAAAATGAGCAAAAATAGGACGGTCTACGCGTTTCGGCTGCCACTAGCCTTCTACTGGACCATAGAGTCCCTCGCGTCTAGACAGTATTTGTAAAGTGCTTAGTGCTTAACCCCTTGTTTGTGTTTACTATTTTTTTAAGCGACTAGACTGCTAGCCCTCTTTAACAAACATGGATCAATTCATCCCCCATTTTTTGAAGTCATTTGTAAAGTACATGTTAGAGTCAAAGGGAAAGTGCAAGTGCAGGATAAAATTACCTTCAAATTGTACATTTAAACATTTAAAACACAGAGCCAACATTTCATATGATTTTAAAAAAAGAGGGGGGGGGACCCCTTGATGGATGGATAATTCTTGTTCCCTCATTGTTTAAATCTATGTCCCCGTATTGGTTCAGTACATTTCGGATATCATGATCAGTTGTAGAGACATAAACTACATAAAAGGTCCACTATAAATCACATTTCATCAATTCATATAGGGCCAGATGTAGGTGGCCAAATAGCGAGCGCTAACGCTGAAATTCGCAGAATTTCAGCGTTTGCGATCGCTTATTTGGCAGCGAGCAATGTAGGTAAGTTGAAACCTACTAGCAAAATAAGGAATCGCAAAATTGCGATTCCTTATTTTGCTCTTGCATTTAAGGAATCGCAAATTGCGATTCCTTAAATGCAATGTAAGTAGCACAAAAGAAAGTGCACTTTAGCCTTAAGGAATCGCTAATTACCACCAACTTCAAGTTGGTGGTAATTAGTGATTTCCTTTAAAAAAGCACTTTTTTGCTTTTTTTTAAGTGCCATGTGGCACACATTCATGCCCTTAGGGCATGTATGTGCGCCACATGTGCACACATGCACATTTCAGGGGTGCAACAGGGTGTCCTTTTGGAACCCTGGCACCCTTGAAATTGCGCCCGCAATTTGCGAGTGCCTCTTGGTGACTCGCAAATTGCGGGAGCAATTCCTATTCATTCCTATGGGCCTCTTGGCCCATAGGAATGAATGGGAAGGTATTCCTTAATTGCGAATCGCAATTTGCGATTCACAATTAAGGAATATTAAGGAATCGCTAAAAATATTGCGATTCCTACCTACATGGCATTTTGCGATTCCTTAATAATAATAATAATAATAATAATAATACTGAAGCTTGTATAGCGCGAACAGCTACCTCAAGAACAGAGGTGTCCCGGCGCTCTAGCAGCAAGCAGCGCATGCACATAAGTTTAGGCACTGGGGTCAGGCCTAATCATTGCTAAAGAGCCATGTCTTCAGCGCTTTTCTGAAACTGGTCTCAGTGTTAGCTTGGCGGAGAAACCCAGGTAGGGTATTCCACAATTTAGCCGTTCTTACTGTAAACGCCCTACCACCCAGACGGGCTTTCGCAAAGCGGGGAGCGAAGAGCAAATTCTGAGAGTTTGACCGCAGGGAACGATTTTGCTTATAACGGCAGAGTCTTTGTTTAAGATAGCTAGGACATCTTCCCTGAAGAGCCCGATAGGCCAGGGTCAAGGCCTTAAATTCGATTCTTTTGGCTACCGGGAGCCAGTGTAGCTCCTGTAAATGCGGAGAGACATGATGTCGAAAAGGAATGCGTCTAATTAGCCTCGCAGCCGCATTCTGCACCATCTGCAGACGTCTAATCGAGTATTTAGGCAGGCCAAGATATAAGCCGTTTGCGTAGTCCAGCCTGGATGTCACTGTGGCATGGACTACGGATTTACGGCAATCTTCTGGCATAAAATATAAAAATTTGCGGAGGTTTCTCAATTTATTAAAACACGAAGCGGTGACCTGTTGGATTTGGGCCGAGAAAGAGAGGTCCGCCTCCCATCTCACCCCTAGATTTTTGATACTCGTGCTAGGAGAAGGCGGAGGGCCCATTTCTACCGGCCACCACAGATCTGGAGCAGGCACAGGGCCATTACCGAAAAACAGCACCTCTGTTTTTCCCGCATTGAGTTTTAGTTTGTTTATATTCATCCATAGGGCTATGTCTCTCAAGCAACCTTTAAAATCCTTAAAAGCCTCTATCGTTTGCTCTTGAAAAGGAAAAACCAGCTGGGTGTCGTCAGCGTAGGAGATTGCCTTCACACCCCAATTGGCAATCAAAGAAAAAAGTGGGGCTAGGTACAAATTAAAAAGTAAAGGGCTCAGCGCGGAGCCTTGAGGGACGCCACACCATAGCGGTTTAGGTTTTGATTCAAATGGTTGTAAGGCGACTCTTTGGGTACGGCCGCTTAAATATGATTTCAGCCAAGTCAAAACCTTCCCCCCAAAACCTGTGTCTTGTAATCTCTGCACCAACACGGTGTGGTCGACGGTGTCGAAAGCTGCAGACAGATCCAGGAGCACCAGTAACACTGATGCCCCTGAATCTAACGACCATCTCACCGACTCGGCCACCTCCAGGAGGGCAGTCTCCGTGCTATAGCCTGCCCGAAAACCAGATTGTGTATCATGCAGGGAGGCATTGCTCTCAACAAAGTTGGTCAGTTGCCGCTGGACCAACTTCTCTAGCATTTTACCCGGAGCAGGCAGTAAGGAGATTGGCCTATGATTGTTGAGGTCTCCTGGGTCACCATTAGGTTTCTTTCTCAAAGGGAGAAGGGTAGCGTGTTTCCACTTGTCGGGAAAAATGCCAGTTCCAAGAGATGCGTTCCAGATATGAGCTAACACACCAGTAAGAGAGAGAGATAGCATTTTCCAAAGTTTAGGAGGGCATGGGTCATTTGGGGCACCTGATCTACATTTTTGAATTTCGGCCAATGCATCCTGATGCGAAATGGGTAGAAAATTTGTAAACAGCGGAACCTCCACTGCTTCCAATGGTGTGTCTGGTTTCTCTGTTACCATGGGTGCTGAAAAGGAGTCATAGACCTTTAAAATTTTGTTATCAAAAAAGCTAGAAATGTCTTCACACAAGGCTGGGGATGGTTGCACTTCAGTCTCTATTGCTTTTGGCTTAAAAAAGGTCTGTATTACCTTAAACACCTCTTTGCTGGAATGATCTGCCTTATGGATACTTGAAACAATATAGTTTCTCCTTGCTATTTTTTGCGACTTATGAAAATCTTTCAGAGCATTTTTATAGATTGCTTTAGCTAAGTCGCAATAGTTTATTCTCCACAAGCGTTCTAGTCTTTTGCACCACCTCTTTTCTTCTCTGAGTAAATCAGAGAACCAAGGAGCCGATGGGGACAGTCTACGAGACTTCACCATTCTAGCCGGAGCAACGGCCTCCACAGCCGTGGAGATCCATTGATTTATTGCAAGAGCATCTACATTGGGGTCTGAAGATAAAAGAGGAAGATTGTTCTGAAGGATAGGACATAGTGCTGCTGCGGTCAGATTTTTCCAATTTCTTTTTATGGTAGAACGCTTGCCTCTGGCCTGGCCGGTATTAGTCAGCCTAACCGAAAAAGGAATCAGATAGTGATCCGACCATACCAGAGGACAGGGAGACTCCATAACCATTGAAGAAATGTTCGAGAAGACTAGATCCAGGGTATGACCTGCTTTATGGGTAGGAGCGGCTACCATTTGCATTAAATTGGCGCCTGCCAGAGAGGAGACCAACTGAGCTGCTTGTGAGCAGTGAGGATCATTCACGTGTAAATTAAAATCGCCAAGGGCCATAACATTGGCATAAGCTAGCGATTTTTGAGCAATATAGTTGCAAAGATCCTGACATATATTAGCTACACAATCAGGTGGTCTATAGATGAGTATGCCCGAAAGGGATGAAGAGGGATTGATTTGGAGGCAAAAATTGAGGCCTTCAATGCCCTGTATGTTGAGAGGGGCAGAGGAAACTAATTCCCATGAGTCTTTAAATATAATGGCCACCCCACCCCCTCTTTTGTTGCCCTGTCTATTTGCATAACACATTTTGAAACCTGGCGGGATGGCAAGAGTAATTGCTACCACAGTGTCCGCATTAAGCCATACAATGAAGAGATCGTCGATAAATCGACACCAAGTCTTTATTTTTGAGTGTTTTTGTTTTTCCAGAGTCTCAGTTTCCTACACTGCCATCAACAGGTTAGCGTATGTGGGAGCAAATGATGTCCCCATCGCTGTGCCCTGTCTCTGCCTGTGCAGGTCGCCTTTGAAGAGGAAAACGTTATGGTGTAAACAGTAGGTCAGCATTTCTATCAACATTGCGGAGTGTTCCAGATGACTTATTGACCTGTTTGCAGGAATTTTTTGACAGCTTGTATTCCATCAATGTGACGGATCGATGTATAAAGTGATGAGACATCTATTGTTGCCATGAGTAAGCCAGCTTTCCAGTCAATTTTTTGAATTTTATTCAAGAAATACATAGTATTTCTCAAGTATGAGGGTAAGGAGGTCACATAATTCATTAGAAAAATGTCCACAAATCTGGATGTAGACTCTAGTAATGATCCAATAGAACTGACTATTGGTCGACCCGGTGGATTGTGGGTTGCTTTATGTACTTTCGGTAGAAAGTAGATTGTTGCTGTTATGGGATGGTCTGTTTTCAAGTATAGATATTCCTCGAGATCAATTAGGCCATCCTCTTTCCATCCTAGTAACATCTGATGGTATTCTTTAGTCCAGGTCTCTGTTGGGTTATCCACAAGTTTCTCATAGTGGTCTTCATTCCCCAAACGTCTGTTTGCTTCTGCTATATAATCACTCATATTCTGGACCACGATGTTACCACCTTTATCAGAGGCCTTTATAATTATCGCGGGGTCTTCCCTTAATTCTTTGAGCGCTTTGTACTCTCCTGCTGTTAAATTCCAATTTTTCTTTTTATTTTTAATTTATTTTTAATGGAATTTGTTGAGACTTTATTAATTTCTTCCACCATGATTTCGTGAAATAAATTAATTTTATTCCCAGGCGGGAGTTGCGGACAAAACGTGGATTGTTTTTTGAAACCACTATCGCCCCCTCTGTTCGTGACCATCCCTAGACTATGGCACAGTTCGATGTCAGATTCAAAAGTTTGTTGATGTCTCTCAATTGCAGACTCTTCTCCTTCTTCCAGCGATGTCAATGTTCTTAATGCTGGTAAATCTTTTTGTGCAATCGGCGATATTTCGTGATTATCATTTGTAGGACAGTTCAATCTGTATGTCTTTTCTACGAAGTATTTTTTGAGTTTGATTTTGCGGAAAAATTTATAGATACATTTAATCAGTTGACACACAAAATTGAGGTGCAAACCTAAGACCTCTGGACCTGGTGCCACTGCACCTGCTGCACTCTGAGTAGCCATGCCCTTGATTGGACGTGAGTCTGGTGATGGGATGACTACTGTTGGGATTAGGCCATGTACTCCACACTTACCACACACACTACTGTGCCCCTGCCCTCCCCCAGCAGTCTGCACTCCTTGCATTGCCTGCATTTTCCTCACTCTCAGCTGGTCCTTCTTTCCTTTCTCCCCCAAGTCCCCTCCCCAAATCTGCATCGATTAAATTCCCTCTCTCTTTATTAAGTAAAAGTACTACTTGTATTTGTTTTTCACTTGGAATGACCGTGGTTAACTCTGGAGATATCTAAAACCAAATAAACATCAAACTCCAGGCTTCTTCTAAAGCATCGCTCACTGCTGCTTTTGAGATCTGTGCGATTCCACTGAAAGCCTTACCTGTGACAGTACTGTCACGTCAGTACGGCCAATAAACTTTACTTTGCTGCAACCGGACAAAGTTGAGTACATGCACAATTGAACTCAAATCACTCCCAATTCTGCTGCCCTGGTTGTACAACTGACAGTTGTATTGACGATAGGTACATTCAACTATTCACCTAGCTGATTTATGGCAAACGCAGTCACTGGTGGCAGTCTGCCCAGTAAACACTGAAGATAAACTGCCGCATGGGGGGCAATTTTCCAATCAGAGGAGCATAAAAAATAAAGGTGGAGTAAATACAAAAACATGATGCGTAACACGCAGCTCTATAGCAGGCACCGCCCGACCTGGTTTTTCCTAGACTATGCGCCACTACCTCTTTTTATGTGAATCGTGGGCTGTAGGAAGGTAAGCCCTGTGTGGTGATGTCAACACTCTTCGAAGAAAAGGGGGAGGTAGAGTTCAAATTAAGCGAAGGGTCTTTTTCTTTCCACTTTGATGTCTTTGATGTTTTTCTAAGGGGAGCACTGTGTTTGCCTTAAATAATCCTCACCCACCAGGGTTGCCTCTTGGTGGCATGCTTCATCATCGGGCTCTTCCCGTCCCGTTGCGGAACAGGGCGTGCTACGACCTACGGAGACCTGGGAGCACTTATAGTTGTTGCTATGTGTAGATGAAGTGTGGAGGTCTGAGTGGGGAAATAAAGTTAAACAATACCTGGACAGTAGGAAAAAATCTTTATTATACCCCTGTCCGGTATAGTTAAATTATGGGGAAATAGGGGAACTTAAAGCTAACAATGTGCCTAGGTTCCACTGGTCGACATGTTTCTAGCCCTACCCCAAGGCTATTCTTCGGGACCAAAGATGAAAGGATTCCCTGGTACCACTCTTGTTGTTAGTAATAAATATAATTATAATAAACATATATTAAAGGGGGGCTGCAGATGGCCGGGGCTGTAGCCCCCACGCCCTAGGGCAAAACCCGCTGCTCTGGCTGCCGTAGATTCTGCACATTATGTGAGCGCAAAGGCTTCTGTCACTGTACAGTGCGGCTGTGTTTAGCACAGAGTTAGATTTCGCGAAGGCTGTCTGTTTGTTCACTTTGACTGTCACTGTATTAAAGCTGTCAGTGGAAATAGACAACGCCTTGCACACGCTACCAGTGCACTTGGAACCGAGTGTCTCCGAGCACACCATGTCTATGAACAGAAGGGGTCTGAGAGCATAGACAGTCCCTCAGCAGATATCAACAGACTGTCAATGACCACGACCTGCCTTGAACTGAAAGTGTGTCCGACCACCCTATTTGGGAAAACTGCTTCTGATCCAAGACTGTTTCTGCACAGAGGGTGGAACTGAGCCGGCACTGTCTATACAAAGAGATTTCTGGGTGCAGACTGTGTCGAATCAAAGTGGGTCTTTGAGGAAAGAGTGCTCTCGATAAAAGAGTATCTTTCAGCATTGACTGTCTTGGGCAGGGGCGAAGCTACTATTGGTGCAGCAAGCGCAGTGGCACTGGGACCTTGCTGTAATCTATAATTCAAACAACAGCCAGCGGTCCCATTTCCTTCCTTGCATTAGGGTCCAAGACACTCTGGCTACTCTTCCGGTTGGGCCCAGTCCATTTGAGCAGTTCCATGGAGGGCTCCCCCCTCCATGGATGAGTGTGCCCTGCATGGTGCCTTTACTCACACGAACCAACACTCACAGAACCGTCACCCAAGCCCTCATCAAAAGCAATGTACTCTATGCTGGAAACAACGCTCAACTCCAGAGCATACAAAAATCTGCTGCCAGGCTCACCCTCCGCCTCCCACCGCACAATCACACCACCCCACACCTAAAAGAGTGGAGCTTCTCCACTGACTCCCAATCAACAACCGAGCACTCTTCAAACTCATGCACACATACAAAGACATACACAATATTGGACCCACGTAACTCAACAATCACATAAAGTTTCACACACCTGCCAGTCAGCTCTGCTCAGCCGAACTCCTACTTGCACAGATGTAGAACCAGATCGGGCGGTTGTGCGTTTTTGCACCTTGCTCCTAAAGCCTGGAACGACCTGCCCCAGTGCATCAGAGCCTCCTACTTGTTCTTGATTTCAACAAGAAACAGAAGACCTGACTCTTCACATAGCCCCACCCTTGCTTAGCCCATACAGCTACTGCTTCAGCACCAGGATACTCCACTGGGTGAGTTGTGTGCTATACAAATGTACATAACACAACATACATAATGGTCCATGGAAAAGAGCCTGGAATTAAAGAACTTACGTAAGTCTAAGTCACCGTAAGTACAAATCAACAAAATGTAAATCAACAAAAAAATATTGGGCCCCATTCACAAAGGTAAACTGAGACAAAAGTCTAACTTTACGACTTTCGGTATTCACAAAGGGCATTTACGAGTCGTAAAGTTAGAATTTTGTCTCAGTTTTGGGCTCAGTTAAACTTAAGACCATACTTTTATCTCAGTTTTGGGCTCAGTTAAACTTAAGACCAAAACTTAAGTTTAACTGAGACAAAAGTCTAACTTTACTACTTGTAAATGCCCTTTGTGAATACAAAAAATCGTAAAGGTAGACTTTCATCTCAGTTTATCTTTGTGAATCGGCCCCTTATTCATATATTTTGTTTAGCACCAACCATGCTATACCTTCCATATTTTGATATATCAACCATATGAAAGAATCTAAATGGTTTATAGTCACGTTTTTATTTTCTTGGTGTCTTAAACAGGCCACAATGCTGTTTGAGCAGTGTAAAAAATATAAACTCGATATTATTCTAAATGGAAATGTGAAAAGAACATTTAGCGTGTTTTACTAATATAGCTCAAATGCTTATTTCCCACATATTGAGGAGCTGGCCTTATGAATGAGTAAATTGTACCTGACATTGAATGATGACTTACCAGTAAATTTGAATATTTTTGTCAGTTTCTTATCTTAAATTGTACAGTGCTCTGATACCTACAGGTCATGATCACGATAATGACATCATGTACGCTTGCTTGATGGATTTAAAAAGGGTCACCTTTCAATACGTGAAGTACATGCTCTGCCTTGAATATTATAATGCGTGAATGCTAAAGGTATGAGAGATGGCTTTTAATGAAAGCCTTATATGTCTCCGACACCCCACCTCAGTCCCTTTAGAAATGCTGATCACTCTTTCACACCTTGTGACTTGTCTTTCTTCAAGCAGACACCTGGCAGTACATGGACCTCCTGCACATTCATCCAGTAAACAATGCAGAAAGTCCTGGCCCAACCCATGGATACTGATAATCTCAATGGGGTAACCCAGTAACGTGCAGAACCTGGGGATGAGTACGTTATGCGAACAGTGGTTCTGCCACATTAATACATTTCATTTTATGTCCCGCTGAAGGTGGAACGATCAACAATAATATAGAAACGCACAACACTGATATTTGCAACAAAAGGAAAATCAACTTAAGAGTGTGTTTGAGACAAATCATATATTTTCAGATAATTACATAACTGGACACATATCAAAACCTACACAACAAACATAAGTGCTTATCTACAATGGTGACATATAAAAGGGGATAGACAGTGACTGTACATATATCAACGATACCAACAAACATTCCAAATACATGTAACATCAATTCTTTTTAAGTAGCGTTTATACAAAGAATATCACAAGCCCTAGCCAGACTTCCATTATTGTATGGGTCTAGTTGGGCACTAACGCTTATTAGTGAACGTCGACGTTTCGACCCCTATAATCGTCTGTGTATCAATTACATCAGTGTAGGGTCTTCATCATGACAATGAAACAGTTGTGTAAGCCTTCTATTGAGATTAAAGAGCCTCTACTCTGTTAAGGCTTGGAACCTGCACAGTCAATCGAAGGATTGTGTATCATCCGGAGCCCGTCAGGCTAACCATGACATCAAAATTATGTTGGAGGTGAAGAAATCTTCCTCCTGAAGTGCCTTGTATCTCCACAATCAGGCCGATATTAAATAAAACTAGGAGCAAGCCTACTCCTCACCAATCTCCGGCGACACACACTCGAAGTGTACTGAGAGGCTCTCTCAGTACACTCAGAGCGCGAGACGCCGAAGCTTCCGAGTTTTTCACTGGAAGATTTAACTTAGACATGACAAGGACTTGTCTAAATTGATATTTGAAGAGTACAGCTGCATAGGCCATAGACGCCTTCTCCGCAATTCACTGTGCAGGTTCCAAGCCTTAACAGAGTAGAGGCTCTTTAATCTCAATAGAAGGCTTACACAACTGTTTCATTGTCCTGATGAAGACCCTACAGTGATGTCATTGATACACACACGATTATAGGGGTCGAAACGTCGACGTTCACTAATAAGCGTTGGTGCCCAACTAGACCCATACAATAAAGGAGGTCTGGCAAGGGCTTGTGATATTCTTTGTATAAACGCTACTTAAAAAGAATTGATGTTACATGTATTTGGTTTGTTTGTTGGTATCGTTGATATATGTACAGTCACTGTCTATCCCCTGTTATATGTCACCATTGTAGATAAGCACTTATGTTTGTTGTGTAGCTTTGATATGTGTCCAGTTATGTAATTATCTGAAAATATATGATTTGTTTCAAACACACTCAAGTTGATTTTCTTTTTGTTGCAAATATCAGTGTTGTGCGTTTGTATATTATTGCTGATTGTTCCACCTTCAGGGGGACATAAAATGAAATGTATTAATGTGGCAGAACCACTGTTCGCATAACCAACGCATGGATACATCATAAATTATTAGTGGGGTCCAAGTCCCACAAGCCCTTGTAACCTGTCGCTTGGGTTCATTGTCTTGGCCCAGAAGGACCTTGACTCATCAGAGCAATCAAGACAATAATCTGAACGTTTAACAACCATTTACGCCTTTCATGGATTGCTGAGATTGTCTTGACCAATCTGAATGCTTATAATGCTGTCAGTAATGATTGCTGTTTGCCTGCATGTTATCTATGTGCAGTATACAAACTACACAGAGAAAGCGGATGTGTTTTTCTGCATGTGGTAGATAGGATTGGGAGGCAGGATCTAATATCCTTATTGCCCTCCATCTGTTGGACATTAACAGTGATTAAAGGTCCTTCTTCCAAAACCTTAAAAGTGTCATTTGGCTCTCTATTGCACACTTGGTAAAATTTCTTCATTTCTTTGTATTCTGAGACTTGTTGTGCTTATTTTGTAAAGAGATCAATAGGACTACAAATCCCAGAAATCAAAGGTAGACCAGGAGTGAATTCTTTTCTCACCGGTGTACTTGAGAGCCCTGAGCCTAATCCGTGCTGTGGGGGATCATTGAAAATTCGTCTCTGAATGAACTGAATGAACATTTGTTAGGTTATGGATCTTTTATGTAGTGCAGCGTGCACCCACTTTGCACCAGTAAGCGCTAGATATTTCCAGGAAGGACAGTATATCTTTTGTTAGTTATGACGAGTACACTGCACCTTTCCTTGTTATTCAAGGGACATATTTAACCAGAGAGGGAACCAAACCAGAGGTTGCCTCTGAACCAAGAGCTTCTCCAAACAGGCTCTTCCAGAGTTCTGGGAGCACCCAAGTTCGCCGGTTCCATGTGCGTGTAGGTGATCAAGTCCAAGTTTATCCTTTGTCGTCTGGCTCTAAATTTATAATGGGATAAATAAAACTACAAGTACCAGAAACTTGGAACAGACTGTCTCTGAAGGGACAGTGCCAAGTGATTCCACGTGGGACCCCTTCAGCCAGCCCTGGCTTCTTAACAAACAACAACTCTCATTGTAATATGATTCTGAGCACAGACTGTTTCTAAAGAGTCCTTTGAGCACACATTGTAACTAGGCACCCAGAGGTATCTACTGAGGTTTTACACAGCAAGAAGTGGCACCTATATTATAAATAGGGCTCCCAGTTTTATGGTATTTATTTTTTGAACATTTCCGTCTGTATTTATCCATATTTATTTTTTGGCCATCTTATTTGTATTAATCCATATTTATTTTATGTTTTGTGAACAGATGGTGTGATAACGCATATATTTCCACAATTATTTAACAGATAAAAGTGCACTGATATTGATGCCTGTCGGGTTTTAACACATCACACAGCCAAAAATAATAAAAAAATGAACCCACATTAATAAATTTGCATAACAGCACCAATACATATTGAGATATGCAGTATTTTAAGCAAATCTCATCAAGCTTTGTAACTCACGTGCTGCCAATATGTACAGCTATTGGCCCGAAAGCCATTAATCTCAGCATGGAGAGTCACTCAAAAGAAGCCAAATTATCTGTATCTTTCCGCTTTTAAAAATAAATACAGACAGGAAACAGAATGTTTTCTGTCTGTATTTATCTGTAAAAACAGAAAACAGGGAGCCCTAATTATAAAGGCCCGGGTCACGTGCCAACCACGCCAGCGCCTACGCAAAACTTTAGTAAATACATCCTGTTAGACTTGGCATCTTTGGCGTGGTTTCCCCTGACTTTTTGCCTCCACCTCCTGTATTTTTGATGCTGTGCTGGATTTCGTTTTTGCTGGCTTAGATGCTTTGGGCACTTTGCCACTGCTGATCAGTGTCAAAGTGCAAGTGCTCCCTGTGTAAATTGTTATTATGATTGGTTCTCCCTGATTGGCATATTTGATTTACAGGTCAGTCCCTAGTAGAGTGCACTGAGTGTGCCAGGGCTGGTAAATCAAATAGTACTAGTGGGCCTGCAGCATAGAGTGATCTCCAAGCAAAGCGTTTTTTAAGTTCAGATTGTTTTATAGACTGTGCCAAAAAACAAAATCCTGTTGTGAGTGAGCTGCTGCTGTCCCATGTATATGCGAACCAAAAGCTCAGTTTCTCACAAATCCTTTATTTATGTAGCAGCTGAGGTTCAGACCCAGTTCACATTTTTAACTCTAAGTTTACAGTTTCATTTGTGTATTTAACCAGTCAGTGATTAAATAAATACAACCTTCTTATATTTAACCGGTCAGTGATTAAATAAATACAGCCCTCTTATTTCTTCCCTTACTACCTTATGTTTAGGCCTATTGAATTATGTGTCGTGGACACGTGCGAGTTTTTGTGATTGCAAGGCTCAGGACACTTTCAGGATGCGCAGCCATTTCTTATCAATAAAAAAGCGGGAGAAAAACACAAACCAAGAGCCTCATTTATGGGGTTTTGGCGTAGGGCAGCGCAGTAACTCGGGCGGGGGCATGTCCTACTCCCTTTTACAATGCTATATGCCCCCAGGCTATGGGGTCCCAAGCACTATTAAGGCTCGTGGAGGGCGGCCGCACGCCCCCTCCCCTTTTTAATAGATTTGAGCAGCTGGCGATGGGGTCCCTGTACAATAGGACAAAGCAAAGAGGGCCCCTGCACATGGATGTACCAGCAGGTTCAGAGGAAAATATATCAATATACAAACGAAAACAAACCCTGCCTGGTTATCGAAAATAAACTAAAAAAAGGATAATCTATCAAAATAAGGAGCCTGTCATAGTGCAGTCCACCAAATATGAATCCCCATGGATCTCATGATACAATTATTCTCAAAGATATGGATATTTGTTATTTATGCATTTTTGTTGTTCACATATAAGGATGTTTCCTTTTTTTCACAATAAAGACAGTACAAAAAAATCCAAAATATACACATTGCTGTATAGTGAGATCTGTAGAACCCACACTAAAAAAACTTAAAACCTCCCATCCTAACTACACCAAAACTCACACTCAGGCAGAACAGTTATACAGAGTAAATCCCACACTTCAATCATTCGAGCATCAAAGTCACAAATCAATACAAACAACCAAAGATACTAGTTTGTCGACCAGGAGAGAACTCAATTGTAAAAAAACACATATCCTTATTTAACCTGTTTCAAGGGTACAAACAATATATAACACAACATTTCTTTATCCAATAGTATTTCACTAAAATAGATGTCCTGGTCTAAATGGTTGTTGGGTTGCGCCGACACGCGTTTCGGTATGGACCTGTCTCGGAGGTCTACCTCCTTCAGGGCGCAAAAGGAGTGGATCATGATGGTACCACCCTGAGGCGGGGGGGGGGAGGGAGTTCAAGATAATGACCAGGGGGAACAACAAATAGGGGAAGTGGAACCACTACCAGTCCGGTTCCAATACAACGAAAATGATGGAATATACACACCAAATAAATTGGGTGTATAAAAGGAGCAAAGGCTCTTGCAATGGGAGACAGAAATTCCAAATGCTGAAATGCCTCAAAACAGTCGGGCAGGAAGCCGTCTCCTCTTCTTGTAGGTGTTCCAGGGATAGGAAATGTGCCCTTCTAGCCACCCTGCATGTGTGGTCTAAACAGCGCATAAACATCTATCCGCCGGTCCGCGCATGGCTAGCCAAGGCTTGGGGGCGGGGGGCGCACCCCGTCCTCTTACTTTGGATGATGGCCCCAGGGGCCTATTGAGGCACAGGGAGGGGGACCACGCACCTTGCTCCTCAAAATAATGTTTTGTGTCACTCCCAGGGCCCTGGCCCACCTGGGTTATTTTTATAGTAGCGCGAAACCGGCGCCTTTTTATTTTTTTAATTTTGACGTGGATTTGCAAATGTTCTGCAGATCTGCAGCAAAATTAAAAAACGTTTTTGGCCCCATGCTGGGTGCCTCTTGGACCCCCGACCAGGCCTAGGGGGTCAGGTTATCCCTGCCCTGCTCCTTTATCTCTTTTTGTTAACCTTTTTTATAGGACTTGGGACTTAGTCCCAAGTCCTAAGATCGCTGCCACCACATCCTTGTTGATGTGGTGGCAGCTAAGCAGACCTCAGCATGAGATCTATCGGTTTTTGAGCAGTAATTGCTCAAAAACTACTGGGCAGATTTACACCAAATCACAAAAGGCACGCTTTCTGGCCCAAGACCTAGCTTTCTGTCAAATTTGGTGTAAAACAGTTCAGCATTTTTTGGGGTATCGTTGTTCAATTTTACTATGGAAAAATGAATGGGGATAACACGTTTGGAATGCCCCTTTTACTCGGTCCCCACTTGATGGATCACCCCGAAACTTTCCAAGAAATACCTGAGGCAGGTGAGACTTTTTTTGTGAAAACGTTCATGATAATTCATCAAACGAAGCCAAAGTTACCAACCCAAAAAAATGCGTTTCCTATGGAAACGCAGACCTAACTCTAACTACCCAGTGGCGACCGTCACTGGGTAATATATGCTATATAATGTAGTATTTTGGGGTGGGTAGTGGTATAGGAGGGTAATGGTATTATTAGGGTTCAGGGGTGGGTAATGGTATAAGGTGCTGAGGGTAATTTTAGAGTTTATTTTGGGGCAGGGTATAGGGTGGTAGGGTATTTTAGGGTTTATGGGTAGATAAGGGTATAGGGTGGTATGGGTATTTTTAGGGTTTAGGGGTTGGTAGGGGTATAGGGTGGTAAGGATAGGGTTTAAGGGTGGGTTGAGGTATATGGTGGTAAGGGTATTTTTAGAGTTTACAGGTAGGTAGGGGTATACGGTTGTGAGGGTAATTTTAGGGTTAGTGACTGTAAGGTTATAGGGTGGTTAAGGTAAGTTTAGGGCTTAGGGTGGTAAGGGTAAATTTAAGGTTTAGGGATGTGTAGGGTTAAAGTGTGTTAAGGGTAATTAAAAAATGAGGGGTTCCCCCAATAAAGAAACAAAAATACATTTATAATTAATTTACAATAAAAAGAGGAGGTTTGGGGATCCCCCTCAAAATATTTTTTTAAAAACCTGCATTTTATATATATATCCGAACTTGCCTTGTGCTTTCCATTACATGGCATTTAGTTCGTGAACTGTACGAGCAGCACACCATGGGAAACTCTTTTATGTCTATGTTGCTGAGAATGGATTAGTCAACAGCATTACCATTATAATCTTTATAATATTTTCGACACACAGGAATTCATTATGGTTTTGAATATGCTGGTATCATGTTCAGTATTGGCATATTGCAGACTATTTATGAATTATTGTATTATGTTTATGGCTCCCTGTTTTTCGTTTTTACTGATTTTTACAGATAAAAACAGACAGAAAACATTCATTTTCTTGTCTGTATTTATTTTTAAATGTGGATAAAAATGGAAATTGGGTCGCTTTTTGAGTAATTCTAAATACTGTCTGCCATGACTGCCAGGCCAATAGATGTGTGGATTGATAGATAAGGGGGTTAAAAAAAGAAAATAATTTTAGTAAAGAGGCTTTAACAGCAGTACATATTCACAAGGTTGATACTGAAATTTGCATATTTTCATACAAGTGCACTGATTTATCTTCTGCGTGTGTTCACAGCACTGAAACCTGGCAGACATTCAAGCATGAGTGCATATTTATCAGTTAAATAAATGTGGAAATATACAAATTTAAGTTTCATTTTGCCATAAAACACAAAATAAATATGGATAAATACAGATAAAATTAGCAAAAAATAAATATGGATAAATACAGACAGAAATGGCACAAAAATAAATACTTAAATCCGGGAGCCCTAATTATGTTTAAGCATGGCATGTACAATAGTATGTTGTTCATGTTCATGAATTGTGTGTCATTTATTTTCACCACTGTGTAGCGGATTACAAAAACTTGACAAAGGCTACGTAGGTAGCTGAAATTCGAGCTTTCTTAATTTGCCACATTTTACTTTGTGGATATTACATACCTTTACTGGATATATATGTAGGAAAAGCATTTTTTGACTTGCCTCTAGCGTTGCCACCGTTTGACGAATCTTCACAAAATTTTCCCAAAAAAGTGTGCTAGCGTTTCTAGTTGTGAATGGAAAGTTTTGGGATGACCCTTCAAGCGGGCCGAGAAAAAAGGGATAAAAAAAGTGTGTTTTCCATGGTAATTCTCATAGGTGCTTCGAACACGACCACAGCCCGAACCGCTGGATGGAATTACACCAAATTTGGCAGGAAGATAGATTTTGGTTCACAGATCAGGTTTTCAGTTATCCAGTGTAAATCCATTCAGTAGTTGTTGAGAAATTTAAGGAAATCCAAATTTGTTTATCTGAGATCGCAGCTAATTCGCGAATAAAAACAAGCTTGTGCAAGGAAATGCAGAACTCTGGTTGGCTGCTAACACTTCAACCAGGAAGTGATGGCAGCCATTTTGGGACTCGGCTTCACCCAAATCCCACCCCAAAAAATGAGGAAAAAAAGAAAAGGGAGCAGGGTTGAATACCCTGACCCCCAAGCCGTGGTCTTGGGGTCCCCCTAATATACAAATTTAAGATTCATTTTTCCATAAAACACAAAATAAATATGGATAAATACAGATAAAATTAGCAAAAAATAAATATGGATAAATACAGACAGAAATGGCACAAAAATAAATACTTAAATCCGGGAGCCCTAATTATGTTTAAGCACGGCATGTACAATAGTATGTTGAATTGTGTGTCATTTGTTTTCACCACTGTGTAGCGGATTACAAAAACTTGACAAAGGCTACGTAGGTAGCTGAAATTCGAGAGTTCTTAATTTGCCACATTTTACTTTGTGGATATTACATACCTTTACTGGATATATATGTAGGAAAAGCATTTTTTGACTTGCCTCTAGCTTTGCCACCGTTTGACGAATCTTCACAAAATTTTCCCAAAAAAGTGTGCTAGCGTTTCTAGTTGTGAATGGAAAGTTTTGGGATGACCCTTCAAGCGGGCCGAGAAAAAAGGGATAAAAAAAGTGTGTTTTCCATGGTAATTCTCATAGGTGCTTCGAACACGACCACAGCCCGAACCGCTGGATGGAATTACACCAAATTTGGCAGGAAGATAGATTTTGGTTCACAGATCATGTTTTCAGTTATCCAGTGTAAATCCATTCAGTAGTTGTTGAGAAATTTAAGGAAATCCAAATTTGTTTATCTGAGATCGCAGCTAATTCGCGAATAAAAACAAGCTCGTGCAAGGAAATGCAGAACTCTGGTTGGCTGCTAACACTTCAACCAGGAAGTGATGGCAGCCATTTTGGGACTCGGCTTCACCCAAATCCCACCCCAACAAATGAGGAAAAAAAGAAAAGGGAGCAGGGTTGAATACCCTGACCCCCAAGCCGTGGTCTTGGGGTCCCCCTAGGACCTTGTCACGGCATAAAAGCATTTTTTTTAAAAATACATGGCAATTTTCACAAATATTTGCGAATATTGCCATAAATAAAAAAAAAAAAACAAGCGCACACTCCCACACTTGTCATAATTGTAGCCTGTAGGTGGGCCAGGTCCTGAGGGCATGTGTGGTTTAATTTAAAAAATAGAGGAGGGTGCAGGGGGCCCTCCTCCAAGCGCTTAAAAAAGCTCCAAGGACCACCACCTCCTCAGGGCTAATTTTAAAAGTAAGCGGGGCCGCACAAACCCCCCTGGCCCCCAGGGACCACCACCTTCCCAGTGCTACAAATTAAGAATGAAATGGGGGCCCACGTGGCCCCCCCCAAGCCCAGGGGACCACTACCTCCCCAGGGCTACAAATAAAATGCTTAGGGAGGGCCACATGGACTGCCCGAGCCCCGGGGACCACCACCTCCCAAGGGCGATAAATAAATTGAATAGGGGGGCTGTGCTGACCCCCCGAGGCTTGGGGACCACCACCTCCCTGGGGCTAACTTAAATATGGAGCAGGGGGGCCGGTCGGACCCCCGCGTCCTAGACCACCACGATGTGTGCCAGGAGGCGCGACTTCAGACCGGTGCCCAAGGGGGCAGGGCCATTACTCCAGCGCTAAACGCACATCTGCTATACACTGTCATTCAGAAGAGGAGGCCATGAATTTAAGAGCCATTAATGGAAAATGTAAGCATTAGCAGCAGATATTCCAATTTCTCTGATATTTGTTTATACCACAGTTACTTCTAGGTACCCTTTTGCTCATGGTCCATTATGCAGATGTAATGTAGAATATGCACTGAACATTTAAACAATGAGGTAGTTTTTAGCAATTAACCAGAAGTACTCCAGTTAGGTAGACATTTTGTTGAAAACTGTGTTCTCTTGTAGTATAAAGGGGCAGGTGAGGTTCAGTTCTGGCACAGTCACTCACACATCCACAGACACTCCCACACAGACACTTACACACCCACTCACACACCAATTTTGCCACTCTCACATCCACTCACAGATCCATAAAGCCACTAACATCCACTGACCGATCCATACACCACTCACACATGCACTCACATAACAGCAAAACCACTTACAGACCCATAGGACTACTCACACATCCACTCACAGAGCAATACAGCCACACACACACGCACACACACACACACACTAATTGACCTATACAGTCACAGACACACCTGCTCTCAAAGGCTACAGATTACAGTTAGCAAATCAAATTCAAAAAACCTTAGAAATTCACTAAAAAATAAAGGTTACAGAGCCGCTATAGTTAGGAAATAGAATTAAAAAAAAACCTTAAAAATTCACTGAAAAAACCAAAGGTTACAGGGACATTATAGTTAGGCTCAGACTTCACTTGTACAAAAACAGTGACATTCAGCAGTTATAGTTACCTGAGATAACTATAACTTACGCCCCCGCAATGCACTGCTTATGACCTCACATATTACATCACTGATGACATTGTCAGTGACATCACTGATGACATCTCAAATGACATCACTGATAACATCATCTACAGAACCACTCACACCCATGTGCACCCCCATGCAGCCTCTCATACACCCACTCACACACCCACACAACCCCTTTCATACCCATTCACAGACCTATACAACCACTCACACACCCACTCACTTAACCATAGAACCACTCACACATCCACTCACATAGTCACATAGTCAATCACTCACCCATAAAGTCACTCATACTGACACTCACTCACCCACACAGCGACTCACACACCCACTTAGTCACCCATACAGCTACTCGCACCTCCCTTCACTCACTCATACAGCCTCCCAACATAACCACTCACTCACCCATACAGCCACTTATGCACCCATTCACACACCCACACAAGCTCTTACAAACCCAATCACACATCCATACAAGCACTCATACAACCACTCACTCACCCACACAGCCACTCAAAACAGACACTAACTCTCAATACAGCCAATGACACACACACTCACTCATACAACCACATATACATACATTGACTGTGCAATACAGCTACTCACACACCTATTCACTTACCCATACTTTCACTCAAACAGCCACACACTGACCCAGACAGCCACTTACTCACCCAGTCACTTACCTATGGAGCCACTCGCACAGGCTAACTGATATGAGTAGCAAAACCAAAGGGGATGATGGACGGAGTGTTGAACATTGCAAGCACTCACCCCCCGTCAACTGATCTGGGTTTAATCCATCATCATTCTTTAGCTCACTCCGCCACCCCAGTTCAGACATGGCCATATGCAAATAAGTCTGACCCTGTGCCTCATGGGAACAGTCCAGCCCGAACTGCCAAGCCATGTCTTCCCTGGACCGGAAACAAGCATCCTGGGACCGGTTTCTGGCTTACAGCCGTCATCAGCCAGGCTATCTTGAATCCAGTGGCAAAGTGAGCAAGGGACCCACGTCTGGGCATACCCTGCCAACTTAGGGCGAACATAGCAAAACCAAAGGGGATGATGGACGGAGTGATGAACATTGCAAGCACTTACCCCAGTCAACTGATCTGGGTTTAATCCATCATCATTCTTTAGCTCACTCCGCCACCCCAGTTCAGACATGGCCATATGCAAATCAGTCTGACCCTGTGCCTCATGGGAACAGTCCAGCCCGAACTGCCAAGCCATGTCTTCCCTGGACCGGAAACAAGCATCCTGGGACCGGTTTCTGGCTTACAGCCGTCATCAGCCAGGCTATCTTGAATCCAGTGGCAAAGTGAGCAAGGGACCCACGTCTGGGCATACCCTGCCAACTTAGGGCGAACATAGCAAAACCAAAGGGGATATGAGTACTCACACAAAAACTCATCCACTGATACAGCTACTCACACAACCACTCATCTATACAGCCACTCACACAGCCACACACTTACCCATACAGTTGCTGACACATTCACTCACCCATACAGCTACTCACACACACCCTTACTCAACCATACAGCCACTCACTCACCCACACAGCAACTCACACATACTCCCTTACAATACAACCATTGACACAGGCACTGACTCACCCATACAGCAACTCACACACCCACTTATTCACCTATACAGCCACTCACACACCCACTCATACACCCATACAGCCACTCAACCACTCAGATACAGATTCAGTCTCACAGTCTCTCAGATGACATATGTTAGAAATAGTATCATCCATTAGTAGTACAAAAAGAATTGTATTTAGGTTATGCAGTAGCTTAGTATATATCTTTAAAACTCAAACATATTTACAAAACACTTGCACTCACTGGATGATGTCATCGGTGATGTCACTTACCATGTCATGAGTGATGTAATATGTGAGGTCACAAGTTGTGCATTGCGGGAGTGTAAGTTATAGTTAGCTCAGCTAACTAGAACTGCTGAATTTCTCTTGTTTTGTACGAGTAAAATGTCATCCTAACTATAACGTCCCGGTATCCTTTGTTTTTTTCAGTGAATTTCTAAGGTTTTTTTTAATTCTATTTCCTAACTATAATGTCCCTGTAACCTTTGGTTTTTTAAGTGAATTTTTAAGGTTTTTTTAAATGCTAATTCCTAACTATAACGTCCCTGCAACCTTTGGTTTTTTTCAGTGAATTTCTAAGTTTTATTTAAATTCTATTTCTTAATTGTAACGTCCAGCCTCTAAGATGTTCGTATTTTCATTCTATAATTATATATTGTATATTATATTTAAATTATATACCACTCATTTCACATGGCACAACATTGTTGTATTTACTGTGGAGAATCTGTGATCAGCAAATGTATTTCACATACTGAAAAATACACTTAAAGACATTTTTTTAAAAGAGCCACCCAAGAGGCCAGAATTTTGTTCATTTTCTTGTCAATTTATTTTTATTTTTAAAATCCACAATGTCGCGATGATCACGATCATGTTGTGAAATCGCACAACAAAAGCAGACATTCAACGACCACATTAAAAAATGTTACCTAAAAAATTCATTCTATTACAATACACACATTGCTAACCACATCATGAATGAATGAATGAAAATAATTTTATAAAGCCGCACATACCCGAGGGTGTCGTAGCGCTGAAGAAAAGAGAAAAAGAAAGAAAGAGAGGGCGGAAAGCAGAACACTGTTAAGTCGATAGGACCGAACCTGGTACATGCGGCAGCCTATTCTACTACTTTCGTGAACAGCCATGTTTTCAGCTGCTTCCTAAATTGCATCAGGGAGGCTTGACCTCGCAGCGAGAGAGGGAATAGGATCCACCATTTACCTGCACATCACTGCTTTAAAAACATATTTGTACACATATAGTAACTTTAAAAACAAGCATTGGCATAGCCAATAGGTCTCGCTTTTGGGACCTTATAAGTATTTAGTTTTGCAGCACAATATCGTTGGTGCAACAACATGCAACATGCACCTGTTCATAAAATAAATAACCTATGCAATTTATGTAACACTTAACACATGAAATAACGCAGTCCCTCACATTACAAACGTATACAAGCATCTAGCAGATTTCTGAAAAATTTACAATTTAAAATGAAGCATACCCAGTAGGACAGTATACATTCAAAACTGATTAACACACTGACTGCAGCGAAATGCTTGATCGTGTGCACAAGTTAGGACAGGCAGGCACCCACCGTCACCACTCTCACCTATGAAACCTGTGCCTCTCCTGCTCCGCCAGGGCACAAAGCCCCTTCCCAGAATAATAGCGCTTTTGTTTCTGGTACGGTCACTTACAGTCATTTGTTCACACCCTACTTCTTGCATATTCATTTTCTAGGGCTGTCGCCCAGCTTCCCAACTGGGGTGCAGTGCCCAATGCAGAATCAGTGGTGTCGCTGGGAGTCAGCCATGGAGCTGCCAGGGAGTTCAGCTGGGCAGCTGTACAGGGCAAGTAGTCCATGGTAAAGAGACATCCTGAGGGAGAGTTTTGAAAAGATCCTGCCAGGCGTCTGCAGTTTAAAAAACATTCTGCCAGTACCAGCGCTCAGCGTGCCACTGCCCACCCATCTCCAAACACATGTGGCGATGCACAGCAGATGTTTGCAGTCCAGCTAGGGCCTGCCGGTGCTGGGGACTGAGTGGAGGCTGGGGATGCAAGTCTTGAAAACGTGGTGCCTGTTGACTCCATGCCACACTGGTTCCACCTCCTCGGCCAGGCTGGTAGCAGGTGCCCAGTGCCGTGCAGTGTAAAGGAGCAAGTCTATGGAAGTCCATGTAGGGAAAACAAAGCTGCTGCGGGCTTACCCCCGCCCCCCCCCGGTCACACCCAGGTACCACTTAACTGTCTAGCCTGCCTTTTGCATAAAAAGTGCTGAAGCGGTACATTTTAACGTTCCGGGTATTTCCTTAAAGCTAATACCCATGTGGAATTGAGCTCAGGGCTAAGGAACCACCGAGGCATGACAGTGCAGGAAACACCTTGCCCAGAGCCTACTGGCAGACCCACCAGAATATTGCCAATAAAAGGAATTTCGCGGGCACTTTTGTAAAAAGCACGGCCTTTTTACAAAACTGCCGATTTCGCAATTTTTTTGCAAATCGCGAAATCCTGGAGGGTCTGATTAAGAATCCTCATGTCTTGCCTTTAGCCCCGCCCCTAGCCTCGCCCACTCACATCTCTAGCTAATTTTAATGAGTACCCGTCTTATTTTTTCCTCATTTAAAGCACTGTGCATGGCTATACACTTATAAGATCCAAAAGTCGAGACCTATCGGCTATGCCAATGGTTGTTTTATTCGAGCCTGTTACTGTTGTCAAATTTGGTTTGCTGTTATTAAAATCAGTGTTTTTGGCCCTGATGAAGCTGCCTATATAATCTGTACCAGTCGCAAAACACGTGTTAGCCTTTCTTTTGTTAATGAATTTATGGAGAAAAACTATTAGAAAATTAATAATGGTTCGAGTCTGGGCAAGGACACGCAACATCCTGTGACTCTGGGCAAATCACTTAATCTCCCCGTGCCTAACAAAAATAAATGTGTCCTCATGTAACTTAACTGGTGCTCGTGTAAAGCGCTCTGATACCCGATACCTTCGGGTCAAGTTTGCGCTATATAAAATTCCGTAAAATAAAAAAAGAATACATTATATAATTGAATGGATGCCTGATGAAGTTTGGTTCTTGAAACACTTTCTTTGACCTTGATACAACTTGTTCACATGTAAAAGGAAGTGAAGGAGGTGTTTGTTTTACGAGTCAGGAATAAGGTTCAGTGGCAGTCTGGGGGCCATGCCCCTTTAGTTGAATTGAAGGAGAATCACACAGTCAAATTACGGGGCATTAGCAGCAGGCTGACCAGGTCTCACTACTGGAATAGAATGTCTATAATATAATCATGGCTGTGGTGCTTTGACATGGGTAAATGCTGATTTCACTGACGTAACAGTAGAGTGCTGCAAAACCGGGTTAAGGTGATTGAACCGAGCTACGTATCATAGTGAGGTAACTAAGGGGGATGCTGCAGGTCAGATACTAGGTGCAGTGGCGTACCTCTGTGTATTACTCTCTAGACAGAAAGAGCACTACGGTGGTCAGGATTTCGTGGACAGGCAGAGCAGCACGTTTGTCTCGGTACAGAATTCAATAATCACCGATCCTGCTTTGCATGAAACTTCTACTCCTCACTCACCAACTGCAATATAAATAAATGGAAATGGGCACATCGTTCTACTTCCTTCTTTGTACTGGCCTCGTCTCCCGGTACTCCGTAAGGGCATCATATAGCACCTTTTCTCCACTCTCTACCAGAACTAATCGCTTCAGGCTTCCAGCACAATCCTCTGTACCTCCAACCTATCTCTCTTTTGCTTCCTCGCTTTTTCCGTGACTCTGCTTTTACTGCTAACACTTCCCCACATCACAGGTAAAAACAAAAAAAAACACGATGGGTTTAATAAAGGTTTGAGACATACTTTCAGTTTAAAAAATAGCCTTCACTGCGTATGCGGTGCACATAGTGGCGCTCTTATGAACCGCTTTACATAACCCATGCCTTCCAAAGCCAGCTCCTCATCTCTTTCTTACGCTATCCAGCGGCAGAGGCCACCGACTCCCACCTCACTTGCCTCCTCCGCTCTCGCCTAAGCTGTCCCCTCTACATCCCAACCCTCACCCGAGACTAAATCCTTCGCCTCTCTCGTTTTACTCCCTGCTTGTCTCTCACAACTGTAACATCCACCCTCCCTTTCTACCTCTTCCCTTCACTCTCACCTGCCCCTGCACTTCTGCCTGCGGGGCCTTTCACTGCTTTGCCTGTTTTTTTCGCTCCTTGTCTTTGAGCTTTAAACTTCTGCTTTACTTGAGCCATGGCGGTGATGAACGTCGCAGGATGTGAGCGAAGAGCCGTGAAAAGAGAAGAGAGACTAACGACGACATGCACGGACGGAGTCCAGAGGTTCTGCTGTCATAAACAAAACGAGCGAGCGCGGCAGCCTGCTGAGCTGACCACACGCTTGTGCACAATGGCCATGTGCTTCCAATTATGGCGCCCGCGTCTGGGCACGATAATTGGAAACAGATGTCTGCCCTGCGGGTAACCGCAGGGAAAAGGCCATTGTGCACGAGCGTGTGGTCAGCTTTCTGAAACCCCTAACTTAAAGTCTCGCCAGAGCAGCGCTTGCGCGCTACTCGAGGCTCGACCTAAAAACTGTGTTTGAACCCTATTTCCCGTTTTTGCGATTACATTGAGAGTCGTGATGACTCCGGTAACTGTGACGATCGCGCCTTTTTTAGGGGGTGAAAAACCCATATATGCACACATTTTACAGTATTTTAGACACTAGGGGTTTATTTCTGCACTGTCATATTTTTGTAGAGAGTTTGCATAAAAACAACCATTTAAACCGATTTTCCGTTTTTGCAGTGACGCGGGCGTTGCGATGAAATTGGTAGTCGTGATCACCGTGAATACGTTGCGGAATGACAAAACAAATGCAGACATTCAATAGCCACCATCACATTCAAAATCTATAACTGCAAAATGAATTATAACCAACACGCTAAACACATTACTATCTAAACGACTGTATAATAGCATGCACAACTCCCTTAATATCTCTATAACACAGTGCATACCTTTTTCAGTGTAATCTATGACTGCATGCATCACTGTATCACTAAGTCTCTTATTCACTGTATAAGTATTTGAGGGTATCTGTGAGACGATGCATTAGTCTATCAATACTTCAGTAATGAAATGTGTGACTACCTCAGTACATGCATCAGTGTCACAATGGGTCTGTGATTGGTTGTGTAAGTCTCTCACTCAATCTGTGAGTAGGTGCATGAGTGCCGTTGTGCATTTGTAAGTAACTATATGACTGCCTGACTGGATCTGTGAGTGGATACATGAGTTTCTCAGTGGGTGTCTGAAAGGGTGAGTGAGTGGGTGTATGAGTGTCTGAGTGGATCTGTGAGTGAGTGCATGAGTCTCTCAGTGGGTCTATGACTGGCAGTGTGAGTGTTCCTGTCAGTGGGTGCATGGGTCTGTGAGTGCGACTGTGCGTCGGTACATGAGTCTCTGAGTGTATAACTAATTGGATGCAGAAGTCTCTGATTAATCACGAAACTACAGCGAAATATCCACAGCCAGAGATATATCTATAATTTTCGGCTTAAATTTCTCAAAAACTACTGGACAGATTTGCACCAAATAACAAAAAGCACAATCTGCGTAACAACATCTACCTTTCTGCCAAATGTGGCTTAGCTCCGTACAGTGGTTCGGGCTGTGGGTTCAACAAAGCGTTCCTATGGGAATTAACATTACAAAGGCACCCTTTTTTCGCGTCCCTATTTCTCGGTCCCAACTGCATGGATCACCCCCAAACTTTCCATGACACACAGAACATACTTTGACACTTTTTGGGGAAAATTTCATGAGGATTGGTGAAACGACACCAAAGTTATAGGCAAGTCAAAAAATGCTTTTCCTATGGAAACTAGGTTCTGACTATAACTACCTACTGGCAACTGCCAGTGGGTAATATTAATATATATATATATTTTTTTTCTTTTTAACTGAAAAAACAAAGGTTACAGGGACGTTATAATTAGGTTCACGTTTTACCCACTAAACCATAGAAATTCCACATTTACAGTTATACTTCTATTAAGAAACTATAACTTGTGGCCTAAAGTTAGTTAATGGCATGAGTTATAGTTTCTTTAGATAACCGTAACCTTTGGCTTTTCAATGAATTTCTATGTTTTTTTAACGTAAATTAATGTATAATTCCTGTACGTTAATACAACCACTGCCGCGCATGGCCGAAGAGGGTATGGTGTGTGAGTGGGTGAGATTTCCCCCCCCCCAAATTGAGCTTCAGATCCACAGGTACCTGCAGATCTGCAGAGGATCCGCACCCCTAGATATCTATAAATTTCTTTCTTTAATAACTCCCAAGCTTCTGAACCGATTTACACCAAATTACAAAAAGAGATCTTTCTGGACCAAGATTTAGCTTTCTGCCAAATTTGGTGTATATCTGTTTTGGGCTGTATCTGTGTCTAAAAGGTGCAAAATCCCCATTGACATTGCATGGGGAAAAAGCGTTTTGGGACCCCCCTGCCCCCCTTTTCTTGGTCCCCGCTTGACTGGTCACCCTGAAACTTTCCATGCGGAACTAGGCAAAGTAGAGCACTTATTTTTGGGAAAATTTCGTGAAGATTCATCAAACGGCGCCAAAGTAATCAGCAAAGCATAAAACGCTTTGTCTATGGGAAAAGTTGATCCTGACTATAACTACCTACTGGCTATTGCCAATAGGTGATATATATGTATGTATGGGTTTTACTTTAACTATACTTACCTTGCGTGGCAAAAGCATATGCTCGGTAATGTCATACATTCCTGCAACATGCATGAACTTTAAATGGGCTGTGGGTATTGAGATGTGCAAATTGGCATCTTCCAAGTGGGTCAAAGCAGTGGCAAGGTGCCCTTGAGTCTCCCATATTCCGCAGATAGTCATCGGCCTTGGGCTGATGGAGCTCCACTGAGGTTTGGGGGCACTCTGAAGAGCCTGGGGGGTCGCACCGCGCCATGTGGACTGCAGGGGTCTGTGTTACGCCCCTGGGTCAAAGTCTAATTGACTCAAAGTCTTGAAGTCTCCAGTGTCTGCCATTGGGATGCAGACCTGCCAAGTATCACACATCTGGTGTAATCCGAATGCAAATTAGGCAAATCCCAGAATGTTCACAGAGTTGAGGACTAGGAAGTTTTGTTCTCAATGCTGTGATATTATAGAGCCAGTTGAGAAGTATTTTGAACTGCAAACTTTCAGGCCTGCTGGAGATATGGATGACCAGGTTTGGTTCTACACATGCATTCACCAAATCAACCATTCAACCAATAAATTAAACTTCCTGAAGTCTACCTTTTGTCAACTTCACTTTTCAGAAATAGCTTTTCACACGTCTCCAAAATTTCACCTCAACCCCCTCTCCTCCATCGTTACCTTCTTGCCATTTAAGATATCCAAAGATCACCCCTTCTGGAACCTCTCCTGTTTCCCCTCTGTACCATCTTCCTTGGTGACTTAAATACCCCCATTGGGCTCTGGGACCATTTATCTGCCACCAAATAAACACATTTTCTTCTACTTTGCCTTCAAACTTCTTGTGCAAACTAAAATCTCTGACCGTCTCTCTGCTGTCCGACATTTTTAGGGTCTCCAGTTTGAAATGGCAAATTCCTCTGAGACACAAATGATCATCTTTCCACATTTATTGGCCCCAATGACCCTTTGTAAACTATTTATTACCTTACCCTGTTGCGGGGATTCTGCACCTACACAGAACTATGCGCAGGAAAACAGGACTTCGGTGTATAGGGGTGTACCTACCTATCACCTTAGTACCCAAAATCCCAAAACCGACTAGCTATAGTGTCTCATTCGTTCTCCTCCAAATATCACAGAGCTACAAATGATTAGACAACCCAGAACACAACACTCCCGACTCTCAGGAATCGCGGTAGCAAGACATACTCTTTCGCTCACTCACTCGTACTTGCCCACAATAAGAATTGGCAGAGTCACTGTAATAGTTCAAAATGTTTATTTTAACTATCGTGCTCTACAATACAGTATACGAGCCACTACCAGCAGCAAAATGCATAAATTAAGAATGGTTAGCATTGTTACAATTCCATAGAATACAAAGGGGGAAGTCATTTTATATAAAGACAGTGGAATAAGGACTAGAAGGCCTAACCACCCTCCCCTTGGCTGGAAGAAGATTATTTTATATAAAGGAAGATCTCTGGGCTTTGACAGCAGACCCCATACCTTAAAGCCTGGATGTAAGGTTTACATCATAGGAACAGCATAGCTCGTCTCCATAGAAAGGCTCTCTTCAAGTGTGTGTTAAAACAACATGCATCCCCGTAATATTAAAGCACGAGCCTCCAGCCTTGCAGCTGTGTTTAGCATGTTGTGTCTAGGTGCTAGGGACTGACCAGAACAGAATAACAAAGGGCATTGTTTATCGACCTTGCACATCGTGTTCAGTCAAAACTCCAGGAATTCAGCAGAAAACGTGAAAAGCAGACAGTTCTCATGTGAAAGACATAAACAGAGACTTGCAAAAATAAAGTCATGTAGTAACGTGCACAAAAGCAGCATAATGGCAGCAAAGCTCATGCTAACTTAGCAATGTCGACAATGTCTCTAAGGGCCATATAACAACCCATGAGCACAGATGTTCTTCCTCTGCTGGAACCGAGGTCTGATTAATCTAAGTAATGAGGTCATTAGTAAATTGGACTCATATTATCTTACTAGTGAGATTCCCCCACTAGGATTTTACTCCCCATAACAAAATTATTATTGTTACAAAGCTCATGCTATTCAAAGTGCCACATCGATTACCCACCGTGGTCTACTGGCACTAACTAGGCTTGCTGGCTATCTTTTAACCACTGTGCCTCAGCCCAAGACTTCTAGCTTATCAGTGCTCATAGGATATTTTATTTTTTGAAGACTTGGATGCTTTTTGTTTTTCTTCCATTTTTATCACTCAACGATTGGTCGTTCTGATGTTAAGTAGTTTATTTATACCTTTTTCACAGTGGTTTTCCAACTTATTATATGTCATTTCCGAGCCTGCTCCATACTTTCAGCCAACTTTCATTTCCTAACTCTAGCAATGGATCCTAGGCCCACTCAAGTTGCATATCTTTTCAGTTGTGTCTTCAACACCTGTGAAAACCCTTTTCTCTCTAATTACCAGCTATCTTCTAACACACGAGTAAACTACACCTCTCTCATTATGCCCCTACTCCACTCTTGCCACCCGATCAAACGCAGTCTGCCTCAACAGTTAGGGGAGTATATATATGTGTATATTCACTGAAAAAAACAAAGGTTAAAGTGACATCAGTTATGTCACAAGTGATGTCATAGAACATGTCATGTGTGATGTAATATGTGAGGTCATAAGCAGTTCATGGTGGGGGCGAAAGTTCTAGTTAGCTCTGCTAACTATAACTGGTGAATTTCTGTGTCTTTTTTAGTTCAAAATGTTAATGTTCTTACTGACATATTCACCTAACTTTAACCTTTGTTTTTTTCACTGAATAAATATATATATAATCATATAGTATACATGCATATGTGCAGAGTGTAATATACTTTATTATCATTGTTGAGAGTGGAGGGGCTGTAACTCAAGAGAGGCAAAGGCTTGAGTGAGTCTGATGCCTCTCTCCTCCCTCAACAGTAGTTATAAATAGCATATTATACCCTGCACATCTGCCTATATGGTTTATGCCATGGCATTTTTTACATGCTATAGGCCAAGGCCCTGCAGTTAACCACTATTGTGCAGGCCATAGGCTGTGTGGAAATGGGGTTGGCCACCTGCAGTGGGTTGAATGCAGAGGCAACCTACAGTTGCAGCCTGCCGAAGCTGTGTGCAAAGGCGGTTGGACGCAGGGCTTGTCCGGAGTCCAGGGTCTGTGGCCAACTCCCCACAGTGCACAGCCATGAACTCCAATACAACAAAAGGTCAAAGGTAGCGAAAGTGACATCACACGCCATTTGACCTTTCATTCAGGCACACACATATGCCTACACAAACACATGCAGTCATACATAATTGCACTCTCTCTCACATAAACACACTCTCACCTGCACGCATGCACACAACATACATTTAGAAGCGTTTTTTACTTACCTTTGCTGCCTTGGAGAGTCATATGCCAGCTAGTTGTACTCTTTTTTTTTTTTATTACACTAATAGTGAATAATAATATATTATTCATTAATAGTGTAATCAAAAAAAGTAACAAAACACGAGGAGATTGGAATCCCAACCGATGTCCATAAGGACTAGCTGCCCCCTGTGTTTCTGCCACTGGTTTTGCTACCTCTGAGGCCAGGGGTTGCAAATGCAGTGCCAGGGCTCACAAGTAGCAGGCCAAGGCTCACAGCTGCGACCCCTAAATGAATTCCATGTACACAGCCAAAGTCAGTGCACAGTGGAGGGTTGGGCGCCTAAGGGGGATTTTTCTGATCGAAGTCCCTGCACAGCTGAGGATTGGGCCCCCTTGTCGGGGTTGGGTGAAAGACCTGGTCGGCCCCCCTCCACACTGCACACTGCATAAGGCTGTGCTCCTCAGGGAGTTAGGAGCCTGCAGGGTGGTCGGGTGCCCGTGAGGGGGGTGGGGGGTCAAAGTGCCTGGTTAAGGCCAGGTCCTGCAATGAACTCCCTTTTGCACATGGTCAAGGGCCTTATGTAGTGGGACAGTTGGACACCCACGAGGTATCAAGCAAAGCCCTGGCTGGAGGCTAACCCCTGTTGATAATGGCCCGAGAAAATGTGCTGTAATGCGCTGGACGCAGATTGCCCGTGGGGCTTGGACATATGCTTAACTTTGACTATGATCAGAAAACCCAGAAATTCAATGAAAATACAAAGTTTAATGTGATATTTGAGTTGTGTATGGTAATCAGATCTTGGCTTACATTAAAAAAAACAAATTCACAGAAAAATCCAAAGGTTAATGTGATGTTGTAGTTGGGTGCTGAAAAGAGATAAGAACTGCTAACATTTAAAAAAATGAAAAGACTACTGAAATTCGCCTGTTACAGTTTAGTGAACTAACTATAACTTGCACCCCTGTCATGTACCACTTATGACCTCACATATAACATCATTCATGGCATGATAAATGACCTAATTGGTGACAACAGTGATGACATCTCAAATGACATAATTGTATGACATTACTGATGATATTAGAAGGCTTGGGAGAATATGTAACCTTACGGCTAGAGCAGCCGACCTCGAAGCTGGGGAACTGGGCTCGAGTCTCAGCAACAACGCTCAATATCATGTGATTCTGGGCAAATCACTTAATCTCTCCGTGCCGAACAAAAATGAATTTGTCCATCTGTAACGAAACTGGTGCACATGTAAAGCGCTCTGATACCCGATATCTTCGGGTCTAGTTCGCGTTATATAAAACTCTTAAAAAAAAAAAGAAATATTATCCATGACAAGGCTATTAACATTACTTCCTAAACACTTACATAATTTTGAAGATGAAAGTTGTTAGTGAAGGGCCTATAGTATCTACAGCATAGAGTTACTGCGTGTACACTTGTGGGTGCATAGAATGGAAATAGAATAAGCCCTGAAGGTAAGTGTGATTGCACATTTTGAAAAGTATGTGGCTCAATGTATATAAAGTTTAGGGTACAAGTAGTTCTTCATGTTAAACAAGGTAAAAGCTGAGCCCATCTAATGTGGGTTGCAGAGGCTTGTTTCATAGTAGGTTGTGGCACAAATCCAAAGCCAGTTCCAAAACATCTGGGAGAAGAGCCAAGGCTTCTTTTGACAATTGATTATCCACCAGTGGATTTCTTGGTAACTGACAATAAGTGGTTGTAATACACTGCTATGGACAAATCTTATGCAACAAGGACATTTATAAGGTGAATGTTTATATCCAAAACTTTGCTTAAAATTTTGAGGAATTGCAGATTGTTGAATGTAGGAGTGATCCACTTAGAGACTGGTTAACTCACACTGGGGGTTGTAAGCATAGCTCTACGGTTGTATGGCATTGTGCTCATTTCAGATGTGTGTACTGAATTTAACAGACAACGAAGGGTTGCACCTAGGCCTGGCAGAGGGTGTCTTATCATTGGCAAATGCATACCTATCAACCTCTTGACGTAAAATTATGGGTTATGCGAAGTCTTTATGAGGGTGATCGCGCTAAGGTGAAAAGAATACAAACTCTTTTTTTGAAGGGAGTTCAAGGTTTAAAAAGTTTGTTACCATATCCATATCTATGGAGGCATTTTGTTAGATAGGTGAACACGAGTAAAAAGAGGGTAACATCCATCAAATGTCAAAGGACAGATAGTGCCCAGCATGTGGGCAAAGGTTATGTTCGTTATCACTTGATTGGTGATAGAAAAGTTGGCACAGATATATCATGTTGAATTACTTCAAATACACAAACCCTTTATAATGCTGTCGCAATGACTGGATGATGTTATCAGCTATGTCATCAATGACATCATTCGAGATGCATTAGTGATGTCATCAATGATGTCATTTAATATGTCATGAGTGAAGTAGTAAGCGAAGTCATAAGCAGAGCTTGACAGGGGCACAAGTTATAGTTAGTTTACTAAACTACAACTGGCGAATTGTAGTGTTGTTTTGTTTTTTAAATGTTGGTTCTTACATCATTTCAGAGCCTGACTATGATGTTAATTTAAGCTTTGTTTTTTTCCAGTGAATTTTAGTGGCTTTTTTTAAACATTAGCTAAAATCTTAATACCATATTATATATTACACATATTCATATATATTCATTGCTGTAAATGTATGTTTTTGGCCCATGTCATCTACAGTAAGAGTTTGCACACCGTCAAATATTTTTTTGCCATGAACGCTTCTCTGTTTCACCACTCCTTGACAATATTGTTCTTATGTATCGCCTTGATATTACAAACAATATTTTTTGTGGTATGTAGGCTATCTTGGCTCAATAAACACAAGTAAAATTGAGGTCATGTTTGGGCCCTGTGGAATAATAGCCTGGTTTAGTTGAGGGAGAGTTTAAAAAGGCAATAAATGAGTAGAGTGAACAATGGCAGCAGAGAGCCCAGTTTGCGAAACTAAGATATGAAGTTCAATGCTAAATTGATAGTGTGTGCTATTCTGTCCAGGTTTAGTGGTGTGATGCGAATGGAAGCAGGTGAGGTGGTAACGACAGCCTATGTGATGAGAGCTCATAAAGAGGTATTGTGGTGAAAGAGAAGGGCTTATTTACCTGCAGCCATGATACATTTTAAGACCTTTTTTTTTTTAAAAACAGACTTTATTGGTCAGGTGGCACATACCTTGCAGGGCTCTGTACCCCAGAGGCCTCTGCAGGAGCAAAGCATATATTGTACATACACCATGGACACTTTTATGTAGCGACAATATAACAATCAAACATATACTAAACAACACCCCCCCCTCCCCACTCCCCCCCACCCCCCCCAGTAGTCGCGCAATAGTCTCAAAGTCCTACCCACCACCCGCGTGCAACTGAAACAGATCATAGTTTGATAGTATACAGCTCCCCAGGGCCCACCCCCTGCCCACCGATGTCCCTCCAATGCCGTCGTTACCCCAGTAGGTGTAGCTCCTGTGTCGCCGGCGGTGCCAACCATATGCCCCGGTAGTCTGCCCAACGCTTCCATATTTTATAGTGCTTACTCGGACAGCCCCTAGCCGTGAAGATGGGCTGCTCGAGCCCCATACCAAAGTCCAGGGCGTTCTTCCAGGCGGCTACGGAGGGGGCCTGCGGGGCCTTCCACGCCCTAGCGATATCACGCTTTGCCAATACCAGTCCCAATAGCAAGAGATGACGTTTATAAATATTGCCCCCTATGCCCTCCATAACATGAAGCAGGGCCAGCCGCGGCGTACGGGGAGCTCCCACCCCAGGACCTCCGAAAGGCAGGACCACACCCCCTCCAGAATCTGTCCAGGGAAGAACACTGCCAGACCGTGTGCATGAATGTGCCTTCCTCCCGACCGCACCGAAGACACTCCGGGGAGGCTATCAACCCCGCCCGCCACAATCGAGCCCGTGTAAAGTAGACCCTATGCAGATACTTAAATTGGATGAGGCGGAGGCGCACCGCTATGGCGGCACCCCGTGGGGCCGCCAACGCCTCCCTCCAATCCTCCTCCTCTATCGTGCCCACATCCGCCTCCCAGTCCCTACGAAGCTTCTGGAGTGTAGGGGCGCTGTGCGTTACTAGTGACAGATATATCCGGGAAATCTTCTTTTCCCCGAGATCCCCCATGAAGACTTTCGCTTCCAGCGGGCTAAAATCGGGGAGGGAGTCCAGGCCCACGAGGCTAGGGGACAGGGCATGGCGAAATTGAAGGTACCGGTAGAACTGGGACCGGGGCATGGCGAACTCTCTCTGCAAATCCTGAAAGGACTTAAGTGTTGTGCCCCTCATAACATCTCCCAGGGTAGATATCCCTATGGCATCCCAGCCCCAAAACCCCTGCAATGCCGCCAGCCCCGGTATGCGCCCATTATGCCAGAGGGGGGTCTCTCGCGTCAGAGTATTCCACCAACCCATGCGCCGCAGCGCCTGCCTCCAGATCTGAAATACCACTCGCGTAGCCGGCGGCAGAGCGCGCCGTAGCGGCGCTGAGTAGAGAATAGAGTGCAACGTGTGGGTCCCCATAAGTCTGCGTTCCAAAGCGTACGCCGGATCCCCCCTGTCCCCGTACCACCATTCATTGAGGACCAACAGTTTCGAGGCCTGATAATATGAGAGGAGGTCCGCAGCTGCCAGCCCGCCACAGTATGTGGATAAGAAGCAGGTGCGCAGGGCCACGCGTATTGTTCCCCCTCCCCACAGGAATTGCCCAAGCGCCGAATTTACCTTTCGGAACCATGCGGGGGAGATCGGATAGGGATGATTCTGTAGCTGATAGAGCAGCCGGGGGAGTGCCACCATTTTAAAAATTGCCGATCTGCCATATATAGTCAAAGGCATACGTGACCAGGACCTAAGATCCGTGCAGACCCTCTCCCAGACTGGGGCCAAGTTACGCTCCCACGAAATGGCAGGCACGTCCGTCAGGCACACCCCTAAGTACTTCAGGCCACCCACTGCTTCTTGAAGCGGAGACGCCCATTCACCTACCCCCACCCGCTCCCCCACCACCCATAACATTGACTTACGGGGGTTTATATATAGCCCTGACGACTCCCCAAAAATCTGTAGAATCCGGAGGAGCAGTGGCCCCGTCCTGTCCATGTCCGTAAGAAAAAAGAGGACATCGTCCGCATATAATGCGATTCTGTCGGACAGGCCCGGCGCCCACTCAAAGCCCTGAATCTGCGCATTCATGCGCACCCACGCCGCTAGCGGCTCCATTGCCAGGGCAAAGAGATACGGCGACAGGGGGCAGCCCTGCCGCGTACCCCGTCCAAGAGGGAAAGTGGAGGAGACCGCGCCAGCCACTCGCACCGAAGCCGTCAGCTCCGTATAGAGGAGCGTCAGATATGAGAGAAAGCGGGGACCTAGGTTAAGTCTATGCAGCAGTGCAAACAGATACGTCCAGCTAAGTGAGTCGAAGGCCCTGTCCATATCAGCCAACAAGAGTGCCGCCGACCTCCCCGTCTGTTGGATGGCCGCTACCGCCACATGCGCCCGCCTTATGTTGTGTCTGGTCGCCCTCTGGGGCATAAACCCGGCCTGGTCTGGGTACACAAGCATTGAGATATGGGGCAAGAGGCGGTTGGCCAAGGCCTTAGCCAAGACCTTGGCCTCCACATTCAGAAGAGAGATGGGGCGATAGGAGGCGTGCTGTTCTGGGGGTCAGCCGGACTTGTGGAACACCACCACCTCAGCATGTCTCCAGTCAGGGGGGAGCCGGCCCTCCTCTCTAGCCTCCTCTACCACCGCCCTGTAGTAAGGGGCTAGCTGTGTGTTATAGCGTCTGAAGAACTCGCTCGGGAACCCATTGGGGCCCGCCGCCTTCCCAGAGTTAAGCTCGCCCAAGGCCACGCCCAGTTCCTCATCTGTCAATGACAGATCCAGCTGGTCGCGTACCGCATCCGACACCATCCTAGGCGGCAAGTCTGTAATAAATTTAACAATGACCGACGCAGGCAGGCTCTCCCGAGGCGCATACATCTGAGCGTAATATGTTGCAAAGCTTTCGGCTAATTGGGCGGGATCTGTGATCTGTGACCCCACCTCATCCAGGAGACCCGGGAGGGCCTGATAATGAAACGCGCCCTGGCATAGCCGGTGCAGCATCTTACCTGACTTATCCCCCATTGACACACCCTGCTACGCGTCGCCAGCCATGCCTGCCGGGCTTCGTCCATCAGAAGGGCCGCATAAGTCTGCTGGGCAAGGAGCTGCTGTCTCACCACGCTTTCCCCTCCCCCCTCCCGTCCCCGACGCTCAAGCGCCTCTACCTCCGCCTCTACACGGATCAAATCCTCCCTTCGTTTCTTGCATGCCGCCGCGCACCAAGAGATATCTATGCCCCGCAGGGTAGGTTTCAGCGCCTCCCATAGAGTCCCGGCGGCAGAGACGGAGCCATCATTTGTAGCAAAATATTGTTCAATGGCCTCGCCCATATGCGACACATATTCCTCCTTCTGTAAGTGCCACACCGAGAGACGCCAACGGAACGGCTGTCGCCTCCGGCCGATCTGGAGTTCCAGGGACACAGGAGAGTGGTCGCAGAGACCACGAGGCAGAATTGCGGCCGATACCACCCTGCCCGCCTCCGCTCGGGGAACAAAAATGTAATCCAGTCGGGAAAAGGATTTATGTACCGCCGAGAGATACGTGTATTCCCGTTTGTCCCCATGGACATGGTGCCATGTATCAACCCAATCGAGGCCTGTCACTAGGGAGTGTAGTTTTGTGGGGCGGCTACCACTCAGAGGGCCACCAGCCCCGCTTCTGTCCTTCACCATATCCATCACATCATTCCAGTCCCCCCCACTACGGACACCCCCTCTGGCATATCTGCCCAGATAGTAAACACTCTCTCCACCAGCGCCCACTGCAAGGGAGGGGAGCATATACACATCCCATGACTATGGGTCTTCCCCACCGTACCCCTGAGGAACAAATAACGCCCTGCGGATCCGACCATTGTTGGGCGAGCACATATGGGACCCTGTGATGCACTAAGATCGCCACACCCCTCGACCCCCGCGTGAACCCCGTGTGGAAGACCTGCTGGAATCCATAGCGCTGTAGACAGAAGGCCTTTGTGCCCATGCATTTTAAGACCTTTTGTGGTCAATAATATTATGGTTGTAGAAGAATGAGTGGTACCCACAATGTCATTCAGGATGAAAATAATATCCCTAGAGAATAAGTGACACCTATGACTCAGTTACACCAAACATAGGGTTCAGCAGTGGTCTTGGTGGCCCAGAGTGAATGAGGCAACTGAGAAGGCAGGTAAGTATTGCCAAGTGTGTAGGAAGCGTTATAAGGATCATTAGTGCGGAAACACCAGTGAATCTAGTTAAGGCATGACACGATGAACATAACAGTATCTATGCGGGGAAAGGAAGAACTTCCAGGTTTGCTTTGATGATGGTAGGTTTCTTTAATGAGTGGTAGAAGGTAAAAACTGTAGAAACTATGTGATCGGGACAGCCGATATTTGAGGGGAAGGGAAAGCCCTGTAACCTCACAGAATCTAGGCAGAGAAAGTATAGAGGGAAAAAGTTCTGCTCCCGGCTTACTTCAGTACCTGTTTTACAGCAAGAGAAGGGCTTGGACAGTCGACAGCCCTTCCTGGAAGTGAATCCCAAATATCTTTAATTTTTGCTTACTTTGACAATTAAAAAGTTCTGTGCACATTCTGTGCTTAGCCCCGATTTCACATTTGCGGCTTTGACACACCCTAAAGAATGTATTACCATGTCCCAAGTATTCACACAAGAACTTTAATTCCAGAATGTGGTTTATAGATCTAAAGATCCCATTGAAGTGCCAATCAATTTTCAGGGGTGTATTTTTTGTCAATAAAGTTAGGGGAGAGTGGGATTTCCCAACAAATTACATGGTGTACTCGACTCAAAAGAACAAGGTGAGCTGTGGGGAAACTAGTGAGATTTGTAATGGGTGGAATTTGAAGTGAGCTGGGTTAGGGGCATTATTTTGCAGGATGAGGAGGGGCAGGCCTAGTAGAAGCCTAGGTGAGCAGCAGACATAAATTAGGATATAAAAGCGGAATCAGAGAGAGTGGGCTATGCGAAAACTGTGATAGAGGGTAAAACTACATAATGAACTCAAAATCTGGGGACAAACTAGAAAGGTTGTCACTTTCTGGTACACAAAGCTCTATGCACTACTTTGGATTGCACAGCAGGAAACCAGCACACACATTTCTTTCTTTCTGTCGCATAACAGAGAATATAGAAATTATATTACAAATGCATACATATGAAGGAATAGACTGTTATGCATCTAGCCCTTGGCTTAATTTGTTAAAGAATAAGTGCCGGGCCCAAAGTTTTGCTCACAACCCCGAGGCTGGTGCAATCAAAGGTCAGGATGCTGAGTACCTTGGCTGCGTAGTCTTGATTCCACTTTATGAGTCTATAATCCACCACCAGATACTTCTGCTTTCACACTTTGTCACAGGTGTTACATCTTTCTCTTCCTCCTTGTTTCCCCTTTGTATGTTTTTCACTCTCTTGCTCTGGGAAAAAGTCTGATGAAGAAAAAGAAGTGCTGGTCCCCAAAAATGAGTGCCGGCAACGGCGGACAAATTAAGCATTGATCTAGTCATGCTAGACTCAGGCAATGCCCATCCTCAGGACTTGATGAGGGTCCAACAATTTTGTAGTCCATTTCTTCAAAGATCCTTTGAACCAATGGCAAGTATTGCTGTGTTTTTGTTGTTGTTTTTTTGTCTTTGTATCATTTGAAGTCAAAGAAATAGACGTGTTTGCTACTCCAGCGTGTTTCCGTATGATGTCTTTAGGATTGTTCTTGATGGGATATCAGCACTGCGTTTGCTTGGAAAACATTATCTCAGATAATTGAAGTACCCTACAAAACTGTAGGACCCTCATCAAGTCCAGAGGATGGTCCCTAGAAACTACCAAAGCAGGACCATAACGTTGACAGATGAGAAAGCCTTGTAGGTCAGTACAAAGGCGGGATCTAGGAATAAAGCGGATCACAATTTTTAAATATTTAGAAGGGCATCGTTTTATATCCACATGATCCCTGAGGCCCTCGGGCTTCCTTACTCATTTTTGTCGGCTCTCTTTCAGCTTTTTTAATACTGTCTTAATACATGTTGTGTTTATGTTTTTAAGTAAGAAGGTGTGAATGGGGTCATTGTGTATTTCATGTGCAGATAGGGAATCTATATGTCATTGTTTAGGATTTGTTTTAAACTCTATTTCTTACACCCAATTCAAACTAGATAAAGTTATATATTTTTTGCTTGGGCTCCCTTTCTTTTGATATTGCGTTTTTGTTAAAACATATGTCACTGTTGAATTTATTTTAAAATGGATTAAAGTCCAAGGGGCATTGCTTGAGTGTGATAGTTTACTGGTTACCCCAGCCCCTTGCACGATATTAAGCCAGTTACATCCTATTTCGTTTTTTGTATCTAGTTTCATGCCAGTTTTATATTAGTTTGAGAGTCCAGTACTGCAGCAGCGGCACTCCCTCTTATTCTCTGCATAACCTTTGCCGCACAGCACCCCCTGCCACTCCACACATACATTCCCATACACAAGTGTCAAGGCCCAGGAATCTATGTGACTAGCTGCAATTTTGATTGTATGCCAAGTACCATGGAAGGGTCTTAATTTTGTTGACCATAGTGCTGACCACTGGTAAGTTGCAGGAATGAGGACATTTCATGGAACCTGTTCATGCCTTCTTCTCGCTGTCCACAAGAACAACTTGAAAATGCCTAGGTCAAGAAAGATCAAAGTTGAGTTGGATGCTAGGGGGCTTCTCTAAGTGTCTCCTCTGCAGATCAATGAACACTGCAAAAGAGCCCCTGGCAGTTGAAACCTAGAGACTTGAGGCAAGTATATAAATAGGATGGAATGGGGTAGAGGTCTTGGTGAATGGTCTGATGTTGATATTTTTAAGGTGTTATAAGATTTGTTATCTATTTAGATTAGACTATTATTAATAATTTACTCTGTAATTCTAAAAGTAAATCCCACATGGGCCAATGGATAGATAGAACAACTCTAACTAAACCAAGGGTGCTCAGAGGTGTTAAAAAGACAAGAAATGTAAACCATATGGGAAAGGGAGGCAGGAGTTATTTGAATGCGACTCCAAGGCATGTTTGCTCCAGGATTTAAAAGGGATTAAATAAAGATGTATAAAGTGAGGAATGCAAGAAAGAGGGCGAAGCAGTCCAGCAGAAACTAACTATTACAAACTGTAATTTTGACCACTGTTACACGGAGAGGATGTGGCCTAACGCTAGAGTGGTCGACCTCGAATCGGGGGAACCGGGTTTGACTCTCGGCAGGGACGCTACACATCCTGTGATTCTGGGCAAATCACTTAATCTCCCCGTGCCTAGCAAAAAATGAATGTGTCCGTCGGTAACATTACTGGTGCTCATGTATGCTCTGAGACCTTCGGGTCGAGTTCGCGCTTTATAAAAATCAAAAAAATCCAAAGCCGTAGAAGCCCTGAACCACTGCTTCTTCAGCATGAATTCTCAGTACTTCCAAAATGGAGTGTTCTGGAAATCATGAATTAAAATGTAAACAAGACAGTCTCCGCAGTCTGTCCTTCCCCGGTGGGTAAATGGAGTACTGTTATTTGGGTAATGGAAACCTCTGGTATTTACAGCACATACAAATGGCACACGCGCTATATCAAACAATACATTATTAATAATCGTCGCCCATGCGGATTCTTGTTTATACTCGTTTGTTTATTATGTAAGTGTTGAACAAGTTAATTCAGTACCAAAAAGTTGCTTTGATGTAGGAATAAAGACGAAATAGCTCCATGCTGTGCAGCACTATCAGCAGACATTTGCGAGTAATCTGAAAGTTTGGTATTCTTTTGAGGTGAATAAAATGAGCTCCATTGACGTAGTAGATAAATAAATGATTAAAACTGTTTTCAAGGTCATGAGGAGATCGATCATATGGTATTCTGAGTTGCGCCCCTGCCTGACCCTGCCATTCCTGGACCCCGGCCAATGTGAGGTGCTTTGCGTGTCTGTTTCACAGAGTTGATGTTACACCAGGGGCGCTCTATTCACCCTGTATAAAGGGGATGTTAATAAATTAGTTGAGAGGCAGCCATACGTCAGCTGAGGCATCCTATTTGGGTTTCATATTGCCTGACGCAGGTTTCTGTCACGGGTGTGTTTTTTATCATGGAGTTTGTCATGGTATAGATATAGCATAATATCCGCAGGCTTCTGTAAACAAACATTTCATAGCTACAAAATTTACTTTCGGCCCCGTGACTCACTGCCGAATGTCAAGTGCAGGGTCAGATGAGGGCAGCGGCAGGACAGCCGAGAGCCTGGAGAAAGCTGTACATGATGCGCGGCCACAGAGACCACCACGGGGCATATTTACGTTCCATGGCGCATCCCTGCATATCAGCAGGGATGCGCCTGGGAAAATGCGTCACGCAAGTTTACCCTTGCGCCACGTCCGATGCGCCGCATTTACAATGCGGCGCATCGTGGCGCAAGGATAAGCAGATGCGTGACGCATCTGCCGGCGGAAGGTTGGCGCAGTGCTGAAGTTGTGTCGCAAGCTCGACGCAACTCCAGCACTGTTCCAACTTTCCCTATCCCTAACATGGTGCGTCAATCCTTACGCCTGCTTGAAGCAGGCTTAAGGATTTGACGCACCAGCGTCGGAAAAGTGACTGCGTGAAATCTTGTAGATTTCACTACGTCACTTTTCCGAGGCATTCCTGCACCGGAACGCCCCCCCTGCGCCGGTACACCCACATGTAACCTGACGCAGGTTTCATGTGGCGCAGGGTTTACTATGTGACGCATCTCCCTAGATGCGTCACGTTGTAAATATAGCGCAATGCGGCGCATGGTTTGCGTCGCCGCTGCGTCACATGCGTGACGCAACGGCGGCGCAAAAGTGGCGCAAGGGGCTTGTAAATATGCCCCCACCTACTTGGAGCCTGACTCGTATGTTAAGACGGCAGCGCTGCGCACGCCTTGGAGGCCCTTTCGGGTCACTGGGGTCATAGTGAGTGACAGACAGGGCAGGTCCAGAGGGGGTGGCCTGCTTGCAAATGAGAGTCGCTGCTGAAAATGCGAACACGTGTGTCCCCCCAAACAATAATAACGAGGTGACTGGACCCGACCCGACTGGAAGAGAATGAGAGGAAAACAATTTACTAAGGGGGAATGCAGGGATGAAAAAGAACCCGCAAGAGTGAGATAAAGAGACAAGCGGTGTAGAGCAGAGGGAGAAAGAAGTGTGAGGTGGAATCAAGTCCAGGCAGCAGTGGCAGCTCCTCCGCTAAGGCGGAGGAGCTTCGCCCCACTGCCTTGAAGCAGCAAAAGAAAGGAAAAAATGTAATGACAATAACATAATATTATCATCATTTTCTTTTGGCCTCCTGCTGCGGCAGCTTGCGTGAAGGGGTGGGGCGGGGCTGACAGAGCAGCTAAGGAGTGGTTTGCTCCCACTCCTTAATGAGCAATGACTGGCCGGCCCTCTCGGGTCGCCCAAAACAGTCATGCACACTTTCCCTGTTCTCCATGCAGGCTGCATTACAGCCTGCGTGGAGAACATGCCTACCCCTCCGTGTCACGGTGCTCAGACCAATCACAACACTGTGTTGTGATTGGCTGTGGGGAGCGTGGGAGCCCTGGTGCTTCCTGTTTCTCCCAAGAAGCCAGGAAGAGGACGCAGGAGAGGCGGCAGTGGCCGGCCAGCCGGCCGGGAGGTAAGTGATTTTTTTTTTAACACGATTTTCCCCGCCCCTTCCCCCCACATGCCCCACTGCTGCTTCCAGGTAGCAACCACGACTGCCAGGCAGCTTTGGTAGTCAGCAACTCTAGCACCGGCTGCAGGCTCCTAGGAAGAACTTGGGGCCCAATCACTTATGTTTTTGTAAATTAAGCTCTGGGACGACGAATCACTATTGTTAATCAAGAGTTATTGTGCAGAGTCCATGAGTAGCCGAAGGGACTGCAGAATCTGACTGAAGAGGCCCAAATAGGCTGAAATCGCTGTTTGCTTGTGTTCCAGTTCAAAGAGCACCTGCTTGGCAGTTCTTGCTGGCCTATTCTAATTGGAACCAAGGACCAAGGCTGATTTGCATATGGTTGGATTTATTCTAAGGTGCAATAGTGGGCAAACAAATTATAGGTTGGAATGTGACCCAGAGCGAATGCCATTGGTTAGATTCTTTGCAAGTATTCCTCTCATCACTTTTTGTGTGTGTGAGAAACTGTGTGCCTTTTGCAGTACCTACCCCCCCCCCTCTTTTGCCTAGTTTTTGATGCAACTTTGACTGAGGTGTACTCGGTCCCTGCTAACAAGGTTCCCAGTACCAGTGTTCTTTCCCTAAAACTGTCTCACAATTGGCACAACTTCACAACCCCTATACGTCCCTAGGAAATGGTACCCATGGTAACTAGGGCGTTGGGACTGAAGAGGGTCCACTAGGGCTGCCGGACAAATTGTGCCACCCTAGGGACCCCTCACCAAGACCATGCAAACTGCCATTGCAGGCTGCATGTCTTGGTGCAGAGAAATCTGAAGAGTCAACATGCCATATCCGGGTTGCAGCGAGAAGGCCCCATTTAAATTGACTCTTGTTACGACACTTCCGCCTCTCGCCTGCCCCACACAACTCGACTAGCAGAAGCACTGAAGGTATGTGCACTGCAAACAAGGAGATTTTTCTGCACCATGTGGAATTACGCTAAATTGGGTGAGCAATCCAATGGTAAATAGGCTTTATCAACATACAGAGAGTATTCAGGGTTGATGATGACTACATGTCTCATGCTCCATTGCTTTTGGAGAATTGATGCATGGGGTGTGGCATGTTCGGATGCAGTGTTCCTTTTGCTTTATTGCTCCTCTCCTTCTGTCTCTGTAGTATCCCTTAGTATCACATTGAGATCGAAGGAGGTGGAGAGTCTTGTTTTGAAAATTAGATCGCGTACCCAAGATTTATACGAGCAGCATTTACGTACCAACATTAACGTGGGGACTACATATCCCATGACTCGTAGCACCATTACTGGGTCGTAAGGGGAAGGCTCCATAGAAATTGACTCTCGCCATTACACTTTGGCCTCTCGCCAGTCCCACATACAACTCGACTAGCAGAAGCACTGAAGGTAGGTGCACTGCAAACGAGGAGATTTTTCTGCGCCGTTACGAGGTGGGATTACGCTAAATTAGGGGAATGCTCCAGGTGGGTGTGTGATGTTAAAGTTCCTTACCTTGCATAATACAATTTCAGCCAGCCAGTTATTGAGAAACATGCGACCTGTGAATATAGCGGGACGTTTTAAATATGCAAGGCAATATAGTTCAGCATGTGACAGCCAATTTTAATACCGTCCCAAGTGATGAATACAGCATGTAATGCCTGCAACAATACCCCAATAGTGTTGTTACAGCCTTACCAGATTGATGTACATGTAGAGTATAGGTGATCCCACATGCCTTTCACGAAGTTGATCCATGTGAGAAGTGCATATAGGCATAGTGACACATAGCCACAACATAGATCTATTGTGCTTCGAGCACAAGTTGATGATAGATGGCATTTTTAAAGTACATTTACACAACACCTCTCTAACAATGAGCCAGGCTTGAAAGGTCAGAGTGACCATGAAAGACTGATGGTTTTAATCTAATGTCATGACTCGTTTCTGTTTTAAACATAAGTAGCTCTGTTACATAGGTGGGGACTGATGCTTGAAAGTGGAATGTATACATATACTTTGGGTAAGATTTCTCGCATGTTTCTTTTAATGTTACCCCGTTACACGAGTGTGGTTTACGGGGACGGACACTTTTTGGAACTTGTACTCCTCATAATTTGTCTAATTTGCACAAGGACATTTCTGAAGGGGTGTTTTGCCAATATAACTGTGAGTAATTGCTGTTCATTAATTTCCCAGAATCATAGGTGGACCCTGATACCTCTATTGGGCCACCCTGTTATCTACCAAGTCGAATGTATGGCTTGTATTTGATTTTTACTTATAATAGCAGAAGACAGACTTTTCTCTGGTCCTGATGAATGCCCGCAAACTAAACAGAGTCATTTAGGGGCAGAAACATGTTGACCGATTGAGATAGGGTAGTTCATTACCCCCTGTCCTCACTTTTTTAAAAATCCTATCCAATGGGGGCACCCTGAGTAAAGGTTATTTTCAGCCCACCAGGAGATAGTTTTACTGACACCTCTTACTCCTTTTGCACTTTTGGGAATTATAGCCCACACAAGGTATTTTGCGGTCCTTGTGTGAGGTTCTAACCCAATGATGAAGCATGCCACATTCAGGTGAGTGAGAGTTCTCGTCCTAACAGCAAAGCGCTCTTTTCTAGTCTTCAATTGCCATAGAAGGTGGTCTGTTGTTTTTTTACTCACATTACCAGACATACATTAGTATGTGAGGCACATTCCTGTGTGTCATACCCCCATACACTGCATAAGGTATACGTAAGTCACCCCTACTGCAGGCCGTACAGCCCTAAGGCAGGGTGCACTTTATCCCATGTGTGGACATATCTGCAGGATCAGATATGACCGTGCAAAATTTGATCCATTCTTGGATATTGTAAGCGCACAGGGAAGCCATAGAGAGTACATGGGCTGGATACTTGTCATTATGAATTTCTTAGCTCCATGATGGCTTTATTGTACCCTAAGATTTTTGGTACCAAACATCTTGTCTTAATAAATCCTCAATGATGCTAGTGTTGGATTTATTCACAAATGCACACAGGAGACCCTTTTAAGGGTCCCTTGAAAACCTACTAAGCACTGGTGTGGTCTCTGACTAGTCTTAGCCAGCCTGTCACTACCAGACATGTTTCTGACCTCATGGGGTGAGGGCCAGCGCTCTCAGAGGCCAGGAACAAAGCCTGCTCTAGGCAGAGGTGCTTCACACCTCCCCCAGGACAGGATGGCCTTCCAAGGGTGGGAAGCTTCAAAGGTGATGCCGCCTTTGAAATGCGACCCAGGCACCTCCAGCTAGTGGAGGATGCCAACCCCCCTTTCCTGCTTCACATTTGGCAGGAGGAAAGACGGGACAATTAGGTAAATTAGGAGTAGGGTCCCTATTCAGCCATCACCACTCCTAAGGTGGGGCAGGCCATGTGGAGCCCACTTTTCATTTCCCTCCATCTTGGTTTGTGAGGGAATTAGTCAGTTAGGGACAGGGCAGTGCCCCTTCCCACAGGAAGTGGTCACTTAGAAGGTGTAGACACCCTAAAGGTAGGTAGCCCATTGGCTACTATCTGTGTCCACCTTTAATGTCTCTAAATGTAGTAATTAGGTTGCATCTCTGGACCCTTAACTCAGATTCGACAGACACAGAGATGAAAAGGACAAAGAAGAGCTGCTGACCCGAGAACTGACGCCCTGTTGCAGAGGATTGCTGCCAAACCCTGCCTGTTGCCATAAGGATTCGACAATCGTGGTGTGCTGTCTCGCCCTGCAACTGTGAGGTCTCCAAGAACCCGGGAGCCCCTCCAGCCTTCTACAAATCACCAAAGAACTCCCTTGGAGTAGAGATACTACTTCCCCTTCAGCCTGCAGGCACCGAACCGCAGATTCCGGTTGTCCCAACCTGCTGCTCCTGGCGACTCCGATGCAGCAACCACCACAACAAAATTGGTACATCAGCTCTGGTGTGTCAGATCTGCCTTCTCACCAAGTTTGGAGACACCAGGACCTACCAGAGTCATGCTGCACCAATACCCGGGGTACCGGACCCTCTGTAGCATTCACCAAGACAAAGAGCCTAATCCGGACTCCAACTGCCCAGGAAGCAAGCACCCGTTGAGGGACATCAAGACCCCTGAGACCCAATTTGTGAGTGGCCAAGCTGTCCTGGAATCGCCTCTTCAAGCTGCTTGCGAGGACATCTTGACGTGCGTCACCAAGCTGACCTCTCTGCTCTGCACCCAGCCCGCCCGGCCTGGGCACCGATGAACCAGCTGTGCTCCCATAGTCCTGAGGCCCTTGCGACTTGCTCCCTCGAGTGGGACCCCTCGGGCTTACCTTTAAGTTACCTTGTGCAGTGTGTTTTCTTTGTAGCGCACCAGCTACCAACGATCTCAGCACCTTGCTCCCGGCCGAATTCGGGAAGCTCCCAAGGATCCACTGGTAGAACATTGGGCCTGGCCTTACTACCTACGTAATTTTCAAAGGTAAGCTTTGATATCCAACTGTGTGATTTTATATGCATTTTTCTTTTTTCCCCTATTGACTTCAATGGTGTGTAATTGCGCACAAAAGTAATTCATTTTGCGAACTTGAAAAATTCATAACTTAAGAAGTACTTCCTGTAGAACAAAGTTCGTTGTCTGAAAAATTACATTAAAATCGGTGTTATTTTTATAAATTGGTCTTGGATTTATTCTTGAGTGTGTGTTTCATTTATTGCTTCAATGAGTACAACAAATGCTTAGCACTAACCTCTGATAAGCCTAACTGCTCGCCCACATTACCACAAATAGAGCGTTAGTATTATATACTTTTGCCTCTGTATACCAATCTGGGTCTCACTGGACTCTCTGCACAGAGTACTTCATTTCAGTGCACTATATAGAGAGCCAGCACCCTACAGTGTGTTTGTACCAATCAGAGTCACTACTGCAGAATTACTGATGTATGTGAGTTTGCGGTGTCCATGGGTCAAAGAGGGCGTATGACATCAATCTAACCTCTGGCAGTGGATAAAGAATGTCAGGGTTAGTTTGCCTTCTGTCACACGATCACTCTTGATTTTTCAGTAGAGCATTTATAAGTGAATGACCTCTGCAAAATCTTACTATTGACAAAGGGACACAGTCCGGTTCAGTGGAAGTTAAGACTTTGTTAGGTGACCGGACATCGCTACATTAATGAAACAGGAACGGACTGGCAGAAAAAGCTTCACACTTATTAAGGATAATATAAAGCCAGTAACCATATGGATTGTCAGAAAGTCCTTGAAGAAGGTGCCTGGACACACAGGAGCCCGTGCAGCAGTGTGACTGAAGAAAAGTCCCTTTGGGATTATGAGGGGAAGACCCTCAGGGACTAAGACTTAGCTATTACTGGTGAGCGTTGAAGGAAGTGACCCAATTTGGGCCACCCGGGTCACTTGCGACCACCTCTCAGCCTTCCATACAAATGAAGAGTCAGTCAGACAAGTTGGCAGGGTATGCCCAGACGTGGGTCCCTTGCTCACTTTGCCACTGGATTCAAGATAGCCTGGCTGATGACGGCTGTAAGCCAGAAACCGGTCCCAGGATGCTTGTTTCCGGTCCATGGAAGACATGGCTTGGCAGTTCGGGCTGGACTGTTCCCATGAGGCACAGGGTCAGACTGATTAGCATATGGCCATGTCTGAACTGGGGTGGCGGAGTGAGCTAAAGAATGATGATGGATTAAACCCAGATCAGTTGACTGGGGGTGAGTGCTTGCAATGTTCAACACTCCGTCCATCATCCCCTTTGGTTTTGCTATGTTCGCCCTAAGTTGGCAGGGTATGCCCAGACGTGGGTCCCTTGCTCACTTTGCCACTGGATTCAAGATAGCCTGGCTGATGACGGCTGTAAGCCAGAAACCGGTCCCAGGATGCTTGTTTCCGGTCCAGGGAAGACATGGCTTGGCAGTTCGGGCTGGACTGTTCCCATGAGGCACAGGGTCAGACTGATTTGCATATGGCCATGTCTGAACTGGGGTGGCGGAGTGAGCTAAAGAATGATGATGGATTAAACCCAGATCAGTTGACTGGGGGTGAGTGCTTGCAATGTTCAACACTCCGTCCATCATCCCCTTTGGTTTTGCTATGTTCGCCCTAAGTTGGCAGGGTATGCCCAGACGTGGGTCCCTTGCTCACTTTGCCACTGGATTCAAGATAGCCTGGCTGATGACGGCTGTAAGCCAGAAACCGGTCCCAGGATGCTTGTTTCCGGTCCAGGGAAGACATGGCTTGGCAGTTCGGGCTGGACTGTTCCCATGAGGCACAGGGTCAGACTGATTTGCATATGGCCATGTCTGAACTGGGGTGGCAGAGTGAGCTAAAGAATGATGATGGATTAAACCCAGATCAGTTGACTGGGGGTGAGTGCTTGCAATGTTCAACACTCCGTCCATCATCCCCTTTGGTTTTGCTATGTTCGCCCTAAGTTGGCAGGGTATGCCCAGATGTGGGTCCCTTGCTCACTTTGCCACTGGATTCAAGATAGGCTGGCTGATGACGGCTGTAAGCCAGAAACCGGTCCCAGGATGCTTGTTTCCGGTCCAGGGAAGACATGGCTTGGCAGTTCGGGCTGGACTGTTCCCACGAGGCACAGGGTCAGACTGATTTGCATATGGCCATGTCTGAACTGGGGTGGCGGAGTGAGCTAAAGAATGATGATGGATTAAACCCAGATCAGTTGACTGGGGGTGAGTGCTTGCAATGTTCAACACTCCGTCCATCATCCCCTTTGGTTTTGCTATCAATCTAACCTCTGGCAGTGGATAAAGAATGTCAGTGTTAGTTTGCCTTCTTTCACACGATCACTCTTGATATTTCAGTAGAGCATTTATAAGTGAATGACCTCTGCAAAATCTTATTATTGACAAAGGGAGACAGTCAGGTTCAGTGGAAGTTAAGACTTTGTTAGGTGACCGGACATCGCTACATTAATGAAACAGGAACGGACTGGCAGAAAAAGCTTCACACTTATTAAGGATAATATAAAGCCAGTAACCATATGGATTGTCGGAAAGTCCTTGAAGAAGGTGTCTGGACACACAGGAGCCCGTGCAGCAGTGTGACTGAAGAAAAGTCCCTTTGGGATTATGAGGGGAAGACCCTCGGGGACTAAGACTTAGCTATTGCTGGTGAGCGTTGAAGGAAGTGACCCGATTTGGGCCACCCGGGTCACTTGCGACCACCTCTCAGCCTTCCATACAAATGAAGAGTCAGTCAGACAGTAGAGAATACAAACCAAGTATATTTTATTCAGGGTACACTCGAGTAGAGTCCAGTCTGACCAGCCTCCTGGGATTGCTGCAGAGGGACTGCCTTCAGCAAGTATGACAATACAATATGTACAACTCAGAACCAATAAAGACACGCCCTAACTGGAAATTTCCAGTTGGTAGCTGGTGAACAAAGGAGATATAGAAGGATGGGTTTTGCTCCTGAGACCGGGCACATGCTATCTCAGCATCAAGGTCCCTCTGCCTGCGCTCGCCGCTGTAAGGGTGGGAGCAGGCCTATCTAATGGGAAAGGTATGTACTGACAAAGACATTGTATTCATTAGTGCAGCGAAGCTCAACCTTGGAGAAACGAAATCTATCGCAGCTGCTTCCAGCTGGGGCAGAGACAGAGGGACAGAAATTAATTTCAATCATGGCTCAAAATGACGGCTGAACATAAAATGGTGCCACAAATGCTAACTTAAAACATACAATGCATGGATAACTCAGCTAAAACATTTTCATTCCAACAGACCCTCCTTTTAGCAATCGCTAACTCATTTTATTACTACGTAGAAACAGATAACATGTTGCAGAAAATAAAAACTACCACTATAAGCTGATGCGTGCATTGTCAATATTCAAAGATACCTTCATCAATCAACATAATGTCATTAATATCTTTCATCATCATGATCGTGGCATTAGCGTCATGGACTGCTATCTTTGGTTTAGGCGTCAGAGTACTTACACAATAAGTGCAACAAGCTGGGAGGCAGTGTATGCAAAGGCAACATGTAAAGATAATACCAGCAACTGTAACCAGAAAGATAAGAATCTTCCAACCCCAGGACGTGAACATACCCCAGAACCACCCAGAGAGGGTCCAAGTACCATTTTCTTGGTGTATGTCAGATGAAAGTCTATGCAGCTTCTGTATGGCAGCATACACATTGGGGGTGTGGTCAGGAATGTACACACAGCAGCTACTGCCAATAACGCAACAGGCCCCTCCCTGATTGGCAAGGATGACGTCTAACACCATCCTGTTTTGTAAGGTGACAATCCTCGTAGCCTGGAGCTCAGCAGTGATGTTGGTCAGTATCCCTGCTGTTGTATTAATAACCCCCTCCACAACTCTTGTGAGCCGACGAAGCTGAAGGCTATTAGCCATGGGGCCCCAGAAAGGTATGATACCCTTCATGGCATCCTCAAACTGTTGTAAGGTGGTATCTGTCTGATCAATATCTTTCGTATCAATAAGTCTTCTGACTCGGGACAAGTGTACACTCCTACGCTGTAGCTGATGGTCTTTATGGTAAGTGGATGGAGCTATATACACAGGAAGGAGGAGAAAAGAGAGATAACACCTGCCCGACCATCCCTCCGGGAGCCAGACATAAGCTTGGGATCCACAGACAAAATAGATATTAGGGGGTGGTATTAAATGTGGACTATTGGACGTTCTCAACTCGTATGTGGAATTGCATCTTCTCTCCCCTACTTTTATCCTCCCGGCCCCCTGGACACAAAAACTAGCTGTTGTGTTAACCACTAACTCGGGCATTGGCTTGTCCTCAGTAACATTACGGGCCTGGAAAGACTGGAAGTACTCGGACATGTTGAACCCCTGGAAGTCAGCTATTTCCATTTGAGACCATGTCCCATTCTTTACACTTTTGTATGCATTCATGCGGGTCCTTAAAAACAATTTATCAAAGGCCCCTTGGCCTGTTGGACCACCGGGGGAAACCCTATGATGGAAATGCACGTTCTGTACCACAGTGCGAGAATCAGCAGGTGTCCTATCCAGTGTATCGAATTGGGGATGGGGACGCACCATACGGAGCAGTGCAAACCAACCGTCGCAACTACTGATGTATGACAGTGGCATGGACAACAGGTTATCACTTTTATGAGTCACTGAGTGAAGTAATCCACAAACCCAACATTTAGTTGTATTAGACACCTCATGAGCCTGATGCAGCATTTGTATAAATCCATTATCCTTATAAGACTTTCGATGCTCTCCTTTGTGAGGGGCCAAAGTGACAAAAATGTGTTCAGGAGGAATCGGTGTTGTACCAACCAAAGAATGTACAGGATACTTCTCATCCAGGAACCAGGATATTCCCAATACAATTATTAGTGCAATCGCAACTATTGGCACAAAGACTATTTTACTTTTTGTGGATCAACACTGCACTGGACGCAGAGGTGCAAATGGCTGTTCTTCCTCAGTAACAGGCCGACCAAACGGATACATTGTAAAGCAAGAAAAAGGGAATGCAATAAAACTAATGGCAAGGGGCAAGTGTTCCCAGTGTCCGTCTGAGCCTCACTGGTACACTCCTATTGTTCATCAACGTTGGCGCTCTTGAGCACTGGCGGTGGAGCTGCTCAGTCCTAGCTCGCGATGAATCCCACATCGTCCAGGATACTGTACCCCCCTCCAGGGGTGCACATTCGATTTATCCTGTCCAATGTCAGAACAATGCACCAATCTTGCCTTACCCTAAACTAACACCGTTGGTACTATTGGCAAAGTACACCCTGACTTGCGCAGTCCACACCTCACTAATCTGACTTCTCCTTTGGTGCACTGTTCCTCCGTCGAGGGCGCAAATTGTACCTCGTGACTCCAGGCACAGAAGGTTCGGTGAAAAGTGGCTCAGGCACAGAGGGATCAGTGGAAAGGGGCTCCTTAATGGCTTTGATCTCCGGGGGGACTGCTGCATTTAGTACTTCATTATTTTCAGCATCCGTTTGGGTCCACGTGAGCTGGGCATCGGAAAGAGGGACAAATCGTGGAACTCTCTTGCACTCCGAGTCCCCTATTCTATCCCTCGCCCATTGATCATAGGGCAAGGGCAAGGGTACTCTGCGGCAGTGTGCGGAGTGAATCCAGTTCTTCCGGCCGGTGACCTTCACGGCTGTGCGGGTAGCAAGGAGGACCTGGACAGGTTCCTTCAAGCGGGGCTCCAAAATCTTTTTCCGCTGGAAGTTTTTCAGCAAAACGAAGTCACCGGGCCGAATGTCATGTCCTGGCCCCTCGGGTACAGGTGATAAAGACTCATGGATCTGTTGGTGAATAGAACGCAGACTTTTAGTTAACTCATACAGGTAATCTATCAGCAAAGGATACTCTATTTCTGAAAACTCACGCAGCCGCAGGACGCCCCAGACATTTGCCGGGTGCCCAAACACGACCTCGTAAGGTGGCAATCCTGTCCTAGAATGTGCAGTTGTTCTGGTGGACAAGAGGGCTAATGGTAAAGCATCTGGCCACTGCAACCCTGTGGTCTTCTGAATCTTTGCCAATTTCAGTTGGAGAGTACCATTGTACTTCTCAACCAAACCTGCTGACTGGGGTTGATTCGCAGCGTGAAACTTCTGTCTGATGTGCAGTCCCTCACAGACTAGCAGGATAACCTTGGCATTGAAATGACTTCTGTTATGACTCCAGATCAAGCGGGGCAAGCCGTAATGAGGAAAGAACTCATTCAGGAGTATCTTTGCCGTCGCAATGGCTGTATTTTCTTTAGTGGGGTAAGCCTCAACCCATTTACTGAACGCACAAACAACCACCGACACGTACTTCACATTATTGACCCTATCCATTTCGATGAAGTCCATCTGGAGGACTTCAAATGGGAAAGTGGGAGGTACGAAATTACCGGGTGGTGTAGGGGTGCCCTTGCCAGGATTGTGCATCATGCACACCATGCAGTATTTTACTAAATGGGGAGCTGTCTTGGAGATGATGTCATTCTGCCATATGGGGTCTAACAGTTTGCAAATACCCTTAGCACTGATATGGGCTGGGCCATGAGCCATTGTCACTACAGGAAGAACATATGCAACTGGCAACATCCATCTCTGCTTCCCTGACTTGTCAATCCAACATCCCTCATCATTTAAATTTGCTGTACTTTCTTGCCACACCGCTAATTCCTCCACCGTGGCCTCACTCTGGATCTCCTTCATGTTTTCCAGTGTATCCTCAAACATGGAGAACTCGGGCACCCATCTAGCTGAACCTGCTACGAACATTCTTTTCATTTTAGTGCAGGCTGTCTCCTTAGCTGTCTGATCTGCAAAGCGTTCCCCTCACCCACCTTGTCAGTAACCTTCTTATGAACGCTGCCCTTCACAATCGCCAATTTCTTAGGGAGTGTCAAAGCGGACAAAAGCCTATGTATGAGAGGACCATGCAGAATGCGTGTTCCATGGCAAGTAAAGAACCCTCTCTCTGCCCAGAGCCGCCCAAAATTATGGGCGACCCCGAAGGCGTACTGGCTGTCCGTATAAACATTAACAATCAGTCCCTCACTCAATTTACAAGCTCGAATAAGGGTGACTAGCTCTTCAGCTTGGGCCAACTGATAGGGAACTCGTGATGTCTCAACTACCGTGTGCAATGTAGTGATTGCATATGCTGCAGTGCAGTGGTGGTGCCATCTTGCAATTTGAAACAAGAGCCATCGACATATAGTTCCCCTTGGGGGTCAGATAAGGGGACATCAGTTAGGTCTACCCGTCCCTTCGTCTCTTCCTCCGTCCGAAAAAAGGCAATCATGTATATCAATCTCCCCATTTTCTGAAGGGAGTGGTAGTAACGTGGCTGGATTCAGAGTGGCACAGCGTGTGATCGTGATGTGCTTTTGGAAGAGCGTTAGCTCGTAACCAGTCAGACGTGCACCGTTGAGGTGCTGCATCCTTGTCTTGTTCAAAAGTGTATCCACAGCATGAGGTACCATGACTGTGAGGTCGGTATCAAGTACGAGTCCTGCCGATTGTCGTATTGAGACAGCCACAGCCACAAACGCTCTTAGACAGCTCGGAAGGGCTCGGCCGACAGGGTCAAGCACAGCAGAGAAATAAGCACACGGTCGTTGCTTATCCCCAAATTTTTGTGTTAAAACAGAAAGCGCACAACCACCCAGCTCATGGACCTACAACACAAAACATTTTTTATAGTTAGGGGTACCAAGCATTGGGGCCGAGCAAAGTGCAGTTTTTAATTGCTCAAAAGAATGCTGACACTCTGGCGTCCAAGGCAGGGGCTCATGCACATCCTTTAGTGTTAGTACGCGGAGAGGCTTAACAAACAGTGAGTATCCAGGTATCCACTGCCTGCAATAGGAAGTGATACCTATGAAAGTGCGTACATCTTTCTGAGTTTGCGAAACAGGTATTTTCACAATGGTGCTGATGCGCTCAGGGGTCAATCGCCTACCCTTCTTCGACAGTAGGTGACCTAAATAGGTGACCTCCTGTCGACAATACTGAAATTCGGAAAGGGATACTTTATGACCATGGTCAGCTAGATGGAGCAGCAATTTAACCTTACTAGCTCTACAACCTTGTTCTGTGTCTGAGGCGATGAGCAGGTCGTCAACATATTGGAGTAATACATTACCTGTGGGTAGCGACAAGGAATCTAGTTGACTTTTCAATGCCTGACTATAAATACTCGGACTCTCTGTATAGCCTTGAAGAGCGCAACAGAATCTAAAGCTTCTACCAGCTATGGTGAACCCGAACAGATGCCTGCTGTCAGGATGAATGGGGATATTGAAGAAGGCATTTTTCAGGTCAATAACAGAAAAGAATTTAGCAGAAGAAGGAATCATCGTCAAGAGAGTCGTAATGTCAGGAAACTGGGGAATCACTATTTTGTTAACTTCACGCAAATCAATCGCAAAGCGGTAAACATCTTCGTGATACTCGAGGGACCCGAAGGCGTCCGTTTGAGGATCGAAAGAATGGGGCTGTTACAAACATTAGCAGTCGTCTCCTCAACCACTCCTTTCTCAATCAAGTGTTGTACAATTTGAATCAAAGCACGCTTGCCTGCCTGCTGTATCTTATACTGAAGAATGCGGGGTAAAATAGCACCTTCCTTGACACGAATCGAAACAGGCAATATCTGCAACAAACCCACATCTGTGTCGCCCGTTGCCCACAGTGTGGGTGGCACATCTTTAAATTCAGCAGGGAGGGGTGCATCTTTGGACAGACACTGCGTAGCGCACACGACATTCGGACCCACTGTCATGTGGCCCCCCTGGGAGCAATATATTGTGGCATGCAATTTCTTCAATAAATCCAGACCCATTACATTTTCTCCACAATTAGACGTCAACAGAAATGGACCAATAGTCAACGCAAGAGGTTTGGAAATGAGGCTCATAACCGGTACACCAGAAAATCCTACCGAAACATTATTATGGCCAGACAGAGCCGCCCAAGGACTAAGGATAGAGAAATAGAGCTGTTTGTCGCACCTGTATCCACCAAAAACTCCTTAGTCGAACCATGCACATCCGCACTAACGTACGGACCTCTTTGGTCTACAGGTATCAAAACTGGTCCCTCACCCTGACCCTGGCTGTCCTAGCTGTAAGACATCCCGGTCACCTCATCCGTATCATAGTCATCATGGTAGTACTGTTTGCCCCGAGGGTCGTCAAAGTAGTTCTGATCAGTACTACCCTGCAATGTCTCAGCTGTCTGAGTCCTGTCCTGGCCACCATCCCCACGACTCCATCCACGAGACCCCCGCCCTCTAGGGACCGCCACCTTCTGCAAAAGCACCGGACACTCGCTGCACCAGTGCCCCTCCTCCTTACAATATGCACACTGATTCGGCCCTACCGGTGTAGTATTCCTGCTTGTACGAGGCAGCTGCCGAGCCGGACCACCACGTCCTCTACCATTCCCCCGAGAAGTCTGCTGCAACAACACCTTCGTCTTTAAATCCTTATGCTTCTTCTCCATCTTTTCCTTATCCTCATTTTCCCTGTGCTCATAATACTGTGCCATATTCAAAATAACAGAAGGAGAAGATGTGGACCACGTGCTCTCGGAAGCCTGTAATCGAGTCGCGATCTCGGGGAGCAAATTTTAAACAAATCTACTAACAAACAAACGTATCCCACCCTCAATTGACAAGTACTGTCCACTATAGTCCAAAAACACACTTTCAAACCGGGTGAAAAAATCAGACACACTCTCATCTTTCTTCTGACGACAGGCCGATAGCTTGTCCCAATCAATCTTTTGGGGTGGGATAAGGGAATGCATATAAGTGATAATACGACCAGGCAGAGCAAGTATCTCGGCCTTAGGCTTCTCACCAGGCTTCCTTTCCTGGTCCCATACCTTAATTTGATCCCAGGTACCACCCAATTCGGCAACCTGATCCTGTGTATGTACCTGCCTCCAAATATCAACGGGTACCAACAAACCAAAGAACATTTCGATATCCGCAAGCGTCATTACCGTTGATGAAGCGGCCTCAGTCAATTCTTTATAGTATGCAGTAGGATTTTTCCTAGGGTCAGGCAACTAAGTTTTAAGGGACAAGACTTCACTCCTTTTCCATGGAGTATAAACCCACTGTTCCTGGAAACGGGCCGCTATCCCCGGTCTAGTAACAACACCACGCTGATCCCGTATCTCTGGTATTTCACGGTGATATATAGGATGCACCTCCCTCATCGGGATCTGAGATACCAGGGTGGGGTTCTTCTCCAGCAGCCTTCTCCGGTAAGCAACCAATGTTGCAACATTACCAAAAACATGAGCAGGCTCCATATCAGTAACATACACAGGATCCATAATATCGTATCTAATCTGCGGTGCTGCACCCTTGAACTGCTGCTCCCAAAGACCGATCAGAGTAGCCAACATGTGCTTACGGGCATGTTGCTGTACGAAAGGTTCATAATCTTTCATCACACTCCACACATCTTCCACACTGTAAATGGGGCTACGAGCCCACTGTGCTGCGTGATTAGCCACCACCTTCTTCTCTGCATCTCCCACATCAGATCGGACCAACGTTCGCCCCGTACGCTCTTTAAATTTCATCCACTCTCTATCTTCAGGGCCGTGCATCGGTGTCTCACTACTCAGTGATGTCGGGGAATGGAGGAACACAGTGGGGGTGACAACAGAGGGAGCGGGCACTAACGTCGTTGTCGGCTGCGTCGTGAGTGTAAGAGCTGGAGAAAGAGACGCCGAAGCAATAGGTGTTGCAGTAGTACTAACAGTCACAGTTGCCACAGACGGCGAGGACAAAGAAAGGACAGGAGGTGCCGTGGCCAAGGCAGTTTGATCAACAGTGACAGAAGCAGAAACAGCAGAGACAGAAGAACCAGGTAGCTGAGCCTGTTGGGGAAGAACTGGATATACCCTCTGTGGGGCATACGGAGGTGGGGGTCGAGCATCCTGCAATTCTTCTACAAAAGCGTAATTTTCCTCCGAGCTACATAAGATTTATCAACATTCAGTCGAAACCTCCTATCTTTACGTTCAATTCCTATCTCCTGTTTCTCTCTATGATGCGCTACAGCTTTCTGAGTCAATGTTTGCATCCTCCCCTTCCGGGCCTCTTTCTCTGCTTTCATTCGCCTCTGTTTAGCCTCTTTCTGCCATGTTCTGAGGGAATCAAACATAGACTGCCTACTTCTTTTCGCAAACAACTTCTCCTGCAAGAAACTAATTTTTTGTTCATCAAAAGTGCCCATCAACGGCCACTGTAACTCGGCATTGTCCCTCGTATATTTGTGCATTAACGTACTAAACATAATAAGGCCAATGCCATGTTTTACGTACATGTCAAAATTAGGAGTGCCTTCCGGAGGCGCTGGCTGACTTTCTTCCAGTCGAGCATCAGCAGAACAACAACGACAACAAGAAACCAAGAAACGACTACAAACCGGCATTATCAAAAGTATGCCAAATTCGTTATGTTGCCGGGCAAAATGTTTGCGAACACTTTGTATCCAAATCGGTCCTCGGACCGTCCCAAATGCAAACCAAAATCGGTCCTCAGACCATACCAAAGACAAACCAAAATGGTACCATATCCACAAAGAACCAAAGCAAACTCACCTGGTCCACACAGGTCAAACGAATGTATTCTCCACTGCCGACTCTTCGGACCAAACGGTCAGATCCAAGGGTTTCACCGTTCAGGACCCCAGTCGGGATGATCGCTGGGCGAGGCACCGACCGGTCAGACAGACGGGGCAGCTGCGAGTTCAGGACTCTGGTCTGCCTGTCCGACCCGACGTGGCCCAACCTCCTCACCCGTCTGCGGGTGAGGATGGGTCACCTGATGAGGTCCCTGTTCGGCGCCAACTGAAGGAAGTGACCCGATTTGGGCCACCCGGGTCACTCGCGACCACCTCTCAGCCTTCCATACAAATGAAGTGTCGGTCAGACAGTAGAGAATACAAACCAAGTATATTTTATTCAGGGTACACTCGAGTGGAGTCCGGTCTGACCAGCCTCCTGGGATTGCTGCAGAGGGACTGCCTTCAGCAAGTATGACAATACAATATGTACAACTCAGAACCAATAAAGACACGCCCTAACTGGAAATTTCCAGTTGGTAGCTGGTGAACAAAGGAGATACGGAAGGATGGGTTTCGATCCTGAGACCGGGCACATGCTATCTCAGCATCAAGGTCACTCTGCCTGCGCTCGCCGTTCTAAGGGTGGGAGCAGGCCTATCTAGTGGGAAAGGTATGTACTGACAAAGACATTGTATTCATTAGTGCAGCAAAGCTCAGCCTTGGAGAAACGAAAACTATCGCAGCTGCTTCCAGCTGGGGCAGAGACAGAGGGACAGAAGTTAATTTCAATCATGGCTCAAAATGGCGGCTGAACATAAAATGGTGCCACGAATACTAACTTAAAACATACAATGCATGGATAACTCAGCTAAAACATTTTCATTCCAACAGAGTGGTTATAAAAGGGCTGAGAGAGATGCAAGAAATCGGCAGGAGAACTGAAGAATAACATAACAAGTGCAAGGAAACCTAGAACAGGATACAGAAGACACAATTTAGTGTGTAAAAGTGGGGGAAATTGTCAAGGTACATGATTCTAGCTTGGTCATGGAGAGGAGGTCTGTGTACATGGATAGCGGGGCAATAGAGAAAGTGGTAAGTAATAAGTTGGGTTAGACACTAGTTCTAGGTGTTGAATGTATAGTTGTGGTTGAAAGGTTTGTGAAGAAATGGTAACAAGAGGGGGTCAGAAGGGAGAATCTAAGAGCATGGAGGCAAGGGAGATAAAGCTTCAAGTAAGCAATGAGATGATGAACTTTGCCAGGAGGGCAGAAAGAATTTCTAACCAAGACTTCAAAGATCAGGAAGGTAATCCAGCTAATCTCTGGGTGTTTTAGTTTGCTCTCATACCTTTTCTTTCCATGAACCATTTCTCTTTCAAAGTGGTCACTAGTATCGTTCCTCTTGTCCTATCAGTGAAATGTTGAGGTGATCGCGTCCATGGAGGAGTCTATGGAGGACACTTTGTGGGTGGTGGAGACTTGGATGAGCCATGAGATTGTTGAGGTGTTCACTCATTCATGTAGTCTTCCGAAAAGTCAGTGTAAGGTCTATTCAGGCTTCACAATAGAAACAGACACATCCAACACTAGTGAAGTTGGAGTCAGTTGATATTTTTGACTTAGCTTTGTGACTTCTGGGATTGAGGCTAGATAGAAATTGTGTCAGCAGTGACTGGGTAGTGTCTGCCTGATGAATACGGTTATGTCTGTGTCCTTATTATCAACAGTGACAGGGCTATGCCTGCGGAGGAGAGGGATCAGTCAGCGTCCCTATTATCTGTGGTGACAAAGCTGTGTCAGGTGATAGGTGCATAAGCAGTTACAGGTTTGTAGTAGGATCTATAGTTACAGGGCAGCATTTTATTATGAGCAGTGATACAGCTAAGTTTCTTGTTTCAACACTGAGGGTAGTATATAAGCAAGACCACTGGAATTATGCAATTCTGTTGCCGTGCGGTTTTCTGTACAGCTATGGATTTTCTGCATAATCCGTCCTCTGCTACATAGCTTGGGGATTTTAACATTTAACATTTGTTACCTGCTCAAACAGATCTAAAGTTACTAAAAACAGGATGATGTCTGTTGCAGTGCAATGGACTGACCTTTACAAAGGTTGACTGGGCACCTTTCGGTTTTCAGGTCAAGCCTGGGCAGCGCATGCGCTGCTCTGAGAGGCATGCTGTATTGAGGTAGGGACCTAAAGCTCTGCCCACATTTTTCATTGGCTTATGCCATTGTCCACTGTATACTGTGGCTGTTCATTGGTCAAAAGGCTTAGTAGTCCCTCCTTAGTACCGCCTTGTCTCATTTTGTAACCTCCCATGGCGACATCCCCTGTTACGTGTGTTGTTGCTCGGTAGGCTTTAATTACAGCCTCCGAGCACTATTTTCTCAAATAGCTTTGTCCTGCCTACTGTTGCAGGCAGGACATGCTCTCTCCTAATGCTTTTTAAAAAAATTATAGGACACATTTGCAATGCAATAGGTCTCGCATTTGCGAGAGTTTAAGCTATTGGCATTGTAAATGACAATGCTTTTTATTTATCTGTTTTAAAAACAACACATAACTAGAAGGCATTGTCATTTACAATGCCAATAGCTCAAACTCTTATAAATGCAAGAACTATTGCATTGCAAATGCTTGTTTATTGCTGTATTTGGGTGTTCTACTGGTATTAATGATGTGAAACCTTCATCCACAGTGTTAACATGTGTAAATATGACCAAATAATAAAGTAATAATACCACAAAATGTGCCCCATTACTCTGCATAATTTGCATTTTCTAGTCCCATAATTCAGTTAGTTCCAGTGGCCCTATATATATATATATATATATAAGGTATCAGCAGTGAAAGGGTTCTGTCTCCAGCATTAGAAGTGAGAAAAACAAAACAATGTGATTGATGGAATGCTTGATTAAATCTTAATCAACACCAATTACTCTGGGCCACCCATGTGCTTGAGCCCTATGGCACAGCGAGCTACGTGACCAACGTCTAGAACACATTTCAGCAAGACTGAAACATGTCTGGGGCTGCTTGTTTACTTGTTCAGATGAGATGTGGCTTAGCACTTTTTGCTGGACTGTTCTAATTCAGGCCATGCAAAAACTGATTTTCAGTGGTTGGTTGACCTAGTCTGTAGTGCAACAAGTGAGCAAACGCAACATATACAAACGTCTGGCCCAGAATAATTGGCTCTGGCTGAGACTACTTCAAGCAGTCCATCCATCACTTTTGTTTTTCTCAGTGAGTCCCCTAAATGGCATGACTGTGCCCAGACATTAGCCCATTAGCCATAGGCCTCAGATTCAATCTCACTGCTGAGGAGCAACAAGATCAAAAGGTGGCTGGAACTGCTTCAATCCATAAATTTCAGTTTCAGCAGCGACAGGGCTGTGTGCCCGGTACCAGCAGCAGCAGGGCTAGGTGCCCTGTACCAGCAGGGCTATGTTCCCCGTATCAGCCTCACCATAGTTGCCCACATTTGAAAACAATTTCCTGGGACATTTTGCAGCACAGGGCTGCAGATACAAAGTTCTTGTTTGCATACCTGTGTGTAATAAAGAGGAACAGTTTCTGCAACAATATTACCTGGGACAGTCTCCAACTTGCCAAGACTGTCCCTGCAAAAATGGGACAGTTGGAAATTATGCAGCAGCAGAGCTATGTGCCTGATTGCAGCAGTGACCTGGTATCAGCAGCTTTGGCTCTGTGTGCCTGGTATTAGAAATGGCCTGATAACAGCACTGACATGGTATCAGCAGTGGCAGGGATGTGTGCTTGGTATCACCAGTGAAAGAGCTGTGTGCCTGTTTTTAGCAGAGACATGGCTGCTCTTTAGTATAGACAGTTATGGAGGAGTGTTTCTGATTTCACCAATGACAAAGCTGTAACTATTATGGTGGTAGGTAAGTGGCCGTCCTGCATCTCTGGTATTATCGGTGGCAGGGCAGCAGGTACATAGAACCCCTAGAACCTGCCCATTGTTTACTATTGGTAGGCTTCATTGCCACTCTTATTGCTTGCTTCTTATTTAAAGGCTTGTGTGGGCTTTAATTCCTCGTCATGAGTTTGTCCCTCCCCTTGAGCATGGACACATTACTGTGCCCTTACACTGCTGTTTTTTTCTGCTACTTTTTTTAAAATTGAGCTTTTAAGACAGCGCATGCGCTGAATGTTGCAAGGCATATTGTTTCTTACCAAGAACATAGAGGGGCTTGGAGCCCCCCCATTGCTTGCCATAGGTTAGCTTTCCTAGTCACTCTCATTTGCCTGCTTCTTATTTGTGTCCCAGCTTTCAGTCTTGTGTTTGTCCCTCTCATGGAGCATGGCTTCTATACAAACTCTTTGATTGGCTGGCATTGCTGCTTCCACTTCCTACTTTTTAAGCACTACTCTTTTCTTTTTTTGTAAACACCCCATGAGAATTCTTGTACCGCCCCCTTATGTATGTCTCTCCCCTACCGCTCTGTGCTGTTCTCTGTCACCCAACTGCTTTTCCCTGCCCCCTCTCTCATGTGCATGCCCGTATGCAGAAAGGTAGATTTTGTTCCGGAGATAATGCTTTTTGTTATTTGGTGTAAATCCATTCAGTAGTTTTGGAAATATTAATGGAAAAACAAATTTGTATATCTGGGCAGAGCCTAAGCACGGATCTCATGGTGGGATCTGGTTGGCTACCAACACTTCAACCAGGAAGTGTTGGCAGCCATCTTGGGACCAATATACATGATAGTACTAGGCCTGGGCGAAGTTTTACTCTGTGGAACTCCGCAATGTACCAGAAAACTCTGCCGCGCTCCATGGAGTTCCGCCAGCGGCAGTCTGTTCAGTCACGCTGCTCACACTGATTTTTAGCACTGGGGGTTTGCCCTGCGCTGTAAAATCAGTGCAAACGGCACTGTGCATCATGCCAGAGGGCACTGCTGCTTTCTGCCGCTTGAATAGATATTCTACTCGAGCCGCAGCTTCCTCAACGCGAGCAGCAGATTTCTTGATGCGAGTGGTCGCGACTTGCCGTGCCCGCCCACGATGAGAAATCTCGCCGGGAGGAAGTCTAGTGCGCGATTCTTTTCTCATGAGCGCTCGTTAACTCAACGTTGGTGATCCGCTCAAGAGAAAAAACTCTGCTCCGCGTCACTTCGCAGACTTTTTCTGAGCTCTGTGCAGAGTGTGCGAAACTCTGTGAACTCTGCCGGTGGAATGGAATTCTTCTCCCACCCCTAGATAGTACCCCATTGAAATGCATTGTAGTGAATGGCAGGTTTTGAGGGTCACGAAAAGAAGACGTATACAATTTTTGTTACAATATAAATCATTTGTTGTTTGTATCATACTAACTTTAGGAATTATGGTGTGTTATAAGATGATTTTGCCCTGTGGAAAAGCCTTCTGCTGGGATGTCATGAATCATGTTTGAGAGAAAACTGTTTTCTCATGATTTTCCCATTGAGTTTATGGATGGTGCTCCAGAAGCTACAATTAGAGCATTTTTTCTGTAAATTCACACTATCTTTCTCAGCCATATGAAAAATGAAGTCTGACAATCTCAGTGAAACATGTACTTCCAACAGAAGCAGCCTGTCAGTGATTCCTTTGTGTTCTACTCCGTGTTGCCAGATTTTGAGACCTGTCCCAAGCCTATAGCCGCTCAAGTAAAAGCCCAAATTTTGCCCAACGCAGACCAGTGTCAGCCCAAAAACCAGCCCAAAGTCACAACTCTCAAAATTATGCAAAAATAGTCGTCAGAAACCATTTTAATGATGATTCTAAATTCTGTTCAATATACAGATAGTAGGAGGGGGTTAACTGGGCACCTGTGTTAATAGCTACTCATTTTCAAGACCAGTCCCCACTGTGACTTTTCAACTTATAACAGGCTCTGCTAAAGTTACAATAGTAGAAAACACTGAGAGATTAAGAAAGGCAGCAATAGTATTATTTTCTAATTACTGCTCCCTCTAATTTGTATTTTAACCAAATATGTAGAACTCACAGTGCCTGAATTATTCATTGCATTGCACATTAAAAATGGAAATAGACATGAAAAAATGGTCACTCACTTCTCATGATGAGCAGCAAATTGGACAAAGTAGTAATTCTGGGATTGGTGAGACGTGTATGTCTTTGATCACATGCACAGCAGTAGTTTGACATACCTCTTTGCATTGGAGCCCTTTACAGCAGCCAGTTTATTTTCTTTCATTAGTAGAGAGAAAGCAAGTGCAGTAGCCACATCCTATGCCTCGATATGCTTGTTTCAAAGTGTGAGGCATGTACCGGTTAAATTAACATGGCCAGTGAAGTGAAACTGCAAATGGTTCATTCAATCACTTCTGGTTTGTTGATTTTATGTTTTGCAACTTTTGGCTGGACGTCGCTTTGATCAAGTGCACAGCAGTCCTCTGACACACCTTTTCACATTGGGGCCCTTAGCAGGAGCCAGTTTATTTTCTTGCATTTGAAGACAGAAAGCAAGGGCAATAGCCACATCCTATGCCTTGAAATTAGTGGGCCACCTCTGTCCTAGACTTTGGGGTCAACAGGGCCCTGCAGAAAAATGCATCCTTGTACTTTTCTCCTTTGTGGAAGCACCTGATCAGTTGATCCTCCTTCCTGCACCCTTGATGCACTTTTTATTGATCCAATACAGACCGCACAATGAATCCTAGCCTAAGCATGGAAAATACAACCAAGATAAGGCATAGGAAAGGTTGTTTTTTACTCTGAGAGTTGTTAAACCCTTAATACTAGAAAATTCAACTTTTCAAAAAAGTGTACACCATTTTGTTGCACAATACTCATTCCTTTTTAGTGAGAGTATAACATTTTGCTGGAATATATAGCAAGCTGGGAGCATGCAACCCACAGAGCAGTTCAGAGTTATTCCATTGAGCATCACTCCTCTAGAATTTCATGCATCTCATACATCATTGCGCTTTATACATCATCATGCATTCATCCAAAATGCATGATATTACACTTTTTCCAGTGGATTTTCAACACCATACTCCTCTATCAGACACCTCCCCCACATTCTTTGTATGTACTGTTCCACCACGCTTAGGGTCTCATTACGATGCCGGTCGGACGAGCATCTGATTGGCATTGTAGCGGAAATGGACCGCCCTAAAAAAGAATCAGCGGTCCCGCTACCATTATTAGGTGCAACCGCCATCACGGTGGTCGGAAAGTGTATTTTTCCTATTGTGGCTATCGGGCCGCAGCACAACAGGAAAAATACACTTTTGAAACATCACATTGTGCCTGCCACACAGTGCATGGATGTTTAGGGGGGCACCACAGGTGCACCCCAGGCCCCATAGCGGAGGGCCCTTACACCCAAAATAAAGTTAGTGCATTGTGTTACCACCCAACAAAGAACCCGAAAGGGCCTCAACTTTTATATATTTTTTTTTTAACTGGCAAAAAGAAATTGGCAACAAGGAGAAACGTGGCAGTAAATCTGTTACACTTAGTTGGTTGCAAAGTCTGCATTTAAAATATCTTATGTGGTTAAGGCACCTGCTGCCAACGAAGGGGCATATGTACATGGGTACTGCGCCACTGGAACTTCACTTTTTTCGACGTTCTGATGGCGCAATGCCCTGCATCATATTTACAAAGCAACGTTAAGTCACTTTGCATGGCTTAATGCCACTTTGTAAATTTTATACCCTTTCACGCAGGTGTCTGCGTGAAAGGGGCATGCTATGGTTGGTTGTTGCTGTGGGCATTCCACCACAACACTCATTGCTTTTTGACACTGCCCCAGATTTACAAGGATGTGTAAATCTGAGGCAGCACCAAAAACTAACACCTTGTAAAAGCAGGTGTTTGATTGGTGCAACGAAATACTTTTATTTCTCCTCGTTTTGCTCTTTCTGTGTGTGCTGCATTCTGAAGCACACATAGAAAGAGCAAAACGCCATTAATGATTGTTTTTGTTGCACAAAAAGAATCATTAAATAATGGCGATTTTCTACTTCTATGTATGGCGCAAGGATGTCTGTGCTGGCACTAGGCGGCTATATTTAGCACAAGGGAAAAAACAGGGATATGTTGTAAAGGAATCCGTGGCAAAGGCATACTCATGTTAAAAAACTTTCATTGTGATAACAGTCATGGTAAAGACTTTTGTTGTAAAGGCATTCGTTGTTTAGACGTTGTTGTAAACTGTGTTTCCCCTGTGTGCTTTATGTCAATAGTGGCAGACTTTTGTCTTTGGTTTCATCAGTGGCAGGGCAGTGTCTCTGGTATCTGCAATGTCAGGGAGGTGTGTCTTGTATCTGCAGCGAAAGGATTGTCCACAATACCACAATGAAGTGTACACATAGTTCCAATGGAGTCACCCAAAAAATGGGAAACAGCCATCACATTGCATGCGTTACAACGCATGCGATTACAACGCGGTCGTTACAACGACCGCGTTGTTACATCGCAGTACAATTACAACGCAAGTCGTTACAACGACTTGCTGTAGTGGCGCTCTAAACTAAGGAATAGTATAATTTACTATTCCAACACCTTCCCTACTGTTGCACACACTGGAGTTGGAATAGTAAATTATACTATTCCTAAGTCCAGCGCCACCCTACAGCAAGTCGTTGTAACGACTTGCGTTGCAATGGTACTGCGATGTAACAACGCGGTTGTTGTAACGACCGCGTTGTAATCGCATGCGTTGTAATGTTAATGCCTATATTCCCAAAAAATGCATGGCCAAATTATGCTGTAGGGTTGACTTGATTATGTGGAAAAAGACAGGCAAGTTAAGTGGCTAAGAAAGTTAACTTATACAGCTCAGACTGTGGCATTATTGTTTAACTGTGTTGCTATTTTAACACAAAGGGTATCTCAGCTTTTACAGTAGGGTTTCTTGAGAATTACATCTGTACAGATTCAGCAGATCCTATTGAAAATGTTATTCACCTAAAAGTGGACCTTGCAAGGAAGCACTTGAATGCAGAGTTTATTATGTATCAATCTTTTCATTCCTTTTACCTTGGAGAGTAGAGGAGTTGGTGTAAAACATACACAGTGCTGCACTCAGCGGGAAACACACATTTCTGGTGTTAAAATATGAGCCTCGTTGATTTTTTGCAGCTCCACTCAGGTTTACAGGAGGCTCACACTGTAGGATATCTCCAAACTCCTGATTACTGAAAATCAGAGACATGTCCATTCCATGATGAGACGCCGGATGCAGCCCTCTTGAAATAACTGCTTCCTTCTTGAGGTCAGTGCCTATAATATAAACATGATTTTGTGAGCGCAGTAAAACATAGCACATACTTTCCACTCTGTTTTAATTTCATTTAAATATGTATGGTTGGTATTTCTTTATGCAGAGCAAAACCCTTTCCTAGTTCATCAATTATGGATATTAACACCATTATGGCAGAATTATCATCCCCCTTTAGCGTCTAACTTAAGCGATCAGAATTGGAAAGGTGACCAGTTCTCTTTGGGAAGGTGCCGTATGCTGTAATGCTAAGCGTTTTAGTAACTTAAGATCCTATTGTGCTAGACACATTTTTGTTGATATCTGCAACTTTTGAAGCGGATAGCGTATTATATTTTATGCAGCAAGTACGGACAATCCACAATTACACAGACAAGGTGGCTACTGGAGACTGGTGTATTTTTAGTGGCCCTGCTTAGTGCCTATGGCATCATCATTAATACTTTGTGCGAATCCACTGGGTTCTTTCTGTTCCTGTCCTCACTGTGAAGCATCTGTTTTATTCCTAAGAGTACCCCAGCTGGCACTAGCTTTTTTGGCTAGTTTCTTTTTGCCACTGGCTTGAGAATGTCAATTACAGCTTGGCTCTGCCTATGGAGTTCTTCTTTCTTACGCCTTGCTATTGACTATTGGGTGCATCCTTCTGCCTCCAACAGATTGCTCACATTGCAATGCATTAGGGACTATTTTATTTTTAAATGTACTCTCAGTACACCACGTCATTTGTCGCATTGAATTCTTTGCCATACCTACATTTTACATCCAAATCAATCCATGTTTTTTTTTTTTTTTAGAGCAACAGGGTTTTTTTTTTTTTAAATCTATTTTGTCCGTGGTTGTGTTTGAGCCTGATAATGTCATGGCTGCTCCACTGGATTTTGTTTTGTGGCAAATCAGGCACTGCACCCTAAATAAAAAAGAAATACCAACATGATCCCTCTCTTTTTCCCTTGTAAGTTACTCCTCATTCTTATCACCTGCCGCTTCTCGTCTCCTCCCTCATGAGTCTTCCTGTTTCGCCTTTGTGTCAAGAGTTATTAGCACACTCGACCAGACCTATTAGCTTTGCTAACACTCTGCTTGTGCTTGAGAAATGCCAACAGGAAACAAAGCTTTACACTCCGTCCCCGGAAAATGAATCATTATCGTAAAAACAATAAAGCGCTTATCTTTATAGTACATTAATCAGAAGCACTTTAACAGTGTGCTTTTGTATATATACATTTTTTGCAGTTTTATATAGCGCAAACTCCAGCCGAAGGTATGTGCACTAGTTACATTACTGACACATTCAATTAAAGGTACAGAGACATTGAGCGATGTGCCCAGATCACAGAATGTCGAGCCTCCCGCCAAGACTCAAACGACCTCAACAACTTCCGCCCCATCACTAACCTCCCTTTTCTTGCGAAAATCACAGAAAGATGTGTAGCGAAATAACTTTCCCGTCATATTAAGGACAATGATCTTCTTGACAATTTTCAGTCTGGTTTCATTCAAAACTGCAGCACTGAAACAGCCCTGCTGCAAGTGATTGATGACGCGCTGCGCATACTCGATTCAGGGAGTCTTGTCTTTTGATTCTTCTAGACCTTTCTGCAGCCTTTGACACTGTCAATCACAACACTCTCCTTAACACTCTTCAACAGAGAATGGGTTTGGAAGGCACAGTGCTTAAATGGTTTGCCTCTTTTCTCTCTGACAGATCCCAAATTATCAAAATAGCGAACAGTCTCTCATCTCCATTGGCGGTAGGTCAAGGCGTCCCTCAAGGCTCTATCCTTGCCCCCACTTTGTTCAATCTCTATCTGGAACCATTGGGAAATCTCCTTAGTAAATCTGGGATCCTCTACCATCTCTATGCGGATGACACCCAAATCTACCTTAAGGTGTCCTCCACTCACGATATCTCGATCCTCAACTCTACTCTCCACTCTATCCAAAACTGGATGTTAACTCATCAGCTCATTCTAAATTCCTCCAAAACCAAATTCCTCCTCCTCTCTACCTCACTCTCTCCTCCTCCTGTTCAATCTTGGATGGATCAGCTGAATCTACTTAACAATAAACCTATTGTTGTCAACAGCGCAAAATCCCTTGGTGTCGTACTCGACAAAAGGCTCAATCTTCTCTCCCACATCAATTCCATTGCAAAGAATGCTCGATACCAACTGCGCCTTTGGGGGATTCGATGCTTCTTCCCGGAGCAAGACCTAAAAACCCTGGTCCAATCGCTGGTTCTCTCCAGATTGGACTATTGCAATTCTCTTCTTACTGGCCTCCCCAAATCCCACCTTTCCCCTCTTAAATCCGTTCTCCATTCAGCGGCTCGTTTTATTTTTGGGGCCAAAAGAAGTGACCACATCACACCCTTGTTGTCTTCCCTCCGTTGGCTTCCCATCGAGGCAAGATCAATCTACAAAACTGCCTGTATCACCCACAAAGCCTTGCACACTTCCTCCCCTCGCTACCTGGCGAATAAACTGAAAATCTCTGGAGGCTCTAGACCGTCTCGTGATGCGGAAAAACTACTGCTTGAGCCCCCCACTTTTAAAAGGGAAAGATCAATGGCTCAATCCTTCTCAGGCAATGCGGTGAGAAACTGGAACTCGCTTTCACCACAGCTCCGTACCACCACCTCTACCCGGACCTTCAAAACTGACCTCAAATCTCTTCTCTTCCAGAGACACTTCCAGAATTAATACACGCCCTTTCAAGTCCCCCAAGGAAGTTCTTTCACTATTGTAAATTTGTATTCTATGCCTGTACAAGTGTCATCCTAGTGTGTTTGTGAGTGACTGCCATCTATTGCTGTATTATACCTCTTCTTGTATCTCGTTTGCTTCTGTAACATGTACTTTTGTAACCTTCTCTTCATGTAACGTAACTGGTCCTATTGTGAAGCTTTTTAAACAAAGAGGGACGAGAAGCCAAGTTTATGAGGTCCTGCACACAGGCTCCGAAGGAAGGTAAAGTCTAATGGGAATGTGCAGTTCCTATCTGGACATGGGGGAAGACAGGTCTTTCTTCATGTTGCCCTCACACACCCCGAGAGATGTCATGCTTCATCATCGGGCGTTTGCCCCTTGTCAGGCCGGCGCTGCAATGCCTGACGGGCTCCCGAAATCGGGACTCTTTGTCAGGGATCTTTTTAGAAGAAGCCGTTAGGTGTCTGCGGGTGTGGGGGCTGGGTAGTGCACGCGAGGTGAGATAAGTAAAATAGGTCTGGAGCAGTCCTACCGGGATCAATTATTTAATGTGTTAGGTAGCTCTAGCCTAGATAAAAACTGTGCGTGTGCCCCTATGTGGAAATAATGTTCCTAAAGGGCTAGGTGTATGGTCAACATGTTTCGTGCCCAGTATGCCCCTAGCGGGTCAAATGGCACTTCATCAGGACCGAAAACTACGTGTGAAAAGTGCACTACCGTCTGGTATCGAATTTTATGGTATAGATTACCAGAAACGGTAGGGGTGCCCTAGTAGACTTGTACTGGGGAGTACCGTAGACCCCTAGTATCAAAGTCCAAGGCTAACAGGGGTAACCAGAGCACATCGTTGCTCCGGTTGAGGTGTAGGCAGTCAACTAGCGATCGTCCTACCCTTGCTCCGGAACCGCAACACACACACCTAACGGCTTCTTCTAAAAAGATCCCCGACAAAGAGCCCCGATTTCGGGAGCCCGTCAGGCATTGCAGCACCGGCCTGACGAGGGGCAAACGCCCGATGATGAAGCATGACATCTCTCGGGGTGTGTGAGGGCAACATGAAGAAAGACCTGTCTTCCCCCATGTCCAGATAGGAACTGCACATTCCCTTTAGACTTTACCTATTGTGAAGCTCTCTGACACCTTTGGGTAAAGTCCGCGCTATATAAAAATGCATAAATAAATAAATAAACCTGGTTCCCTAGCTTCAAAGTCGGTCGTTCTAGCCGTTAGGTTACGCCACGTCAGAGGCGCAACTAGTGCCAAATTTCGGGGGGGCTACTAAAAAATTCGGGGGGGGGGCTGACTCTTCCAGCAATAAGCAGAGTGGAGATGCAGCGGCTCTAAGAAGTGGTGAAAACACAACAAATCCTCGTTAACAAGTTAATGGTCTTTTAAAGACCTGTGAAGTACTCGGGTGCGGCTGCAATAAGACGGTCGCCAGCCGGAGAAGCTGTCTCAGCCCGGGCTGACACACACGACGGGGGGCGGCTGAAGCCCTTTGAGCCCAATGGGCGTTGCGCGCCTGCTCCACGTCACCCATCCATCCAGCTTGCAATCTAATTTTATTGCCATTATGGCCGGGTAACATTTTTGTCATGCTGTGCGATTTTGCGTAATTTCTGGCATTGTCCGTTATGCTTGTTACGCAAAATTCATTAAATTATGTCTTTAACACCACGGTGTGTAATTGTGTTGCTCGAATGAAAATCAAATCGCAGGAGCATGGGAGCAATGGGAACGAAAATAACGTGACGGCCCTCTCCCCGTCTCATTTCTCACTAATTGTGCATTTTTCTCCCATTGATCTCTATCATACAGATGAATCCCGAAGCCTATGGTCGCTGTGTTTGCTTCCTTAGCAGCGGTTTGTTTCCCTTGTTGTGTTTATTCCTGTTAAGTGCTGGTTTCCACCCAAAGACCCGCCTCTTCCTCCCTTTCCCACGATGATAACGCCTGGTACCTCTGGTCTGCAAGGGGGTGTGTCCGTCCCAAAGGTCAGCTCTCACTTACACTGAGATTTCGCCACCCGAGTGTATGTGCGCGCGCGCTGCTCTGGTCCTGAAATGAGATGCTGTGCATGGTTCTCACCCTTTGTGTGTGGTGTGGCGCATACATAGACTCCAGTGGCACCGAAAAAGCAGGGCCTTGTGTCGGAGGCTTAACTATTTAAGAGACTCCATTAACTTTTGGCACGACTGGTCCTGCCGGAAATAACTGGTTTATCCCATGTTACATCTAAGAAATTGGTCTGTCCGTTGCATTCTGGGACTTGTAGTTTCGATTTTAACAGTGTACTAGTTTTGCAACTGAATGAGTCTAATAACACTGCCTCTTCAGTTCTGGAAAGCTACATCCAGGTAGGGAGTGCGTTTCGGACAGACGGTGACGTTACATGGCACACCCACAGATGGCGAGTGTGCAAGCAGGCCCTACAGAGAGACAGATGGCAGCACGTGCTGGATGTAGCATGAACATAACGTCCAGTGGCCTCTTCCTCGTAATGATATTCAAGTGGCACGAAAGAGCTTTCCACTTGTGCCTCAACCAGGCGCCCACAATGCTGACCCCTCATCAGGGATAGTGGAAGTAATATCATATACCCTTTGATCTTAATTACATCACAGGAAGTGACATCCTAACCCTGATTTTTTTTCCAGAAAGGCATGTCACACGACTCTAACATTACAACAGTTGACACCACTAAAGTTCCATAATTGTGTGCATTGTAAAAATGTCTACTTTAGATACCACCAACATTATGGTGTTTACTTGATCTTTGAAAGTTCTTGGGGATAATACTTGCCCTGAATTGTAGTGAGCGAGGGAAGTGAGTAAGCCAGATCTCTGATGGGGGTTTCTCCCCCCTGGGACAAAATGAAAAAATGGGGTGAAATAGTTCATTTTAAAGCACAATTTTCAAAAAATTTGCTAAAATTACAAACTCTGACAGGGAACTCATTATTCAGATCCTTTCATGGTATGCTAAGCCAATGAAACCTGAAGTTGCCCAGGAGTGTAGCCTATTATTTTCAAAATGTGCTATGGTTGCCCCATATATAAAAAATTACCTCCATTGTACCAGGAACAGCATTTTGTCACGGGTGCCCCTATAACCCATTGGATGGGGGGGTGGGGGGTCTTCCTTATATAAAAAATGACATAAAATATGCCAGTGCCAGAATTTTGCAATTTAAGCCATGCATATACCATATGTGACCCTTATGTAAAAAAATGATTCAGAGCCAGAATTTTGTCCTGGTTGCCACCCTCCCATATGCCAGGTAGTTCACCTTTATGCCAAGAATTACTTCCAGTATGCTAGTACCAGCATTTTGCCACTGGTGCCCACATCCCAATAACTTATTCAAGTATGCCAGCATATTTCCACAGATGCCCTATATGCCATGAATAACCTCTAGTATGTCAATAACAGTATTTTTGCATGGGTGCCCTTTATGCCAAGAACTATCCCCAATGTGTCAGTATTTTGACACAGGTTCCACTGTAGTGTAGCTCCTATTTCCCTAATAGGCTCTGCGCATTGGAATAATATATCCTATAGGTTTGACATAGGACTAAGGTCAGTATGTCCCTATCGAGTATATTAAACTTAATTACTTGTGCCAGCTAGCTCAGAGGCCACTAGAAACTCCTTGACAACAAGAAGGGAGTAGTTTCTGGCAGCCGCAAAACATGACCACTGTGTTTCCCTTTAGAATCAGAACGTGTCCCAGAGTCGTGGAAACAATAGATAACTATTTCACTCAGCTCAGTCGTGCATGCTTAGTTTTCTCCAAGTTACACAGAAAGAAATAGACTGGCGTTTCAATAAAGGATTTATTGAACAGTCTTGTTTCTGGTGTAAGTAAAATGTGCTGTTACGATCACAAGACAGTATGCGAGATAAATAATGTACAGTGTGAGCAGTAGAAATAAATAATACTGCGATAGCATTATCTTTTAGTACATAAGCTGTACCATAAATAACACAGACTAAAAATGCGAGTACTCATACGATGCGTTGCTAAGCTAGTTCTACCCCAATGTGCCTAACCTAACTTAGGTGTAGGGAGAGGTATGAAGTAGGTGAAGTATTCCTTACTATGGTATACTAAGAGTATGTTAAGCCTAGTATGCCTAGTATGCCAAGAGTCCCCCTAGGTTCTAATCAGCTCCATACCTGAAGAATGAGAGAGGTTGGAATCTCTTTGCCAGACTCGAACTCCAACACCCCGCAAGGGAAGTCAGATCACTGGAAGCTGGACTCTCTGCGTGCAGGGATGACAGCGTCTTCTCAGTGCGTCAGGCCGGGAAACGGGCTCCTCTGAAGTCGAGGTCTCCTCTAGTTTACAAGGGCTAGGGAAGGTATATTTATACCTGAGAGTACCTAGGAATGTTTAGTATTGACGTGAGTCGGACAGCGAAAGACGTCATGAATGAACCCCTAAGGAATAACGGTTCATACATAATATATGAGACCTTGAAGAAATCAATAGTCCTGGACTAGGGAAACTCCCGCAGCCTAAGGGTCTGTTCTTCATGTACTCGTTGTGACGTTAGGGTGGACGGATGTCGGAGACCATGCCTGTATTTGGAGTGCATGGTTTAATGCCTAAATAAGGCCTGGGAATTTATGCCTATATAAGGGCAGGGCGAATTGTGCCTATATAAGGACATGATACTGGAAAGCCCGTTTATGGACACCCTAAGAGGAATACAACACCCACTCCACTTTCGTGTATACGATAATACTAAAAATGCTAAACATTTAAAATGCTAAACATTAAAATGGAGTACCGCATATTTCGAAAATTTTTCATAAAACCATTTAAAAAAGGCATTTAAAAAACCTATTTGAATGCAAAAAGGTACTGTACATTTGAAGCATTGCTTTTCATTACAGGCATAAAGTTCGAAAATAAATGCAATTGGAATGAAATAAGCAGTAATATTTACATGTGACAAAGAAATGATCGATAAGTTGTTCAAAAAATCAAAGTCATTTCATGTCATGAAAATTAATGAACTGTTTGAGACACACAAGATGACTAAGTGTCTGTGGAAGTACCGCCAAGTCTGTACTATAAGGCTAGTTCTAATTTAAGCAGATTGAAGTGCCATTTTCGTTCGAAAAATGGGGAAAAGTTCAATTTTGGTAGAGTTCCAAGTTGGTTTGAAAAATGAAGGCCAAATTGTTACTGCATCTCTGGAACACTGTATGCTGAATCAGAGTCAGTTTACGGGTGTGGTGTAAACATGAGATCATCTACTTCTATTGACAAAACATCGTCCACTGTAGTTGGTGTCAGTTGGAACACCTCGTGTAGCAGATTAATTGCACAGAGATGTGAAGCTTCGCTTCCAGCATAGGGTGCCGCAGCAAAGTTTGCGTCCGTTGCTACCTGTGTGCCTGTAGATCTTTCTCGTACCTCAGCAGCAGCCGGAAGCGTCTGTGAGATCTCAATGAATGCTGACATCAGGATAGGAAGCCTCTGGGGACAACACATAGCATGGGCCGTTATCTGGTCCAGCAGAGTATCGATATCCGTTGGCGTCGCTGATGGAAATGTTAGACAGGTGTCCAACACGCATTCTACACCGCATAGCAGGCATCGTAGAACAGGTAAGATGCAATCTTGCCAGATTGGTCTGAATGACAGGAACCACGTGGTATTAAGGTCCCGTAGACGATTTATGCCCAAAAGCTCTACTATTTGCTCACGGCACTTGCGTTCAAGGAGAGCTTTCTCCATTTCGCTCGGAGTGATGTCTGCGAATAGACTGGCCATAGCGCAATAGCAGAAAGAGAAATATAATTCCGGCAACAAGTGCTAGAATTAATGGTATGCCACCAAACACCGAATGTGCAAAGTTCGGGATGATTCCGAGTATTGCCTGGAAAGGTGCTAAAAGACCGGAGCAGATGCTCTTAAATACATGTACAATTCCTGTTGTATCAGACATATTGAAGATTCGTCCTATCATTTCCACAAAATGTATAGGGCAGTTTGTACGTATTAAAGTCTGTATCTCAGCCGAAGTCCTTGCTATTTGTAGATCATAGGTTTCTTTGGCCGAGATCAAAGGCACTGTTTGCTGTAAAAGCATGGCTTTCATTCTGCTCAAAGTATCAAATCTTATAAAAGAGATGTTCAGCGAAGGCCATAGAGGCGACTCCCTGACTGTGTCTATTGGGGCAAACAATACTTGCATACAGCAAGTGACCCTGGAGTTGACCGTTACTAGATATGGGATGCCTGGCAGCATGCCGCAGCAACTCTGATCATTCAACATGAGGTAACTCCCATTAGAAAGTTGTCCAAACGTTGGATTAATCACAGCAGCTGGTGTACCCTGCTGATGGCAAGACAAATTAGCCACAGAACCATTACAAGCCCCGTGTAAGGAAATGTCCTGACATATAAGCGAACCGCTCAGTGCACGTTTACAGTGTGTACCGCTCAAAAACACTTCACGATCCCCACTCCAACATCTATATGTATACAGTAAATCCCAAGATGTCTTAATGTATTCCTTACCCAACCTTTCATATTTGCCTGCTTGCATTTGTCTGAGGCAATACTGAAGCTGAAAAGTAGTCACAGGTAATGTTATTTTGCCATGAATAAGCCATTCTGTAGCTGGTTTTTCTGCCACTGTGAATGGTAACTTTTCCAGTTTTTCAATGCTTAGCACTGTATACCTTGCTCCTCTTTGTGCCAGTTCGATCTGTTTATCAGTTAGATTGTATTCTGCGAACAGAGCCGTTGTGTTGATAAAACGCCAAGGCACATAGCCCGCTCGCAAAGATTGCAGCGTCCAGCTTAATAACACAATAGAACGTAATTGAGATTGGCCTTGTTGTAACATCGCCAAATCTTGTTCTAGTATGTCGATAGCAGGGGATACAATGCCATCCAATGAATATATTCTGGAGGACAAAGTTGTTAATCCATTGTCGACTACAGAGAGTGTTTTCTCTAAATTAATACGATCAAGTTCACGTATTCGTTCTGCAGCCTCTATCTGTGATACTTTCCATGCTTCATTATAGGCAGCATAAATGCCGGCATATATGAAACGTTTTTGACGCGGTTTTCTTGGTCCAAGCAAGAATTCCCCAAGGTCTGCGTCCTTTTTAAGTAAGGTTAAGTGTTGTTTCACTTCCTGTAGTGTAGACTTATGCAGCCAATCGAGGCATAATTTTCCTACACTGTATGTTGTTACTACCCCCGGATGTTGTCTTTGGACGTATCTTGGGTCTGTCCTATTAATAGTAAAGCCCTGAGTTTTATTCAGGAATCTTTCCTGACAGTTATTCGTGTCTGTTGGCCAGATCAACCATTTTTTCCAATCAGGATTAGATCTGTTGAGTTGTAGTATATTGTCAACTGTCACCACTGCCTGTGTATCGTTATCTCTGGCAGGTGTTGGTACAGAAGGTGTGTTCATCTCTTTTATCTTGGCTAGTCCAAGACAAGATGCTTGTTGGATGGTTTCATTCAAAAACATTATTTGTTCAGGGATGATGCAGGCTCTAAATAAAGCTTCTATCCCCTGCACTTGCCAATCTTTAGTACCCCAGACTGTTTTGGTGTCTATTGTGCCTTTCCAAAAGTCGAAACCCTGTCTAGACAGTTGGGCATTAAATAATGCAGAATAAATCTGTTTTGTATTTGTTAACATAATTTTCAGACCTGTCTTGTTTACATTTTTATAGTAAAACATTTCTGGTTCAGAAGTATTGTATCCTGAAAAATATGGAAACTTACTAGCAAATGTTTTTGAACTACCTTTAGGTGGTGTAGGACAATGTTCCCATTGGTTAAACATAAACACATTTCTTGGATATGCAGATTTATGCAAATAATGATGACCATAGTGGTTATAACAATACAGTTGTTCATAGTCTGATGAACCCTCTAAATATTCATTTTTAGAAAATGCAGCAGATTTTTCTAGGTCAAACATAATGTCATTTACAGTCTCCAAGTCCCAATCATCAGAATAGGTACTGGAAGAGAGTAGATCACTTAGTGAAATTTTAAACAAATGTGGAATGTTCAATTGTTCCGTCGGACCGAATATATCAACATCTGTTTTGTCCCACACTATACCATCCTGTATAGGAACAGCTGTGATGTTCACTGATGACAAGTCTCTTGCTTCACGATGGGAAGATTTATGAGGTTTCAAAAGTACGTTCACGTCTTTTCCTTCAGAGTTCACATGGATGTATCTGCCACTTATAAGCACGCTCACAGTTGTTACCAAAGCTAGCCAGAGCAGGAAAACAAAAAGTCCAGATGTAATCCAGAGTTCAATCCATGGAGAAACCAAATAAGTCTTTTTCAGAAAGTGAAGAAAGTCTTGTACTTGCTGCTTGAATTTCAATGATGCTGGCGTCGTTTCAGGTTCCCTTGGATCTTCTGAGAACGTATCAAAGTTAATGAAATAGCCCGAAGCAGTTCTGTCAATTGTTGGAATTGCATCAGGATTTGTAGAAATCACTGGAACCAGTTCATCACTTGTTATGTTGGTGTAGACAGGTGTATTTGGACGAACTGTTACTTGGTTGTCAAGAGGGATGAGTTCCATAGCGTTGTTGCTTAGTCCTTCATCTGTTACTACTGAATTCTCGATTGTTATCAGTCTTTCAGTCTGAACCTCTTGGATAGTAGCGAAAGGAGTGCGTCTGCTACTAGGTCGGAGTCCACGAGGCCTACTATTTAGTATTGGCCACATACTGTGGTTTGATCAGGTCGATGGACACAAATCTTTTCTCCTTTCTTCCAGCAAGGGGCGGCAGAAGTACTGTTCTTGTTCCTTGAACTGCTAGGACAGGTACTGGTTGTCTGTAAGAAGGTCCAAATTCCTTCTTGTCCGCAATTTTTTCTCTGACTAGATCCCCAACTTTTGGAATCCAGACAGGCCTTGCTGGGACCGCCGATTTTTCCCCAGTGGTGGTTGGCTGTAGGAGTACGTTGCTTTGTTTCGTTCTTAACTTGTTTAAGTCCTGTAAAACAGCCAAGCGATCTTTGATATCAAAGGGTTTAGTTTCCACCACTGTGCCTACGTGTTCAAGGTCTGGTACCCACATTCTTGTCCCAAATAGGACCTCATATGGAGTGACCCCCCCTAGAGAACTTCTTGGCAGATTATTCAAAGAGCATTGTACCCCACTAAGGTGTTTGACCCACCCGTCACCCGAACCTAATAGTCTAGCTGTTATAGACTGCTTTATGTCTCGGTTTTTCCTTTCCACAACCGAATTTCCCTCAGGATGGAATGGAGAGGAGTACCGCAATGCAACACCCAGACTGGCCATGGCTTCTTTGTAAGCCCTAGAGCTAAACGCAGGACCCTGATCAGAATGTAGCGTGCCTATTGCGTATATGCAGATAAAGACTCGCAAATCTTTTATAACAGTTCGAGCGTCAGCTGAGCGCTGAGGCCATAACCATAGGAATCTAGATTCAGTATTTGTGGGAATGCCTTTGTCCAGTAGGACGCAGGCGCGTAGATAGTCTAATGCTGTCTAACAATGGTGTCTGCACTGGGTTACCGCATTCGCAGCATGGTGTCTGGTGGCCCTCTCGCTGTAATTTACAGTCTAAGCAGTTGTTGATGAATATGTGAATTTCTGTATTCATTCCAGGCCACCAGTACGTCTCTTTTAACGTCAAAATTGTTTTAGAGATCCCTTGATGTGACAGACCCTCCCCCAAATGTGTTTCATAAATCAAGACTGCTCTACGTTCCATGTTTGGGATTACCCTATCCCCCACTTCAGGGATTTGAGCAAAAGGAACGTTGTTTGCATCAATTACATAAGAGTACTTGAGTGGAAACTTTTTTGGTAACGCTGCACTGCTGCCTTTGCTTGAAGCATTGACAGCCAACATTATCTCACCGTCTATTTTCGTTTTGGAACGAGTGATCGCAGCTACGGAAGCCATCTGCACAGCCCCCTTTGCGGCTTCGTCAGCCAATGAATTCCCTGCAACGTGAACGCCATCACGTTGATGACTCAGTGTGTGGATCACGTGAGCCTTTGGTAGTTCGTTTTTCAACTGAACTACTTGTTCCCAAAGCATTTTGTGCTTTATTGTGCCACCTTTCGCATCTTTGAAACCATTTTCAAGCCAGTTTTGTATATAGTCATTATACGACTGAACACAGTAAAAGGAATCGCACACTATTAGTGTGGGGAATTCTCGATCTGTACTTTCAAGTGCCAGTTTGAATGCTTGTAGTTCAGTTCGCTGAGCTGTACAATCCCCTAGAGATTGTGTTTTAGTGACCATAGGTCTGAAGATGCCATTTCGCATGCGACCTTTAACGATTGCACACGCAGCACTGTAAGCTTGCTTACTCCCTATTGCGGGTTGTGCGGATCCGTCAGTGTAAATTATAAATTCGTACTGATCGAGAGGCAGAATTTCAGTAGGCAGAGGACATTCATGTTCATATTGCAGGAATGCTTGTGTTTTTAAATCTGGATCAAAAACATATTCAACATCTGTTGCAGCAAGAGAATTAACCCACTGTATCCATCTCGGATGTAATGCTTTAGCATTTGGAATGCTTGCTTTTGTGACCGCTTCTAAAGCTGGTACCGGGTTACGACAAAAATGCGTTTCCCTTGGGCTAAGGCTCTTTCTTTTGCTACAGCGGTTTGAACTGCTGTTAGAATTTTTTCAGTTGAACTGAAGCGCATTTCCGCTTGTGTGTACAAATGGGATTTGTATGCGATTGGTATTTTCTCACCCTCATTGAAGGTTAAGTAGGTGAATCCACATTGACCCGAAATTATTCGGATTACCAAATTGCGTTGACTTACGCGTGTTTGTAAGTGATTTGTTGCTAACATGTTAGCCTGGAGTGAACGCAAGATTTCTGTGTGTTCCTGTGTCCAGTTTCTGATCGAAAAATCAGGTTTGATTAATGCGTAGAGAGGTTTAACCCTTTCTGCGTAATTTAGAATGTATGTTCTTCCAAAATTTAGGAAACCCAGGATGGATTGTAAGTTTTTTAGCGTTTTTGGAGGTTGGAGCAGCGCACATTTTTCTAAAAAGTTAGCTGCCAAGCTCTTGCCTTCACTTGAAAGCTCATATCCTAGAAATAGGACATTGAGATGGGCAATTCGGGACTTTTTAAAGTTGAACTTGTAGCCCTCAGCGGCGAAACCCAGTATAATGGTGCTCACCCTGTTCAAGTGTTTTTTCAGGTCATCGTCTGTCAGATAGATGTCATCGACACAGGACAATGCCTCATTGTCATAAATTTGTAGTAACTCCGTTACCCTCGCTGAGAATAAACCTGGGCTGTTCTTGAACCCTTGTGGGAGTCGACAAAAGTGACGCTGGGTCCCCATTATGGAGAATGCTCTTAAGTACCTGCTTTCAGGTGCTATGTTTTGACAAAAGAAACCATTTGAGATGTCTAATGTTGTTTTATATTTTTTACGCACAATGTTATTCATTAATGCTGTGCTATGTGCATTTTGCACTGCAAAAGTTTTAGAACAAGTGTTTAGGTGTCTGTAGTCCAAAACTAGACGATATGTATTGTCTGGATTGGAGACAGGAAACAAAGGATTGTTCATTGAGGAGGTGCATGTTTCAATCACCCCTTGATATTCAAGTTGATCTAAGATCTCCCTGACCTGTTTTTAGCTTCTTGCTTTATTGGGTACTGCCGTTGTGCAGTTGGTTCATGTTTCAGATGTATTTTATGTTGAGGTGAGTCCTCATCCCATCCTACATGATTTTTATATAATGCTGGGGCCTGGGCCACTGCCCATTTCCTGGTATATGTATATTTTAGGTGAATTGGAATATGGTTGGAGAAGGCAGGCATAATAATGTCCTCGCCGTGTGGGCACTCCCTGACAAATTGTGGTGGCCAGTCCCTTTCTGCTAGAAGTATGTCATAGCCCTTTGATAGTCTTTCCCAAAAAAGTGCTTTCACCTGTCTAGGTTTGTCTCCCTCCATCCGGAGTGTTATTTCATATAACTTTTGTGGAGTACTAACCCTGGTGTCTACAGTCTCAACTGTGATGTACTCATTCAAGTCCACTATCTCCAGAAGTTCCTTCAGGTTCTGGCGAACTATTGTGACTTCTGCTGCACTGTCCAGCATGGTCTGAGCCCATTCTCCGTTCTTGAGTTGTGTTCTCAGTATTCTCGGCATGTCTGATTTTCAGACCTGCTACTTTCTTTTTGGAGAATTGAGGTTTTGCTTTAGTTTTTGGAGCGTGTTTGTCGTCTTTCGATTTCACGCGTTCTTCTCTATGTTCTGATCGTACTCTTCTTTCCGAAGTCTGTGATGAGATCTGAAAGGGATGAGAGGAACGTGTATCAGTATCTTGATACCTGTCAGGTTTTCTCAAATTATCCCTATTCCTGAGGTTATACCTCCTTTCAGAGGGCTCCTTTTGAGGAGACCTACCTCGAGATTGAGAACGTTTCTCGTTTGATTTTTGTTTAGTAGACTTCCACTTCTTTTTAGAAGATGTAGGAGTTTGTTTTATTGAGTCCTTCTCAGGACTTTCAGATAACTTCGGCTTCACTGGTCTTCCACCCAAACTATCTCTGCCTAATTCTGCATAAGATTGTTCTATTATTCTGGGTAGCTCTGTTTGATGTTCTGTAACATCAAATTCCCTTAATTTTTGGCGGATCGCCACTGCTGCTGCCTCCCCTTTAATATTTGATAATATTATTGTTGAGACCTGGTCGAAATTTTTCAGTAATTTCATACCTAAATTTAGAGCAGGCTCTGCCTCGTATTCGTTTTGAATTTGTTTTAGGACATCAGGTATTACCGCAATTGACGGAATGCCATGTGTTTTAGTATAGATGGCAGCAAAGACTGAGCCCCAAGTGGTGCAGTCTTCCAGTTGTGGTGTGATCCCCATTGGTAAACTGATTGTTAGGATTCTGTGTTTCTCATACGGGCTAGTATTTGGAAATACTGCTTCGATTTGAGTAATTTTTTGAGCTATCCAGAATGGAATTTGCTCACGTTTTGTGGGCATTTTACCCATGACTGCGTATAGAGTCTGTGGTGTAATTTTTAGTGTGTTCCCCTGGTGAGGGGTTTGATTTGGAAGTGTTAATGGTGGTTGGACTGTGAAAGTCCGCATGACATATTGGACCAATTGTCTGTAGATTTTTATTAACTCTGTGAGTTGAGTAAGTAATTCCTCATCTGACATCTCTTCAATGTCAGGATGAGGTGTGTAGCCGACTAGAATCGGCCATGTTGCTCCTGGTCTACCTAGTGGACCGAGCCTAGTAATGTTTTTGTGATGTTTTAGGGCGCCTTTAAACCAGAGCTGATGCTCCTGGTATGTTAATGGAATTTCTATATCCTCGAAAGGAATGTATTCCTCTGGTGATTCATCTTCTTTGTAGAAGTGAAATGTGTGTGATATTGCATTGCATTCAGGAAATATTACCCATGAATAGAATACCTCTGTCTGAAAGGATTCATGTGCCTCTATCACGAAAACTGCTCTACCTCCTCTTGGTGGTAGGCCATGTTTTATAAGTTTTAGAGTAATGGCTCTTCTTAAGTTTGGAGCGATGTTTATGACACCCTCCTCGGTTTCATTGAAACCTGTAAAGTTAAAAACTACTGCTTGGGCTGGATCAGCCGCAGCTCCACCGTTTCCGGCGTCTTCATTCATTTTGTTTTTTGAAAAATGTAGAACAAGTTTCAAGGAAACAAAGATAAGGTGCACAATATTTTGGAACACTGTATCCTTCAACGTTGAGCAAACCAAACAGCTAATATATAGGGTACTGCCCTATGTAGCCGTGGTGGATACTTAACCCTGCCCACTCCAGACGTCTTTTGAAGTATATGGGTAGGGGTCTTGAGAGAAAAAGGCACAGCTGAGTTACTCAGTATCTAACGTTGAATTACCGCCTTACCAAACGTTGGGCGCCATGTAGTGTAGCTCCTATTTCCCTAATAGGCTCTGCGCATTGGAATAATATATCCTATAGGTTTGACATAGGACTAAGGTCAGTATGTCCCTATCGAGTATATTAAACTTAATTACTTGTGCCAGCTAGCTCAGAGGCCACTAGAAACTCCTTGACAACAAGAAGGGAGTAGTTTCTGGCAGCCGCAAGACATGACCACTGTGTTTCCCTTTAGAATCAGAACGTGTCCCAGAGTCGTGGAAACAATAGATAACTATTTCAATCAGCTCAGTCGTGCATGCTTAGTTTTCTCCAAGTTACACAGAAAGAAATAGACGGGCGTTTCAATAAAGGATTTATTGAACAGTCTTGTTTCTGGTGTAAGTAAAATGTGCTGTTACGATCACAAGACAGTATGCGAGATAAATAATGTACAGTGTGAGCAGTAGAAATAAATAATACTGCGATAGCATTATCTTTTAGTACATAAGCTGTTACATAAATAACACAGACTAAAAATGCGAGTACTCATACGATGCGTTGCTAAGCTAGTTCTACCCCAATGTGCCTAACCTAACTTAGGTGTAGGGAGAGGTATGAAGTAGGTGAAGTATTCCTTACTATGGTATACTAAGAGTATGTTAAGCCTAGTATGCCAAGAGTCCCTCTAGGTTCTAATCAGCTCCATACCTGAAGAATGAGAGAGGTTGGAATCTCTTTGCCAGACTCAAACTCCAACACCCCGCAAGGGAAGTCAGATCACTGGAAGCTGGACTCTCTGCGTGCAGGGATGACAGCGTCTTCTCAGTGCGTCAGGCCGGGAAACGGGCTCTTCTGAAGTCGAGGTCTCCTCTAGTTTACAAGGGCTAGGGAAGGTATATTTATACCTGAGAGTACCTAGGAATGTTTAGTATTGACGTGAGTCGGACAGCGAAAGACGTCATGAATGAACCCCTAAGGAATAACGGTTCATACATAATATATGAGACCTTGAAGAAATCAATAGTCCTGGACTAGGGAAACTCCCGCAGCCTAAGGGTCTGTTCTTCATGTACTCGTTGTGACGTTAGGGTGGACGGATGTCGGAGACCATGCCTGTATTTGGAGTGCATGGTTTAATGCCTAAATAAGGCCTGGGAATTTATGCCTATATAAGGGCAGGGCGAATTGTGCCTATATAAGGACATGATACTGGAAAGCCCGTTTATGGACACCCTAAGAGGAATACAACACCACCATATGCTAAGAATTGCCTCAAGTATGTCAGCACCAGTATTTTGCACTTGGGTGTCTCTTTTACACAATAATTACCTTCAGTATGCCAGGGCCAATGAGAAACTCGCAAACATCACACTACATTCTCACTCACACTCATTCTCTCACACTTACTCCCATTCATTCTCAGTCACACTCTCATTCACACTCTTACACCTCCTTACACTCATTCTTGTGCATTCTCACTTACATTCACTCAATCTAAACTTCACACACACACACACACACACACACACCCCCACTCAGTCTTGCTTGTATACTGTGTAATACAAGGGACCTCCGCTCTGCCCAATACGTCATTGCATTCCATTTTGAATTCTGCGCAACACAAGGGACCTCCATACTGCTTAGTACGTCACATACTTGCACATATGGAACTTTACACAAAACAATTTCATATCTCTTTATTATTTTCCTTATACATGTATACCTTTTCTATGTCGTTATGCATCTACCTAACGACAGTGACAGTGATCGCATCCGTCTGCTACTTCCCCTGTGCTGGGCCAGCAGCATCAGACTGTGCAGAGAAGCCTCGGAACTGTGCTTCACCGCTAACTCACCTAAGATCCTAGCTAGACTGGGGAAATTCACAGACGCCAACCGGTTTGCACTCCTCAATGTCTCAACAGGGTGATAATTGCATAGATGAAGTGCGCCCATGCTTTCTCTCTTTTTTTTTTACTTTCAGGGGCTGGAGTCAGCTGAAACTGATGATCCCAAGGGCCACAAGAACTGTTCACTGAGCCCATGTGATCTGGCGTACTGCCAGACGACTGCTTCGCTTCTTTTAATTTCTCGTACCAACTTTGTGGGCCTTCTACACAGAGGGGCCGGGACATAAAATCAGACGAGACAAAATCCACGATGCTCCCTTCTGTTAAGAATCCAGAGCCCAAAACATTAACAAGCATTTGCAATGCAATAGGTCTCACATTTACAAGAGTTTGAGCTATTGGCATTGTAAATGACAATGCCTTTTATTTATGTGTTTTTTTAAAAACAAACAAATAAAAAGCATTGTCATTTACAATGTCAATAGCTTGAACTCTCGCAAATGCGTTAGGAGAGAGCCTGTCCTGCCTTTTCCTGCCGTCAAGAACAGGCAGGACAAAGCTCTTTGAGAAAATAGTGCTCCAAGGCTGTAATTAAAGCCTATCGAGCAACAGCACACGTAAAAGGGGATGTCCTCATGGGAGGTTACAAAATGGGAAAAGGTGGTACTAAGGAGGGACTACTAAGCCTATTGACTAATGAAAAGCCACAGTTACAATGGACAATGACACAAGCCAATGAAAAACTGGGCGGAGAGAGGGAGGAGATTCACACCCATACCTTAATACAGCATGCCTTGCAGAGCAGCGCATGCGCTGCCCTGGCTGGACCTAAAAAGGAGAATGGGCCTGGTACGAAGAGTTTAAAGGACTTTCCCCCTTTTAACCTAAGGGACTCAAGAGCTCTCAGCTCGGCTTCCATGGCTGCATATGTACAATTGAAGCCCCTTGCACTTTCCTTCCCTCCCTCGCACATTCCCTGAGGCCCTGCTCACAGCACCGAAGTGACAACATTTACGAAACTTCTTTTCTTTTTTTCTCTAGGAATTTTAAACCTTGTTCACAGGGTGTTGCGCACTTTTTAGAAATATCATAGATTTCATTTTATACCTTCCTACAAGTTTTTAACAATAATTACCGGGTCCAGTGGCTCAGTGGACTAATGCGTCTACTGCAGGGGCCTGTGTTCGACCTCACGGCCACAGGTTCAAATCCTGGAGGGTCTACTCAGCCTTTCATCCATCTGAGGTCGATAAAATGAGTACCGTTGAGTAACAATAAACATCTGTTATTCAGCGCCAAGATGCCTACGGGTGAACGTGCGCTTTACAAATACATGTTATGTTACTTTACTCATGCAACATTGCAGTGCATGGTTTAATATGTAATGATTTTAAATAATCAAACATGAATAAAATGATTGATTGATTAGTATCTATGTATTTATGAGTATACTCCCACTTTAGAAAGAAAGAAAGAAAGAAAGAAAGAAAAAAAAAAAACTTGAACTCCTTCCAATGCACTACTCTGTCTCATCCTATAGCTCTCTCAATGAAGAGTCTAGAAAGGATCTTTATGAGGTTTGTGATGAGTCAGAGAGTGGAGGTAGAGGATATATTGAGAGAGTTATAGGATGAGACAGAGTAGTCCATTGGAGGGACTCACCCCAAACCACATTTTACAATTACGATCTCATATAACCCTTTCTAGACTCTTCCCTCCTCTATCCCTCATTGGCTCACCCCAAACCTCACTTTACTACAATGATCTTCCTAATAACCCTTTCTAGACTCTCCCCTCCTCTATCCCTCCTTTGACTCATCCCAAACCTCATCTAATTAATATCTCCCAAATAACACTATCTAGACTCTTCCCTCCTCTATCCTTCCTTTATCCTATTCAATCAAACTAACAGACTCACATGTCCATCGCTCAAATTAACAATTTCTATTTCCCTATACGGATCCACCACTAATCCTTTAGCATGCTACTCGCCAAAAATCGCTTCAACTCCTCGTCAGGGGTAATAAGCGCTATATAAAGACAATTACACATATAATTACTAACAGACACACACGCACACAAACATGCTTTCTCACATAAACAAACTCTCACCTGCAAGTACGCACACAACATACATATAAAGCTATTTTTCCTTTCCACGGCTGTCACCATAGGTCCCGTTCCAGCTAAGCGTTCTCCATTTTTAGGTCTCGCCTTAGACAGAGCATGCGCTGTCACTTACGAGTCTATTGTGCTTTAAAAAAAAAATCTCTAACATTTTATTTTCAAGGGCTTAGAGCTCGTCCATTACTCAGAGTACGTTTTCACCATAATTAATGAGTGGCACCATGCCTCTACAGGCCCACACTAAATCCGTCACTGTGCTGTGTGGAGTCAGTTGTGTGCGATCAGTGACCCCTCCCCCAACCTGATCTAAGTCTTCAGCCTGCCTCCTCAGACTATAACTGATCCTCAATCCACTAAGCTATCTCATCAGCAGAAGAATCCCTTGAGGACCGCAGCTTCAACATTCTAGAAATACACCCACAGGAATGTAAGAGCCAGTGTAGAAAACAAGGGATGTGGCAACGTCTAAAGTGACTGCGCTTGAAAAATACATGTTTGATACCACGCTGCTGGGCTGTCTCCCATGTGGCTGTGCTGTTGCACATGGAGTGCTGAGCCCTCGCGCCCCCAGACTAACCCCGGTAATTTGGCCTCAAGTTCGATGTTCTCTGGAACTGTCCATTTGAGACGCTTGAAATTGATGAAAACTCAGGGGGCTTGGATTTGTAACAACCACCAGGCCAGTCGCGTAGCTAGCCGTATGGCCGCCCGTGGTGGTCCCTGTGTTTGCCCCCCTCCGCGGCCGCTTGAAGAGCGGGCGGGGGTGTGCTGGCGAGATTTGACGGCAAATGCAGCCCCGCAACGGCCGCAATATAGAGGGGGGGGCGGGCGTTTGCCGCCCCCAAGACAGCAGGTAAGAGTGAGAGGAGCCCACCGCCCCAAAACTCGTGCCGCCTCGGGTGGACCGCCCCCCCCTTGCTACACCACGGCACCAGGCACCGCCCCCACGGTAACGACATGCCCTGGAACTGTACCTAATGCATTCTCTGGCCAGGTGTGGCCAGAGGCTATATAGTAAATGGGCAGAGACCGCATGAGGTCTCCTGGCTCACTATAGTTCTGTGTGTGTGTGTGTCACTGCTCCAGCACGGCGCGCTTAGGCCTAGTGCCCGAAGCGGGAGGCCCTGTTACAGGTTTGGCTGTGCCTAACGGGGATTAATTCTCGGCTCACCCGAGAGCACTATATGATTTTGGTACAGTCACACACCTTCAATTACAGCTTACTAAAACAGATATAGATGGTTTCAGTGGCTTTGGAAACATATTTAGAGGTTGACAGATCCCTGAGTGATTTTGATTGGCTCTGCTTAAAATGTTCCTGTTTACATTTTACTATGTTGTGCATTTTCTATCACCCACAGCAAGAACCTGCTGTCGACAAAAAGTGTGTTGAAATACACCTTAAAGATATTTTAATTCACCAAATCCCTTTTTAGGTCTTGCCTGAGGCCTCTACTGAGAAAGCGTAGGCTGTCTTGCTTTCAACAGCCAAAGTGCCTTCATTCATCATGCTGCTACCCGCACAGTCTGTCCAAAAACAAGCATTACCAAATCCAATAGGTCGCGCCTATGTGAGATCTATTGGTGTGGTCAATATTTTACCCAAATTGTACAGCAGCCCTCAGCTGTGCAGCATGGCTTAAAGTAAAAAACAAAAAGCAGTATGACAGTCGATGCTGGCCACGTCATAGCCCCCCCCCTTTTTTTTTTTACTTTATGCCATGTTGCACCGTGCGTACAACATGGCAGAAAAATACATTGACAAAGCTAAATAGCTCAACTATTTAGCTATGCTATTGTTTTTTTCAAATTTTTGCCATGTTGTACAGCAGCGCGGCTTCTGTGCAGCATGGTTCAAAGTAAAAGAAAATAACCAATGTGACGTGCCCAACGTGTTTGTTTTTTAAATTTTTTTTTAACTTTCAGCCACACTCCAGTCAGCATTGCTAAACCTGGCTAAAAAAATTGACAAAGCCAATAGATCTCAAATAGGCAAGACCTATTGGCTTTGTCAATGTTATTACACTAATAGTGTAGTATTCACTATTAGTATAATGAGAAATGGGGGGAAAAATAAGGAGTGCAGTGTCACCCATGTGTTCTTGGCACTGATTCTTCCAACTCTGAGACCAGGGGTTGCAAAGGCAGTGCCAGGGGCACAAGGGTCAACCCAGAGGTCTCAGCTGTGACCTCTGGAGACCCCTAAATGATGTGCATGGTCCTTGACCTATTCTGTGTGTAAGTGAAGTCTACATGGGCTTCTCACAGAGGTGTCTGTTCTGTGTGTGATCAAAGTTTGCACTGCTACTGCCAGTGCTGTACCTGTTCTGGCCCCGTGTGATGCTTGCACGGCTACTGCCAATGCTGTAACTGTTCTGGCTCTGTGTGATGCTTGCACTGCTACTGCCAGTGCAGTACCTGTTCTGGCCCTGTGTGATGCTTGCACTGCTACTGCCAGAGCTGTACCTGTTCTTTCTGTGAATGAAGCTTGTAGTGCTACTGCCAGTGCTGTACCTGTTCTGGCCCTGTGTGATGCTTGCACTGCTACTGCCAGTGCTGTACCTGTCCTTTCTCTGAATGAAGATTGTAGTGCTACTGCCAGTGCTGTACCTGTTCTGGCCCTGTGTGATGCTTGCACTGCTACTGCCAGTGCTGTACCTGTTCTTTCTCTGAATGAATATTGTAGTGCTACTGACAATGCTGTACCTGTTCTGGCTCTGTGCGACGCTTGCACTGCTACTGCCAGTGCTGTACCTGTTCTGGCTTTGTGTGACGCTTGCACTGCTACTGCCAGTGCGGTACCTGTTCTGGCTTTGTGTGACGCTTGCACTGCTACTGCCAGTGCTATATTTGTTCTTTCTCTGAATGAAGGTTGTAGTGCTACTGCCAGTGCTGTACCTGTTCTGGCTTTGTGTGACGCTTGCACTGCTACTGCCAGTGCTATATTTGTTCTTTCTCTGAATGAAGATTGTAGTGCTACTGCCAGTGCAGTACCTGTTCTGGCCCTGTGTGATGCTTGCACTGCTACTGCCATGCGGTACCTGTTCTTTCTCTGAATTAAGGTTGTAGTGCTACTGCCAGTGCTGTACCTGTTCTGGCTTTGTGTGACACTTGCACTGCTACTGCCAGTGCTATATTTGTTCTTTCTTTGAATGAAGGTTGTAGTGCTACTACCAGTGCTGTACCGGTTCTGGCCCTGTGTGACACTTGCACGGCTACTGCCAGTGCTGTACCTGTTCTGGCTTTGTGTGACGCTTGCACTGCTACTGCCAGTGCTATATTTGTTCTTTCTCTGAATGAAGGTTGTAGTGCTACTGCCAGTGCTGTACCTGTTCTGACCCTGTGTTATGCTTGCACTGTTACTGCCATGCGGTACCTGTTCTTTCTCTGAATTAAGGTTGTAGTGCTACTGCCAGTGCTGTACCTGTTCTGGCTTTGTGTGACACTTGCACTGCTACTGCCAGTGCTATATTTGTTCTTTCTTTGAATGAAGGTTGTAGTGCTACTACCAGTGCTGTACCGGTTCTGGCCCTGTGTGACACTTGCACGGCTACTGCCAGTGCTGTACCTGTTCTGGCTTTGTGTGACGCTTGCACTGCTACTGCCAGTGCTATATTTGTTCTTTCTTTGAATGAAGGTTGTAGTGCTACTACCAGTGCTGTACCGGTTCTGGCCCTGTGTGACACTTGCACGGCTACTGCCAGTGCTGTACCTGTTCTGGCTTTGTGTGACGCTTGCACTGCTACTGCCAGTGCTATATTTGTTCTTTCTTTGAATGAAGGTTGTAGTGCTACTGCCAGTGCTGTACCTGTTCTGGCTTTGTGTGACACTTGCACTGCTACTGCCAGTGCTATATTTGTTCTTTCTTTGAATGAAGGTTGTAGTGCTACTACCAGTGCTGTACCGGTTCTGGCCCTGTGTGACACTTGCACGGCTACTGCCAGTGCTGTACCTGTTCTGGCTTTGTGTGACGCTTGCACTGCTACTGCCAGTGCTATATTTGTTCTTTCTTTGAATGAAGGTTGTAGTGCTACTGCCAGTGCTGTACCTGTTCTGACCCTGTGTTATGCTTGCACTGCTACTGCCAGTGCTGTACCTGTTCTTTCTCTGAATGAAGATTGTAGTGCTACTGACAATGCTGTACCTGTTCTGGCTCTGTGCGACGCTTGCACTGCTACTGCCAGTGCTGTACCTGTTCTGGCTTTGTGTGACGCTTGCACTGCTACTGCCAGTGCGGTACCTGTTCTGGCTTTGTGTGACGCTTGCACTGCTACTGCCAGTGCTATATTTGTTCTTTCTCTGAATGAAGGTTGTAGTGCTACTGCCAGTGCAGTACCTGTTCTGGCCCTGTGTGATGCTTGCACTGCTACTGCCAGTGCGGTACCTGTTCTTTCTCTGAATTAAGGTTGTAGTGCTACTGCCAGTGCTGTACCTGTTCTGGCTTTGTGTGACGCTTGCACTGCTACTGCCAGTGCTATATTTGTTCTTTCTCTGAATGAAGATTGTAGTGCTACTGCCAGTGCAGTACCTGTTCTGGCCCTGTGTGATGCTTGCACTGCTACTGCCATGCGTTACCTGTTCTTTCTCTGAATTAAGGTTGTAGTGCTACTGCCAGTGCTGTACCTGTTCTGGCTTTGTGTGACACTTGCACTGCTACTGCCAGTGCTATATTTGTTCTTTCTTTGAATGAAGGTTGTAGTGCTACTACCAGTGCTGTACCGGTTCTGGCCCTGTGTGACACTTGCACGGCTACTGCCAGTGCTGTACCTGTTCTGGCTTTGTGTGACGCTTGCACTGCTACTGCCAGTGCTATATTTGTTCTTTCTTTGAATGAAGGTTGTAGTGCTACTGCCAGTGCTGTACCTGTTCTGGCTTTGTGTGACGCTTGCACTGCTACTGCCAGTGCTATATTTGTTCTTTCTTTGAATGAAGGTTGTAGTGCTACTGCCAGTGCAGTACCTGTTCTGGCCCTGTGTGATGCTTGCACTGCTACTGCCAGTGCTATATTTGTTCTTTCTTTGAATGAAGGTTGTAGTGCTACTGCCAGTGCGGTACCTGTTCTGGCCCTGTGTGATGCTTGCACTGCTACTGCCATGCGGTACCTGTTCTTTCTCTGAATTAAGGTTGTAGTGCTACTGCCAGTGCTGTACCTGTTCTGGCTTTGTGTGACACTTGCACTGCTACTGCCAGTGCTATATTTGTTCTTTCTTTGAATGAAGGTTGTAGTGCTACTACCAGTGCTGTACCGGTTCTGGCCCTGTGTGACACTTGCACGGCTACTGCCAGTGCTGTACCTGTTCTGGCTTTGTGTGACGCTTGCACTGCTACTGCCAGTGCTATATTTGTTCTTTCTCTGAATGAAGGTTGTAGTGCTACTGCCAGTGCTGTACCTGTTCTGGCTTTGTGTGACGCTTGCACTGCTACTGCCAGTGCTATATTTGTTCTTTCTCTGAATGAAGATTGTAGTGCTACTGCCAGTGCGGTACCTGTTCTGGCCCTGTGTGATGCTTGCACTGCTACTGCCATGCGGTACCTGTTCTTTCTCTGAATTAAGGTTGTAGTGCTACTGCCAGTGCTGTACCTGTTCTGGCTTTGTGTGACACTTGCACTGCTACTGCCAGTGCTATATTTGTTCTTTCTTTGAATGAAGGTTGTAGTGCTACTACCAGTGCTGTACCGGTTCTGGCCCTGTGTGACACTTGCACGGCTACTGCCAGTGCTGTACCTGTTCTGGCTTTGTGTGACGCTTGCACTGCTACTGCCAGTGCTATATTTGTTCTTTCTCTGAATGAAGGTTGTAGTGCTACTGCCAGTGCTGTACCTGTTCTGACCCTGTGTTATGCTTGCACTGTTACTGCCAGCGCTGTACCTTTTCTTTGCGAGAATGAAGTGTGCACTGCTACTGCCAGAGCTGTACCTGTTCTTTCTCTAAATGAAGCTTGTAATGCTACTGCCAGTGCTGTCTCCGTTCTCTGTCTGAGCGACACTTGGACTACTAGTGGCAGTGCTGTACATTTTCCTTCTTTAAGTGAATCTTACAATGCTGCTACCAGTGCTGTTCTATGTCTGAGTGAAGCTTTTATTCTGCTGACAGTGCTGACCCTATTCTGTGTGAATGAGCGAAGCATGCATTGCTACTGCTCGTGTTGTACCTGTTCTGTGTCTGAGTGAACCTTGCATGCTACTGACAGTACTGAGCCTGTTCTGTATATGAGTGAAGCTTGCACCGCCACTGCTTTACCTGTTCTGTGTCTGAGTGAAGCTTTCATGCTGCTGACAGAGCTGAGCCTGTTCTGTATATGAGTGAAGCTTGCATACTACTAACAGCGCTGAACCTGTTATGTATATGAGAGAAGCTTGCATGCTACTGACAGTGCTGAGCTGTTCTGTATATAAGTAAAGCTTGCATGCTTCTGCCCGTACTGTTCCTGCTCTGTGTCTGAGTGAACCGTGCATGCTACTGACAGTGCTGAGCCTGTTCTGTATATGAGTGAAGCTTGCATGCTTCTGACAGTGCTGAGCCTGTTCTGTATATGAGTGAAGCTTGCACTGCCACTGTCCATGCTGTACTTGTTCTGTATATGAGTGACGTTTGGACTGCCATTCTCCGTGCTGTACCTGTTCTATGTCCGAGTGAAGTTTGCATGCTAATGAGAGTGCTGAGCTTGTTCGGTATATGAGTGAAGCGTCCATGCTACGCACTGTGCTGAGCCTGACCTGTATGAGTGAAGCTTGCATGATATTGACAGTGCTGAGGCTGTTTTGTATATGAGTGAAGCTTGCACTGTCACTGTTAGTGCTGTACCTGTTTGTGTCTGAGTGAACCTTGCAAGCTACTGACAGTGCTGAGCCTGGCCTGTATATGAATGAAGCTTGCACTGGCACTCTCCGTGCTGTAGCTGTTCTGTATATGAATGAAGCTTGCACTACCACTGTTCGTGCAGTACCTGTTCTGTGTCTGAGTGAACCTTGCATGCTACTGACAGTGCTGAGCCTGTTCTGTATACGAGTGAAGCTTGCACTGACAGTGCTGTGCCTGTTCTGTGTCGCTGTGAAGCTTGCACTGTCACTGTCTGTGCTGTGCCTGTTCTGTGTCGCTGTGAAGTTTGCAATGTCACTGTCCAGGCTGTACCTGTTCTGTGTCCTTATGAAGCTTGCATGCTAATGACAGCGCTCTGCTGTACCTATCCTGCAGACGAGTGAATTTTGAACATTTGCTACTTTAGTGTAAAAAAGACAGTGCTGTGCCGGCCCTGGAGTACAAATCAACAGTATTTTAAAGAAAGCCAAGCCAGCTTCTATGAAATGGTAGGTTTTTAGGTAAGGTCTGATCATCAGCCAGACTGAAGCCTCATAATTAGATGGTGAGGAATTCTGTAAACTGAGCTACACTAACCTGTAAGAGCTGTGGTTGGTGCCTTAGTGGACTAATTCACTGAAAGCAGACATCCGTGTTTAACCTCATGATCACAGGTCGGAATCTTAGCAGGTTCACATAGCCTCTTGTCTGTGATGACTTACTACGTTCGCTCTAATTCTTAGCCCCTATTGCGAGTTAATGGTATTTACCACGTATAGTAAATACCCTACCCTATTCTGACAAACTTGTTAAGACGGCCTTAGAGAACACCTGACTGTATGTGGACTCTGCTTAACTTTCTTATGCAGCCCTCTGCTCCCTATGTGGTGAGGTTCTTGCTATACAAATGTTGAAATAAATACAACTAAAATGTGTGAAAGAAAGTGGTGCTGTGCAGTGCTGAACTGTCACGAGAAAGTTACTGCCTGATCTGGTGTAGGAGCAAAATAGAGCAAGCCTGTCTGCGCATTAATTGTGCTGTGTAGTAATGGTGGGTGTAGGAGGCTGGCTTAGTATATGGTGCTCACTTATGTAATCCTGACAACCCTTATGGCGATTTTAGTTGTCTTAGACAATCTTAGAAAGCTCTCTAAGTGGTAGCTGTGGAGAGCAGCCTTCAGGTTTAGTTCAGAAGGAGTGTAAAGCAGCTTGTTTTACCAGTACTTAATCTTATGGTATGAGTTAAGTGAAAAAGAACCACACAGTGTACTTATAAAAAATAGGTATTTATTATTAACACTCACTAACACATTGCAGTATTTCCTACTCGGAGATATAAACACAATACACACAATACTTTGTCAATAGAATACATAAGCAGCACAAATACACAATGGTCTCCAGGGGGAGACCAAACCATATACTAAAGTAGTGGAATGCGAATCACGACTTAAGTCAAGAATGGACCCAGAAGATGTAGAAGAGTCGGGGACCCAAGGAACGACCCAAGGTGAGTATCTAGGATCCCCACGGAGGCCATGTGCAGAGTTGGAACATGACTGCGTGCTCAATAGAAGTCAATGAGTAAGTCGCGGTTGCAATTTTAAAGAAGAAGGACCCTTCCCAGCGGGCCCTGAAGAAACCCCTTGGAAGGTTGGAGAGTCACCCCACCAGTGAATACCCCAGGAACCAGGATACCTACACCAGGAAAGCCAGGTGCATGGGTGCGAAGTGACGTCGGAAACCGCTGTAGACCACAATGGAGGACTTCAGAAAAGATGCCGCTGGCGAAGAAGGTGAAAGTGTCCGGCGGAACCCAAAGTTGGATTCAAGATGAGAGGTACTTGCAAGCAAAGGGGACAGAGTCTATGCCACTCAGGAGTGACCAGGAGGCACGGACGACCAATTCCCACCGATGTTGGTAGATTCAGGTGGGCTGACGGTGCCCTTGAAGTTGCAGCTGTATGGACCAGGCGATGCAGAGGAAGACCAGGAGCCGTGCACGAGCTGTCCCACGTCGGATGTCGAGAGCCAAGAGGTCCGTGTCCGGCAGGCGCACCAACAAGCCTTGGAGGTGGCAAACAATGTAGTCATCGAGAAAGGTGCAGTGTCGGACCAACAAAGTCCAAGTGACTCACCACGAGCAGGTAAGTCAGAGCAGGCCTCGATCAAGCAGGGGAGACCACTGGAGCCAAAGAAGACCCTCAAGAGGACCCACGGGCCGAAGGCACAGGAGTCGCAAGAGGACCTAGAGCAGCTCACCAAAGGATGAAGGCCCACGGTGCAAAGGATGTGGTGCAGGCAAAGATCTTGGCTGCAGGAGATGCTTGAGACTGTAGCTTCTTGGAGCCCAAAGTTCTCTGGAGGAGAGAGTCAACAAGCCTTGGCAACGGCAAGCCAACACCAGGCATAGGTGTACTGCTCCAGCAGTTCCGACGAGAGATACTGGCTTCAAACTTGCTAGGAAGACAGTGCAGGCCTCGAGGGAGTTGCAGAATCACCACCTGTGTTGCTGAACCTTTTGGAGTCCGTAGGAGCTCAGGAAGAGCAGATCGGTCAGCTTCGTTGCAGTGCCTGCAGATGCAGGGGAGTGACTCCTTCACTCCAAGAGAGATTCCTTCAGGTGTCTTGGATGTCCACAGGCCTTGTGAAGAAGCTGTATGGAATACAGGCACCAACGATGCAGCAGACTTGCAGGACGACGAGACCCGGAGCAGCAGGAGTCTTTCCAGTTGCAGTCTTGGTTCCCAAAACGAAGTTCAGCGAAGTCCAAAGTGCCCATACGGTTGAAGTGGTATTGGATCTGAATCTTGTCCCACGACGAATCTATGGACCCAACCACAGGTAAGCCCTTAAGTACCCTAAGGAAAGGGTCGGGATGATTCAGGGGACCCTCCCAGGGGAGGGGCTGGACAGTGGGGAGGATACTCCCATGTCCTTTGTCCAGTTTTGCACCAGAGCGGGAGCCAATGGCTCCCTGAACTGGTTTCAACTGGAGTATGCAAGGAGGGCACCTAATGTGCCTTTCAAAGCAGTCTAGTGGTGCTGGCAAGCGCCCCCACCCTGTCCCAATACACTAAGTCCTGTCTGGGAGGTGGTCACACCTCCCTGTGACAGGAAACCTATGGTCTTGCCTTCCCCTGCTCGAGCTTGGCTCAGTAGCAGGAGGTCAGAATCGTGTCCCTGGTTGGCAGCAGCTATAGTTTGCTTTCTGGGTCTAGAAGACTGGTACCTGAAGCACTGTGGGCCTCCCGGAGGAGCTTTACAGTGCTGGTGGTATGATTCCAACATGTTTGATACCAAACACGACAAGGTTCGTTATAGCCAGTTTAGAGATAGCCATTGAGTAATGACGCATGTCCACTCTATGTATCTTAATGGCTGATGCACTTAAAACCCAGGAGAATGGACTCCGAAGGTTGTAGGGGTGTCCTGCTCATGCACGGGCACCCTCACACTTAGAACTGAGCACCCTGACTTCAGGATTTAAAGGCCTGCCTTAGGGGTGATTTATAGGTTTTAAGTGCAGTGACCTCAGATATAAGGAAACTTATATCTGTCGTAAGTGGTGCTTCCACCAGCTTACTTAGGCTGCATTGGCAGTCACAATTTGAGCGGACTCTCATGGGTGGCATATTACATGCTTCAGCCCATGGGAGACCCCTGGGGTACCTATGCCCTGGGTAACTTAGAACCATATACTAGGGACTTGCACTGGTACACCAATAGCCAATCTGGAGTGAACTGAAGTACTCACCATATCCAATTTAGGGAAGAAGCACAGAGACTGGGGTCCTGATTAGCAGGATCCCAGTCAGCCTAGTCAGTAAAACATAATGACACCAGCAAAAAGTGGGGGTGACCATGAAAGCAGATCCTACTTTTCTACAGTGGGCACCCCAATCCATGTTATTGGAAGCACTGTTTCCAATCCTCCATTTTAATGTGGTCATCTAATGTATTCTGAGTGTTGTAGTCTTTTCTTCCATTGAGCTAATAAGCCTAACCCACCTGATAACAATGATTTGAAGGTTAAAACCCAGGACTTGAAACTATGTTTGTGATGATGTGGAGTGAGGTTGTCCACATATGCACATTCTGAGCAGATCAAGTGCATTGTGATCCCATCTGACCATGGCTCAGTGTTTAGAGCGCGTTTGGCAGTACAGGCCATGGTGTACCCAGCAAACACACTGGTGGGCTGGAGGGTTTGAGGTGGCCTTCTGGACTGGATGGGCTGAAGGATCACCACTGCTTAAAACATGTCCTGAGTGGGTGACACACAATTATCCTATAGCCACATAAATGATTAGTGGATGTGGAGAAATATTGATCCTGGGTACTGTGTAAGGCTATGAAGTATTGGAATAGTTCTTGATATGCTCTATAGAACTGCATTTCAATCATATGATATTTTATTTAATATATTTGCCTGCCTGTAAACTGAACTATCTGGACCCCATTCATAAATAACCATGGGGGTAGGGAAGGGGTGTCCAAGCCCTGCTGAAGTAAATTGGAATTGCTCACACAACTTGCTTGTGGTAATACATAGCTGCCACATTTCAGAGTGCTCATGTGTGACATTTCCATGGCTTCAGCGTGTGTATGAGTGACATTCCATTGCCAAATCTGTGACATGTCAAGTGACATGTTAACACAAACAAACCAAACTATGAAGTCTATTTATACAGACAAACAGCATAAATTACCCCCTTTTGATCAGTATGAAGCTCTGGAAAAGCCCTGTTTAGTAGCTAAATTACACAATGTGAAATCTCAGCTTCCCCAAATGGTGTGATCCTAAGAAAATATTTTATTTCAGTGTTCCTCCTTTTTTTATTCATGATCACATATTCGAGTGCCTTCAAATATGTGAGTTCATGATATGCGCTGTACAAAAACATTCTTGTGTTTTATTTAATGGAATATAATTTTGCTCCATCTATAATAACATCTAGGCCACTTACAGAGTGCACATGAGAAGTCTCCTCTCCAAGTATTACTTTTGTGATTGCTGGAGGACGAGTTTGACAAAGAATCCTAGGATTGTAGCAGCCATCCAAGTGGCAGAGCACTAGTTCCTCATGTGCACAATGGCCAAAGGAGTCTGAAATGCTTATGACGTCCTACAGCCTGTGCCAGGTAGCAATAAAGTGAGGAGGGAGAAGTTGTGCCAAAATACCCCCAGCACCAAATGTGTCATGACAAGGTGTCAGTATATCCATGAGAACCTCTCCTTCTCTCGACCTGGGAGGTGCTGACAGTGTACCCAGCAGCTGCTGAGCTGAATCGCAGCTGACACTGAGAATGCCACCGTCGTGCTAAGAAAGCCTCAAGCAATTCCGAGGGGCAGAGAGGAGCTGTAAATGCGTGACAATGCATTTCAACGTGGCGATGCTGGAGCCGGCATTGAAATGTGTTAGTGTCACTTGTGATGAGTGGCACTTGGCAGGGCTGGTAACATGGGGTTGGCTCTAAAGGGTTTTGAAGTGCTGTTTTTTGTTCCAAGCCCATCCTTTTTCATGGACATGTTGATCTTTGTAAAGGCACTCTGCATTGGCCATGGTGTTATTTACAGAGAACTGAGCTGTGAAAGGTGCCTAAGGAGAGCAGAGCTCACTTCCTGTGCTCTGTTTGTACAACCACTTCTGCAATGTTTTTACTTCCCTGTCTTGTTATCTCCGCCATCTTTTTGCATCCCGCCTCTTCCCAGCCCTTCCCGTTTTCTCTAACAGAGAACACGCCCATGTCCCAGTATGGTTTTTTTCCACAGCCTTGTGTTAAGTTTCGTGCCTTACTATCGTTTGTATTATTTCATTGTTCTTTTGGAATCTAGAGTCTTAACAGTTCTGGGATTCTCGTTGACCGGAGTCAAAGTGCTCTGTTGACATTGTATTTGGTATGATACAAACGTACAAGAAATGGACCAACGATTCTTCCCTGCTACATGGAGTCCCAATGAGACAGAAGGCACGTGGGTTCTCGCAAGCCTTTGTCCACAATATGGCGGTACATGGAGACAAAGGACTCTGGCCCACTGAACTCATCTCCAGTCCTTCTATGTTATAACTAGGGCTCCCTGTTTTATGGTATTTATTTTTTGACATTTCCGTCTGTATTTATCCATATTTATTTTTTATCGAGTTTATCTGTATTTATCCATATTTATTTTGTGCTTAGTGTAAAAAATGATGCTGTAAAGGGTATTTTTCCACTTTTATTTAACTGACAAATGTTTGAATGTCCAGTGAATTTTAGCTGTTTACAGTACCCTACAGTCATTTGAAACCATTTGCATTGTAGAACAGCTTAGGCAGCTGTACTGCTGCAGTTATTACAGCTTCATTAGAAAATCTTTTTCATTTGTTTAGCTTCCCTGCCTGTCAATCTGAACAACTATTGACCTAGCACTCGTGATTGACAGTGGTGAGTATCGTCCAAAAGAAAACCTATTTTCCATATTTATACATATTTAAAAATAAATACAGACAGGAAAATAGTTTGTTTATTGTCCGTATTTATCTGTAAAAATCAGTAAAAATGGAAAACTGGGAGCATTAGTTATAATTATCATACACAGCTCCAAAGCCTGAAGTTAACCATGTGCCTCTATAGTACAGTCAGCAGTGAAAGAAGGGTCTTGGGGTCCTTCAAGCATGTCCCATTTCATTTTGCAGCCTGTGCCAAAAGAACACATTTTAAGGACATTGATCTAAGATGTTTGCTGTTTTGCCTCCCCCGTGCAACCAGACATTTTGCCACCTCTTGTTTGGTCAAAGTAGGGCCACATTTACAACTTTAAGGGCATCTTAGATATTTGGTAATTTTATTTTGACCGTCTTCTTATTTTTGCCTTGTTGTTGCTCTTGGTTGAGTGTGTTTCTTAGAGCTTGGAATAGAATGAACGTCTGGACTCAATGATTCCTATGGGGTGGGGTCAGGTATCTAGGACTTATGAGTTCATCAGTGAAGTGTGTTAATTGTGAAATAAGTTGTGCATGCAGCCTCGCCCACAATACTGACCTGGTGTTCTTGCTGTCTATCGGGTGTTGATGGTTCTGATAACTCAATGGAAACTTAACAAGGCTAGTGGTGATACCACCCAGCGCACACTTCTGCAGTTCAATTCCTGTCTGCCGGTTCACAGAGCAAGGGCCATGACAACATCTTTCTATCTCCTGTCCCACAGTGTCCCTCCTCAGGGTTTCATGCTACTCTTTTTTCACTCCACTGATAGGTGTTTTTGCTGCAGCGTTCCTCTCCCATAGTTCTCTTTGCTCAATCCAGCAGGCTGACCTTCCACCTCCACATGATCTTACTAGATGAGTGTCTCCTGGTTCTTCTTAGACAGACCTGTTCATCATTATATGTTCTGCCTCTCTCTGCCTCTATTTTCCCTTCAAATTTGTTGTTTGCAGGCCTGGACTGGGGCCAAAGCCATTCTGAAGACCAAGGGGTACTGGGTTGCCGTCCCTCCATACAAGTTACACTTATTGTTTCTCTTTTCTGGTTTTTCGAATGATGGATCGATGGCTGATAGGGGAGTTTGGTGTTCAGATGAGGAATGTCATGGAGACCCTTAGGGTGACAAATCTTCACAGCTTGTTTTGCCAGCTGGGTATCTTGTGCTTTGATGATTGCACTTGCCTTTGTCAAGAAGAAGCCACAATAAGAAGAAAGATCAAAACAGACTGGAAATTGGTTATAAGGAGGTTGCATTGGACCCTACCATTCCCTTTTGTGGCTGATTTGAGACTCTGTTTTGGCTTCCATTTCCACCCCAAATCTTAGTGTGTTTCTGGCATTGTTGAATATTTCATATGTGCTTGGATCTGTTTGCTCTTTTCAGCACTATTCCTTGAAAAACTGCCTTCTTGGAATGGTAGCACCCAACTGTCAATGACAGTGTATTTTGTAAAACTATGAATCCTATGAAATTTAGCCTCTAACTTTAGTATGTAATAACCGTGCATCTACAAATGAAGCAATTATTCGGCATGTATAGCTGTGTTGCTCCTCATTGAACTGTCTAGGATAATTAGCACCTAAATAATGCCGTGGAGATGAATGGGACCAGCATGGTGGATCATTGAAAGATGCTTGATTGTTGGATGAAGATATCTCAGTGGACTTTCTGGGAAACCCCAAAAAAGACTTTATTGTCCACATTAACTGCCCAATTGTCCCTAAGCGTTATTAGCCTACAGTTGACTTCTCATGACACTACAGATCAAAGACATCCAAGTGTCTCATTCACCATTATTCTCAGTTATCATCAAATTGAAATAATCTGAATAATTTCTGTGTACCTACTCAGCCCATAATGAACCATAGTTTAAATGAGCAAAGAAATGTAAATAATTTAATTTAGGAACCTCTGCTAAAACGACAGCTGATGCCGTATATACATACACACAAACTTTACCCCTCATAATTTGCGCTACATGTGATATCAGAATTGTACATCAAATTTTCAATTAGCTTGGTTGAAATGATCATTATCTCACTATGCAGTATAAATTATCGGACCGCGAGGACAATCCTTTGCTTATGCGAAAGAAAAACTGTGAAACTTTGCAATCTCCAAAAAGAGAGAAATCGTAACTTTGCAAATCTTTCCTGTCAAACAAAAATCTTTGCCCACACTTTGTCCCTACTGGACCTTTTATTTTTTCCATCGCCACAGCAAAAACTATCTGAAAAGCAAAGAAACCCTTAGTGACAATTTAGATTCCGGGCCTGGCTGAACTCTGTGCTGGCTATCAGTACCCCCCAAAACGAACAGACGGGTTGAGCCAGGGTGTTGTTTAACTGTATTCATGCCTTCTTTTGTCTTCCTTGCTTGCGGCAACCACCAGCATATAAGACTATGACCCAGGAATTTACTCAATAGCTCTTTAGACTCTGGAATGGTCTCTCCGAGCTCAAAACCTCCTTCATGACACCACTCATCAAAAACCAGAACCTCCATTTTTCTGATCCTAACTGACTGAACGAACTGCCTTCTCCCAGATCTTCAACTTTAATGAAGGAAATATTCAACTCTAGGACAACTAGTCTGGTTTTTATCCAGGCACAGGCACTGAATCTGCCTTCATTTCCATTTGGGATAATCTGAAATTGACAGTGACAAAAAGGGAATAGTAACATTACTATTGCTGGACCTCTCAGTTGATTTTGACACTGTCTGCCACCAGATTTACAGAGATTAATAGAGCTAGGCATGCATAGAAGAATTCTAAGCTGCACTTCCTCCTAGCTGCAAAGCAGTAAAAGTATTGTCTGACTACTTTGGTTCACTTCAACTCCTATCTACACACTGTGGCATTTCCAAGATTTTGTCTTCTCTCCTTTCCTGTTCAGCCTCCCCCCTAGCTTCCATACCAGACCTGATCAGTCCTTTCAAACTAACATGCTCCACTTGCACAGAAGGCACACATATAATACTAAAATTAGAAAACCCTGAAGCCCTAGTGTCATCAAGACTTGACTAGTGTCTGTGTGCTATTGATGAAGGATCACTGACATAATACCGGAATCAACAATATTGTGAAACAGAAACATCGTGACAAAAATATTGTTGACAAGAATATCGATTTCCTATCGCTCTAATGGTAAGTACAAAAATATAGAAAAAAAATATTGTTTCAAGATAATATCATTAAAAAAACATACAAAAAGTTTGTTTATAAATATATATAGTTTAAATTTGTAACTCCTAAATATTTTAATATATACCATTAATATAATGTTAATTAAGTAAATATCACTAATATTTAATACTATATATATATATATTTATATAAACACACACACATATGTATGTTTTTATATATATATATATGATGAAACACAATTATAAAAAATATATATTTGACATTATATACTTTTTTTGTTTAATTCTTTACATTACTACTATGAAAAGCACATTATACATCATATCTATCTATCTATCTATACATATATTTTACATGAAACAGAAAAAATATTAACAATTTAATTCCAACATATTAAATAAATTACTAAACAAATAAAATAAAAAAACACATTTACAAAAAATATTATAAAAATTTCAAAACGAATCAAAATATAAGCAAAAACTATTAAATTAAAATTATAGACAAATATTGATAAAAAATACATTTAACCAATATTAGGAAATGTATTGGAGTCTGGGAATAATAGATATACTATTCCCACTCCAGTCTGTGCAACAGTAGGGAAAGCGTTGGACTTCGGAGGGGTTAAATTTACTATTCCTACTCCAGTCTATGCTACAGTAGGAAAAGCGTTGGATTACGGAGGGGTTACATTTACAATTCCCACCCCAGTCTTTTCAACAGTAGGGAAAGCGTTGGACTTTGCAGCGGTAACATTTGCAATATCTACTCCAGTCTGTGCAACAATAGGGAAAGCGGTGGACTTTGGAAGGGTTACATTTACTATTACCACTCCAGTCTAAGTAACAGCAGAAAAAACACTGGACTTCAGCTGGGTTAAATCTACTATTTCCACTCCAGTTTATGCTACAGTAGGAAAAGCGTTGGACTTCGAATGGGTTAAATTTACTATTCCCACTCCAGTCTGGGCAACAGTAGGGAAAACGTTGGACTTTGGAGAGGTAAGATTTACTATTCCCACTCCAGTCTGTGCAACAGTAGCTAAAAGCAACGGACCTTAGAGGGGTTACATTTACTATTCCAACTCCAGTCTGTGCAACAGTTGGGAAAGTGTTGCACTTCAAAGGGGTTAAATTTACTATTCCCTCTCCAGTCTGTGCAGCAGTAGGGAAGTGTTGGACTTCGGAGGGGTTACATTTACTATTCCCACTCCAGTCTGTGCAACAGTAGGAAAAGCGTTGGACTTTGAAGGGATTACATTTATTATTCCCGCTCCAGTCTATGTTACACTAGGAAAAGCGTTGGATTTCAGAACGGTTACATTTACTATTACCACTACAGTCTAAGCAACAGCAGAGAAAACGTTGGACTTCAGAGGGTTTAAATTTACTATTCCCACTCCAGTCTGTGCAACAGTAGGGAAAGCGTTGGACTTCGGAAGGGTTACATTTACTAGAATCAGTTCCCACTCCAGTCTGTGCAACGGTAGGGAAATCATTGGACTTCTGAGGGGCAAGATTTACTTTTCTCACTCCAGTCTGTGCAACAGTAGGGAAAGCGTTGGACTTCAGAGGGGTTACATTTACTATTCCCACTCCAGTCTAAGCAACAGTAGGTAAACTACTTCACTTCAAACACATTACATATTTGAATAACCTTATTAATTTAGAAAAAAATATAAAACTAAATATAAACATCATTACTTAACATAAAATTTAAAAATAATATAAACAACAATTATCCAATTTACAAAATTCACAAACAATTTAATTAGTACTTTTCAATTAAAATATTGGTTATTTAATTATTACTTAATTAACTTTCCACCCCATACAACCAGCAACCCACACCTAAAATATAATGAAAATAAATAAGTGGAACAATTTACATAATTGATAATCAATTACATAATTAATTAACAATCACTAGTTAATTAATAATTACCTAATTAACTTCCCACCCTACAAAGCCAGCTGCGCATCTATTATATAACAAAAATGTATAATTATTACATAATTTACATAATTATTCATCAATCGAATATCTAATTATACATTAATAATAATTACTTTTTAATTATTATTTAATTAACGTCCCACCCTATACTCCTACAAACTTAGCAAACCACAACTAAAATAAACCAGTAGTACATAATGTACTTAATTAATAATCAATTCAATAATTAATTATAGATTATTACTTAACTTCCCACCCTATTCCCCAACAAACCCAGCAGCTTGCACCTAAATTATTTCTAAAATATGATTATTACTCAATTTACATAATTAATCAATTAAATAATTAATAATAAATTATAAATTCATTGGTAATTAATTACTTAATTAACTTCCCACTCTATAGACCTACAAACGTAGGAACCTGCACTTAAAATATACATATAATAAATCAATTTATACATAATATACATAATAAATATCAATCACATACTTACTTAAAAATAATTATTAGTTAATTAACTTCCCACCCTAGCCCCCTGCCACCCTAAAAACCCACTATGACACTATAAATTACTATTAGCAATTAAATTAAAAATTCTAAATCACCTAACGTTACAAGCTATATTTAAAATTGTTTTATAACAATTATACAAACAATAATAACACATAAAATTAACATATAAACTAAAACAAATTAATTGAAAATCGATATTCTTTACAACTATATTATTGAAAACGATATTTACTACAACGATATTTTTAACAACGATATTAGTTACCTGAAAACAATATTCTTGACAATTATATTTCTGCATCACTATATTTTTGTATCACAATATTTTTTTTCCAATATTTCTGTCTCCATATATTTACAACTCAATATTTTGTCCAAATACCATTGATGAATGGATGGTGAACAACCATCTTAAACTCAATTTCTCCAAATTTACCATCATGACCTCTGGACAGTGGTGGAATAACCATCCTACAACCTTTCAGCCAAAGGAATTAGAGACATCAGTATCAAAATCAAAAAAGGTAAGAAGCGGGAACAAATACCTCACCGCTCAAGTAAGTGAAGTCTCAAGAAGTGTCATCTGACGATGCAAATACCCAGACACATCTTCTCACACCTGGGGTACCTGCAGAAACTAGAGGTCATTCTCACCCTTGTGAAGTTGTGTGTAGTTTATCCTAATGGCCTGTCTATTTGAGCACCCTTTTTCTTACCTTTTAAGCTCAAAACACTGCATTAAGTCAGCTTCCACTCATTCATCCTTGAAGGTATCACACCAGGCCTTCAGGCACTTTATAGACTACCTGTGGCCAGACACTCTGCCTTCATTTCTCTGTGCATAGTCCACATGGTCACTCGAGGGAATGGTCCATTGTTCCACCAAACAAAATTCAAATACATCTCCTAGAACAGTACACTATGTACGACAGTAGTCCCTCTCCTGTCCTTTCGCTCCAACGATAAACAAAATTGGTGGAAAATCATTCTTAGTACAGGCTCCAAAACTTTGGAATCCACCACCTGCTAAGCTAAGAAATGTGCAATATGTTTTGGAGTTCATAATAGGATAAAGACCAAGCTCTTTCCAAGCTGAGAATGCAGGAACATTATGATGGCCTGACTCGACAAGAACTGAATAAACACAAGATTGGCCCCTTAAATGACATAGGAACACTCAAGAGGGTACTTACTAGTAGCGGCTGCTACCGGATGGGAGTGGTAGGGCGGGGAGGGAGAATGAAAAAGATTTTTTTTTTAAAACCACACACTTACCTGGCTATGGCCGGCAAGTCTGCCGCATCCTCTCCTCCGTCCTCTTCATCTCCAGCCGCCGCCGCCTTTCTCCCATTCTCTTCATCTTGAGTCTGGCAGTAGGAAGCACCCGGGCTCCCAGGCTCCCCACAGCCAATCAAAATGCTGCAATGCAGCGTTGTGATTGGTCTGAGTGCCATGGTTCGGTGCCCAGACAGGCAGTGAGAGCTGAGCAGGTTCTCCACCCAAGCTATAATGCAGCCTGGGTGGAGAACATGCAAAGTGCGCATGAGGCTTTGGCCGGCCCGAGACGGCCGGCCATAGCGTCATGTGCACTTACACAGTGTGACCACCACTCCTCCCCCTGCAGTGCTCTGGCGTCATGGAGCCCAGCTCCGCCCGCACCTAACCAATTGAGCCACTGCAGTAGGAAAAATAAAATGATAACGCTGCGTTATTATAATTTTATTTTTCCTTCTTGTACTGCTCGGAGAGCAGTGGGGCGATGCTCCTCCGCCTTAGCAGAGGAGCTGCCGCTGGCACTTACCCTAGGCAACTTTAATTAGCTCATCCTGTGAACTAATTACACTAAACTGTTCCATTAATGCATTTTCCAGCTGTTTCGAATCATTGCAGGCCGGGGTCTGCTTCTTACTTGCTCCTCAGTGGTCCCCAAAGAGCATTATACAGTGGTAATCAGTACTAGCGGCGAGGAGCACATGCATGCATTTAACCACTCCTTATCTTCACTGAACTAATTCTACTTCATTCAAAAGCTGCCATATTTCCAAGGCATAAACGGGACTGATCACTGTGTCTCTGATTGGAAAGTTTAAAGTATTTTTAGTCTGTTGCATGGGTTGGTCCATCCCCACGGATCTTACTCTCATTCTCCAAACTGTATGGGATTATAATGTGCATTTGGGCTTGGTTCCTGCATTCCAACACAGGAAGTGGACTGCCCAATTGCCCTCACCTATTCCTCCAGATTATTAAGAACATCTGTCTTCACTGCTACATCCAAAACACGAGGAGGGTTGCATTGCCTTTGCCCAGAAGGGTGCTATGGGGACCTTTTGAATAATTTGTAAGCAGTATTAAGCCCTGCGACCTAAGACAGAAATTATAGAACCAGTTGGATAACTCCTGTGCAACACCAACATGCTTCCCAAAAAGACCACAGTGCAAATCACTGGCTGCTGCTTCATGGATGAGGCAAGTTCTAAGAGCCAAATGATTCTGTTGTGCCCAAAGTCATGAAGCAAGCACAATGGCCGAGCTTCAAGTGGGGTGGCTCCTGCCAGGTCCGAGACACAGCAGTCATTAAAACTAACTTTGAAATAGGCACTTTTCAGGCCCTATATTCATGTCCTTAATTTTACTGGCAAAAACTTATCGTCTTCGGAGAGCGGTAATGCACGCGACCCAAGATGGCGGCCGTGGCATGAGGTCATAGTCACCTGCTGTTTCCGACACCATTTTTATGCCGAATCGCACCAAAGTATTGAGTTTTCTGCAGTACAGACCTCTCCAAGTCCTGGGCTCCAGTTTGTGATCTTTTGTTTGTTGGTGTAGCTTCTCCACAGCAGAAGTTCTTCCTCTGCATTTCCTCTCACGTGACTCTGTGAGGGGAGGCCGGTTTTCCTGAGGAGAGGTGAGAGGTGAAACATTCCTTCCATTCTATTAAAGGTGCTCTGCCAAAAAAGCACAACTTTCTTCTTATTTTAATTTGGTCACATTCCAAAAAAGGAGCACCTTTAGTTCATTTACAAGCTTATCTTTAAATGCTTTGCTGTGGTGTGCCTGGCTTCTGTTGTTCACATTAGTGGGGCAGACCGTTTTAAGGATACATGTTAGACTTTTTACCTGTGGCGGCTGACATGTACCGAGGGTGGTGAGGCAGGGATGTAAAAATTTTTTTTTTTTAAATAAAACACTTACCTTGAGGCATGACGCGACATCCTCCTCCACCGGTCATCTCTCTTTCAGGCAGGCTCCAACACGGGGCCCGGAAATTGCACTGACCAATCCTGGCGCTGCTCTCACCAGCATGAGAGCCACGCCAGGATTGGAGCGAGCGGGTCACTCAGCGCTCTCAAGAGCACTGGAGGCCTGTGCTTTCTCTAACCTAGCTCTCTAAGACAGCTAAGTTATAGAGAAGTTTAAAATGCGCATTTCAAAGCGCACAGCTCCCTACTGCCACTCAGCAGCACTGGCCCTGCCCCGTTCTATCACTCAGTCAGGACAGGTCGGTTGTTGAAAATTAAAATGGTAATAAATAAACTTTATTACCATTTTATTTTTCAGCTCTGGCCTGTGGAGCGACGCTCTTCCGCTCAAACGGAGGAGCCGCCCCTGCAGTTTTTACAGTCTTAGAAACTCTTCCAGTTTTTTCTGCTTCTGAATTTTAATATTTGGAACATCCTATTCTGTGACCAGTTATCATTACTAATTTAAAAGTATGTCTGGCACTAATTCAGATATGAAACCTGTGCAACCTCCTTTACACAAAAGGTAGCAGGATGCCTTCCGACCACTGCTAAGTCCAAAGCTGTTGGATCTCTAGAAGTTTGAAAGAAATCAATGCGATTCATAGTAATACGGAAACTCTATGCACTGCTATTGCACCTATTCAAAGGGATTTAGAAGGGGAAGGGGGGCGGAGGGGGGGGGTTCAACACATTTTTATTGTTTTCGAAACAAAACCAGAAACGATTACAACAGCAAAAAATAAAACATTTGGTCAAGATCACATGTACAACAATAAATAACAGGTGACACGGCGAACACCGAGCCAAGCTCTCTTGGGCTTCAGGACAGGTACACAATTGAGAGCACTCTGGGACAAGACGTCACGTGCCCACACAGCCACTGCAACATTCACAACCACACGACATGGCTCCACATCAAATGCTCCGACAAATCCCCTAATCCCAGGATCCCAGCCTCACTGTGTTTCCTGAGGGTGAGGCACCAGCCCCCGCGGAATCCCCAAGTGTTTCTGCCACAACCTCAGTCCTCCCCTGGGGGTCTTGTTTAGGGCAGTTCAACAAAATCATATCCCACGGAGGTAGGATTCGTATTCTGTGTATCCCTCTCTCCTCTTCCTTCCGGATCTCCTCCCTCTTGCAGTCAACCCCCCCTAGTCAGTTTCTTCCACCATCTATACACATCTGGGCCCCCGTCCGGCTTACAACACATAGTGATTTGTGTACGAGCTAGGAGGAAGGCCAAATCCACAAACCTATCAGTGACCTTGTGACCCGCGCTGCACCTATGCAGTCCCAGGATACACAGCTGTGGCGTGCATTAAATGTCTATCCGTGGCACCCCGGACAACCTGCAAGACCATATCCCAATAGGAAGCCAGCATAGCGCAGTTCAACACAATGTGGTAAAAATCAGCATCTTCTATTGCACAGTGGGGGCAGGTCGGTGACGTCAATCAATCAATCAATCAATCAATCAGAGAATTGTAAGCGCGCTACTCACCCGTGAGGGTCTAAAGGCGCTGAAGAAACATAGCATGTATGCACCACGGGGTGAGGTATGCTTTATGAAAATAGTAAAACTGCATCAGCTTAAACCGAGCACTGCCCGATACCTTAGGGGTGATGGATAATGCAGTTTTCCAAGCTGCATCATCGAAGGAGGGTCCAAGGTCGGTCACCCAGCGCTGGTGTAGCGGAGTGAAATCTGCTCGAGTGCCCTGTAAGAGAGCCCTATAAAGGAGAGTGAGTGACCACCCTCATCCTCCCCGTAATGAGGAATATGAAACTGAGACATTCATGCTCTGGAGGTACTGCTGCCCTGAAAGCTGCACCAAGCCCACATTTTGCCAACCAATGCCCCATATAGGAGGAAATGTCCAGCTGGGAGGTTGCATGAATCCCGCAATTCCTGGAAAGGAGTAATTTCCCCTCCCGTATACACGTCACCCAGTATGGTTAGCCCCAACTCTGCCCATGTAGGTAAGCCCACCAGATTCCCCAGTGAGGGCCAGTACTTCATGGTCAGTAATGAAAGTTTGGAGATATAGGGGATTTTTGTGCACATTCTCTGAAGTGCCTTAGCCCATACATGCCGCGCTGTTCTGACCAGTATATTCTCATGATACACAATGGATGTGGGATATGGTTTCAATAAAGTCTGGGTGAACAACTCTTGGGATGGCATGCCACACTCACCGTGACCCATGGTGCCCCATAAATGTGAGTGTCATTCGGCCACCCACTGCAGTTGTGCAGCCAGATGATACAATTCAAGATTTGGGACTGACAGTCATCCTTCATCCACTGGATGGCGAAGCGAACCCCAGTACAAAGTTAATAGCACACTATCCAGTTCCCAAAAGAACCGCCTGGGGAGCTCCGCCGGTAGAGCTGCAAACAAGTAGAGAAAGTGCGGCAATGCAACCATCTTGGATATCGCTATTCAGCCATACACTGAGAGGGGGAGCGTAATCCAAAAAGCAACCGAACTTCACACCGCAGTCAGTGCCTTGCTGACCCCCTCAAAGCGCAAGTCCGCCATTCTATAAAAGGTATTTCATAGTGGTCTGCTCCCAGGGCAGCGCCGGCACAATTCAAGCTTCCCTAGGCGTCCCAACATCAGGGTACAGCAAGTAGGCACTAGATTTATGCCATTTCACCAAAATACCCGACAACCTACCGAACGTGGACAAAGTCGTTAGTACCCCCTCCAGATCAGTCTCCTCCTCACGCATGTACAGTAGCATATCATCCACTTAAAGTGAGATATACAGCTGATTCACTGCAACCTGTAGTCTCCTGTAGTGTCCCCCCGCCGCACCTTCACTGCAAATGGTTCCATGGCCAGGGCAAACAATAACGGTGAGAGCTGACACCCCTGCCTGGTGCCCCGCCCGACCGGATAGGAGTCTCATATCACCAACCCCATCCGTACCCTTGCTGCCATCTCCGTGTGCAATAGTCGCATCCATTTGACAAATTGGAGGCCCAGTCCCATCCCAAGCTATGTAGCATAAAGGAAATCCTAATGGAGGGTGTCAAACACCTTTTGGATGTCCACTGATAATACTAACGAATCCCGCGGAAAGTGTTCATGCCTATCTCGAACCTGAACCAGTTGCCGAATATTTGGCATGGTGCTGCGAGTGGGCACAAACCACGTCTAGATGTATCAGAGAACTTACATACGGCAGGATGTTTTGCCAAAATCTTACTCAAGATTTTGTAGTCTATATTAAGCATAGAGAGGGGGCAATAGGAATTCACCATTGCCGGATCCTTGTCCTTCTTGGGCAGAGAAATTATCAGCGCATCACACAGCGAAGGCGGGAGCAGACCCCAATCTAACACCCCATTGTAAACGTCTGTCAACCTGTGGGCCAAGGCCACCGTATAGGATGCATAAAACTTGACAGGGAGCCCGTCTGACCCAGGCACCTTATCCCGAGCCACCTCCTTGATTGCCTCCCCAACTTCCTGGATAGTAACAGCCGCACCTATCTCCTCCGCCATTGCAGGGTTCAGTACTGTGGGTGATGCATTTGCTATACACTGCAAAATGTTCGGCTCCGCAACCCCCACCCCAGGCGAATATAGTTCACGATAGTACTGAGCAAAAACCTCATTGATCTCCACCTGCGAGAACACATCCTGGCTAGGAAGGAATCCCCTCTGTTCTCCTGGAAGAGCCATGCTGTCATGCTCCCCGACTTACCCATATCCCCGTGGGCCTTTGTGATGTACGCCCTGTAATCGTACTCCTTAAGGCGTTCCACCAGCGCAAATAATTTATCGCTCAAATAACTTCTCTCTGTCCTACAGAAGCTGCACCCTACCCTCAATCATCTCTCCCAAACATAAAGCCCTCTCTCCTGTCGACGAATGTGAGAATGGAGTTGGGTGCGAACACACACTTTATTGGAAAGCAGTGCCCCCGTACCACTACCTTAAGCGCCTCCCATTCCACTGCTAGCGAAGATGCTGTGCCCCCATTTTCTAACCAGTATTTACATATCACCTCCTCCAATGATGCCCGAAACACCGGATCCTCCAAAAGGGCAGGATCCAAGCGCCTCGTCGGGACACTGAGCCTGCAGGGAGACCATTGGTAAGTGCAAAGCAAGGGATTATGATCTGAATAAGTCCTTGTCAAATACTATGCATCCACCACTCAGCCAGTCAGTGCTTTGCAACAAAAAAGGGCATCCAGGTGCACATCCAATCCATGTAAGCCAGAGTGGAAGGAGTATACCTGTACCCCAGGATTGCGCATCTGCCAACAATCAGACAGTCCCCAATGATCAAACCACTCCTGAAATGCCCCCGCTAGTTTGTATGCTGGGGATACAGACCACGGGGGGGAGACCAGTCCAGCTGAGGGTCTGCCACATGGTTATAATCCCTACCTACAATCTTCGGGTAAAGCAGTGCAGCAATCAAGAGGGGAGCTAGACTGATCAGGAAGGCAGTTTGTTCGTTGTTAGGAGCGTAGCTATTTATTAATGCAATATCTTGCCCATCCATTAGGCCTAGTACATAACGTCCCTCAGGGTCCGTCACCACTGTGTAATTGAAATGATACTCCAGGTCGTATCCAAATCAGGGCCCCCCGGGTGAATGAAGAGTAGGCCGTGCAATAAAGCTGTCCCCTCCACCTCTTTCGGAGAGCCCTGCCCTCACTTTCCGTCAAGTGAGTCTCTTGTCTCTTGCAGGAATTCTGTCTGAGCCCCTCTACGTTTAAGGTACACTAAAATGTTATAACATTTAAATGGCGTATTCAGCCCCCTCACATTCCAGGTGACTACTCGAGCATTACTGACCATTGCAGTAAGAAAAGGCATGTGGCTGCATGCCAGAGCCGTCCCCGCCAGGCACACAGCTGCAGTGCCACCCTCCAGCCACTCATCTCAGCCACCCCCACCGCACCCACACCCATCACAGAAACACAAGAACCAAGCAAAACATACTAACTGACAAACCAAAACCTTCTCCCCGGACTGTGATATTGGCACATCCTGTCCAAAGACATATAGGCAAAAGCCACAAACTAAAGACCTTTCATAAGGGCCAACAAATTCAGTTACGCTAACATCTGCAGAGGAAAAAAACTTGCCAGTGCAACAATGCCCACTCAAATGAGAGCCAAAACAGAGATAAGGGAAACCTCATAAACTAAGGTGCCCCCTGCCACTCGCAATGCCTCCCCAGCCCCATCAAGAAAAAAACAAAATACGCAAGGAGAAAACAACAGCCCCATGAACACAATACCACAGGCAAAGTTCACTCCACCATAGTATAGCAGGCCAGCTCTGGCAGCGATGGTCAGATAAGGTCATCCGCAATGTCAGGAGTGACCCCTAGCAGGGTATTCTCCAACCCTGGGAACACCAATGTCTTTAAGCTCAAGGAGTACCCCCTGTGCAACTGCACCCAGGAAGTGACGAGCCTCCCTGATCCCAAGGAGCCTGCCACCTCCACTGCCCTCATCCGCTCTGTAGGCGCCTGCAGCTTGGTGGGTCGGGGGGGGGGCATGCTTACAAGATCTCTGCCATCTTGGTCGCGATGTTCCATAGTGGTCTGAGGGGCTTGGTCGTACAGTCGCTTTATCGAAATGTTCCATCCAGTCCCACACCGATACGGGGACTGAAAAGAAGTGGGTCTCACTTTTTGCCTGGACTCTTTAGCGGGCAGGCAACAGCAAAGCATAGACCAGTCCCAGCTCCCGAAATCTCCTCTTCGTCGCCGTGAAGGGGGGCCTCCGGGATTTATCTGAACGGTAAAGTTTGGACACAAAGAGACTGTTGCATTTTCCAAGGCAAAGGGACTGCGGCTGCGTGCTTGTTGCATAAGAGAATCCCTATACTAAAAATGCAACAGTTGTGCAATCACTGGAAGGGGCGAGGCTCCGGCATAGGTGGCCAGGCAAGAGAGACAGTCCTCCTAATAACTAATCATGGAGTCACCCTACACTTTCTCCAGCAATCCAACAATTCTAACATTTTTGTGCGTGCCCTCCCCTCCTGATAGTCAAACTGGGCCTCCAGCCGGCGAGTGTGCACCTCCAAATCAGTGAGGCGACGATCCATTTTCGCCATCTCTGGTAATAGTGTGTGAAGGGAGAACTCAAGAGTAGCCACCCGGGCCGACACTTTCATTGAATCTTCAGGAATAAGGCTCAGTTCCACCGCAGTTGAGCCAATTTTACCCTCCAACCTCTCCCTCGAAGCATCAATTGCCACCATCAGCTTGTCAACTTTGTCATTCAAATGAGAGGCCAAGTTGCTCTTGGCATCCTGCTTGATCCCCTCTTGGGGAGTGCCCGTGGAAGCGTCGTCCTTGGATCTCTGAGAGCGGCCCATGATGTAGCACCTGGGACAGAGGAGGAATACCACAAGCAAGGAATTACAAGGCGAAGCCACTCGCTTCATTTCCACAGCATTCAGGGAGCAGAGCCAGTCGATAGAGAGTGATGCAGCCCGCCCCCCCCCAAAAGGGCAATAGGCAGTAGTCACCGGAAGGCCCAAGAAGTTGCAACTCTACCAATCCCATGCCATCCCAGGACCAACTCAGAGTGAGCCCCCTACCGCCTGCCTGCCTGCAGCTTAGGGCGCAGATGGCCACCCAGTAACTCTGGGTGGGACAAGTACCATGGGAAAAGTCCAATAACAGTCCCCTCGAAGATCACAGCCAACCCAGAAGTGCCCTCTGTCCAGCGCCCACTACACCACTATGTCTGGGGACCCTATGAAAAAATCTGGCGGTACCACAGTGGGGTCCACAAGCATCCCTTTTGGGAAAAATGCCCACCCAGGTCCAACAATTCAAGGCAGTGAAGTGAAGGATTGCCAAGGCAAGTGCATCCGGGGGACTCGTGCGTCCCGGCAAGAGATCAAGGAATAGGATCCCAGGCGTCACGATCTCCTTCCCCTCAGCTGCAACCGCTAAAGCTGAACCCGCCTCCATGCGGCCCCATCACTTCACGTAGTGTCCCAGGGTGTGTGGGGGGTTTGCTGCAGGGCTTTCCCCAGGCCCCCGACCCAGCAGCGCTACGTCAGGACTGCGAACAAGACAGAGAAGGGCGGAGCCTCCGAGCACCCGCGTAGTGGGGGAAGAAGGCAGGGGGGAGGGGATAGCCAATCCACAACCCCCTTAAAGTCCAAATTCAGGGAGTGGAGGGCACCCTGGTACCAGCCGTGGCTCATTCTCCGCTGCTGCTGATGTCCACGAGGGGAGCAGCCAGTGGCGGCTCCTCCGCTAATGCGGAGTAGCGTCGCCCTACTGCTTTTAAGCAGTGTGACAAAGGAAAAATAAAATGATAATAACTTGTTATTATCATTTTATTCTTCCCAGTTTCTTTGCGGGCGGGCAGGCAGGACTGCTCTGCTCTCAGAGCAGGGTAGGGGAGGAGTGGTTTGCCCACTCCTGGGGCTGGCCAAACAGTCATGCGCACTTTTGCAGGGTGCAGAACAGCCTGCATGGAGAACATGCCCAGGCCCCCAGGCTCCTCCTGAGCACTGAACCACAGTGCTCAGACCCATGACAACACTGTATTGCAGCTTTGTAATTGGTATGGGGAGCCTGGGTGTGCTTCCTGGTTGCTGTTCTGCCAAGTCCGATGGAGGAGAGACGGAACAGAGACGCGGGACGTGGAGATAAGGTAAGTCAGGTTTTTTTTGTTTGTTTTTTGGCATTCCCCTTTCTCCTCCCCCACCCCCACGGTCCCCGCCTCACCATCCCCGATCCGTGCCAGCCGCCACTGGGAGCAGCAGCACGGGACAAGTGTTACAGTTGTTTATTTCGGATCCAGCATTTCCCATCAGACGGCGGCTCTGCCGTTCGCAGCTCCACTCACTCTCCTGTGGCACTCCGGACTGCAAACTAACTAACATCGCACGCCCAACAGTCCACGGGGGCCCGGGCACCCACTGCAGTCCATATCGGGCGCGTGTAGGGGCCAAATGAGGCCAAGGAGTCACAAGGCGGTCGGGGAGCTCTTCACCTCGTGCTGCCTACAGCATGGTAGCAAGCTCTGCCCCCTTAATAGGGTTAACCAATACAAAATCAAGAAAAGAGATAATAAAAATACAATTGATCACATAGTTCCTCAGGTCAGTCACATAATGTCTATGAAGAAAATGTTGCTTGACTTGGAAAATAGAAATTTTCAATATTATCTTCCAGAGAGCATTGAGGATAAAAATTGTAGAGCTTTTCTGAAAAATATGGTCTTTCTCTGTTAGAAATAAAATTGTCAGAAAAATTTGAAATTGATAAAGCTCACAGTACACCCTCTCCTTGTAAGCCTAATCAGTCTAAACCATCATAGAGCCCTCTTCCAGAAACCTAGTGTATCTGGACGTGCTCAAACTTAGTTGCCAAGGGAACTCTTTGGTTATTGAGTGGGATCCTAGATTTAAAACAGTGTAAGGTGTCCTGAGGGTTAATTTTATTTACAAAGGGCACCCTGATGGAGTAGAAAACAGGTGGGGATGGACTAAGGAAATTAGTATCCTCAGTATCCCTGGGTCAACATGTTTCAGCTATCAAACCAATGCCTCACTGGGCTTTCGTTAGAACCTCACAAGGATCCTGTTAGTATCTTCTTTGTATGCATTCAGTTGTGAAAATTCCAATCACCATACTCATTCATGCCATACATACCAATCCCTTTGGGCTCTATGTTTGCATTTCTTTAGTAGCGTTCTATTTAGAGCTCCATAAGGGTAAGGAGGCAGGTGGACCTTATAGTCAAACTTTCATCAAAGGTGTCTTCTTGGCCGTGAACCTATTTGGTTCCTCCTTCCCCCGCATCTTATTATTTAGATCTCCATAATTCCGTGGCTATGGACTTTCAAGCTGCTACAAGTAATGGATGAGCATCTTTGCTGCATAATTATTAATGCTTTTCTTCTTCCTGGGAGATTGGTGTAGCACAGTATTATCTTCTTGGATTAGACCCCTGTTGCCTCAATGCTTCACTTAATTTATTTTCCCTTTAGGGTCTTAATATGTTATGATTGTATTTTTTGCTTGCCTGTCTGCTTATATGGGCTACTTGTTGATGTGTTCAGTACTCACATAATATAACTTTTATTTACACTCTTTTGATTACTATAAGTAGAAGCTGGTGTAAAAAAACAAGCATTTCTGAAAATTTTCTTCTCTGAATGTTAAGGGTTTACATCATTTGATTTAAAGACAGAAAGCATTATATAATTTAAATAAATGTAGTATTTGCATGTTTTATGCAGGAAAGACACAGAGCTAACATATTATCTTATGTGTTAAAAAGATGGGGTGTTGGCTTTGTTTCCTCACAGACAAAAGGATGCAAAATTGGTTTCGCTATATCTTTTGTTGCAAATTACAATTCAACATATTAAATCATAAAAATAACTTTGAGGGTCGTTTTATATATGTTCATATTGAGACTGATAAAGGCTCTCTTAATTTAGTTTATATTTATGCTCATACCAATGGTGATCATATTTTCTGGGAAAAATTATCTTCAAAAATAGTGAATAGAATATTGAGAATGTGCTTCTTGTCTTTGGCATGTATTATTTAAAGCATTCTTGACTAATACTAATAATGTTTGATTATTGGAGTCTTACTTTTCCCTCTAGATTTTACTTTCTTCTAAAATGCTCACTCTGCATTGTTATTAATTGATTATCTACTCTCTTCTAGACATTTTGTGTCGCATCATTTCTGATCCTAAAATAGAACCTATCACCATATGTGATATTGTTTTAATTTGATTTTCTTTGACGCTGGAGAATATCCCTAAATATACCTCCCGGGTGGAGAATGACAACTGCCATTTTGCTATCTGTTGATAATCCAAATAAGTTATTAGCCGCTATTTCTGACTAATTAAATAATAATAAGCAGGGTGGCCCATCTAAAGTATTTATTGGGATGCTCTTTCAGTTGAAAAGTATTTTAAAGAGGCGACAATAATTGTTCTTTCTTTTCCTGACAAAAGATTGCACATTGGTTTCTAATTATCACCCAATATCGTATTTTGAAAAAAGTTTTGCCAACTAGATTATGTCCAATTTTGAATTCTATAATACACCCAGAGCAGATTGATTTTATGAAGGATAGACTATCATCACAGAATACCAGACTTCTTTATCATACTTTAGCATCCTTAAGTAAAATTAAAAATCCTATAGGGTTACTAGCTTTGTATTCAGAAAAATGTTGCTAAGGTTAATTGTAAATTTGTATTTAAAACCATGCAAGCTTTTCATTTTACTTCTAATTTTATGTTGATGGTTAAAGCATTATGTTGACCCCCTACTGCAACAATCTATATTAATGTCATCAATTCTTCCTCTTTTAAATTATTTTGCAGGACTTGGGCTGAGATGTAACCTGTCTCCTCTCCTATTTTTATCAGCCATTGAAACATCACTATGTTGCATGTATTATTCTAAAGACAAGTATTACTATTAACAAGATGGTTCTAAAAGCATCAGCATATATAGCCAGTGTTTTATTGTATCTTAGTGACCCACTTAACACTATTCTAGTTATATTAAAACAATATTCATAATTAGGCATTAGTGTCAGGATACACATTGAATATTAATAAAGTTTTGACCTTTTAAATGTGTTTTGTACTTCTGTTGTATCAATCATTCAATCATACAGTACTTGTAAAGCACGGCTTGTCACCCATGAGGGTTTCCAGGTGCTGGATTACATAGTATTGAACTTTTTTGACATCCATATGGTTTTAAATATCTGTGTATATATTTCTTAAATAGAATCAAAAGTACAGTTGATATGAATTGTAAAAAAAATAGCCTCTAAAATTATTGATGAATTATTGTGAAATTAGATAAATGGGCTTCTTTATATTTATTGTTGTGGAGAAGAATAGAAACTATTCAAATGCTAATCTCTCCACAAGTCTATTTTACCAGTAATTGATCCACATCCTCATACTTTCTTCAGTAATATGAACAAAATAATTGCTAAGTTTATTTGGAATAATAAGGCCCGTTTGGATTAGTTATAAACTATTACAGTCTTCTAAACTGGATGGTAGAATTGGCATTTTTAATTAAAAAAAATATCCTTCTACATTTTTGATTGCTCAAAGTATTTACTGGCTCCATAATTTTGTGTTTGTTTATTACCCAAATATTGTCAAATCTTTCCAGTTTTCGGCTATTTTAACTGTGGATATTAAAAAAGCAGGTTCATATTCCACAATAGTCAGCAACACTGAACATGCTTTATTATATTTAGAAGCAAAATTCCATACGAAGTTTATAACTTCCATGAGAGTATCTTTTTGGCATAATCACATAATGAAACAAAACAAAGCAATATCCCATTGGAAAGCCATTGGAAAGCCTAGACTAAAGCTGGAGTACTTTATTTCACATATATATGCTTAAGCAATGTGTTAATTTATTTTTCCGATATATACCCTATTTTTCATTATTAACCCTTCTGAATATCATAAGTATGCGATATTACATAATGCAATATTGAACGCTGTTAGCAATTCTATTCCATGTGCTAAATGTTTAGATTTAGAACTTTTCATAAAGTGTCTAGTCATATTGCTTCTAAAGCATACACAATATTAATCTCCACCAACTTTAAGAATTTAATGAAATTAAGTGTATTTTCGAATCCCATTATACAGAATAACATTATGGTTCAACAATGCAAAAAATTATGGTTGTGTGATGTTTCGAACTGCTTCCCATCTTCTCTTTGTGAGGCTAATTGATTTATTTCAAATAATTGTTATTGGTCTGCTATGAAATTATTTAATGCAAAAATAACTAACAAGTCAGAGTGCCTGCACTGTAAGGGGGAATGTTTGCATTGTCCAGCATTCCGTCCATCAATTGTTTCTTTTGCATATGTCGCCCTAAGTGGGAAGGGTATGCCCAGACGTGGGTCACATGCTCACTACACAACTGTATTCAAGCTAGCCTGGCTGATGAAGGGGATGCCCTGAAACCGGTCCCAGGATGCTTGTTTCCGGTCCAGGGAGGACCTGGTTTGGCAGTTCGGGCTGGACTGTTCCCACAAGGAACAGGGTCAAGACTGATTTGCATATGGCTGGGTCCAAACTGGGGTGGTGTGGTGAGCAAAAGAATGATGGATTTAACCCAGATCCTTATGACTGGGGGTGAATGTTTGCATTGTCCAGCATTCCGTCCATCAATTGTTTCTTTTGCATATGCACTATAATAGGGCACCTGGTAGAATAAAGCATTTACTATTTGATTGTCCAATCATTTTTACATTTTTAAAATGTTTTTGATATAGTCTCAAACGTTTTCAACTTGAGCATACCTATTTCTTATACGTTCATTATATGTACATCTACTGTGTTTACATTCATGTTCTAGCAGATATGAAATTATTTGCTCTTTTGCTTTCCTGAGCCATTGACTCAATTACAATGAATTGGAAAAATGCTAATGCTTTATCTAATACTGCTTGGTGGGATTGGATTTTATTTATGAGAAATGGAATTGGGCTTCTTTCAAAAAAAGCAGCAAACCTCCTTCAAGACTTTTTTTTTCTTAATTTTTGTAAAATGCTTGATAATTATATTGCCAAATAGATAACTTTTTTAGATATTCTTTATTATCTAAGCAGCCTTACATATGTTTTAACATTGGTTTCTTTTATGAGTTCATTGTAGATATCTTTTCTTACATTATTGCTGATCTTGTTTAACTATTGCAAAATAATATGTTCTTTAATGTATCCTTATTTTTGCTGATATTCTGTTTGAAATGGAATAAAATATTTTGAACTGAAAAAACATCCATTTCTTAAAAATGACTGTGAAAACCCCAAGCAATCCCTGTTTACATTTCACGTTTTACTTCATCTTGTATTTGCATTTTCTAGATGTTGCAATTCTGGAGTTTTTTTCATGCAATATATGACTTTTGCATAATGTATGTTATGAATTGAGCCGTCGCAATCAAGAGACTACGCATCCCATATTCAATGCTTCTGCTGCTTCTGACCGCCGGGGGGTAGGCACGCATCGCAATTGTGCTACATAGCGTTGGGGCTTCTCCCCTAACACGGGAACAGAGACGCTGCAATCAAGGAACTACATGTCCCATATCCACTGCTCCTGCTGCCTTTGACCTCTGGAAGAGGAGGGACCCGCATTGCAATCGCACTACATAGCACTGGGCTTTCTCCCGCAGCACAGGAACTGAGACGCTGCAATCAAGGGACTAAGTGTCCCATATCTACTGCTACTGCTGCCTGTGACCACTGGGGGAGGCGGGGCCCGCATCGCAATTGCTCTACATAGTGCTGGGTCTTCTCCTGAAGCCATGGCCGCGCCCTGGCCAAGGGCGGGCCCATCTAGTGCCCTTCAGCGACTGAAAGAGGCTGGGCTGGCCACCCTCTAAGATCTGAGCTCCGCAAACAGTATGCAGAAAGCCAACTTTGGTAAAAAACTCCAGCTAATTTTGAAGTAAGTTTGAACTGTGTACTGCATTTACCAGGATGCAAAGGGGCGAACTGTGCTGGGACTGTAAGGCAGTGTGCTCCCAACCCCCATTCTGTTTAAAAGGCTCCCTTGAGCCAGCAAGCTGACGAGCTTTGGAGATGCACCTGTGTGCCTGTGAGTGGTACTGTGACCTGAGAGGAACTTGGCAGCATTTCCAGCAACCCCAGATGATTTTTCTTTGCTCTCTAATACTGCTGCTCTCTACTGATGAAGGGCTCAACCCAGAAACACGTGTCTAGAGATATACAGCAATGTCTGCACCAACTTTGGTAAAAAACTCCAGCTAATTTTGAAGTAAGTTTGAACTGTGTACTGCATTTACCAGGATGCAAAGGGGCGAACTGTGCTGGGACTGTAAGACAGTGTGCTCCCAACCCCCATTCAGTATGCAGAAAACCCATTGAATTTACTTGTTCTTTGTCTGTTACTTTGTGACTCTGCTTCATTTAGAGCTTGGGCTGTGCTGTGCTGCCATGGTGAAGAGAAAGTCCACCTCTGCAAGGGAGAATTCACGGGCAGGCATCATAGTATTGTACCTCACAAACTCTATAGGGGCATTTGAACAGGAGATTGGATCACTTGAAGAGCAGTTGGGCTCTGCAATGAAGGTTGCGGCCGGGAAGGGCAATGGGCCTGAGTCTAATACTCCAACTGACATCAGTTGTAATTCTAATGTTACTCTGTTGCACGCTGGTGCAAGAGCTAGCAATGCGTGCGCAGTGAACTCTCTGGAAGAAATAACTACATCAGATCCTGCACCCCAAGTGCCTGCTGCACAAATTCCACCTGACTCATACTGTGCATCACCCCCAGCAAAAGAAAAAGCTCCCTCAGCGGAAGAAGCAGAAAGTTGTTCAGGACGCTCGTCTGACAGTTGGAGGGGCTGTACCACACACAATAGGCCACGAGGTCTTGAACATGGATCTGGCTTGTAAGATTGTTCACTTGGAGGAAAAGCTAGGAAATTTTATCTCTGCCGTTATGGTCAGACTGGACTCTTTGGAGGCTTGTCTGCTGAACTTCAACCACAGCAGCCGCCCGCCCAGGTCAGGGATGTAAGCACAGATACTGGAATGGATGGAGGCCATGCAATAGAACAGAGGGATATTCCAGCTCCCCCTAGGGATATTCCACAAATACAGGCAACCAAACGGTGCCTTCGCCCAGTTCGAAAAAATACAGCACAGAGGGCAATCGCAAAGCGGCCCAGGTGACATAATGGTGTGTTCTAATGGATAAATAGAGGTCCAGCAAACACCACCATCTTTACCAGGTGAGCAGACGCTCCTGCGACCTTCACAGGCCACCCCTTTTATGCTGATCCTCAAAGGTCCACCCCACTGAAGTCAGGCGCCCAAGAAAATTTTGATCAATTGATAGATAAGGTAGTGCACTGTGTAAGCATGAAGGTAGATGGCCTGGGACAACTACACAACAAGATTATTCATGTGTGGAGGGTTCCATGGGTGGGCAGCCTACCAAAACCATACAGCAATGATTGTATCATTATTAATTTTAGGAACAGTGCTACCGTCAAGTACATTTTTCGGCAGACTCAGCTTCTCAATGCACAGTCACTCAACTATTGAAGCCCTCCTTCTGGGTTATTTTTAGAGACCAGCTGACATCCCCAGCCACCTGCGTCTAAGAGCCACAAACCTTGTTAGTACTAGGAATAGATTTCTGCCCCTAACAGGTCTATATCAACTGGATTGACTCGCAAGTGAACCAACTGTACCAGAGTCTTCCATGGGCTTTGATACAGGCGGGGCTGTGTCCACTCCCCAAACAAGAGCAACTGACCCTCCCGAACCATGGAGGAAAATCTAGACACCCTAGAAATACTAGAGGTGGAGGCACAAGATTTGCATCATGGAACGTGGCAGGGCTGGGTGCAAACTGGAGAACTTGGACTGGCTAAATATCAAACCTTACGCAGTTCTCTGTCTCCAAGAAACCTGGCTTTTGGAACCTGCTTATATTGATGGGTTTGTGACCTATTCTACTCCTGTGATGCCAGGAGCTATGGGCAGGGCCAAAGGAGGACTAGTATCATTGGTGGCACTCACCTTTCCTTGATGGGTCATGTTGACTAATCTGGTCTCGTCTCATTATCAGATCATACTTATGAACTGCGGTAAAGCATATATATTATTGGTGAATTTTTATAACAATGTTTTTGATGCCAGCAACTCTGCCACAGTCAGATTATTGCAGGAGGATATAGAGCATAGCTTGAATAATTTTCTTGGCAGTTATGTGATTTTGTGGATGGGGGATTACAATGGCAAACTTTGTCTGGCGCCCTCAGTGTCATGTGGCCTGTTGAGTATTGATTGGGAGCCCACCACACATTTTGACCACAATCCGTTTGGGAATGAACTCAACCTGCTGCTAATCAGGTACAACCGGATGTTTGCTTTTGATTCCTGTAACACTGGCTTGGTCGCTACTCCCACATCTGTGGAGCATGGTTGTTTTAGCCTCATTTACTTTATTTTAGTTTTACATAACTTGAGAGCATGGCTGGGAACTTATGAGGTTTTGGACTCACTTTTGAGCAACCACAGGCTGATAGCAGTCTCGTTAAGCGATGTCTTTTTTACTAACAGCAGGTGACGACCCATTCACTACTATTACCCCTGTCCTTTTCTTCTAATAAGGGGGTCATTATGAGTTGGGCAAAAGTGAATAAGGACTCTTTCCTTTCAAACTTAATTACTGCAACTTATAGCGATTTTATGATGTGTTTGGAGAAGACCAGGGATGAGGGGCTTGAGCTAATTAGCAGCTTTGATAAAATCTGTGGAACCGCATGGGAAATGCTCATCGTTAGGTTGAACACAAATCAATACCACCTCCACTAAGGCCCACAATCTGCTACTGTTGTCCCTCAAAGTGGTGCATACCTGTAGAAGGGGGTACAGGGCTGCCTTACAAGCAAGCTTGGAAAAGGACACTAAGAAAGGAAGCCTACCACAACCTAGTAAAGGCTAGTGACCTCAAAGATAGCAAGCTCTTCTGGCAAACAGTGAATAGAGACTACCTAGAGAAAGCCCAAGACACCAAGCTTTTCACAGTGATTCCCCCGGAGGTCTGAGCCAGGCACTTTTCTCAATTATACTCGGACCCTGCCACCTCAGAGGGGCACGCTCCGAGCACGACTCAGGCAAAATCACCTACGGTCCTGATAGCTTCCACTCAACCCCTCTGTAATTTAGAGATCGATGTTACTGATGCAATAGAGGCCATCAAGAGGTGCCCTGCTTTAAAAGTCCCAGGCCCGACGGGATTCTGGCAGATATTTGTGGGGGAAACTTACACCTTTGGACACCCCTCTTGACCAATGAACTCAAGGCTGCCCTGTTCACAGGCCTTCCCAAGGCCTGGTCACATGCAGCAATAGTTCCAATCTTCAAGAAAGGATCTAAGGGGGATCCAAAGTTTTATTGTCCCATATCATTAATAAATTCAGCTGCCAAGATAATGGGCAGATTCCTTCTGGAACAGTTACAAACATGGGCAACTGATAACAATGTCCTTTCCGATCTCCAGTTTAGGTTTCATGTTGGCTTAGGGACCATAAAGCAATGCTCAATCTATACCTGTTAATAAACAAGTACAAAGTGGAAAACCAAGGCAAAATGTATGCAGCCTATATGGATCTGAGCTCGGCCTCTGACTCAGTCAATAGGTCAAAGCTCTGGGCAATTACGGCTGAGTTAGGGGTCAAGCCCAGTATTATAGACTTTTTGAGGGAGCTCCACTCAGAGGTAACCGCAAGTGTGAGATACGGCCCAGCCGGGGAAACTACAGAAAGTTTTAGACTTGAACGTGGCATGCACCAGTGGTGTGTACTGGCCCCCTTTCTCTTTTCCCTGTACATCAATGTTTTGGAGAGGCAATTATTGAATTCTAGTACCCACTGCCCCATGGTCGGCAAGCGCAATGTACCGGCCTTGGTCTATGCCAATGACACTGTTTTGTTGGCCAGGACTGCAATCGGTTTTCAGCGATTACTGGATGAATTCTGTGCCTTCATGACTAGCCTAGGCCTGCTGGTAAAACAGTCAAAAACTCACATTATGGTCTTTGGTCGCTGAGACAAGGAAAGCAGGGCTTTCTTCATCAAGGGAACGAAGATTAGCAAGGTCCCTTCTTACCCCTATCTGGGAATATTATTCGATGAGAGGATGACCTGGAGCTCTCTGAAAGCCAGCAGTGCAGCTGCCCTAGCTAGGAGCATTGAAGCGGTTCCAAGCTTTGCTGCTAGACTAAGCAGCAAGCCAATTAAAGAGTTGCTAGAAATCTACAAGGCTAAGTGCTGCCCAGGTGCACCATATGGGGCCGGCGTCTGGGGCATCTGCGACCAACTGGGCTTGGAGAAGGTAGAATATGGGTTTATAAAAAGGCTTCTTGCTGTACCCAAGTCCACTGGCAACTATGTATGCCACACAGAAATTGGACTAGGGTATATAAGCAATTTTGTGAGGCTCCAGGCTCTTTTGCTATGGTTGAAAATATTGACTAAAAGGGGAAACCATATTGAATCTCACAATCCTGCCTGAATCTGGGAAAAAGGTCCAAAATACGTAGGATTGCACACATATCCAAAATCTGCAACTGGCTGGATTGAGATGAGCTGATCCTGACTCCTAGCACCTTCGGTGTTACCTTCTACAGACCACTGACTAAACTCTTTTTAACCAAATGTGCAGATGAAAGGATGTTAAAAAACTCAGGAATGTCTAAAATCGTCACCCATGCTCAAATCAGCACTTGTCCGGGCCGTGAGCCTTACCTCTTATGGGTTAATAATTTACACCCCAGGTTCCTGCTGGTAAGACTATGCCTAAACACTGCCCACTTTCTTGTTGCATAGCCAGTGCTTAATTTGTAAAATATTAAGTGCCAGGGCGCTGACCAGGAGGCCACTGCAGCTTGCACCACCTATCGCACTTGTCATCGCTGCCAAAACAACTACTAACCATCTCTCTCGCATGTAAATGCGACAGTTCAGATTATTCCCGGACCCCAAAGCTAAAGGAATGGCTGGGGAGGCAGGTATTAGCAATTTAAATGTATATTGTATTCTTTAACTACTGTTGTTCTGCTCATCTCTAAATTAGATGAGCAGCGCCACAATGTGGTGGACTGTTCTAAGTATGGTGTTGACAATTAGGTGCCTTTGCCTAGCACCGGAAACCTATTAAGTGCCGGTGCTTAGCACCGGAAAGCCCCGGCTCAAATTAAGCACAGTGCATAGCCCAGCCAGGGTACGTTTTTTGCTAACTTGCCAGTTTGTCTTTGCGATGGATTTTGTGCACTGAGCACCTTGCACTTTAATCTCTTCTGCAAACATTACTCTTCGCTAAGGTCTGTGTTCATTCTACCACTCCTGAAATAGGCAAACTTAAGGAGGTGCAGGGCTGCCATGAAGTTTTTGCAACTGTGAGGTCATGCTATTCGACTGTAGTCTTCATACAGCGGGCCATACGCTTACGCTCTGTACTTGCCCCATGAAATTGTGCTTTCTTTGGCCCTGTGTTACGACCTTGTTTTTAAAGTCTTATGATTTTATATGACAATTGATTTTATCGACTGATTTTATACATTTTTGAGTGTCTTATTGTAATTTTTTGTATGGTTGCTGCTTGATTGGATAACGAACACTGTGAGAATTTTAAATAAGGTTTAACTGACAGTAGCACTTACCATTCTTGCACTTTAGGTATGCTCTCTTACATATCAACAGTCGGCTCCATTTAAAGGCACAGGGATTTATACTCGCCCTTCTAACATAGCGGGCCATAGAGGCTTTTGTTAACGGATGGGTTTTGTAAATGGTGGGATATGTTGCTTTATTATATTCTGTTGTTTTTCTCCTCCATGCACCTAGCACTTTAAGATCTTTCTAGTAGGTCGTCTTCTTGGCCTATTTTGTAGGGCCCTATCTCATGTAGAAACGCTCTTCTGCAGTTTTTTTTTTAATGTGTGATGGATTTCTTTTGCAACTGTACTTTTATGATTTTAACTAAAATCGAATAAAGGCTTTGATTGACTCGTCATTAGGTGTCTTGATGAGCTAAAGGTGTGCCTGTCAGTGGGTCATAAAGGTGTTCAGAGTACACGCTTATCCATTCCTTCACCTCTCTAGAGAGCGTACAATACAATGGTCACATATGTGGCAACTGTGCTTACAGTTTTATGTGAAAGTGTGTGAAGAAGGTAGATAGCTTTTGAAATATTAAGGGCACCAAAGGAACACAAGATGTTGTGTTTACAGGTGAAGAGAGAAAGTGTGTGTGTGTGTGTGTGTGTGTTAGAGGGAGAGGGCATGGTGAGGGAGAGGTGGAGCAGGACAGTACATGTAGAAGGACAGAACAAAAAAGACAATAATTAAGTGAAAGGAGATGATGTGTGAAATATGCAGATGGAGGATTTCAGTAGATGGGGGAAGGGGGTGTATGTGACAAACTGAGTCAGACACTGCAGAGGAAAGTGGTGCTGGGGGAAGAACGCAACTGATTGAGACACTGAAGACCACTACTGCTTCCACAGACCTTAGTGATGCTAAATTAAGGGTCTCTTATTTTCAGAATTGAAACGTGTTTAATTCTAACTATTAAAAAAAAGTCATTATTGTTGCTCGTTTATCTGATACTCCAGCAAGCACTGGTAATGTCAGTAGGTCTGGCTTGTTTTAGGTGCACGTCCACTGTTTGGTGAAATGTCTGGATACAAGTATAGGAAACTTACCAAGAGGCACCCAAATACTGGTCAGTTGTCACACTGTATGAAGCACATCATTTTAGGTCACATGTTTTAAGCTACACCCTTAATCTTTGAAGGGATTCCTTGATATACTTCTTTGGCCATACCTCTTAGAGACCTCTCCACCTTGTCATTCCACTTGAAGCACTGTAGAATAGTATATACGAAGCAGCACCGCTCTAGGCCATGCGTCATGTCACTAGTGATGCTCAGATAAATGACATTATTCGTCTATTTTGTACTTTTTATAGACTCCATCTGCCAAGGTAAAATTGTCCTGTTTCATGCATCTCATCAATGTTTCAGGATACGAAGTGTAACTTTGATATTTTTATTTTGACCAAGCCTTGGTTGGGTGCACTGGCATTAATTCTTCTGGCGATCATTTTTCGTGTGTTCCTGCCAAGGCTATGTTTAGAAAATGTAAATGCTCGGTTCTCAGCCTTTTGGTATTGGCTGGCAGCTTACATTTCCTAGAAATGTTTGTTGCTGGTTCTGAAGCATAAATTCTATCGACATGAAATCTCATGTCATCATGCATGCTGTTCTCAGAACGTTGTCCCTCTATTGGGCTCAACCTTTGACATCCATCTGGTTTTAAATATCTGTGTATCTATTTCTTAAATAGAATCAAAAGTTCAGTTGATATGAATTGCAAAACATTATCCTCTAAATTTATTGAGAAATTAGACACATGGGCTTCTTTAAATTTACACTTTTGTGCGTATACTTGGTGTAAAGGACAAAGTAGGCATTTCTGTGTGGCAGTGGCATTATAGAACAGTAAATACACAAACTGCTTTTTGTTTGAGTATTGGTGGTACAGTACACCTTTAGCTACGATGCTTAGCCTCTTGCAAGATGTCTTTTGCTCTGATCTTCATGCATTTTGCGAATTGTTGCCAAAAATTAGCCTGCCTATAATGAACTACAATGCAGTCATTCCAGTAGCCCTTTCATCTTATGCTGAACCTTTTGCTGTAGCCAAAATGATTGGATTGGTCATTGGGATGCCCTGCTAGAGGGTCTGATGTTGATTTCACCCTGTGCCAGTATTGGCTCCAGTGCTCTTTTTTAGGTCTTACCTTCAGACAGCTTTTAGCTGTATGTTGTAGAAAGAAGTGTTGTGTGCAATACCAATATTGAGAGTGGAATATGGATCAACCTATTGCTCATGATTGGTTGGCTTTCTTGTCTATCTCATTTGGTTGCTTCTTATTTAATGGCTTTCCATCCACTTCTTGTATTTGTCCCTCTTTTGGAGCACAGCTTCTTACCATGCTTTTAATTAGATGACTTGTATCCTTCTACTGCTCACATTCAGGGAGCTGCGTTCCTTTTTAGGTCTCGCCTAGTGTCGCAGCGCATGCGTTGCTCGCTCTGCGAGATCTATTGTCGTCGGGTTGCTTTGGAAGTGGGGTCGAAGCTCCGCCCATGCTTTTAATCAGCGCGCGTCATCCTTTATGATAAACGCAGGCCTCGGATTGGAAACAAGGCTTCTTGGTGAATGCCCTGTCTCCTTCTCGGCCAGCCCAACCGGACTGGAGCGTGTGCTAGTGGCGGGACACGGTCTCCTTTAATTACAGTCGGTAGCACTTTTTTTTCCCTTAGCGCAATGGCGACAGCTTGTTCTATTTTGATTCTCTTCCCCTCGGCCGCCTCTCCTTCCAAAGTGTCACTTTACTGAGAATGTCTTGCGGTCCACCCCCTGCAGCCCTCCCATCCCTGAGGTTGTGTTTAATGTTCTTTACCTATGACCAGCCCCGCTACCCCACCTGCCCCGCCCCCACCCCCAAACTACCTTAATGTTACGGCTTTTCCTCTCATTTTCTGCTCGATCATCTGACCTTAACCGACCCTACGTTCGTTGGAGGATTAAATTATTTACCCCCGTTTGCTAAGCCACCCGCACTCGTATTGTACCACTACCTATCCTGTGCATTGACCGACACCTGTCTCAAGTCTCGTCGCCGTCATTGTATACTCACCTGTGTTCACTTTAATACGCCCACTTACCTACCTCACAGTGCATGAGCGCTATGTAAAACCGCTTCGTAATTATTAAATATTGTTATAATCGCTATGAAGAGAACATTGAGACTATTGTTCCTGAAATGTTTGGTGTCGACAGCTATAAAGCAGATACTTTAGTTTTCTTGATTACGGCTTATAACCTTAATAAAATGTTTTATTAAAGCGCCTCGAAGCAATGCAGATAATGTTGTGCGCTATTGATACAGCCCAGTCTATGGCTCTGTAGAAGTGTAAGTTAAAGGCCAGCCATGCATCCCAGCAGGTGAAGCTTTCTCCTCATCCCTGCCACCCAAAGTCCCCAAACCCCAGGGAGAGCCAAAGGCGTCTCCAAGGTCACCGCTCCCCGCAGTGCTGGGGATGCCGCGGATGTGAAATATTAGCTGCTGCAATGCTTGAGTTACACTCCCTGAGTGAACACCAGTTGTAATTGGGTCATAATAAAGTGCGAGCCTTGTTTGTAAATCGTCCTGACATCCTAATAAGGATAGCTTGCAATACATAAGTACCCAAATCTGAATATTATTTATTAGTATTATTGCTGTGCTAAATTGTGGCTCGTGCTAATCATAAAGTGACTGCACTGCGAAAGGTCACTTTGCAAAGTGAAAACTTGGGTCTGTTGGCTGTGGCTACCGTGACGTATCTATGTTTGGCTGGTGGGGGGCGGGGTCGGGGAGGGAACCCTGTTCTCGAGCTGCTGAAAGTAGATTCATCATCATACATCAAAATGTTTAAACAGTGACACAAAGAATACCAGACTATCAGACGTGGAAATGCAATGTTATCCAACGGTGTATATTGTTTGGTAGCGCCTACTACTTGGGCTAAACTGTTTCTAGGCACTCTAAAATTTGGCCAACAGGAAAATTGAGCGGTTAGGTGGTAACGCGATTCTTTGGTCGAGCACAGACGGTGGATTTAGAGCCCAGGTGTCCTGGTTTTATAGGATACAAGTTATTAATGTGACCACAACTCGTCAACATATGTACGGTTCACTTGGGGTGGTGGCAGGAGGAACGAGAAAGAGACGGAGAGAGAGAGAGCGTATGTGTGTGTGTGCGTGCGTGTGTGTGTGTGTATATATATTGTGGCGCATGGATACTGCCCCTCGCCAGGATGTGGAGGGACAGCTCGTTGGTGTTGACTGAATAAACTGTACAGGGACAGTCAGTTTTGCCTGGATGCCTACATTCACACTGCGGTAACTGGGCTCTTTCTCTTCACCCTGAATGGATTTGGTGGGTCGTGTCATGTGGCACTTGTGTGGTGCATTTTCTCTTTGTATGTTAGTACCTGGAGGTCCATCTGTTGCTTGGATGGTGTTATACACAAGAACATGCAGAACAAGGTGGAGGATCCCCTACATGTTGCCCTTATGGGCCTGATAGCCCCCTTTCAGCTTCACATTGCAAGGTTGTGTGGCCATTCCCACATTGGCACTGTACCAGATTCGAGCTCTGCCAGGGAAGAAAGCAACGCCTGAGGCTGGTGTGGCTTCCTGGGTAACTTGGCCCCCAGATCTGCCAACCATGAGCGGTCCCAGCTTGGGATGTTTATGTTGTGATTGGAATATATACCCCACTGAACTCCTGTTTTGGGTGCAATTTAGAAACATGCAAGACAATGCTAAGAGCATCCTGCCAGTCTCTTTAGGAATACTCATCCCTTGACCGCTTGTCGTATTTTCCCACCCCGACTGAGTGGGTGGGACCGGGAGGAGGTACTACCCATCACTTGTTTTAAGTAATACATCTTTAAATGGGTTCTTTGCTGAAAAACAAATGCTTTTTTTGGTAAAAGCGCCCCAAACAGTGCTTTCATTTTAATGGCGGCCGAGCCCCTTTCTTTAGACGCTGCTCATCTAAAGAAAGGGGCATGACGTGCAAGCGCGGCATGGGGCGCTTGGAAACAAAAAATATTTGCAATGCTATAGGTCTCGCATTTGCGAGAATTTAAGCTATTGTCATTTACAATGCCAATAACTCAAACTCTAGTAAATGCGAGACCTATTGCATTGCAAATGCTTGTTCTATCTGCATTTTGTCAGAGTGCATGTGTTTTCTTGCTGTCTCCCCAGTTGCTGTTTCCACCCTCATAGTACACCATACACACAGTGCTGCTCTCCCCCCCCCTCCCTGCCCCACTCACCTTTTTATTTATTTTTGGTTTTCACCGCCTTAGCTCCCATACCTCTTCCACTGTCTCATTGTTCCCGCCACCCTCCTTGCTAGGTGTTTTTACTCTTTGTTCAATTGCTTCCCCCTGACTCATCCCGCACTCATCTCTTATCCGCTTGACCACCCCTCCCACTCCGCTCTCCATCGTCGCTTGTCATTGCGTAGACATGTTTCCATAGACTCTAAAGACCCATCTAGTTAAAAGGTAAATAGGTATGCATTCAATCGAATACTGTGAATTACAATTTTCCATTACCTTTACTTTTGTTATAAAAATCTGGAAGGAAAGACTTCCAGTAAAAGAACAAGAACTTGCCACTGAAAGAAACAGGGTAATATAATTGAGTTTAACTAATCTTTGGAAAATCATCTTTCAAACTTCTACATTCCCAAAATATATATTTACGATCCACGTTAAGCCAGTCCTATTTGGAGATCTGAGACTATAAAAATGTAGACAGCGTCTACGACGGACTTTTTACGAGGAAAGAAAATTGGCAAGCCTCTTACAGAAATGTTTGACAAACCTGCCTAATAAAGTGTTGGTGTTCCCAACCTCTGGGGCTATGCAAGTGTCTGATCTGTGGTAGTTAATTTACGTACAGCTCTTTGACAATGCAGATGTCTCATGAATGAATCTAGAAGAAGGTAAAACATCTCCAAATAACATGATCACCTTTGTAGATTAGGGAGCAAACTGAAATTTTACTTCAATTATATATTCAGTTTAAATTAAACGGCCAGATATTTCGCTTTATAAATGCTGATGGGGTGTGGGCATATATTTACAAAATACAGCTATTCTACACTGCTGAATATGTGACCAAATATTCAGTATTCAACCAAAGCTAAAATATGGCAGTTCTACACCCTTATATTACAGTAATGATGCTAAAATAGTAGGTTCATTCAAAATCGAGAGCCCAATAGATTTAAATTCTTTCAAATTATGGAGGGAGATGATTTGAACACTAGGGGGCCGATTCCGATTCGGGCCGGAAATCTCTCCGACCGAACCGGACCCGGAGAGATTTCCAACCGATTCGGACCCGTGCAGCCCGACCGAACGAGTACGATGCGCACGTATGCCATCGGACTCGAGTCGGTCGGACTCCCATTGAAGTCAATGGGAGCCTGTCGTACAACGCGTACACGGGCTCCCATTGACTCAATGGGAGCGAGGCGGACAAGGGCGCCCCCTACAGCGTGTACGCGGCGAAGCGACTCGCGCCGTACACGCACAGGTAGGGGGGACCCATGGGTCCCCCCTGTGTGCGACTCGCGCGGCTACGCGTACAGGGGGGTCCGACACGGACCCCCAAAGTACGGCTCCGACTGCTCTTTCGAGCAGGAGTGCGCGGCTCGTTCGGGCTGCTCGCGGCGCGCATCGTACTTACCCGGCCGGGGAACGTATCCATTGCGCGGTGCGAGTCGAGTCCGAGCGAGTCGGTCGGTGCGGTTCGACCCGGGAAGGAGTCGGTCGGAGCGGTCGGGACGCCCGGACGAGTCGGTCGGCGAATTCGCATCGTACTCGCTCGCCCGGACGCGCGTACGAATCGGTCGGGAAATAGGGCTCCGAATCGGATCCGGTTAAGCCGAATCCGATTCGGAGCCCTACCGGCCGAGATCGGAATCGGCCCCTAAATATCTAACATGATTTGAATTAACTCATTAATTATAAGAATAGAGCAACTCCACTAATATTTTTGGGGGAATTTGAGAAGTGTCAGAGCTTAGGACTCTTAAAGGGGCAGTGGGTGGTTCAGAATGGAGGTACAGGATTAGGACCAAGAACGGATTGGGTGATTGTTGGATGGCCAGCGCCAGAAGTGGAATGTCCACTGGAAAAGGGTGCACACACCATATACATGAGAGTCTAAGATCATGCGGTTTCTTCAATTAAATGGTTGAAGGGTGGCGGACTGGAGGATAGCGGTGCAGAGTAGGGGCTGGAGGGTCTCCCCTATAATTTAAAAAGGTTGAAAAGACTGAAGAATTTTTACTTTAAGACCTGTCACACCATCTGTGCAATGCTTCCAAAAAAGCGTACACTGCTTTGTGGTTGTGGCAGTGGGAATTGAGTGTAGAAACAGAGAAAATACTGGTACCAGAACACTTAAGGCAAATTGTAAAGGAGACAGTTCACCAGACAAAATTTAGAGCTAAAGATTACAATCATTCTCAAACTACAGGCATATAATTCAAGAGAGGCTGCAGCTGTTGTACCCCTACAAAATTCATTCAGACACACTGACCCACACCGCACACTGGCTCTCCATCACGGACAGCACACCTCCACCTCACACACAGAAAGATATTGAGCTTCTTGATCTATTTCTGACAATTGTCTCTCATTTTTTGTTTCAACAGAAAACAAGGATATGAAGTTGCTGAGGTAAGTTCAGACCACAGGTGTGGGTAATCGTGGTGGATTGGTGAAGATGTGGAGCATCTTAGACGCTGGAAAAATTCTAAGATGGTGCAAGTGCTGAGCGGGGTTGATAACCAGAGAGGGGATGGGCAAAATGGGGCATGGCTGGGAGCAGGGAATAAGGGAAATTATATTCAGCTCCCTCTAGTTGTGAACCTGTAACAGTGCTGTCCCTTCACACCTTCAGATCCTCTGGCTCTGCCTCTGGCTATGCATCCTACTCGTTTCAGTCTGAAGAAATAAAAAAAGCTTTTGTAGACTACAAGATTAAGCACTTTGAATTATGTCTAACTCTTGTTATTAGTACCAGTATACTGGCAGTTCTTATTTTGTGCCAGTGTTTGCAAGTGGTGGGCACTAGCACTCATTTTTGGTGACCAGGACCTATTTTTTATCAGACCTTGTATAAGAGCAAGAGTGAGAAAGGCAGAACATGAAGAAAGAAGAATGAAGCAAAATACAACAAAAGGCCCAAATCAGGGTGAAAAGAACCTGTAATAGTGACACAGAGAGACAGGAAGTGTAGGGGAGAGAAAGAGGCGTGTGGTAGAAATAAGACTTGTGTGGAAACCCTGGCCTTTGGGAGGCACCTAAGAAAAACACTGGGCCCTTTCACTTACTTTTTTCAAATTAAGCAATGCACATTGCTGATCAAGTCCTACACTATTTCCTATTACTCGGGTAAGGAAAGACGCTGGCTTGGTGAGACACACGCAGTGGGAGACATAAAATTTGGGTAACAAGGGTGTAGTGTTGTAGGTCAAGTGGACGTGTCCACTAAGTTGAGGACAAGGGGGGGGAGGTTGAACACATAGGTAACATGAACATATTTTCCATGTCTACCCCGTGGACATTCAGGGATTAGTTCAGCCTGGTGTCCAATGTACATGGCTAAATAAAAGCAGGGATCACGCGCCAAGCATGATCTTTAATTTTTTAGCATTACACTGTGTCTGTATCATTTAATTAGCGCAGCGCATTTTGGTGGGCCTGATTCCACACTGGTGTTGAGGACACCAAGTGCCCTATGCGGTGCAAACGGCTACCTCACCTGTGCTGAGCGCATCTGTACGGCCATGCCCAGCCCAGAAATGCTGCATCCCTGGCAGAAAGGCTACCGGCTCCACTATGCTGCTACACCTCCCCAGTGTGCTGGCGCGCGACCGAGAGGCAAGCCCCAACCTCCAAACCTCACGCACGGGCCGCCAGAGGCAGTGGCGGCTCCCCCTTCAATCTACGCCGCGCTGCAGCCTCCTTCGTCCAGTGGCTGCCTGTGCTCATTCAGCACTGGGAAACCCATGGTATCTGGAGCCATAAGGCCTACGTGAAGCGGCCCGCTGCCCGTCTCCTTTCCACAGGCAGGAAAGTAAAAGTGATTCCCTGCACCAGCCCTGCATCAGATATAATCAGCAACAGCAGGGGGTCCAGTCCAGTTTTTTGGTTTCACACAGCCCACTACAGTTGGCAAATGCCCCCACCAAAGCAAGACTGGGCCTGGCGGCTCCTGTTGGTCTCATACCCAGCCCAGTGACTGGTGAGTTGCTCACACCCCCTGTGCTATATGCCTGAGGACCCCGTGTCCAGCAGTGACATCAGCCCAGTGATGGCCCATCCACTCCTACCACCTGCTCATGCAGAAGTCTGTGACATTGCACGGTTCCCCCTCCCCTGCACAATTTGTGTTAAAGTGATGCCATCTGTCCCAGCGCTAGAGCCTTTCTCCATCATCGTTCCTCCCCTGTCCCAAGCAGCAAGGTGGAAGGCGTGGGTAGAGCCCCTAGAGACCTACTTCCTGGCGGTTCACTGACACAACATCGATGTAAAAAATATCAATGTTAAAAATATCGAGTAAATATATAGAGAACAAAAATATCGACTCCTATACTTAAACAGGTAAGTACCAAAATATTGAATAAAATATATCGATGTAAAAATATAAATGTATACAATATCGACTTTTATATAAATATACAATAAAATAATATATATTAAATATTAAATATAATTTTAACAACATTAATTAAATTTAATATACATTTTAATAAAATATAACAAATAAACGTAATTAAAAAAACACACACAAACATAATAATTTATACATATATATTTCTTTTAAAACAATAAACTATCATTTTTAATTTATGTTAAAAGTTTAAAATAACATAAAAAATAAAAATATATATTAATGATTTAAAATATAAAAAACAAAAATCTATAATAAATTAAAACATTAAACTATTAAAAAATATTTAAACTTACATTTCACAATACAACCCGTGCAACAGTAGGGAAAGTGTTGGATAGCAAAGGGGTCAAAATAACTATTCCCACTCCAGTGAGTGCAACAGTAGGGTAAGTGTTGCAAAGCAGAGAAATTAAATTTACTATTCCACCTCCAGTGAGTGCAACAGTAAGGAAAGTGTTGGATAGTGGAGGAGTAAAAATTACTATTCCAACTCCACTGAGTGCAACAGTAGGGAAAGTGTTGGATAGCAGAGGCGTTAAAAATGTTATTCCCACTCCGGTGAATGCAACAGTAGGGAAAATGTTGGCTAGCAAAGGGGTTAAAATTACTATTCCCACTCCAATGAGTGCAACAGTAGGGAAAGTGTTGGATAGCGGAGGGGTAAAATTAACTATTCCCACTCCAGTGAGTGCAACAGCAGGGAAAGTGCTTGATAGCGGAGGGGTACAAATTACTATTCCTACTCCAGTGAGTGCAACAGTAGAGAAAGTGTTGAATAGCAAAGGGGTTAAAATCACTATTCCCACTCCAATGAGTGCAACAGTAGGGATAGTGTTGGATAGCAGAGGGGTAAAAACTACTATTCCAACTCCAGTGAGTGCAACAGTAGGGAAAGTGTTGGATAGCGGAGGGGTAAAATTAACTATTCCCACTCCAATCAGTGCAACAGTAGGGAAAGTGCTTGATAGTGGAGGGGTAAAAATTACTATTCCAACTCCAGTGGGTGCAACAGTAGGGAAAGTGTTGGATAGCGGAGGGTTAAAATTACTATTCCCACTCTACTGAGTGCAATAGTAGGGAAAGTGCTGGATAGCGGAGAGGTAAAAATTACTATTCTCACTCCAGTGATTATAACATTAGGGAAAGTGCTGGATAGCGGAGAGACAGAAATTACTATTCACACTCGGTTATAAAAAAAAAAATATATTAATTTAAAAAATAAATAAATAAACAATATTTAAAAAAGTAAAAATCTAATATATTAAATATATAAAAAGAAAACATATTATAATTACATATAACAAAAACCTACAAATATTATATAAAATAAAATAATAAATACGATAAAAAAGAAATGTTAAACTAGAAAATATTTACAAATTAAAACATTAATTAATACGTAAATGTATTTATTTTATTTCCTACCCTATAACACCACACCAAAAACAAAACACTTCAACATTATACATTAAATTTACTTCCATAATTAACATCATTATTAATCAATAAAAAAAACATTATTAATAAAAAAACTAAGAAACATTAATTGACTACACACACTTTAACACTATAATATCCACAACACACACCTAAATTAAACTATAAAATAATAAAACACAATTAAAACTTATTTTTAAATTAAAAACTATTACTATTAGCAACTAATAATAAAGTAATTAAAATGTATTTAATACCCACCCTTTACACCTTTAAAAGTAAAAACAACACACAAAAAAATAAACAATTACCCAAAATAAATATCAAATCATTAACAACTATATATTAATTAATTAAACACAAATTACTTCCCACCCTTTACTCCTATAAACACCACAACACACACCTAAAATTAATTACACACTTACCATAATCATTTTTTATTAATTTAATTAATATCAATTAACAAAAAATAATAATAAACTACTTAACACTCTTTACCCCTATTAACCCCAAAACACACACTTATAATTAATTACACAAATAACATAATTAATTACCAATGAATTATTTACAATTAAAAACCAATTATTAATTCATCAATTAAAAATAAATTACTTCCCACTCTTTACACCTATAAACACCACAACACACACCTAAAATTAATTACACAATTACCATAATTAATTACCAGTTAATTAATTAACAACCAATTATTAATTCATAAATTAAAAATAAATTACTTCCCACCCTTTACACCTATAAACACCACAACACACACCTACAATTAATTACACAATTACCATAATTAATTACCAATTAATTAAAATTAATTAACAACCGTTAATTAATTAATTAATACATTACTTTACACATTTAAAACTATAAAATCTCAAATAAACAAATATTATTAAATAAAAAATAATCAATTAATTTAATATAATTAAATTACTTTCCACCCTATTCCTCTATAAACACACAACCCGCTACGGAACTAAAAATGCAAAATTCAAATAATTTTTTTTTATAACTACTAAAAATTTAACACCTTTGCTGCTTCGAACGTTCGGCGCCAGTGCGGAACGTTCTATTAAGCGGGCGGGGCCGCGTCGGCCAACGGACGTGCGCAGCACTACCGAGGTAGTGCTCGCGACGGCCGTTGGCCGACGCACACAGCAAAAGGGTTAACACATATATTAAAAATACAAACAATTCTTATACAAAAAAACATACCTCACATACATATAAAATATATACTAAAATACATAACAATTAAAAAAGCGATATTTTTAACAACTATATTTTTGCAAACGATATTAAACACTTCGATATTTTTAAAATCGATATTACTTTCCTTAAGTCGATATTCTTGACCACGATATTCTTGCTGTCGATATTTCTGAACCAAGATATTTATTACTCTATATTTGTGCAACTCGATATTTTTTACTCGATATTCTTTCTGCACACCCTTCCTGGCAGTGGGCTCCGCCAATGAGAGGGAAAGGCCGCTACTCCTTCACCTAGGAGGGGAAGATGTGCACAAGATCTCCAAAATGGTTGCAGAAGCTGGGCCACCCGCAGGTATACTATGCTCAAAAATGTCATCACTGCCCATTTTGAACCGTTCACAAACCCAGACTACGAACGTTTCCTCCTCCGGCAGGCACGCCAAAGACCCTAGAAATCGGTGGACGGTTTCTACGCATGGCTGTGTGGCCTAGCCAGCACGTGCACCCTAACTGATGAGGAAGACTAAATCAGAGCGCCTCACTGAAACCACGAGAACAAGTCGTGCGGGTGGCAAACATGTCAATGAAAGTCATCCTTGCTGTTTGGAAATCCAAAGAACTGTCCAAAGCACGTGCTGTGCACATGGACACAGTTAAGCCACAGCCGATCAAAGTGGAGCCCATCAAGGCCATCAGCAAATAAACTTGCAGACCAAAAACAGAACTACCAGAGCCTAAACAGACCAGCTAGATCTGCCGATGATGTGGGGGACCCTTTCTCCATCAAGGTGACTGTCCAGCATGAGGAAAGAAATGTGGCGCATGCAGAAAACAGAACCACTTTGCTAAAGTCTGCAAGTCTGCCCCAAAAGCACGCACTTCCTGCACACCACAGGACGTGCGCACCGTTGAGACACACTCAGAAACAGCGGGAGAGAGTGACATGGATGAAGATGTTCAGGAAATTATTCACCTTCTACACACAATAGATCCACTATGTTCTGCAGCCCGTGTCACCCCCTAGTATGATGTCAAAATACAGGACTGTGCAGTCACCGCACTCATAGATACGGGGACCTCTATCAACCTCATGGCTGCCGAGCTGTATCACGGGCAGACCTCATGTTCCCATTGGGCGCAGGGTCAAGACTGATTTGCATATGGTTGGGTCCAAACTGGAATGGCATGGTGAGCAAAAAAACGATGGATTTAGGCCCAGATCTCTGTACTGGGGTGAATGTACGACATTGTTCTGCATTCTGTCCATCAATTGTTGTTTTTGCATATGTCACCCCGAGTGGTACGGGTATGCCCAGGCGTGGGTCCCGTGCTCTCCATGCCACTGGAGTCAAGCTATCCTGGCTGATGAGGGCTGAAAGCCCGAAACGGGTCCTAGGATGCTTGTTTCCAGTCCAGGGAGGACCTGGCCTGGCAGTTCGGGCTGGACTGTTCCCATTGGGCGCAGGGTCAAGACTGATTTGGATATGGTTGGGTCCAAACTGGAATGGCATGGTGAGCAAAAACGATGGATTTAGGCCCAGATCTCTGTACTGGGGTGAATGTATGACATTGTTCTGCATTCTGTCCATCAATTGTTGTTTTTGCATATGTCACCCGAGTGGGACGGGTATGCCCAGACGTGGGTCCCGTGCTCTCCATGCCACTGGAGTCAAGCTATCCTGGCTGATGAGGGCTGAAAGCCCGAAACCAGTCCTAGGATGCTTGTTTCCAGTCCAGGGAGGACCTGGCCTGGCAGTTCGGGCTGGACTGTTCCCATTGGGCGCAGGGTCAAGACTGATTTGCATATGGTTGGGTCCAAACTGGAATGGCATGGTGAGCAAAAAAACGATGGATTTAGGCCCAGATCTCTGTACTGGGGTGAATGTACGACATTGTTCTGCATTCTGTCCATCAATTGTTGTTTTTGCATATGTCACCCCGAGTGGGACGGGTATGCCCAGACGTGGGTCTCGTGCTCTTAATGCCACTGGAGTCAAGCTATCCTGGCTGATGAGGGCTGAAAGCCCGAAACCGGTCCTAGGATGCTTGTTTCCAGTCCAGGGAGGACCTGGCCTGGCAGTTCGGGCTGTACTGTTCCCATTGGGCGCAGGGTCAAGACTGATTTGCATATGGTTGGGTCCAAACTGGAATGGCGAGCAAAAAAACGATGAATTTAGGCCCAGATCTCTGTACTGGGGTGAATGTACGAGATTGTTCTGCATTCTGTCCATCAATTGTTGTTTTTGCATATGTCACCCCGAGTGGGACGGGTATGCCCAGACGTGGGTCCCGTGCTCTCCATGCCACTGGAGTCAAGCTATCCTGGCTGATGAGGGCTGAAAGCCCGAAACCGGTCCTAGGATGCTTGTTTCCAGTCCAGGGAGGACCTGGCCTGGCAGTTCGGGCTGGACTGTTCCCATTGGGCGCAGGGTCAAGACTGATTTGCATATGGTTGGGTCCAAACTGGAATGGCATGGTGAGCAAAAAAACGATGGATTTAGGCCCAGATCTCTGTACTGGGGTGAATGTAGGACATTGTTCTGCATTCTGTCCAAGAATTGTTGTTTTTGCATATGTCACCCCGAGTGGGACGGGTATGCCCAGACGTGGGTCCCGTGCTCTCCATGCCACTGGAGTCAAGCTATCCTAGCTGATGAGGGCTGAAAGCCCGAAACCGGTCCTAGGATGCTTGTTTCCAGTCCAGGGAGGACCTGGCCTGGCAGTTCGGGCTGGACTGTTCCCATTGGGCGCAGGGTCAAGACTGATTTGCATATGGTTGGGTCCAAACTGGAATGGCATGGTGAGCAAAAAAACAATGGATTTAGGCCCAGATCTCTGTACTGGGGTGAATGTACGACATTGTTCTGCATTCTGTCCATCAATTGTTGTTTTTGCATATGTCACCCCGAGTGGGACGGGTATGCCCAGACATGGGTCCCGTGCTCTCCATGCCACTGGAGTCAAGCTATCCTGGCTGATGAGGGCTGAAAGCCCGAAACCGGTCCTAGGATGCTTGTTTCCAGTCCAGGGAGGACCTGGCCTGGCAGTTCGGGCTGGACTGTTCCCATTGGGCGCAGGGTCAAGACTGATTTGCATATGGTTGGGTCCAAACTGGAATGGCATGGTGAGCAAAAAACGATGGATTTAGGCCCAGATCTCTGTACTGGGGTGAATGTACGACATTGTTCTGCATTCTGTCCATCAATTGTCGTTTTTGCATATGTCACCCCGAGTGGGACGGGTATGCCCAGACGTGGGTCCCGTGCTCTCCATGCCACTGGAGTCAAGCTATCCTGGCTGATGAGGGCTGAAAGCCCGAAACCGGTCCTAGGATGCTTATTTCCAGTCCAGGGAGGACCTGGCCTGGCAGTTCGGGCTGGACTGTTCCCATTGGGCGCAGGGTCAAGACTGATTTGCATATGGTTGGGTCCAAACTGGAATGGCATGGTGAGCAAAAAAACGATGGATTTAGGGCCAGATCTCTGTACTGGGGTGAATGTACGACATTGTTCTGCATTCTGTCCATCAATTGTTTTTGCATGGACACAGTTAAGCCACAGCCGATCAAAGTGGAGCCCATCAAGGCCATCAGCAAATAAAGTTGCAGACCAAAAACAGAACTACCAGAGCCTAAACAGACCAGCTAGATCTGCTGATGATGTGGGGGACCCTTTCTCCATCAAGGTGACTGTCCAGCATGAGGAAAGAAATGTGGTGCATGCAGAAAACAGAACCACTTTGCTAAAGTCTGCAAGTCCGCCCCAAAAGCACGCACTTCCTGCACACCACAGGACGTGTGCACCGTTGAGACACACTCAGAGACTCACTCAGAAACAGCGGGAGAGAGTGACATGGATGAAGATGTTCAGGAAATTATTCACCTTCTACACACAATAGATCCACTATGTTCTGCAGCCCGTGTCACCCCCTAGTATGATGTCAAAATACAGGACTGTGCAGTCACCGCACTCATAGATACGGGGACCTCTATCAACCTCATGGCTGCCGAGCTGTATCACGGGCAGACCTCACTTCCCAAATTGGGCCCCACCAGGGTAAAAGTATATGCATATGGCTACAAACAACCCCTCAATGCCACCTAACACCCACCATTGATGACATCATAGGAGAATTAGCTGGGTCACAATGGTTCTCCAAAATGGATCTGAGGTCGAGGTACCACCAGATTCCCCTCAACCCTGACTCCCGGTCCATCACAGCATTCTCAACCCATGTTATCCTCAGACGATATACCAGGCTGAATTTTGTCATCTCGAGTACTGTCGAGGTATTCCAAAACATCATAAGAGACATATTAGCCAGACTTCCTGGGGTCCTCAATGTGAGTGTATATACCCCCACTCTGATAGTCACCCCAAGTGCCTCCGTGCAATGTTTCGGAGACTCAGTGACAAAGGCTTGATGTTACACAGAGAAAAGTGTGAGTTCTTACAACAAAGCATTAGCTTCTTCGGCTATCAGTCCTAAGGCAAGGGCATTGGGCCAGATCCAATGAAAGTGCAAGACATCTAAGAAGCACCTGCCCCCATGTCGGTGTCTTTCATTGGAGCTTTCAGGGCATGGTCACTTATTGTGGGCAGTTTATGCAAAACCTGTCAGACCTCACTGGGTCACTTCCGAAACTAACAAAGGCCTCCAGTCCCTGGGTATGGGGTGAGGAGCAGGAACTGGTGCTCAAAAATACAAAAGATGCTCTGTCAGCCACAACTACTGTGGCATACTTTGATCCAAAGAAAGAGTCCAAACTGGCTATGGATGCCAGCCCCGCAGGGTTAGGAGCCGTACTTTTGCAATGTCAAGACCGTGATGAATGGACCCCGGTTGCCTATGCAAGCAGAACCCTGACACCTTCAGAACAGAGATACTCTCAGATTGAGAGAGGCCACTGCGCTCCACTGGGGATGTTGCTATTTTTACGTCTACCTGTACAGCCACCCATTCGTAGTGTATTTGGACCACAAACAAATAATCCCCCTATTTAAAGAGTTAGTATCTAAACCACACCATGGATCGAAAAATGGATCCTGCAACTGCAGGAATTCAACTTCACTGTAGTCTACAGGCCGGGCACTCGGAATCCAGCCAACTTCCTGTCACACCACGCCAGACCGGCCACCCTGGCAGAAACCAGAGATGTGGAAGATACAGAAGAGTATGTCTGGTTAGTAGTAGAGAAATCTAAACCTTCGCCCATGTCTCTGGCAGATGTTGTGTCTGCCACGGAACAGGCCGATTGCCTGCAGCTGGCCATTAATGCAGTGAAAGCCAGCGACTGGAAAGCGGTGCACAGCAACTCAACTTGGAGGACAGAATAGGCCACGTCGACACTACAAGCGTAGTATGTGGTGAGGCTCTCCATAACGACTGAGGGCTCGCTGGTGAGAGGGCCCCGCCTAGTCCTGCCCATAGACCTCCAACACCAGGTAGTTCAGCTAGCTCATGAAACAGACCAGGGAATGGTGAGACGAAAAGTCTGCTCTGCAGCAAGGTCTGGTTTTCAGGCCTGGATCAAAGGGTAGAAGCAATGGTAAGAGACTACGCAGCCTGCCAAGCCAGCAACCCCCTAGAACCACCAGCTTCTATCATAACAGAGTCAGGCCTGACAGCACCATGGCAGAGCAAGCACTGATTGTGGGAGCCTCCCAGATGGCACCCACATGCTTATAGTAATCAATGGCTACTCTCACTATTACGAGGTGGAAATTGTGGCCTCCACCTCAGCGTCTGAGGTGATTCCGAAAATAGAGAATGTCATGGCGACCCAGAAGCTCATAAAAGAACTCTGCAAGGCCAATGGACCGCCTTTCAACAGCTTTGAGTGGGCCGAGTATCTTCAGTCTCACAGCACCAACCACAGGAAGATCACCCTATGATGGCCTCAAGCCAACGGGGAGGTGCAAAGGTTTGTTTGCACTATCACCAAAGTTATCCGAATAGCAGCAGCCTAAGGCAAGAATGTAGAAGGTACCATATATTCGTTCCTGCTGGAGTACCGTGTGACCCCGCACTCCACCACCGGGATATCTCCCAGCAGGATGTGCCTAGGACGAACAATCAATTACACTATCCCCCAGCACTTTGCATGTGCTGAGCACCCGGACCCTTCTAACCTGTGAGCAAGCAACAATGACTATGCCACATGAAGAAGGTGTGCAAAACCCCGCCAAATCCAGCCAGGAGATTCAGTGCTAGTGCAAGACCGACATCTAGTGGGAAAGTTCTGCCTGCCTTTTGTAGCATTCCTGTGGGGTTGTGACAGCGGCAAAGGGGACCATGATCACCGCCAGCCGGGTGTCTGAAACTGTTACACACAACATCTCACACTTCAGGAGAGTGTCCAAAGTTCCAGGATGTGATGACCTGAATTCCTGGAGCGAAGGCCAAGATTTTGAGACGCCCAACCAAGCAGATGAGACCGAGACTGCCGGGTGATACCATTAGCTCGACCAAATTCCATCCAGGGGTGCGCACCCCCATTCCCAGCCAGTACCATGTAGCCCAGGCAGGTCAAACCCCAGCAATGCGACTGTGTCTCCGAGGCTAACTCAGCGAGGGGGTGCAGAGCGATATCACTCTTCAGGGCAATCCTGTCCCAGCGACTTAAAGATTTTGTGTCAGACAATTGACTGCCTGGTGCTCTGTTTAAGAGATGACTCTGTTATTTGTTTAAACATTCTCTTATTACTGTTCTCGTGGTTTTCGTAAATCTGTTTTGGTTCTTGTGTCGATCCCGAAGAAGAGAGGAATGTAGTGTTGTGGGTCAAGTTAACTCACCGACTAAGTTTAGGGCATGGGGGGGAGGGTGAACACGTGGGTGACGTGAACTTGTTTTCCATGTCTAACCCGTGGGCATCCAGGAATTAGTTCAGCTTGGCGCCCGACTAACTGGGCAAGAATAAAAGCAGAGATCACATGCCAGACATGGTCTTTAGTATTTGAGCATTACACTGTGTTCGTGTCATTTAATTAGTGCAGTGCACTTTGGAGGGCCCAATTCCACAATGGGTAGAAACAGACAGAGAAGGTATGCTTGGGTTGACATAGTCAATGGAAGCCAATAAGACAGAGGATATATATGGTGACCTGGGAAACTCAGGAGACATGTGGTACACATGGTTAGATATGGTGAGACTCTGGGAGCTATGTGATGGGCATAAGGGAATGTATGAACTCAAAGAGAGGGAAAGAAATTCTGTATCCTGCCACATGCAATTTAGGTGGGTCTGAGAAAACAACCACCTGAAAGAAGAAATGCACCATTTAGTTGAAGCATCACAAGGCCAAAACAATTGTAATGTAGTATAGCTTAATGAACCATAACAATTGTAATACAACACAACCCAACACCACATAGCATAACAACATAACAAGGAAATAGGGTCTTAGCGAAAATAGACAGCTCTGTAGTGGGAGGAGTGTTGGCCAGTGGGAGTGAGAATGGGGCAGTAGTATTAATGGAATGAGCACTAGGAACAGACTCGGCTATAACCACCACATTTAGGTACCCGTACTTCCTTTTATTTCATTTATTTGCTCACCCCTAATCTCACCAACTTCTTCTTTTATGCCACAGACCCCCTTCTTTCCCTCCACCTCTTCCCGTACTCTCCCCCCTACTTGGTGTGCACCGTTTTACACGTCTGATGGCAGAATGTGGTTTAGTTAATTGCTCAGAACTACTACTGTTTGCACGGTGGGATGGGCTTGTTGATAAGACCTGGTTGCAAATGACAATAGCTGGCAAAGTCCACAGATAAAGATAATTCTTTGCTCTAATTTAAACTGGCTGGTGATAGCTTTGGTCTTGAGGGATGAGTCATGACTTTTGGGCAGGGGTGTAACCAGACGCGGCTCCTGTAGGTAAGCGCAGTGGGGCAGGGCGGGAGGGGGGGAACGGGGGGAGTCGACAGACGACAAATTCGGATTGATTTTATTTTCCCTATTCCTTTCTCTGTCGACTTCTCCCCCCCGGACCCCGCCCCGCCCCACCGCGCTTACCTGCAGGAGCTGTGGCTGGGTGTAACAATAGCCCCCGGGGTGCGGGAGACCCCCGAGCTCCAGGTGGACCTTCTCCGGTACTGTCCCAGGCCTTAGAGCTCCTGACTAGGTCCAGAACATGGGGGGCCCCCTCCATGTACTTTGCAGGGGTGTTCCTCAAGTTTAGTTACAGCACTAGTTTTGGGTGTGATCAAGGTGACATACATGACCTCGGGATCGCCACCAGAAAGATAGAGGGACTTTCCCAGCCCTGCTTCAATTGCTTTATGCCGTTGAAATCACTGGGGTTGCGGAAATGACGTAACCTTATAGCTGATACCATTGATAGGCTACTGCATGTCTTATTGTAAATAGCTTTTGGGCATTAACTTTTTGCAAATTGACTTTTCCAAGGGATTTATATACTGATTGCGTCACAAAATCACCATTCTCAAGTGATCGCAGAATGTCCTGCCTAATGAATATTAATTGTCAGTTTTTGATTTACGACCCCCCTATTGATTGGCTATAAACACAGATATGGTGGCCTGTAAACAACATCAGACCACCATCCTCTTGTTTTAATTTTTATATGAAAACATTTTTTTTCTTAAAGCAGCCCATGTTCCTTAAAGGGACTGGAACTGCTTAAAAACAGAAATATCCATGTTGAAAAACATCAGAGGGAGCAGGACTACTCCCAGCAAGCCTGCCAACAAGATTTCCCCTGGGGACCACTTCCTCTTTGAAAAACAGTTACCATGTCTTTTGAGGTTTCGGTCACTGATCAAAGTTTTGCAACTGGAATTGCACATTGGATGGAAGCTCCTTTTACGCTCCTTCCAAATTGCATTTCAGTATGGGTCTCAAATCCCATGTAACTAGTCGGAAAAACATTTCAGACTCGTAATATAGATTTTTTACATTTGAAAAAAACACTTTGAAGTTACAAACTTAGTTATGATGTAAATTGCATGGTTTGTGAACTGAAAATAAATGCCTTCATATATTTGGTCCTTAATTGCTCAAGAACGTTCCAATTGTTATGCTCAGATTTAAAAAAATATATATATATAAAAATTTAAATATATATATATTTAGACGTGGGGAGAATACCACGAGGTTTGAGAATTATGATCGCGCCTAGTTTCGAAAACCCCAACCCCAACATGCTAAGAGAATGGGCTGAAAGTAACTTGGACTCTTCTAGGAAATTAGTACAAATACTAGTAAAGTATGCCGAAATCGACAGGAATGAGCTACAGACACAGATAGATCAGCTCAATGAACAGATCAGCAAAGTGGATGCAACAGACACAGTAATGAAATGCTGTGAGGAAATGACAATCAGATTACAAAGAGAGGAAGACATAATCAAAAAAAGAAAAGCTTTCAAATTTCAACGCGATAAACAAGACTATGAAACCGGCCAAATCTTCACTTTTTCGAAAAAATATGACTCACTTAAGGCTTCTAAAAAGGGTGTCTGCTTTGAAAATCGACAGAAGGCGGCCCAAGCAATGAACTGCACATAGCAACATCAGTGTCAGGCTTAAGTTCAGCAATAGAAAGCGAGTCAGACACAGAAACCAACAAGGAGAGAGTGGGACAACCTTTGGTAAAACTATCTTTGGCGGAAGAATTAGATTTTTTACGCCAGGACAGGCGTCAAACGTTACGCCCCAGGACACAAAATTACAATCCAGAAAAAGGAGGAATAAAAAGCGGAGAGAAAGACGCATGCAATGGCGCAAATGGCAAACCGAGATTCAACAAAAAACCCACAAACAATTGGAAACGCTAGTAGGAGAATCGACTACCAGTGCAAATACCATAATCAATTTATCCAACATTACCCTTATCGAGGCAGAAACACAGCTACTTGCATTAGGGTTATCGTTTTGTCCAGAAAGCAATTTCAATTACTCTCAAACAAGAATAGATGTCTATAAATTTATTCGAAAATTAAAGTTACAGAAATATTATCTCCTCCGCAAAAAGAGTGGCAATCAAGAGATCATGACAGACACAGTTTTACCCTCAAGTCCTAGCATCATGACGGCAATGGATGTTCAACTCATGTGTCATCTATAGGAATTACAGAATGAACACATTGGCCATGATTCAGATGTTTCTACTAAAGCAGTCATTGAACAACAAGAAATCAACACCTTTTGCACGGTGCGCACAGAGTTCAAACCAAAGTCGACCTTCCAACCTATAATGCCACAAGATAGTATAGATATCTTCAATGAGCAGGTAACTACCCAAATCAAAAAACTAAATCATCAGACACAAAGAACTCGTAACCCAATGAGGCCACACAATCAAAGGTACCACCAGCTGATGAAAAAACTATGTAGTAATGACCAAATAATCATAAGGAACTCTGACAAAGGCGGAAACATAGTGATCTGGCCTAAAGCACAGTACATGGATGAGGCCATGTTGCAACTAAATGACAGAGACTGCTATAAAAGAAGCAATATTCAAACAACACAGGCCACCAGAATGGAATTTTATTCAAAATTACTTGCCTGGAAAAGCGCAGGACTTTTAAGTACAGATGAACACAAGTTTCTTAAAAACGATCATCCTGTTATGCCCACAATTTATTTCATCCCTAAAATACACAAGAATGCGGACAAAACACCAGGAAGACCTATAATATCAGCACAAAAGGGTCTATTAGAGAATGTTTCACGATACATTGACTTCTTTCTTCAAGATCATGTGCGCTCATTGCCATCCTATATTCAGGACACCAGCGATTTCCTCAGACAGATACACAATTGCCAATGGGAGGAAGAGTTTTGGCTAATGACGTTGGATGTTACCTCACTCTATACGAGTATCCATCACCAGGATGGCATGAGAGCCTTGGAACACTTTTTAGGCACAAGATCGATTCATCTATATCAACATAATAAGATGGTATTATCTATGACCACATTTTGCCTAGAAAATAACTATTTTATGTTCCAAAACTTGATCTTCCAACAGATCAGAGGTGTCGCAATGGGGGCCAGCGTCTCCCCCAGTTATGCCTGTCTCCATTTGGGATGGTGGGAGGAAATGGTCCTTAAAGCAGACCATAAGGGGCTACTTGATAAACATGTAGTGAAATGGATAAGATATATTGATGACTTATTTGTAATTTGGCGGGGCACAAAAGAAAGCACCATAAATTTCATATCACAAATTAATGTCAACAATATCAGCTTACATTTCACAGCCAACCTCAGCCAGGACTCAGTCTGCTTTCTAGATGTAGAGGTATATATTCAGAACAAGAAAATAGAAACAAAACTACATCGCAAACCAACTGCGGGAAACTCCGTATTACATGCAAGGAGTTTCCATCCAAAACACCTCATACATGACATTCCCTTCGGAGAGATGCTTAGAATTAGAAGAATATGTAGCAGTGACACAGACTTAATTATAGCTCAAAGGGAGAGTAAGTTAAGATTTCTAGCTAGGGGGTACTCAGAAAAAAACATCAATACAGCCATTACAAAAACTCAAGCTCTATGCAGATCAGACTTACTGTTCAAAACAACGGCTAATGAATCAACTCCTTTACATACTAAACACAAAGTGCAGACAAATGAGAATGCATGTCTAATTTTGACTTTTAATAAACAAAAGGATAGTCTTTGCAGTATAATCATGAAGAATTGGCTAATTGTCCTCAATGATCCAGTGATAGGAGAAACATTACCAAAACGACCTGCCATCACTTTCAGAAAGGCCAAATCCAAGAGAGACATGATAGTCAGCAGTAGCCCTAAGATTATAACTAAATCAAACTGGCTGACACAGAGAAAAGGCTTTATAAAATGCATGGCATGCCGCGCGTGCAAATTCGGGGTCAACAAAACCTTATACACCACCCCTTTTAGTGAGCAGTCCATCCCTATCCTCATGCCTCTAACATGCAGAACAGATCATGCCATATATGTGTTGGAGTGCTCTTGTGGGCTACGCTATGTAGGTAGCACAAAGCTACAGGTCCACAAGAGGATTCTCCAACACATCAGAGCCATCACAAACTCTGATCCCACGTATCCAGTGGCACGCCACTTCAAAGAAGTCCACGGGAACAAGTTAGAGCATCTCAAGTACTATGTATTAGATTCAGTTCTGAACTAAAGACGTGGAGGGAATCGGGAGGCTAGTCTAAGAAAACTCGAAACACAGTACATTATTGAGCTTGATACTAAAAGCCCACATGGGCTCAATGCCAGTGAGGATTTCTTCACTTGTTTGTAACGATGCTATGAGGTGACATACAAGGGCATGCCATCTCTCGATATATTCACCTATGTAGATGGATCAATGCAATACGCCCAGTAGTAAACATATATATGTGTCAAACACACATAATCCGTGCTTTCTCTATTTGCATAACAATTTTAAAATTTTGTATTAAGTTTTTAAACATTTGGGTGACACACAGGTTATCAGTTTCAGCACCATGCACTTTATTCACACACTTTTTATATGCAGCAGACATGGCCCACTCGGGCTACATCTCGTCAGTTAAGCAAAAATCAATTGGAGATTCATTGAAAGATGGTGGCAGGTCTTTCAATTCATTATGAATAAAAAATCCAACTGGCTATATACACACAGACTCAAATAAATAGAAGATAATAGTCTCAATGTGTTTTAGTTAGCGCTGAAGGTAATTTTAGGTATTTTTAGACATTTTTAATGTTTTAAATACTTTTATATCAGCCGGTTATCCATCCAGTAGTTTTGCAAATTTATTTATTTGTGTATTTATACATGTATATTGAATATATATTTATTATTGGCAAACAAAATAATTAATCATGAAGTTATGAACTGACCCAACCGACTTCAAAATGCATCTCTCTTCTGCTAAGACCATGTGAAGTAAAACATGAGTCTGTTTTCTATATTTATATTATTCTTGCACTTTTGTAAATTTATTTATCTGTGTATTTATACATGTATATTGAATGTATATTTATTACTTTCAAAGAAAACAATTATTTATGAAGGTATGAACTTGCCTAACTAACTTCAAAAATGCATCTGTCTTCTGCTAAGACTATGTGAAGTAAAACATAAGTCTGTTTTCTATATTTATATTATTCTTGCACTTGTCACTTTAAATATGAGCACTGAAACGTAGTCGCGTCATGTGATCAAGGCCTGCACAGGCCGAAACGCGTCATGGCAGAGCACTAAGCAATAAACATATCGCACCAGCAAAAGTGGAGTCCGTTTCCTGTTGTTTTCTGCGAGTACGGAGGGAAAGTGAGCGAACAAGGATTTAGAACCATATATGTATATATATAAATATATATATATACACACAGATATATATGGGTGTGTGTGTTTTTGTTACTACCTTGTAATACACCACTGGTATATTACATGAGTTGCAAATCACTCACCACGCTTTACAAGCTGCAAAATACGTGTATGATTGTTACCTTTTGTTACCCCATGTAATGCAAGCTGGCAACATGCCTAACAGAGAGTTAAAATCTAGTTGTCTTAGGAGCAGACAGTAATTGAAGACATTGAGCACAGTCTCCAATGTGAGGAACCCCCTGAATGGCCCTAAGAAGGTGCTCTCAATCCTAGAACCACGAAACTGGACCTCAGTGAGTTTTAATGTTTTTAAAAGATAATCTTAATCAAGAAGTCAGGTATTTTCATTTTTTTAGAGGTGTGGGAATTGATAGTCTCTTGACCAAGCCTTGGAGCGCAGAAAACATTTACCCAAGCAGTGGCAAATTGAAGTATCTGTGAATGCAGGCTGAGAGGAGCTCGTATTGCAAGAATAGACCTCTGATAAGTTGAGGATGTACCCAGGAAATGCTACTGCAGCCAGAGGTAGGCAGGGTTGAGCTGTTGATGCAGGATGGATCTGGCAGTCAATGCATTTTAAGAGTTGGAAACAACATGCTAGAAGACGGCTGACGTCTAATTTATAAAATTTTGTCATTCATAAAAAATCATCTTTGTAGGTGGTAAAACTAATATCTTCTGTCCCTCTGCTTTTCTCTGGGCAAGAAATACTGACAATATTACCCAGTGGGCTCTCTTATTAGCCACAATAATTTCCAGGACAATCGTCGATACAGACAACCATCCTCAACCACTAACTCAAGCACTGGTCTGAACACACCTTAGCATCTATTGCAACTCATTAGATTAATGAACAACTCACAGGGCGTTGCTTGCTCTAACCCAGACAAATCAATTATTAACTCATCCTCTCAACTAGAGAGTAGAAACTTCGTACTTTAAGCCAATACTTAAGAAACTAGGAATGAATTAATCGGTCACAGCAAACTTAAGTATTCTAGTGTAAGGACCTTTCCTAGAATAGCTTATTGATAATATAGCCTTCACCCAAATCTCTAACTTTACGGAACAAAACACCCTTCTCTCTGGCAAACAGACCAGTGTCCGCCCTTGAAGAAGCAAATAATCAGATTCAGTTGTAATCTGGTATTGCCACAAGAATATAGTAAATTATGGTGTCATGGCTTCAGCCTCAAGGCTGTCAACCACTAGCTATTGCTCCAAAGACTGATACTGGAGTTCAAGCAGCCATCCTTAACTAGAATAAGATCTTCCTTGCAGAAAGGATCCAAATTATCATGTTTTCTCTATTGAGTGCACCACCAGTAACCACCTAGAGCTCAAATCCTCACAGAGTATATTCACTTGTGGAGTGTGGAAGAAAAGTAAACCCACCAACGCTTGGCCCCTAAAAACTTTTGCACATTTGAAGAATCTAGGGTGGAACAAGGTATCTAGCCTATCTTTCCAACCACACGTTAACCAAATGAACAAAAATGCATGTTTCACTATGAGAATCTTTCTCAGCATATACCCCCACTGGCAACTCTTGCACTGTTGTTGCCTAATCAACAATTTCCAGTGGAACCGCAAGACAAGTGATTAATCTGACCATGCATGTCCACATCATCCCTACCCTCAAAGCTGTGTATCGCATTCAAAGCTCTATGCATTTTTCTCTGGGCAATGAATGGAGAGGGACATAACTTCCTTCGATCAACACTCAGGCTCTACCACCAAAGGAAGATTCTTAGGTCCTGATCACCTCTCCTTATAATCCCCATCCCTCAAAAAACTTGATTAGAAAGGCAATCCATTTATGGACAGACATGCAAGCTTTTGAACGTATTCCCACAGAAAATATGGATAAGCAGCAAACACTTGATGTTTCCTGAAAATTAACACCAAATGGAACTATACTCAGAAGAACCACTGTTCAGTTTATTTTAAATGCATCCTATAATTTTTCCTGCTTTTGTTTCTATTTGTTGAATTCCGATGTAAGGTTTTTAGTGTTTCCCATTGTTTTAAAAACGTGTGAAAATCAGTACTTACACTTTTGTTTTGCTCTGTAAAAAATGACAAGAACTATGTTTTTCCAGTGTGCAGAAAGGTTTGCGTTTATTGTTTGTTTTCTACACTGAATTTATATCATATTTAGGGGTGGGCGGAATGTTCCGTTATCCCAGCGAAATTGGGGGGAATTTTGGCCATTCTGCGTTACTCTTTAACAAAGAGTTTTGGCCAAATTTAGCCAATCACCACGTGGCGGAATTGTTTCCCGCAAGCTTCCAGAATATGCCCGCTGACGAGTGAGATTTGGCGTCCCGTAGCTCAATTTTCTAACGTGGGTGGTCGCTGGCATTCAGGAGCAGTCACAGTCAGAGGACCACCGTTCGAATAGATTTGCTGCTCCTCGAGTAGATTTTCTACTCGAGCAGCAGCAAAATGAACTTGTATGCCCACACGCTCTTGCGCAACGCATGGTGCAGTTCGCACTGATTTTCAGCGCTGCTCACAGTACCGGTGCTAAATTGTTGCCAAGCAGCACAAGCTGCATATTTTCCGTCCATTGGTGGAATTCCACGGAATCTCGCAGAGTATATCTGTGACTCCGCGGAATTCCGCAAGTTCTGCCCACACCATATCATATCGAGAATTTGTGTAGGGAGTATAGAAGGTCAGCCCTTTCAGGTTTCACAGGTCCATGCATGATGTGCTTCTCCAGTACAGTTTCTTTCTTTGAATTCGGGGACTTGTAGTCTTGTTTATTCCATTATGAAACAGGACCACAAATCCCAGAATTCAAAGAAAAAAACTGGTTTGCAGTAGCACCTCGTGCATGGATGTTGGATACTCGGTAGCTATGGGAGGTTTAAATACATTTTTACAAATCAAACTTATTTGAGTATAAAAGTGGAATCCTGCAGATTCCCCATTTGTGGAGTGTGCTTTTGCACCCTTAATAAGAAAATCCTAAAGATTACTACTGTGGTTGGGATCCCTGTACACTGGAGAATCCCTCAAATCCCTCGCATGGTAGGCTAGCGGAATATCTGGGGAGTATGCATGGATGTGAAGGGGTGTGGAGCAAGCTACAGTGGAAATCCCTAGAATAATCTTGCCTCGTTGCACAAGGACCCACTCCCAATAGTAGGGGAAGCTAGGGATTCCTCTCTTGTAGGTGGTGATTGCATACCCCAGGTAAGGTAATCTTTTGCTGGGAGCATGGAGAGTACTTGTGCTGCCTGTGCCTTCCTGCTATTCCTGAGTGGAGAGCTGCGGCATGCAGGAGGCCATCATCCTTGTTCACACTCCATGGTGTAGGCTCCTCTTTGTTCTTGTGCCTACTGCTGATGAAAAAAAAACAATTAAGGTGCTACATAGACAGAAGGGGAGCCTGACCTGAAGAACAGGCTACAATGCTATTTCACATTATTCATATAAGATGCATTCCAGGTCCTTCATGGTGCACACAACTTCCCCGGCATCCACACCAACTACATTGGTCGGTCCCACATTTCACAGAGCAAATAATTAAAGTATTATAGCACACTTTCAATATGAGCTTTTTTTACATTCTGGGATGTTACTCAGTCTCTTCATTCTTTCGTGGCTGCACTTATAGACTAAAGAACGCCAAAGCAATAGCAAAATATACTGTTTTCCGTTTCCAACAATTAGTGCCATCAGTGGTGTTTCCTCAGTTATATTCAGTTAACATCAAAAAACCAGTGCTTCTACTACATTCTTCATTGATTACTGTGCTGCGACAGGACTCCTCTAGGTTGTTTGACATGCATCAATGCTTGATGCACAATGCTAGTACCACACCCAGCATAAACCACATAGACCTAGCAGGCAACTAACACCCTACCAACCAGGCACTCTGAATGGTACCCAGCAACCCGACGCAAATAAAAGTGCACCACATCCTCACCACGGATTTGATAGTTTTTAAAAAAGATGCCAACTGAGTAGCTACTTACTTGACCACCACAAAAGGGAGTAGGACCTCACGAGAAATAAATAAATGCTACAAAAATACCAACAGAATATAGTCCAATAAAATCCAATGCAAGGAATAAAAATACTATCTCATCGTCAGCTTTTGTATACGTTTCAGATGATTTCAGATCTTTGTACACATACTTTGGTTATGTTTATAATTTTAAGGAGATGTACATTTATTAGGTAAATATACTTCCTCTGTCAGAGTAATGGAGTGCCCATTCCAGTGTATTGTGTTGTCTATTACAAGTCCTGTCTACTTCAGGGTGTTATGTTATCTATTAGAGGGTGATATGTTTATTACAAGAGTGATATTGCATCTATGTGGAAACTAATGGATTACTGTGACTTTCAGGGATTCTCTGGCTTTGTGAAACTTAAGTGGTGTAGGGCACTGTGAAAATTGGTTTTACTTTGAATGCTACTACATAATAGATTTAGGTTTTGGTATAGCTTATTGCCAGGTAGGATAACAGTCCCACCAACGATTTCTTTAATCTGTCTGCAGATTGATCTGAGCAGGCCCATCTCGGACCAAGGCCCCTTCGATCTCATTATCCACAAGCTTTCCGACCTGATCGTTGAATCCGGCCATGACATCCAGTCTCATCACCTGATCCGCAGCTTCCAGGTGAGAACGAGTCGCCTGGGCAAACTGTGGGTGGTGTTTGACGTTTCTTTGGGGCAGTTTGCTGTTCTTTAGGAAAACCAACAATTACAATCAGAGGTGGGAGAGCTCTCACTTTGGTAAATATATATAATATACAGGCTCTTCCCTCCTCCATCTCTCCTTTACTCATCCCAGACATCCATTTACTATGATCTCCCAACTAACACTTCTGGTTTTCTTGTCTCTTCTATCCCTCCATTACTCTATTCAATCCAACTAACAGACTCACATGTCCTCCTCTCAAATTAACTCATACCTCCATATACTAATACTATACTCATATTTCCCTATACTAATCCTTTTGGTTTCTGGAGTAGAGTACTACTTGCCAAAAAGCGCTTCGAAGCCTCGTCAGGGGTAGTAAGCGCTATATAAATACAGTTGCAATAAGAGAATTTACCCAATGTTGAAATGACCCTATTTCAGTAATGTTATTGTTTTGAGCAAAGGAGCTAACAATGGCAAATCCAATATGGAGGACCGACTGCGGCTGGGGGAATGATTGGCATTCCTAATTAGAGGTGGAATCTCTAAAGGTGGTTGTCCAGCCAGGAATTTGTTGGTGATCTGCAGTTCTGCGGCAGAAGCTGACTAGTGTCTGCTGATTTTCTTTCGGTTTGCCTCTCCACAGATGTCACAAGAAGCAGCTGATGGTTGTTAATAGGGTGCATTCAAAGCAAGCAGTTGCTACTCCTGACATGCTCTTTGGCATCTCTGACAGTGCCCTGGCTTTCCATGATCCCTGGAATCAATGAAGGCAGTGTCAGGAGCATAGTGTGAACACGGGCCCTAGTTACTTTGTATAGTTTCCGTTTCCTGCCCATCCCCGTCCCTCAGTAGCAAATAAAAGGCTATTGAGTGGTTCTGGGTGGGAGAAGGGGGTCAAAGGGTGCATGATGTTACTTCCACTACCCCTGGCATTTTGCTAAATCGACGTACTTGGAGTGACTTGCCAAATTCTTTTTTGGGGGTATGTTATCAAACAAAGGACTGGCCCACCATTTCTGTCCACATCACGAGGTTCAGTAATCCATATTTAGAATCTTCGGGAGGGCTTTTGGACTTCTTGCATATTACTTATCGCTTGAATGCAGATGATAGGCAAATATAATTAAGAACTGAAAAATAATCAGCTGCACGCTTCAGACAATTCCTAACTCTATTCAAAATTTGGTGGCAAAAGGGAAAACTGAAAGTCACATTTTTCCCTATCACTGCAGACTCTGAAAATTAGATAGCATCAAAATGGCTACTATCAACTTTAGTCAATCAGTTAAGATAAAACCTTTATCCCAAGAGTGACTCTGAACAATCTGTGGAAGAACTTGTAATACCACATCCTCACTACAGGCACTAATTGCTAACAAATCTCCCCGCAATGCTCCCTGAAGTTAGAAGACAACTGCCTTATTGATCACAAAATGAAGGAAGGAGATGTGACCTAACGGCCAGCGCTGCCTACTTTGGAACTGGGCCAACATTAATCGAGCCCCTGACGGTAAAGTGATCTAATGCCTTTGGTCCAAGTTTGTGTTTAAAAAACTGCAAGGAAAAATAGCACTAGTTCTGAAATTATTAGCTGCCACTTGCGGCTTGATACACTTTCAGAACTGCTTGCATCATTTTTAAGGCCCTAAGACTAAACACTGCTAAGTGTCTGACAAATAATTTACATATACAAAAGAGGCACAAAACTTTACATTGTTGCAAACCCTACTTCTCACGAAAGGTTTCACACTGTCCCGCACATTCCCAGGCAACACGCTTCGGATCTGGAATAAGTAGCTGAAATCTTCTTGTCTTCAAACCTAAGTAAAAAGTAAAAACTCTTGTGAACCATACATCTACAACCCCCCGACTGCTCCAATAAATCTGATATTCATTTTCTCTTGGTGTAAACCACTGTTGACTTATTTCCTCTTTATGCAAACAACGAATGTCCTCCTGATGCAAACCAGTCCTGACTATTGTCATTTTAACCTATTTCCTAACTTCTGTTCCATTTGTATATTCTACATCTGACAAACTTCCGTTATTCTTCTTTCCGCATGTGCTGTAAATATTATGACATAACTTATTTTGTATATTTGCCTGCTACATTCACAGTTTCCTTTTAACCTCTTTTCCTCCTCTACTTGTAAAGCTCTCTGATGTCCTACAGGATTGAGTTTGAGCTATGGATATCTTTCTACATAAATAACATTTATTTCCACCATGCTAGCTCGAGTGGATTGCAGGAGGTCAACTAAAATGTCCCCAGACGACTAGGCGTGCGCCTGGAATTTTGATTTTTTTGTAGGATTCTGTGTGCATTCTCTTAGGATTTTCTGCATCGGTAAAAATGCTGAAATCTACACAAATATTATATGTAATTCCTCAATCCGTATATTTATGCATTTTTTGTGATGGGGGCCTATGGAATATTTGCTACCTTTGAAAAAACACCTAAGGAGGTATCAATGTCCCGTTTATTGTGTTAAAAAAAAAACCTGATGACTTTACTTCATGTAGATAAAGAGTACTACATACTATGTCCGTTAAAGGCCTAGGTTATTGTCAAGATACGTTCCTTCTGAGGAACCTGGGACATATCTGTCTATAAGAGGTAGCCCTCTAGTTAAGCAGTGTGGCTTGTTACAAGTTACTGCCTCTCTCTTTATTTCCTTTGGTCCATGTTTCAAGGAGGAGAAACCATCCACTGCTACCAACGGTAGATGAGTATGTCCACTGCTACCTTGTGTAGACGTGTGCGGCCACTGCTACCTAGAGTAGGTGAGTGTGTCCACTGCTACCTAGAAAAGATGCGAGTTTCCACCTCTACCTAGAGTAGATGAGTATGTCCACTTCTACCTAGAGTAGATGGGTGTGTCTACTTCAACCTAGGGTAGATGGATGTCTCCACTGCTACCTAGAGTAGATGAGTGTTTCCGCTTCTACCTAGAGTAGATGAGTGTGTGCACTGCTAACTAGAGTAGATGAGTATATCCATTGCTACATAGAGTAGATGAGTGTTTCCACTTTTACCTAGACTAGATGAGTATGTCCACTGGTCCCTAGAGTAGATGGGTAGGTCCACCGATACCTAGGAAAGATGAGTATGTTCATTGCTAGCTAGCATAGATGAGTGTGTCCACCGCTACTTAGAGTAGATGAGTGTGTTCACTGCTAACTAGTGTCAATAAGTGTGTCCACTGCTACCTTGAGTAAATGGTAGATCATTTTTTGGTTGTGCTCATTCTGGTCTATGAACACAACTTGGTTTCATTACTGGTTTATGAGCAAATACGGTTGACATGATCTGTGGCTGACGTCATGGCAAGTATAAAGTGGTGGCTATGTCAACCTGTATAGCATCCACCTGGACATCTCTCAATACTTTTGTATGCATTTCCGAAATGGATGTCCAGGGTTCATCTTTGTCTTGTTTTGAGACAACAAGGCCGCCCTGACAGTCCATTTCTTCTGACTGCTTTAGACATTGTCAGAACACAGGGACTGTGACGATGAAGAGTGGTGAAGGGGTAACACTCTGATTACTTACTATCAATCTTGATTACAGTGAGCCCTACTGTTCCTTCTCCTAGACCGCTTCCAGGCCTGCACGTATCATTGGCCTTGACTATGATGGTACTGCTTTGCTGGTCTACACAAGAAGAACAGTGAGTGCTCCTATTGTACTCTGCCTGGTGGAAGGAATCTAAAAAACATTTTGAGGCTATGCGGCTCCTACCAGAGGATTGGCTATCTCTCACAGCATTAGGGCTGTGACCAGGAAGACTAGGCATCAGCGTAATGAAGATTAGCCGGGACAGATGCGTACATATTTGTTTCTTTATGTGAGAATAGAACAAAGGGTTAGGCCTGTCATAGCGAGGAAGTGTGAATTACATGTATATTCCAAAAACGTGCTTGAAATAAGGATTGTGAGGCTTATTTACAAGCCCCTTGTGCCACCATTGTGTCACTTTTAAAATGGGAAAAAGTGGCGTACCGGCGTTGCAAGGGGCTTGTAAATAAGCCCCAGTACTTTTTGGCTCCGAGTTCTTACGTGTCCCTCATAGTTGAGAAGGCCAGGTCAGCGGTTCAGCTTCTGGATGGATGGATGTCACAACAGTAAGTTACAAAATATCCTCCTGATCATAATATTGTATCCAGACTAGTGTCTAACACAATATCTCAAAGGTAAGCATATGTAGGTAAGCATGGATGTACTATTTGTAATAGTACATGTCCGATTTGTGGATGTAAAATTAAGAATAGTAAATTTATACTTACCTATAGTAGCCTAATTATGTGTATATGCACTTCCCTTCACAATACCGTAGTAGTGGATATTCTGATATGATGTTTTGACAGGGTAGAAACTTGATATTGTGGTAGAAGGCCCCTTGTGTTTGAGATAAATTGACTAGTTGCGCTGTGCAGTATTGGGGGCCCAGTTTGTTGGAGCACATGCTTCATGCTGGTAGTACACATCATGGCATGATCGCTCTGTGATTTCAGCGCTTCCTGCTGACATCTGTGTTATCAGCAGGTTAATGAGCCATTCATCCTTTGCATGTTGGTAAACTGAATAGGAATACATCCAGTAAAGGTAATACCTCTTATTTACAGCACTTTGAAATTGCACAAATGGACATAAAGCACTATGTCAAATTATTCTAGGTGTTATTAAATTTACTGGGAGCACCACAGTGAAGGTCAGTCTGGCTGGACGAATGGTTCACCGTCGAATTCACATGGCTGTCATTCCCTTTCAGGCCTACCTGGAGACTTCCACCAGCACCATCTTGCTTGATCCTCTGCCAGCCATGAGAACGCTCCTGGATAGATTTGATTCCTATCGGCTGCTTCACAACCTGCAGTCCTTATACCAAGGTCAGTAAATGTGTGCTTTATATTGTGCCCTCAATCGCATGGGGTCTCCGGCCATTAGGATTACATTCACCCTCTTAGGTAGCGTTGCTCCTCGGCGATGTGGCGAGCGCATGGTAAGTGGTTTTATTTATTTATTTATTTTACATTCCCTATCCCGTCGTTTGTCACTTTCACCCTCCGCCCCCACCCCCGCCCCCACCCCCGCCCCACCACCCCACCGCACTTACCTGCATGGGCCGCCACTGAGTATTGAACTTGCAATACCAAATGGCCCCCTTTGAGTTCAGTGGGATCACCCTTTTAGAACAATCTACTGAAATGCTAACAATAAATGGTGTCTATTGCAATCAATGGAAAAACTAACTAAAATGTTAGTAGCATAACATGTATTTGTAAAATGCACATTCACCCCTTGAAGCGTCACGGTGCAAAGGAACAAGTGTTTACTGTTCCCCCTCCTCGAAAGGATGAAAGGCTGAGTGAATCTGTATTTGTAATTGGATCATAGCCCAGAGGTCAAGTGCAGGTTTCTGGAGTGGGCGCATCAGTCCACTGAGCCACCAGACTTGACGTCTAATAATAATTGGTATCCATGGATATCTACTGAAGTTACCTTCTACCCAAGCCTATGCCCCCTCCATTCATTTGAACTGGATCACCCTCTTGGCAGGACTGGTACCCCCAAATAATATTTCACCTCCATTGATCCAATGGTTGAGACCACTCATTCATTGGGTCGTCCTAGGGGGGTGCTGAGGACTCAAACTGTTGAACCTGTTACCTCCTTAATTTGTCTCACCTAGACATTTTCCTGGGCCACCTAGAGGTAAAGGTTGGCATGATCCTTTCATTCAGCTTTTCAGAAAACCATTTCCTCTCAGCTGGATCGCTTTATTGTGGAGGAATCTGTTTCCCAAAACTGTTAGCAGAGCTGAAGACTGCTACTTAAAGGCTTATATGAAAGTAATTCATAGCCTTTCTTTTTTTTTTAACACTAATAATCTTTCCTTTTAAAAAACATAGGAGCCGCACAATTTATGTATTATTTATTTACATTTAAAGGATTTTATTTAATAGATTCCTCCTAGACTGAATTGACCTTGAGTCGGCAATGTAACTGCACTACAACACTTGGTTCTCTACACCACAAGCCTGCAACATCATCGCAGGTGGAACATGATCAGACCGTGAGGACAATGGGCCAGATGTACTACCGTTGGATTTTGTGACTCGCGATTTGCGACAAATTGCAAGTCGCAATTTGCGAGTCGCAAAATCCAATGTACAACAGTGTCTCAGACACTGTTTGCGATTCCCAATGGGGTCGCAAATTGCATGCCTCATGAATATTAATGAGGGTGTCACAATTTGCGGCCCCATTGGGAATGGCTGGCACTCCCAGGGATGGTGGCCTGCTGGGGTTATCAGACCACCATGTCTGGGAGTGCTTTGTCAATAAAGCAGTTTTTTTTTTTTTAAATGCAGCCCGTTTTCCTTAAAGGAAAACGGGCTGCATTTAAAAAATAAAAATGAAACTTTTCAGTTTCATTTTTTAAGGGCAGGCAGTGGTCACTGGGACAACTGCCTACTCTTAAAAAATATTTGCGCATGCATTCCCAAATGGGAATGGGTCCCCTGGGGACCCCTTCCCATTTGCGAGTGCCTTACCACCCTTCTAAGAAGGGTGGTAAACTGCGAGTGTTTTGCGACCGCAATTGCGGTTGCAAAACATTCATACATGGGTTATGGACTCGCTATTAGGAAGGGACGCCCTTGGCACGCCCCTTCCTAATAGTGAGTCGCTAACTCTATTTTGCGAGTCGCTAATTGATAAGCGACTCGCAAAATAGGGTTAGAAAATTGGGCTGACCTATTTTGCGGTTGCAAAGGGGCCGAAATCCCCTTTGCGACCGCAAAAAACGGTCAAACATTTGGCCCCAAAATCCTAGTAGTGATGATGCAACGGACTCCCATAAGGTGTGGGCGGACAAGGTCATATTTTATATCAATACAATACTCCTGTTGTTTTTATAAGATGTAACTTACGGCAACTGCCTTTGCTCCGTACAGCACTCTGATACCTTTGGGTCATGTCCGCGCTTTATAAAACTCTCAAAAAAAAAAAAAAATAATAATTACTCACTGACAGTAAAAGTACAGCTTATAAATCAGTTTCCCAAAGTAACTTTGGATTGTGTGTTAACATATTTTCACTCTGAGTGAGCTCAAAGCTATTTGCGTAAGTGTAAAGGACACGTTACCTCAGGTGAAAATAACATCTAATTGTTCTTTCCACGTTGATATGTTTGATACTGTTTATTATATTTGTTGCTTTCATATAGTGCTAAAGGAGTCAGGAAGCTGCTTCAGAGCGCTAATAAAAACATAGGGGCATATTAGCAATGCCTGGCGATAATTATCGCAAAGTGCAATTAGCGCTTGGATAATTATCGCCAGGCATCGCCGGTTTCTATCGCGGAGTTAGCGTGCAATCAGCAATGCTAATCTCCAAAGCGATAGAAACCTTGAGAACTAGTGTGAATATCGCCTGAAAACAGGCGATATTCACACTGTTCCCCAGTTCTGCTTGCTGATTGTGCGAGGGGGATTTAGCCATGTAATCCACCTCTCATTGGATTACATGGCTAAGTCAGGGTGGGACCAGGTGTTAGCAAACCAGCGCTAAACGTGTTTAGCGCTGGTTCGCTAATCACCGCCCCTGCCTACGCTGATAGGCGTTAGCGACCTCAGCGACTGTTTCCAGTCGCTGTTAGGTGGAAACGCCTACTTTGCATGCCATTAGCGATAAATATCGCTGGCATGCAAAGCGGCACCCAACCCGGTCGCTATCGCCTACAAGCTGTCGCTAACAGCAGTTAGCGACAGCTTGTTGATAAGGCGATAATATTATCGCCGCTTTAGCTGGAAAAAGTCCCGCTAAAGTGGCGATAATCGCCTTGCTAATATGCCCCATAATGTGATCACATATCTCATATACCAGTTGCTTGTGCTTTTATTTATCTCTGACATCACACTAATGAGTGTGAAATGTAAATGCAATGACATTGGGAGTGCATAACTTCTTAAAGCAATCTCTTCATTCATAATCAATTCAGCATTTCCTGACAGACATATGTAAGGGCTCTGGGGTGGCTGCATAGATATGTTTACGCTATAGATCTGTGACGTCTGAGTCTACCTTGCAAAATGCAGTGGGCCTCATTTATGAGGTTTTGCCGTAGGGCAGCACAGCAGGCCTTCCTGCTGAGCTGCCCTACGGCAAAAGAAAAGGGCAGGAATGCGCTGAATCTATCAGATACAGCGCATTCCTGTCTTTTTCCCCTGTGCTGGCGCACAACATGCTGCCGTGCGCCAACGCCACCACCTTTGCACCATGGTGCAAGGGTGCCTGCGTTGCGGGTATGATTATTTTTGTGCAGGAAGGGAAACCTTACTTCACAAAAACAATCACAAGAGGCTTTTTCCCTCATCTATGTGTGCTGCAGAATGCTGCACGCATAGAAAAAGGAAAAACAATGAGAAGTAAAGATATTTCTCCTCGTTGTGCCTCTCTTACGCCTCCCATGGGGAGGCGTACGTTTTTGGCGCTGCCCCAGATTTACGATTTCTCTTAAATCTGGGGCAGGGTCAAAAAGCCATGTATGTTGCTGGAAACGCCCCCAGCAACAGCCATTGCACGCCCCTTTAACACAGAAAACTGCATTAAAGGGGACCATATTTACGAGGCAGAATTAAGCCAAAAAAAGTGGCTTAGTGCTGCCTCGTAAATATGGAGCAGGGTCCTGCGCCATGGAACGTCACAAAAAAGTGACGTTCCGGCCGCGCAAGGGGCCTCATAAATGAGACCCAGTATCTCTACTAATCCTAGTTCAGAGTGCAATGTGCATGGTGAGTAAGTAGCTTCCTGAATATTGGGTGCATTAAGGAGGACGTGTGGCGTGACTTACATGGACATTTTCAGGTAGGGTTGCAAAACGTCAAGGCCAGGGCCCTCCCTCATGCTGTCGCACTGTATGAACTTTGGTGTGTAAAGGGGGGCGTAGATCATTCAGATGGTACCACATCGACGTCAATAACAGTTTATTTGCTCATTTATCTAACACACCCTCATTTTCTTTCGCAGCGGACACTCGTGTTTTCTCACCGCCCTACGTGGAGCTGATGACGACCGACCAGCGAGAGATCCGGAAACAAATTAGGGAGCGGCGCCTCACCTTCCCCTTCAGTGAGTCAGTCAGCGGCCATGTTAATCATTCCCACAGGTTCTGATGAACTAAGGGCGAAGCAGAGACAGGCACGACAAGGCGTACCCTGTGCCACTAAACTCTCTCTATGTAGGGTCAGTCCACTCCCAAAGATTGGCCACATTCCCCGGATGGGAGCACGGCTCCTTATCTTGGTGAACAGCAAGTCAGGATCTCAGCTGGTTTGTAAAAGGTGGGGCACTGTTGCCACAGGTCGGTCAAGGTTGTGAGAGACTGGCATTGGTGGTGACATACCTAATCATCATTTCATTTACACAGCCTCCTTTCGCTGAGCGAGACGATGGCCCTCTAGTGGCAACAGCATGTATTACACTCCTAAAACAACATGACAGAACAGTTACAGAACCCTGGAATAGTTAACTTTCTGTTGATGCTCCAATTAAAATACTGTTGCAGAGGCGAGGATCGCACGTGTGCTTGTTTGATAACATTTTCTGAGGGCTCTGACTTAATTGTATTACGATTACCCAGTGGTACTAATGTTCTCAACTTTGCATGGCTGATTGGCTACCTAAACGCATAAGACATCAGATTATGTGACGTGTGTTGTGCACACCTTGACTATCTTGCATGACAAATATACTGCATCCACTGCATTTTCCTACTGCTATAATAGATGAACACATTGCATACTTATATAGTGAGGTGGTACGATAGTAATATACGTACCATGATGGTGCAGTTATAGGCAGGGTACTGGATACAATATAATTGTAGGTTGGTATTGTGTCATACAAATGTGGATTTAGCTTCTGTGGCAGATTATGGAAGCTGATTCCACTCAGCTACCCTAGTACTTTCAGGGCTATGTGTCTAGAAGCAGGCGAGTGTCAGGGGATGCGCTCAAACTTTCCAATTCTTTTTAGAGAATGTGATGTTGACTTTGAACTCCTGCTTTTTGCTCTGCTTCCATTCCACCAGCTGTGTGTGATGTCACAGCCAGGGGGCGCCACACTGTTCCAGGGCCACATTCTCTGTGTCTGACTTCAATCAGTGCAAGATACACAAGGCCAGCCCACAGCTATATTTAGAAGATTTGGATCTTTTCAATGGTCCCCACACTGCACATTGGCTGCAGCAGTGACCTGTGCTATGCTCCCAGGGTTTGTGGATTGACAGCATGGGAGTACTTGCAGTAAGTACAGCAACAATACAGTCATCGTAGGTGGTTGGCTGGGGATCCCAAGCAGACGCCATCTAAGCTGACAGGAGAGTATATGGTGTGCCTGCAAGTCAGGCCCGAAGATGATGACCGAACTAGCTGCAGATGAAAGTAGTGGTGACGGTGGTAACAAAGGCCTGGGGTCGTATTTGGTATGGGTGCATTTTCCTGGTTAGCGCTGGGCGTACCTTTCAAAAGGTACGCCCAGCGCTAACCAGGAAAATGCGCCGCATTATAGTAAATAAAGTGCCCCCAGTGCAGCCGCGAACTCGCGCTGCCCGGGGGGCAGCAATTCATGTGAAAAACGGAGCGGCTGCTTTGAAGCGTCTCTATGTTTCACACTGCAGGCGGTAACCCGCCTGCACTTTGAAGGGAGATTAGATATCCCCTTGCAGGTGGGTGCAGTGAGTGACTGCACCCTCCTGCAAGGGGATGTATGGGGGGTCCATGGGACCCTGTTTCCCCCCTCCACAGTGCTGCTATCATAGGACGCATTGACAGTGCGTCACCTTTTAGGTTCCAAAACGCTTATTCAGCGTATCTTTACAAATTCAACGATGCACCAAAACGAGGAGGGCTCCCTTTTTCACCTATCTATTTCCCTAATGGGGGCTACTTTCATTTTGGTGCCTGGGCCTAATTTCTGTTCCAGTCAAACACTGGCTATTCGTACTCATCTGCAGCCTTCACTGCCCGGCGCATCATCGCTCCAGCTGCTGCAGTGAGCCTCTCCTGCAGCTGAACCTCCAATGCCCTGAAAGGAATGGGCAAAAGGGATCAAAACAAAGACGGATATACTTGCATGAGGCTGCCCTATTCCCTTTACCCCAATCTCCTGCCTATGTTGCATGGCTGTGAACTATGCATTTTGTATAGAGAGCTTTACCAGCTCAAAATCAGCAGCTAAGAAGAATCGGCTGCGCTCTTTGTAGGCCACGAAGCAGCGAAAAGTGAAGACGGGAAGAGGAAAATAAGAAAGGCAATCTGAAACAGTCAAAAAGGGCAAATGAGCTGAATAAGGGACTGCGCAGAAAAAGGAATCGGAGCTTGGACAGAAATGAATTAAAAGAAATGAACAAAAATATAAAGACAACTGACACAAGTATAACCAGGCTCTGTATGTTGCAGACTTTGACTACCCAGAATAGGGTACAATTATCCTTGCTGGCATCCTTGCTTGGCAACAGTTTGTTAAAACGAAGGTGTGGTAGTATTTTCCAGGTAGTAAAAGACCATCAATTGAAAGAGTGGGATCCAATATCGATAAATATTAAGGGCTTGATTACGATGTCGGTAGGAAAGCTTTCCGACCAACATGGTAGGTTTAAAGTCCGACCGCCATATTATATTAACGGCGGTTGGAGTTTAAACCGGCCTGGGGATCCGACGCGGTTCCAACAGGCTCAAGGAGCCCGTCGGCCAGTCGGAATGGCCTCATAATCCCTCAAGGATGACGTTTCCGCCATCGGGATTATGATGTTGGTTTCCGACAGCCTTTCCATGACGGCCTTTCCGACATGGAGAGGCTGTCGGAAAGCGACATTGGGGGCCCCTCGCAGGGCCCTCTTCCCCCCTGGCCCTCCGCTGAGGTGCCTGCCACACGGTGCAGGGTTTTTCACAAACTCCCATTTCTCAATGGGAGCTTGTGCTGCAGGCGGTTTCCACTCGCCACACAAGCTCCCATAGAGAAATGAGAGTTTGTGGTCGCATTGTAATCAGGTGTGCGGAACCGCCGACCTATGGTCGGGCTGTTCCCTCACCGTCGGTCGGTCGGCAACTCCAACCGACATCGTAATCAGACCCTAAATCTCTCCTACAGGTAACACGAGAAGAGTCATTTTTTACTCAATGTCCTCTATCTTTGCACATCACAATATATATTACAGAGGATGCAAGTGGGGCAAAAACCAGCTGCCCGTCTTATGCCTGGACTCCCAAAAACAACATCAGTAAAAGTTCATCTTCCTTCGTTACCTTGGTGTGCGATCGGTAAATGGATTCTTTTCAAGGTACTTTGCCCGATATGCAAGGCTAAAATGAAGACTGGCCCAAGCTATGTTACCATTAACTTTCATCATCATTCGCCTAACTGATCACTAAGATCTGCTTTCAGTGTTTTTTTAGGGTTCCTAAAATCATGAGAATTAATTAAAGTGGAAGATCTTTTTCTTATTTAGCAGCTATATCTTGGAATGAACTTCTCCTTGATATTTAGCAACACCTCTGAACACTTAACTTTTAATTAAAAAATTCAAACGTGACTATTTTCACATCCTAAAATCCTCTCTTTGTGGCAATTTTCCTTTAGCGCCAGGATGCAATCGGGTATTTGTTAGCACTTTATAAATGGGACTCATTCGTTCATTCCCTCAAAAATATTACTGTATGTGGCATTGATGTTGAAGTTCCTTGTTGCTTGTTACTGCACTCACTTGTTTCCCAATCTGAATGGTTTGTGCAGCACTCACTTTGTTCTGCGGCTCCAGATCATAAGCCTTGATTTCATTGGGTTGATCCTTAGGCGGTTTTTGGCGCAGTATCTTCCTATTATGGCGAGTTGCAGGATGTTTTGGGTTAAAGCAAGTAGAATGACATCATCAATGTACAGGGCCAAAATAGTCCATGTTTTTATTAATTCTGGATATGTCCTCAGTGGCTGCCAGTATTTCATCATGTATATCATTTGTACATAGATTGAAAAGTAGGGGGGCCTTAATGCAACCTTGCTTTACTCTTCAGTATGTGATGAACAATTTACTTCTGGCGCCATTATACCAGTGGTGGCTCCTCCGCAATGGTGGAGGAACGTCGCCCCCCTGCCTGGCGCAGTGCCAGCAAAGGAAAAATAAAACGATGCTCTAGCCAGCTTGTGCATGGAGGGACGCAGCATGGCCAGGGGAAGGAGGAGTTCTTGTGCAATCCCTAAGTGCTCTTGTGTGTTTGGCCGGCCATCTTAGGCCGACCAAAATACACATGCGCACTTAGGTTTCTCCAGCCCGGCTGCATTCAGCCGTTGGGCTGGAGAAATCCCCACAGACTCCCTGGTCTGAGCAGGGCGTTTTCCGACCGCTCAGACCAATCACTGCTCTGCAGCACAGGGATTGGCTGGGAGTCTGTCCCAGGGGCTGCTGGGATCCAGGAAACGGCCAGCAGGAACAACGTGGCACAGGAGGCGGCTGGCGGCGTCATGTAAGTTAAAAAAATTATTATTTATCCCCTCCTTCCCCTTGCTCGCTCTCCCGCCCTCTCCCGCCCTCCCCCCAACCGCCCACCACTGGTTGTTACTGGCGGCCGCCACTGCGTTATACAAACTCTGACTTGAGTTTTAGAGTCTGAGTAGAGGCCCGCTATTGATCTTAGGAGTGCAAGCCCGTGTGTCCTGCTTGCACCAGAGCATTTTTCTGTCAACCACAGTGAAGGCTTGTGAAAGATCCAGAAAAGTCTCGAACAAGGGCATCCATCCTTTGGCGGAGAACTCTGATGGTACGATGGAAATTGACGATCTCGCCTATGGTGGAAAGGCAGCCCCTGAAGCTTCAGTGTGGGTGGACAAGATGTGTTTCTCTTCACCCCTTGAATTCATGTGCTCCAAAATGATCTTACATGAATATTTGCTTCCTCAATGTCAACGAGGTTGGTCGGTCTGTATGAGCTGGGTTTGAATAATTTACCTTTCTTGAAGAGTGGCTCTAACAAGCGTTTTTCCATGATTCTGGGAAGCATACCTGGCTGGCAAATGTGGAAGCTGTTGATAGTTTCAGTGACCAGCCTTCTGTGAAATATTTGAAGCACTTGGTGGGATTCTATTATGTCCAGGAGCTTTATTGTCTTTAAGACTCTATCGCTTTAGTTATCATCTCCTCTATGAGCCAAGCAATTGGGGCATCATCATTTGCTTCAGCATGTCTGTGCTGTTTAACTACTAATCTATAAGATGAGCTATGATTGTAGAATATGTTTTAGAAATCTGTTACACACACTTCAGTGGGAATGTTTGCAGTAATATTTGCTTGAGAGTTTCCATTCTTTTTCCACTAGATACCAGAAAGTCTTGCAACCGTTTGCTGCTGCCACTTCACTAAGGAGATTCTATTGGCAACTTATGGAACTGTTTTTTTATTTGCTTTGATGAGATTTTTAAACCTCTCTCTTAAATTCTTGATGTATTCTGCATCGCTTTACCTCCGTTTGTGGATCCTTTTGCGGTTAAGGCAGCGTGGAGGATGTGCCTCAGCCCATTTCTAATTCGAGGCCTAGGTGATACCTTGAGTGGCATGATCCGCCACTCCTGAATCATCCCTGAGGATAGTATTGACCCATCCCTGGCAAGTGACAGATGCTTAGGCCTTCCTAGCAACAGACAGAGATCAGTAAGTGGGCTAGTCATTCAGGTTGCTATATGGGCCACCAACCTTGTTAGCACTGATTCATTACCCTACCTTATTGCCCTGGGTGTGTGTTGCTCAAAGACCCAGCTTTGTGCCCAGATGTCCCGGAGGAGAGGGATTGTGGGTAGCTCAACCCTTTCTATAGTTATTTTGTGAAACAACAGGAACAAGCTTTCATTCAAATAACCCACCCTCTTGACTTGCCTCTCACGCAGTACTGGTCAATTACCCATAACTATCTAGCTAGCCTGTAGCATCCATGTAAAACCAAGGACTTGAACAATGGTAGCCTAGGTAGCCCAACAGCAGAAGGACCTAGAAGGTAGGATGATATCCTGTTGCTAGAACCCCACACCTAAAGTGCGCAGAGGGTATCGGAGGGAAATATGCGTAGGGTCCTTTTCACCCAAGAGTACATGTGGAGCACAAGGTGATTTTCACGGCAGGTCTGGGTGAATATATAATCTTTTCACTAATTAGGTGATTATTCTATATTCTCTGGTGGGAGTGCAGCACACATCCTCTAAGGTAACTTGCGCCAACACACTTCATAAATGAGATGTGGTATTTGGTCATGGAGTCTGTGGCCTTTGGGCAGTGGAGAGGCAGTCTATGCCTACTCCCTGGATTGGGTTGATGCACTTTGTTTTGTGAGAGGAGAGAAAATCATACAAAACCATACAAAAATGTGGGGCAGGGTACAAGGCACTGTACATCTCCTACAGCAAAGGTTCCAATCCCACTGCTGTTAGAACAGAATAGGTTGCACCACTAAATGTTTTACACTGCTGGCACAGAGAACTAGGCTCTGCTTCTTGGCCTTCAATCAATGAGGGTCTACAACACAGAATTTTCCTTTTTTTTAACATTTATTTCTATTGCTGTTTCACCAAAAGTTAGATACAGTTCAATTAATTCATTCGACAACAGTTTCATAGCATGTAGGTAACGTTCATGTAATGTTACTCTTTTTAGTGCTTGGATTCTCCGAGGTAACAACATTCTACAGTTTTACTCTTGGTTTGTAATTTTCACAGCACCAAGCGTACAGGCAACAAATGTATTTGACACTGTTTGGAAGTAGTGGTGTGGTGTAAGATTTTTTTTCCTTTATTTTGCAGTTTGCAAAACTCAGGTGGCCCATGGATCCAGCTCCCATGAGGTGAGTCTGTCCAATGCATCAAGGAAAGGGTGGGTTGGGGTCTAAGATCAAACGCTTCGTACAAAAAGATCTTTGTAGCCTTCAAGGACATATAAGAGAGGGCAATGCAAGTTCTCTAAAAAGTTAAAGTTCTTTACCCTAATGGCAAACTGTGTGACCTCAGGTACGTGTTTGATTATCTTGCCTCTCAACCACAAAACTATAAAGTGAAATTGAAGCTGTTATAGAGAATATAAAGTGATTTAGAAGTGAGTTCTTAAAACTAAGGGGCATATTCACAAGGAGCTATCGCCGAATTAACGGCACTTTATCTCAGCCAAAGTCGTGATAAATTTACCTCCCCATTCACAAGCCCATGTTAACAGCCCACAGCACCAGTTTACCCGCGATAGCAGCCGCAAAAAACATCGCCACAGAGGACCCCCGCAAATATCGCTAATGAGATGCAGAGTAGGCGTTCCCGTGCCAAAAGTCGAGACAACATCACACCTCAACATTCACAACGACCAGCCACATCGGCGCTAAGAACACAAAACAGGCGATAAGGCGCGTTAGCACCAGGAAATTTACACCTGCTCTGACCTGGTGTAAAGTCGGACGGCAGCCAGCACCACAAAAGGGAGCACAGCCCAGGGCCACATCCGAAGGGCAACAGATGCCATGGAGCCACTCATCATGCGGCCCGGACACCCAAGAGGGCCACAACACCCACCGCCACCACCCCAGGACCCCAACCCACACCCGGAACACCCCCCCCCCCCGGACCACCACAGACGCAGCGCAGACAATGCAGCGGACCCCCAGGAAGCGTACCAGCCGGACAGACCCAACATCTGACAATGTCACCCTCCACTACAGGCTGAAAATGACAAACATCCTACGCATCCTGACCATCATCGCCTAACAGGCCTACGGCACCAACACAGCGGACAACCAACATCCCACCCCACACAAAGCTGCTGGCTTGGCTGCACCCGTTGGCCCCTGGTACCCCCCAACCAACACCCGCCAGAGTCGGAGGAGTCTCACAGCCAGCCACATCCAAGTCCCCCACACCTGTCCTGGACATCACCATCACCCTGGTACCCCAGTCCCCATACGTACAACACAATGCGCAGGATCCGCTGGAGACCAAGCAAGGACCATACGCCCAAGCCGGATGCACGCACGTATTGGGGGCAATACACAGCACACATGTACTACCTGTGCCCCCTGGTGACACAGCACACAATCACCGCAACAGGAAGCACACGTCTCACATCAATGTGCAGCCAACAACAGAACACCGTGGAACCCCCAACAATGTCGCCTTCAAATACACAGCCAGTGTGCATGATACCTTCATCCTCCGACAGTCCATCATCAACCAGCGTTCCCAGGATGGGAACAAGGGAAATGCACAGCCCCTTGGCAATATCCAAATGAACACCCCCCACACCTCAACTCCACAACCATGCAACTCACAACTCTGGCAATGCACACGTCACAAAATCACATACAACAGGCACAACAACATGCCCACCCACCAGACACGACAGAACAACTTACAATGTTCACATGGGCAAGCCCTGAACATGAGCCAGCAACGGCATGGCACCTCAGCCACATAATAGCCGAATGTGGGGAGAGGTGGCAACCAGGCATGTGTGAAGGATGCAGTAGAACCATGATTGGGAAAGTACACAATGCCAAGAGTGGCGGAGATGTGCTGGACACACCGCAGTATGCAGAACACACCCATATCCATGGCGACATACACCGCTGGTGTATGAGTGTAGTGGACAGTGGACGCCACCATGTCACCCCAGCCAGTGGGGGACCTCACGGAAATGTTGCCTGTTACGCCCCCCATAAGCGTCACCGGAGTGGGATGCCCCGGCGTACGCCACGCCAGCGTAGGGGTGTGAATAAAAAGCACGTAGGCCTGGGCGTGGTCCTCTTCCGGAAAGACCCACGTCTCTGCCAGGGCGGCGCCTCCCACCCCGCCACGAGGCCGACGCCGTCGTGAGCGGATTTGCCTGCGATGCTGTGCGCCTGCCGGACCCCGGCACGCTGGACCACGAACCTGTCAGGCCCGCCCCTGCGCAGCCAGGCCACACTGATCACCTGCCGGCACCGGCGTGTGTCAAGGAGGGCCCACCACGTGCCGGCGCAAGCTCCAAGCCCGAGGCCCGCGACCTTGGCAGCCTCCTCAGACCATCACGGCCTCCACGACCCAAGCCCGCCTTACTTCTTACTCGTTGACGCACTCTACTGCCGCCTTCGACCCACTCGTCGGACCAGTAGGTCCCATGTGTGAAACTGTGTCCTGAGTCATGAATAGCAGTGACCCCAAATCCGGGCCTGCGGCCACAGCACCAGACCCCCCCCGAACTGTGAGGCATAGTTCCACATGGGCATCTTGCGACACGTGGTGCCACTAACCCTGTTCAAGGCCAGCCGGCGACACGTGGTGCCACTAACCCTGTTCAAGGCCACCCGGCAACACGTGGTGCCACTAACCCTGTTCAAGGCCAGCCGGCGACAAGTGGTGCCACTAACCCTGTTCAAGGCCAGCCGGCGACAAGTGGTGCCACTAGCCCTGTTCAACGCCAGCCGGCGACACGTGGTGCCACTAACCCTGTTCAAGGCCAGCCGGCGACACGTGGATGAGGGACCAGGACTACCCTGCGGACCAGTAGGTCACACATCCAGCACCTAGTCGCAAAGCACGTATGGCAGAGTCCACACCAGTGGTCGCACGGAGAGGTGTAAGAGGAAGATGCGGCTCAGTCCAGACGAATGCCGGGTCACATACACGGAGGTGACCGAACACGTGGTGCCACTGAACCTGAACTACGCAGGCTGGTGGGGCCATCCAACCTATGCCGGCGACACTCGGTGAATGGGCCGTGCTGATCGCTGCCTCCGGCCTACACTGCGGTCCAGTAGGTCACAGAGTCTTGATTAGGCAATGTTGGAGTTCACATCTGTGTACCGGCATCATCGCAGACTGCATCCCCTCTCAGCACCTGTGCCACTAAGTGTGTTCCCCGACATTAATGGTCACTCACTGGTCGTACATTGGTGGCGTTTGAGTCTATGGAATAGGGGCTAGTTTTCATCCTCATGTAGCTGATACCGAATAGTTGGTGAAAACGAGGGTTGCGCTTTCCACTCCTCCATTTGCTGCTTCCAGATAACATCAGACCTTCCACATCATGCCCTGGAGGACACCTTCCACTGTCCCCCGCAACCCTCCGCAACATACACCTCGGACATTGATGGGGACCCGCTCAGGTCGCATGGCCCATCTGACTGCACTGCAAGTCACCGTCCCGTGGCTGGGTGCCTGTGCCGGCCGCAGTGCATCCGGGGCCACTAACTCTGTGCTGCTCAGGCCTGGGACCCCTTCTTCTGAGACATTGAATGGCCTCTGTAGCAATGGTCTTGGGGTCATCAATGCCATGTGTCTGTGGCCCTGCGTTGTCCGCAACCTCCGGCCTCAACTGCGGGCCACCAGGGCCCACACATAGCATCGAGTCTTGACCGGCCCGGACGTCGCATCACCGCAGGAGGCACACGCCACCACCGCAAGGACCACCTCCAACCGCCATCTGCCAGAGTCGAAAGGGTGGTCCTGACAGAGCTATGGAGTTGCTCAGACCTGTCGTGGATGCCATCATCGGCCTGATACCCTGCTCAGCACTCCAGGTGCAAGTGACTCAGTGCACCGTAAGCCATTGTCCGTTACTGATTGTGTTTTGTGCTGTTGTGAGGTTGCGCAGCAATGTCACCTCATGCAGTGGGGAAGACCTGGGACTATGATGAGGAAGATGTGTCAAGTGTGCGGACGGGAGAAGGCACAGACAATGGGAGGGCAGGAGGCAACAGCCCCAAGGCAGGAATGCAGACTGGTGGTGGTAGTCAAGCTACACACCCGGATCTATTACTGGGTATTGCACTGTGGACTGCGGACGCAACTGTCACCTCAGGCAGTGTGGGAGACCTGGGACGTTGATGAGGAAGTTGATGCAGGTGTAACACACCCCACTGCATCTGCATCAGGACTAACCCGAAGGGACACAATCCTAGCAATTTCTTCACATGAGCGCGCTCTTCTCTAGTGCCCCTACCTCAGTGCACTGCAACTCACGGAACCTCCTGACTGAATATTGGGTGACCTCTGTCCTTACTCCGGATCCCTCCATCTTGCTCTGCAGTTGACTCTGTTATGCTGGTGTTTTCTGTTTCCATTACACTGGTGTCCACTGTTCAGGTTGTTGCCAGCACCAAGCACTCCGTGCGGGCTGGCTTATACTCACCCCACACACATCCAGCACAGGCGTCACTGTACATGTGGCCCTGCCAATAAAGGGGCCGGGCGCACGTGCCCGTAGCCAGTTCAACATGATATGTGCATGTGTCCCTGTGGTCTTGTATGCATGGGGGCCCTGGGCCCTACGACATTACATTGTGCTGTGTACAGCGGACGCAGACATGTCACCGCAGGCAGCGGGCTAGAACCTGGACATGTAGCTTTGTCGTCACCCACTCAATTCGTAAGGGAGTGGACTGTGCCATCGTACGCAGAGCCAACGTGGGTGTGTGACTGATATGTGCGTGCCCCTGGGCGTGGTTCTGTACTGGGTATGTGCATCTGCATGTGTCTCTATGGCAGTGTGGGTCTCCTTTGTGGGGTGTAGGTGGTCCCTGAAAGGTATTGGACACCCACGTATGTGTTCTAGTTCGCATTCCATGGGTTCGGCAACACCCGCACCTGTTGGGCCACCTCCTTTTGGCGTTCTGACACCTGGCATTGGGGTGCCATGTGTGGGTCGGTGAAGTGTTGTGAGCCAGCCGGGATTGCGCGTGCTTCATGCTGTGTGGTCTGTTGCAGGGGCTGGGTTCTCCTCTGAGTAGCTTGTCTGCGCTGGTCCTAGTGGTGGGTTGTGTGGGATGTCCATGGGCTGTTGTAGGGCGTAGGTGTCGAAGGTGTGGTGTTCGTCTCAGGCATCACTGATGGGTTGTCTGTTCTGACCTGCTGGAGGTGTTGTTTGTCCCTCTGCATTGTGAAGGGGAGGTGCATGTTGGCATTGTGTTGGCGCCTTGTTCTTGTCGACATGCAGACTGTGTGACAATGTACATTGTGACTGTTTGGGCGGTGGTGGCTATTTGAGTTGGGACAGTGGACATTTGGCCTACATGGCTGATGTGGGGTTGTAGCCGTAGATATGCATCTCACAGTTCCCTGCTCTGTCCACTGTGATTGTTCTGTTTCTGCGCCTGGGCGGACCCAGTTGTGTCCCCTGTTCTGCAGTGTGGGTGTTGCACTTTGTGCCACATTGTCATGGTATGTGCTGTGATTGCTATGTGTGTGTGCTGCAGTGTGCCACGGGGATGGGGGACATGTCCCTGGGTAATTGTGGGTGTGCAGTGTGCTACACCTCGTTGTGCATGTGTGCCATTGTGCCCATCACCCCCCGTCCCCCCAGTCCCTGTTGGATCCTCACCCTGTTGTTGTTGTGTCGGGTCCTGTCGAGCTGGGTCCGTACTCCCACCTCCTTGCACCGTCTCCACACTGATGACTGTGGCCTGGGTTTCCTCCAGCTCCTCCTGTGGCGCTGGACTGCCACCTCCTGTCGCCGTTGCTGCCTTCCTGTTGGTAGCGGGTTTGTGCCTGGTTTTGGTTGTCACGTCCTGGCGGCGCCTCTTGGCCTCCTGGATTGGCCTCCTGGGCACTCCGACTGCATTCCAGATGGTCTGCTTGTGGGTCAGTTGCTGGTAGTGTTCTGTGACTCCGTGGCGCTGGTCTTGTTTTCCTGCGGTCTGCACCCTGTCTTCCTCTCCCTTTTCTCCTTGGCCTTCCCCGACCCCGTTGTTCCTTGCTGGTGGTCTGTGGGGGTTGTGGGGTTCGCGTTGACCTCTGCGCTGGGTCAGGGTGCATCCATGTTGCTACGTGCTTTAGCTTGTTTCTGGTGTGTTGTTTCTGTGGTTTTTATGGTGCAATTTCCCGCCAGACGCGTGGGATTTACAGGCCTGTGGCTGCTTTTTGCTACTTTTTGTACCGCAATTGGCCTCATCGCATGATTTCTCGCGTTCGCGTTTCGCATTTTTTCGGCGTGGCGTTGATTCTCACGCTGACATTTGATGCGTTATCTGGTGACTATCGCATGCTACCGCCTTGTTGTGAATTCCACGTTGACACGGGGTTATTTTCCCGCGATAGGCTGCGATATTGAAAGTTGCGTTACGCTACTCTTGCGGTAGTTATCGCACGTTCTTGTGAATATACCCCTGAGAGTCTCCATGCCTTCTTTGCCATAGGTATACATTAAAACATAGATATATAGTCCTTTCATTTTTAGAGTGAGCTGTAATCACTTAAGGGCATATTGTAGCATTTTACATCAGGTTTAAGTATACAGTTATAAACAATGTACTCATTTTCAGATAGAAACTATACATATGTACCCTTTTGAAGAGGAAAGGCCATGAAATCAGAGGGACAGCCCAAGGGGGTGGGGGGAATAGATAGTGTGTGGGACTGGAGGGATAGTAAAGTAACAGACTAGGGAGAGCGTTGCAAGGGTGAAGGGTGATGCAGGGTATGGGCAGAAGGGGGCAGAGATAAAGGCCAGGAAGAAATAAATAGGGATAGTAGTGGGGGCATATGTTCGGGAATAGGAGGTAGAAGGTGTAGCAGGCTGGGTGGGCATGAAAAATACGGAAGGGGGCCTATTGCAATTGTAAAAGTGATTGTGCGGAACTACCTAAGAAGGCAGAGGTTGTTAATCTGAGTTTCCTGCAGGGGGCTAAATGTGTTTGAACGATGACATAGTCACATTTTGGAAACTTTTTGCAACAGGATGCCCAAACACATATTGAGGAAACTGAAAATCTAGTAGGAAGCATCTATAGTTTAAATATATGCAAAAGATAAATGTTGCTTGCGCCATGGAGTTTTACTCCAGGGCCAAATGTTTATTGTGCAGATTGGGAGGAGAATTGATGTGCTAAAAAGTGTGATGCCCTTCACAGATGGCTTTGATCTTCAATCACGAGGGCCTCCGAGAGGTAAAGCCCCCCTGTTTGCTGCAGAGTTTCATAAACCACAATGCTGTCCTGTTCAAGATCTTCGTTGTGGGCGCTGAACACTTTGTGGTGCAAAGACCGTCCTTGAAGAATTTTCCTGTTGGAGAATCGGGTAATCTTTGAAACTTTCCTTCCATCATAGTCATTTGGTATGTCATATTAGGCCAGTTAATGTTTTTATGCTCAGCAGACCTTGCTGGAAACCAGTTGGTGTATCAAGGTGAAATAATGTTCAAACTTGGTGGTGACCCTAAAGGCTGTGTGTAAGTATTTTGCAAGGATCAGCCTGAATTTTGGTGCCAAATGCATTATTTGTGGTAGGAAAGAGGGCAAGTCGTAGGTGCCATTAGTGGTATCAACAAAGTTTTTATGGTTTTAAGTTACATTTTCTCTGTTGGTAGACGTGCCTTTTATTTGTTAAAATGAGTTTTTGTTATCACTAGTCACAGTGGTGATGGTGATAAACGTGCCAGATGTAATATCCTTGATTTAAGGGCATTATGCTGCACTGTAACATTGGCAGAGGTACCAGTATCAGTAGTGATGCACTGTTGTTTTTGGGAATTGGTGCAAGTAGTGGTATTGATTGATTCTTTGTAGTATTGTTGACTTTGATGTTGGAAGGGGTAACTTGGGCATCTCATTAAAGATGTCAGTGGTACTGTTGTAGACTATAGCAATATTAATGATGATTGCATCGTGGTTATAGAACCCTTAATATTGCTAACAGTTGGTGATTTGTTACTGATGTTGAAGAGGAGTTCTTGTGGAGAAAGATGTGTTGATGATGGATATACAGGGATGGTGATCTTGAGAGGTGGTTGCAGCTGCTGAAGCTGTCACTAGTGATGGTGCTAATTCCGATAAAGGTGATGTTGGTCTTAAGGGTCGCTCACTTTAGTTAGGGTCTGTTGATGACGGTAATGTGGTTCTTGATTGTGGATGCTGTTCACGTTGATGAAGCTGTAAGTGTTGTGGATATACTGTTGGTTAAATTATTGATATTGGTGATACTTAGTTTTGGTAAAATTGTGGCACAGTCATCCAGTATATTACAAAAGTCAAGAGAATGCAGCAGTTGCTCACAGGCAAATATATGATTGACCATTTTCCTGTCATATGTGGCAGTACAGCTGTGTCAAGAGAAAGTCCATAATGGTTTCTTTCTCTTGTCTGTTTAAAGGGAGAAAAACAATAACATTCAACAGCCAAGATGTTTCCAAACCTGAGTCCTGCTCCCATTTGTCTGCAGTGAGTACATATTCTTCTTCTACCTTGATATTTACTGTTTTTATGTATGTGCGACAGTATGGAAACCATCAATTATCTTGTGAACCCCAACATGTATCGCTGTTTTCTGAAATGCATTATAGGTTCCCCGAGCATTCCACCCCTGTGTCAAGTTGCTGGAATCCTTTGTGCCCTGTGCAAGTGAAAATCCCTCATAAATGGTACCAGACACATCCTGAGGTCCAGGTCCTTCTAGCTATAGCATGTAGTCTTACCGCTGTTATATTTTTATACCCACCCTCTGATCTTCGTCACTCCACAACTTTAGCCTGAATTTTGTGATAAAGCGCCTTGGTGCTCATGGTTGAGTCTTTGCTTTGACTGGAAACAAACTGTCCAACAGCGAGAACCTACAGAAAACACTAAGGGGCATATTCACAAGGACTTATCGCCGAGTTATCGCCACCTTAACGCATCAAAAGCGGAGATCGATTTAACGCCCCATTCACAAGCGGGTGCAAACTGCAGACATCGCCAGTATTCCCGCGATAACTGCCTCAAATTTTACCCCCACGGGTCACATCACCAACTAACCCTAATGAGATGCAGAGTAGGCGTTCCCGTGCAAAAACACACGAAAACACCACTACACCACTTTCAAAACAAACTGCCAGATCTGCGATGCGAACCAAAAACAGGCGATAAGCCGCAGTAGCAGCAGGGATTTAACACCTGCCTTCTGCTGGTGTTAAGCAGGACGACTACCTGCAGCACGAAAGGGAGCCCAGCCCAGAGCCACATCGGAAGACCCACAGATGCCATGGAGCCAATGATCATGCAGCTCGGAGACCCAAGAGGGCCACAACACCCACCGCCACCACTCCCAGGTCCCCCCCCCCGGACTCCCCCCCTGGACAAACACATACCGTGCACGACACAAGAGCCACAAAAAGCGCATGATGTCGCACAGTGACAAAAAGAAACACACATGTGTGTTCAGAAGAACGAGAAACAGTCACACATCATTGAAGTAACAACCAAAAACTTTATTGAAATACAACACAAAACACCAATGCGGAAGACTCCTGTCCCGTCCGTCCGGGACAATCTTGATGTCACAGCCTGGAAAATAAAGCACAAAATCAGAACGTGTGTCATGCGCACATCAAAGGAGCGAGACACAGAGAAACAGAGAATGAAAGAAAGGCTGAGAGAGAAAGAGAGAGAAGGAAAGGAAGGGAGAGAGAGAGAGAGAGAGAGAGAGAAGGAAAGGAAGGGAGAGAGAGAGTGAGAGAGAAGGAAAGGAAGGGAGAGAGAGAGTGAGAAAGAAAGGAAGGGAGAGAGAGAGAGAGAGAAGGAAAGGAAAGGAAGGGAGAGAGAGAGTGAGAGAGAAGGAAAGGAAGGGAGAGAGAGAGAGTGAGAGAGAAGGAAAGGAAGGGACAGAGAGAGTGAGAGCGAAGGAAAGGAAGGGAGAGAGAGAGAGAGAGAGAGAAGGAAGGGAGAGAGAGAGAGAGAGAGAGAGAGAGAGAGAGAGAGAGAGAGAGAGAGAGACACTGCCGCCCCCGCGCACCCAGGCCCCACTGCTCACCTGCTGCCACCGGTGTGTCTCCAACCACGTGCCGGTATACACTGAAAGCCACCAGGTCTGCAATCTGTAATCGAGGCCAGAGTCAATCATGGCAGAGTCCATCTCACTGCACACAGCAACAACGCCTGTCCGTCCCTGCGCACACATGCAGCCGCACCCTACCCCTCCCGCCGGCCAGCGCTGGCTGTCCGCACTTGCGCACCCAGGCCCCACTGCTCACCTGCCGCCAACGGTGTGTCCACCAGTGGGCACACCACGTGCCCGTGCAAGCTCCAGGCCCTGGTCCCGCCACCATGGCATGCTCCACATCATGCGGACCTGCACCGCGGCCCAGCAGGTCCCACACATGACGCTGAGTCCTGAGGCATCAATGGCAGAGACCACATCAGTGCACACGTCATCATCGCAGGCTGCACACCCGTTCAGCAATTTCGGTGCCACTAACCCTGTGCAACCCCAGTCAGCGCCACGTGGTGGTAGGCCCGTGACGGCCGCAAGGCTTCGGGTGCCACTAACCCTGTGCAACCCCAGTCAGCGCCACGTGGTGGTAGGCCCGTGACGGCCGCAAGGCTTCGGATGCCACTAACCCTGTGCGCAACAACTCATGGGCCCCTTATGATTGAGAATCGTGGAACGTCCGTCATCCAGTCACCACCAGCAGTGGGAATGTGATGTTGTCGGCCCCTTATATTGGCGGGGTCACATGGCCTGTGACGCCTGTGCCGGATGGGTGTGGTGTGTGTACAAACCTGCCCTCAGGGAGTGGCCGTGACATGCTGACAACTAGACCAGTGACCTGCAGACCACTAGCGTGTACACCTGCGACATGTAGCTATGTGGGCCCCCCCTCGGAGCGTAAGCGGAGTGGTCTGGCCTGGCGTACGACAGACCAGCGCAGGGCTTGCAACAATGACTCGGGGACTCTGGGCGTGGTTCAGTCCATGTCCGGACAAGGAAGTGACTAATGCGTGTGTCCCTGTTGTAGTGTCTACGGCACCCGGAACGCAATCGGCAATGTAGCACACTGTGACTGGAATCTCACTAGATGAGCATCATTGACGTTAGGGGGAATCACTGTCCCTACATACATCCACACATTCATACATGAATGATGAAAGACATGACACAGCAGTGCATTTCTGAATGTTTAATGCACATCCAGTGGAGTTTTGCAGCTGGAGCAGTACAGGGCCATGCCAACCCCACTTCACAATATGGGCCCGTGGAGGGCCAGCCAGAGTCCATCCGGGAATGACAAGTACTGCGGAAGAGGAAGGGTACAATCCGCAGGCTGGTCGCCGTGTCATTGGTCACCAAACAGGATATGGCAGTCCATGTTGCGGTCCAAGGTGAGTGCAGCAGAGTGTATCGGGGGTCAGTGGAAGGTCATGGGGCTATGTGCGGCACCAAGCAGCAACAGGCCAGGTGGCGGAAATGAATGCTAGTGCCTCCTTCTGAACTCAATCCCATCCACGTCCTCGTCCTCGGATGTGTGCTCTGCCCCACCTGTGGGTGTTGCAGTTCCGGCTGCGGCACTGTGTGCCACTGACACATCAGGGGCCGGAGGTGGATTGTCAGCTGCACTGTGTGGCAGTGACACATCAGATGCCGGAGTGGAGACGCCTGCCGCACTGTGAGGCACTGACACACCAGGGGGCGGAGATGTGGATGGTGTGGGAGCAGCAGCATTCATCTGCGCCACGCCTTGTGGCAGCAATGCCATGATGAGGATCTGCGGGGCATGGTAGATCCCAGCTACATTTTGCTGATGTGCAGTGGTGGCTGCCATCCTTTCCGCCTCCATCCGCACCATGTCCTCCATGAGCCTCCGCATGTGTGCCAGCTCACGGCTGGGATCGCTGGAGCCACTCTGAGCGGACAGTTATTCTTGTCTCCGAGTCATGACTCCAGCGATGTCAGCCAGGGCTCGTTGGAGACCATGGAGCAGCCTGTGGGTGTCCGTTAGGGACTGGAGGTGGTCCCTGATGGGACCTAGACACCCATGGATGGTGTCAAGTTTGGTAGCCATGAGGTCGAACCCCACCCGCACCTGCTCAGCCGTCTCCCTCTGGCCCTCCAGCACACGGCGTTGGAAGGCCATGTGTTGTTCGTGGGGGTCTTGGGAGACAGCCGGGGTTGTGGGTGCCTCCTACTGGGTGGTTTGTGGAGTGGGTGGGGTCTCCTCGATGCAGCTGGGCTGCCCTGATCCTGGAGGTGAGTTGCGGATGATGTCAATGATGTCTTGGAGGGCTTGGGTGTCGATGCTGGGGGTGTCCTCCTCGTCATCAGTGAAGAGTGGCTGGGACTGCTCTGCAGGAGGTGTTGACGGTGCCTCTGCATTGTGAAGGGGAGATGCTGTATTACAATGTGTCCACATGTATGTAGCCGCATGGTACATGTTCACATTCAGACAGCATGGCATTGTACATTGTGACAGTCTGTAGATCAGGGCCATGATCCAGAGTCATTGTGGGTGTGCACTGTGCTCTGCTTGATTGTGCATGTGTGCCATTGTGGCCATCTCCCCCGTCCCCCAGTACCTGGTGGTTACTCACCCTGTTGCTGTTGTGTTGTGTCATGTCGAGCAGTGTCTGGTCCCCCGACTCCTGCCACAGTCTCCACACTGATGACTATCGACACCAGCTCCTCCATGTCATCCAGCTCCAGCTGTGGCGCTGGGCTCCCACCTCCAGTCTGCATTGCTGCCTTCTGGTTGCCTGTGAGTTTCTCCTTGGTTTTGCGCTTGATGTCAATCCATCGCCTCTTGGCCTCGTCCATTGACCTCTTGTGCTCTCCGACGGCATTCACCTTGTCCACGATGGACCGCCATATTCCATTTTTGGTGCCCAATGACACGTTGGAGGTGACGAACAGTTCTTGATGGTGTTCCATCACCTCCGTGACCAGGATCCTGTTTTCCTGCGGACTGAACTTCGTCTTCCTCTTCTTCTTGTCCTTGCCCTTCCCTGTCCCCGAGGTCCCAGGCTGGGCGTCAGGGGTGCTTGTGGGGTTCCGCTCGTCCTCTGCGCCTGCTCCGGATGCCTCCATGGTGCTTAGGTATTGGTTATTTTGTGTTTGTGTGTTTTTTCTACTTTTGTACTGATTTTCCCGCCTGCCGTGTGTGTATTGCAGGCCTGGCGCTGCTTATCGCTGATTTCCTCATCGCGGTTTGGCCCATCGCATGTTTTTTTGCGTTGGGGTTTGGGTTTTTATCACCGTCGCGGTTGTTGTATCGCGGACATTGTCCGCGTTTTCGGGAGGCTATCGCATGGTACCACTGTGTTGTGAATTCCACGTTAACACGGGGTTATTTTCCCGCGATAGACTGCGATGTGTGAAGTTGCGTTAACATTTTTTGGAGATGTTTAGCGCACGTTCTTGTGAATATACCCCTAAATGATCCCAAGTGATGTTACTCACTATAAGTTAACACAGGTGGAGGCCAATTATCTTTATGTGCAATTTTGAAAGCAACTGGTTACCTCTGAGCTATTTAAGATTGAATTACAAAGAATGGGAACTTACCCAACCAAGATATTTCAGTTTGTATTTTGAATGAATTTTCTTGCACTTTATAAATAATATTTTCCACTTGAAAGATGTAGTGGAACGGTATGTCAAAACATTGATGGAAAAAAATGGTAGCTCATTTTAGGCTACCAGGCAGTAAAAGATTATAATTTTGAAGAGGGTGAGTAGTTTAATAAGCACACATGTACATTGATTAACAAACAGACTGTGATTAGTAACTTAAAAATAGACACATGTAAGACAAACACAAATAAATCCAGAGTATGGCATGCCATTCTAGAATCAATATCACTCTTGTTTATGGTTAAAGCCAGTGTGGGCCTGTTGGGACCAAATAGGGCACGGACTGACAGTTTACTTTGCTCCTGTTTTACTCAACAACGCTATAATGTCATATCATATAAAATATTGTATTATATAATATCAGATCATGTACAACATATTGTGTATATCATAATATATCACATCATATATCATGACATTATTGGCATCGTACCTGTTTTTGAGCTTAGTACTCTGTACTGTGTCCATTTTCTATTGCTTTTTTAACCCTCTAACTCTCAGACTGTCTTTTTCAGCCTATTGATTCTAGAGCCTCTGTAGGAATGCTTGATGTTATATGTATATGTACAACTGCTTTATGTCAGCCTATTGATTCTAGAGCCTCTGTAGGAATGCTTGATGTTATGCCGGGGACAAGATGGCGCCTGACTGAGACGGCCGCGCTGGTCGCCCCTTGCTGCCGAATGCACTAGGGTATCAATGAAATCTTAAACCCCCAAATCGAGCAAACTCATGCTCCCCACGATGACTCACTGGCTGGAGGCTCGTGTCCCTGACATCTGGCGGACCCTCAAGGCATTTTTATCGGTGATTTTGGCTGCCGTCCGGGAGACGCGGAGAGCGCTGCAGTCTGTGTCGGTGACTGCCTTGGACTGGAGGAGAGGAGGGGCTGGAGCTACTGCGAGGACCGGGTGGCTCACGGTGCAGGGCTGCACCAAAAGAATCACAGAAGTGAGGATGCCACCCACACCCAGTCGTGCGGCACGCCTGAAGGCTCTCGAGGCGCAGGCATGTGCAGACCCAAGCATCAGCATCCCGATACAGCGATCCAAGGGAGGGAGGCCGGCGGGCTGCCCGAATTCCAGCACTAGGACGTCCCTGAAGGTGAGACACACCCAGGACGGCTCAAAGAAAGGTGAGATGAATGAGGCTCTGAAGCATGCTGAAATCTCAGAAAGCACCATGGGGGCCAAGGGGAAAAAAGACTGCCTAATAAAGCCTACTATACAACCACAACCACCGCTACAGCTGACGCATCAAGGGCAGGTACTGGCTCAGCAGCAGCACAGCATTACAGACTTTTTTACCTCGATCACGACCCCCATAGCTGACGCTATTAGTACAATGGTCAGTCATAAGGAACAAAAAGCTAAGCAAGTTAACTTTGATAGTACCGGGGGGCCGGAGATTGTACCATTTACAGCTGACGCTTCAAGTAACAAACAGCAAGAAGATGAGGCAATAGTCCAAGCGGATGTTACCCATGACGAAATTACCACTGAAAGACTTGAGTGCGCCAATAGCCATAGATCCGCTTTGCCATCTGTACCTGGGCAATCTGCCTTAACTATGGCGGATAATTTTCCTGACGCAACCCATTCCTGGCACAGGAACAAGCCATGGGTATTACAGCCCTCCTAGACACCAGTGTGCTAGTTGAGGAGGCGACAGGTCTCAAGGAGTTGGAAGATACTTTGGACCTTGGGGATACATTTTTCTCTGTGACTGATGGCTCTGAAGTCAGCTCTTCTGACGTAGAAGATAGCAGCAATGCGCAGCTTTCCAACTCAAGTCTTAGTACCCAACAGAAGAGCACGGTGGTAAGGAGGAAGAGACTTCTGAAGAAGCATAGAGACTCTCACCCATCGAAATGGGAGGTAAAAGAGAACGGCAGGTCTTTTTTTTTTGTTTTTTGTTTATTGAATTTTTTTATAGATATGGAGTACCAAGACAAAAAACCAAAGTGAAAAAAGATTAGACATCCACCCCAACCCTCCCCTCCACCCCACCCCTAATACAAAGACCATAAGGTTGGCTCGTGGTGGGAAGAGCCAGTTACATAGGGCTATAGTCATTTTTCTTGGTCCGTAAGAAGGGTATAAAACAAAAAGAAAACAAAGAAGTGGTTAGTTTTAACATCCAGAATGATAACAATAAACAATGTAGAGAAAAAAAACATGAGCATAATGATATCCCTGCCCTGTATCGTTTAAAAAACAGATAATTCATTTATACAAAAATCACCCTTAGACCGGCCGAGCAGAATTGATACGAATCCAATACCGTAAAGATAACAAATGACAACCAAACTGTGTGTTTAGCATGCCTTAATAAAGAAGTATGCTTTACAATGACCCTAGTAATGTGTCTGGTTGAGCCACACAATTAAGGGTTCCCAAATAACTAGACCCTTTTTTTTTGCCCGGATGCTTTTTTAGCATAAATAGCCTTCTCGAGGTTACAGGTCGCGACCAGTCGGGCCAGCCATTGGGAGAAAAGTGGAGGATTTAAATCTAGCCAATAAGAAGCAATACAAATCCTCAGTATAGTCATGGCTACAAAGATAAGCGCTCCACCATTCTTTCTATTAAGCTCATCTTGTACACCCAGCAGGATAATCGTGGGGGTTAGCTGGATATAATGAGATAGGACTTTACTTGAAAAATCTTTTACTTTACCGAGGAATGGTGCTAGTTTCAGGCAGGTGGCAAACATATGCACAGTCTGCGCTAAACTCCGAGCACCTAGGACAGAGCGTTCCTTTACCTGTTCCCCATTTAGAGATTTTGCTAGGTGTAATATACAGAAAAAAGGCAGTCTTATAAAATTGTGCCTGCAATTTGGCCGACAGCAGGTCGCTCTGGGCAGATCGCAAGGCCAGGTAAAAGGTAATATGGGGAGCATCCAGCTTCTGCTGCCATTTGCTTGCTGTCTTAGACAAATCATCTGGCATTTGGCTATTCAATGTGGAGTATATATATCCAATACGGGGTAAAGCGGGATCCTTTAGTTTGTCAATAAGATCAACCTTTACGAACCCAGCAGACCCACCGGTCTTACGGGTCAGGAAATCCCTAATGGCAATATATTTAAAAGCCTTGTGTTCGCTCAGATTATATTGGGTTTTAAGGTCGACAAACGGCCGGATTCCTTTGGTGGACAACAGGTCTCCCAGCTTTAGGATGCCCGCTTTATACCAGTTTTGGAGGTAAGATCTCCCGAAGATAGCTGGCAGGTTGATGTTATTATTGATGGGAGAATAAAAATTCAGTCTGCCCACCCATATAATCTACGTATGTTGGAAAAAACCTTGTAGGCACTCATCAGGGTCTTAAATCTGACCCATTTGTAATATCCAAATGACAATTGCCGCCACAGGCACCCCCTAACCTCCGCCCCAAGTAACAATTGAAAGGGAGACGGGAGTTCTGTGGTTGCGATATGGGGATGTTCGTGTATCAGTTCCGTGCTATATTGTAAAACCGTGGTCCAGTAATACAATCTTAAATTAGGAAGCGCCCATCCCCCTCTCTCCCGAGGAAGGGAAAGTAACTTAAAAGCCCACCTAGGCTGAGAATATGCCCAGATAAATTGAGAGAAGAGCTGTTCAAACCTCTGAAACATTGAACGCCAGGTCTAATGCAGACCCTAGCTGAAAATGGGATTACTCTGCTACCCAGAGAGTTTACCCAGATCTTTCGGGACAGGAGGAGGACGCTACCAACGCGAGAACGCCACAAGCTGAAGAGTCCTCCTTGAAAATGATCTACGAATCCATCAAACAACTGCAAGAAGAGACTCGAATAGATGGGAAGAAAAATCGCTTGGCAACGAAGAAGCTCCAGGGTGCTGTTAGGAAAATGGCTAAAGCCTGTACGGATATAAACTCGAGGCTGACGCTGGTTGAAGAGCGAACTGCTACACTAGAAGATGGCTTGACCAGAACTCAGGCGCAGACAGAAACCCAGGCGGCTCAGTTCACAGATCTTCAATGGAAGATTTCGAGAACCGGCAAAGGCGGAATAATTTACGGATACTTGGCATAGAAGAAGGAGTAGAAGGAAATGATATACGGGCCTACGTACTGAGGCTAATGAAGGGAGCCTTTCCTGAACTCCAGCATTGGAACTGGGAGGTAGAGGTACAATGGGTCCATCGTTTCCCTCTGATCTTAAAGAGACCAATGCAGCCTGGCAGAGAAGGCACTGCAACGCCGAGGGCAATATTAATTTACTTCGGGAATTTTTTGCTTCGGGAGGAAGTGTTTGCAAAGGCCCGCCCGAACGCCAGACAAACTTATGAAAATCAGTCCTTCTTCGTAAAACCAGACTTCTGCCATGTTACGGTAGAGCGGCGATGGAAGCTAAGACAACTGATTCAGCCCTGTCAAGCCTTAGGGGCACAAGCTTTTCTGATGACCCAGCTCGACTGAAGATTACATACAAGAACACTACAAGAGTCTTCACCTCAGATATTCAAGCTAAAGATTATATTGAAAAACTAAAAACTTAATGGCAGGGATTGATCTTCATCTCTCTGGTCTGTTAGCTTGAAGTAGCGAAGGGGTGTATTTCTCTCTTTTCCCTTTTTTTCTTGTTTTTTTTTTGGGTTGCTTTTGTGGAGGGAATACCAGGATGCAATAATTCTTTTTTTTTAAGATTACAGGGGGGGAAGCACTTTAAAGGGTTAAATAACATTTAAGAGAGGGGGTGGAAAGACAAAAGCGAAACTCAGCAGGTTGGTAGCAAGGGGGGCTGACTCGCAGGCTCCATCACAGAGACCTTAGGACCTTAGGTCTGCTTCTCTCACAATGTAGGTGGCGGGAGGGGGTGGGCCTCGAGGGCAGGGTGGTGGCAGGGGGAGGGTCACCGGGGGGGGGGACCGGGGTTAAAAAACCAAAAACACCATTGTGCAAGGAAGTCAATGAGGGATGGCAAGAAAAGGAAGAGGTGTGGGAACAGAGTGGCAATACACACTTAGCAATACGGGTAGCAACGATAAATATATGTGGGTTGAATGACGCGGCAAAACGAAGGACAGTCAAGGAACAGCTCAAGATGCTGCATGCTGACATAATCTGTATACAGGAAACACACATTGAGGGGACGAGGAAAAGCCTCTTAGAGCAGCTGGGATTTCAACTGATAGCATATATGCTACACAGGGGACCAGAACACGAGGGGTAACGATATTGGCGCAGAAGGGGGGGATTGTATTCAAAACTTGCTCAACTGATAGGCTAGGTCAATGGGCAATTGTTGAAGGCCAAATGCAGGGATTTCTCGTTATGTTATGCTCGATCTATGGATCGATGGGGGATGATCCCGAAGTATTTGAGTATCTCAATTCTGAATTGGCTAAGTGGCCTCTACCGATTATTGTATGTGGCGATCTGAACATAAAAGGCATGGGGGGGTTATGGAAGGGGAATCCAAGTAATTATACAGGTCGGAAAAAAAAAGTACACAGGGCTCTTATTCAAATGATGGAAGATAATGGGCTTACTGATGCCTGGGCGCAACTAAAACCACAGGAGGGGGGTAGCACATACTACTCGGCACCGCATAGAGCCGGAGCGCGACTAGACTATTTCCTGGTCTCATCCTGCCTCCTTCCCACTTGTATATTAAGAAATTTCCCCGGGCTATGTCCGACCACAATCCCTTGGTTCTGGAGGTTCAAAACATTGTGGTGGGCGTGCTGGAGCGCACCTGGACATTTGAGCGGGCCCTGCTACAAGATCCGAACTATGTTCAACATATGAACAAGTGGCTTGGGGAATTCTCGGAGGTCAACTGGGGCAGTGCTAGGTACGGGATGGTGTGGGATGCTCTTAAGGCTGGGATCAGAGGGGAAACCCTGAGTTACTCTCTGAACCGGAACAAAGAAACCAAGCAAAATTTAAAGAACATGTATCGAACAATGTCAGATATGGAAGAAGAACTGGCTAGGGCTATTGCTAATGGCTCGAGCATAGAAGTGATCCTCCTGAAATTGGCGCTAGTAAAAGCTGCAGCAGGAGAAATCGTGGCAACAAGAGCAGCGGAAAAATTTCTGGCCTGGAGGCAATCTTGCTACGAATATAGCGAACAAGTTGGGCACATGCTTGCCACTAGGACAAGACAGAAAACTACTGGGGGAGATATTTTAGAGGAGAAAAATCAAAAGGGGGAAACAGTCCCAGCGCCCAGGGAAATACGCACAGTATTTCAAAGGTACTATGAGAATCTATACGGGGAAGAGGGGCATACGGAGGTCAAGAACATAAAGTAATATTTAGCATCGCTCATTGCCGAGACATTCTCACAGGAAGACTCAGAGGCTTTGGAGGGCATATTCTCAGACGAGGAAATTCAAAAAGCCCTCAGGGAACTCCCATCTGGCAAGGCTGTGGGTCCTGATCAAATCCCATTAGAATTTTATAAAGTTTTTTTTCCGATTTTGGGGGATGATTAAATACTTGTAATGTGCCAGGCACAGAAAGGCGAAGCACCTCCGGAGTCGTGGGCAGAAACTAACATGATCGTTTTCTTAAAGAAAGGGAAGCCCACTAATGAGTCCGGATCTTATAGACCTATTAGTTTAATGAATAGTGATGCAAAGATTTTTTCAAAAATCTTAGCTAATCGCTTTAGCACCATGATAGGGAAGGTGATTTCACCCTGTCAGCATGGGTTTATGCCAGGCAGAGGAACAGCCGAACATATTCGTAGAGGTATCACTATGTTTGATGGTACCTCTGCCACGCGAGACCCTATGGCACTTATCCTGCTCGACGCAGAGAAGGCGTTCGATAGGGTTTCGTGGGGTTATCTCTGGGCCGTACTCGAGAAAGTGGGGGTAGGAAATGGGTGTATCAAAGCCATACAGACATTATATAGAACTCCTCAAATTCGACTTCGGTTAATGGGTGGACAGAGCGAGCCTATTTCTATCACACGAGGGACAAGGCAGGGGTGTCCATGCTCTCCCCTCCTATTTGCATTCTATATTGACCCTCTGATCAGGAAAATCGAGGCAAATAAGGGAATCCTTCCTATCCGATTAAATGGATTCGAAACCAAAATTTTAGGATACGCAGACGACCTGGCAATAACTGCTGCGAATCCGCTTGTGGCTCTAACAGAAATAGAGCATGAGGCTGAACGCTTTGGGGTGATCTCAGGTTATCGGCTTAACCGGGAAAAGACGCAAATAATAGTTAATAGCAGGCTGTCTCTGTCGGATCCACGGATGACTGAGAGCGCCACTTATCTTGGTGTTATTATAACCTCAGAACTAGGTAAAGTTGTGGAAAAAAATCTTGTCCCTGTGATCCAAAAGTCTAAAAGAGATTTTGATAGGTTCAATAATTTGCATCTCTCAATTGTGGGACGATGTAACATTATTAAAATGATATTTCTTCCAAATTATTTTTATCTATTTAGGACGATACCTCTAAAATTTGAGAACCATTGGTTTAAGGAAATGGAGAAGTTGATTAATCAATTTATTTGGGCGCAAGGAAAGACTAGAAGAGCTCTCAGATATATGTCCTTATCCAGGGAAACGGGGGGCTGGGCGGTCCCGGACCTAAAATGTATTACTGGGCCACGGCAATCCAATACTTCCGAGGGTTACTGGGTGGGAAGGTCACGGATGTATACGAACTATTGCTAAAGAGAGAGGCCCCTAACTGGCTTTTGAGATTCAGTGAAGCCCGCTACTACAAAAAAGTTAAATTCAAGACCCTTGGTGCAGCAGCAGCGGTTTGGACTGGCATTAGAAATAAGCTGGGGTTAGGAAGAATGAATTACTATACCACTCTATTTGGGAATCCTTCGCTCCCTGAGGTATTCCACGATGGGGTTATGCTGCGCTGGGATGCTCTGGGGGTGAAGAAGATGGGGGATCTCTTTGACTCAGATGGTATAATTTCATTTGAGAAGGCTCAAATTCTTTTCAATCTCGATCGTAGGGAATTTTTTAAATACCTCCAGATTCGCTCCTCCATCGCAAGGAAGAAGGGGGGAGTGAAAGCTTTCTCTAAAGATCCAATTATGGAAGCAGCTAGAAACCCAGATGGGTGCACTATCACCCAGATCTATGGCGGGCTGAGGCAACTACTGGTTGACGATCTAGATAAGCATAGTGAGAAGTGGCAGCAGAAACTGAATATTGAAGGGGATGAGTTTATGGTGTCACTCAAGCTCGGCTATACTGTTTTGAGGGTAGCTGGCCTTCAAGCACAACACTTTAAAACAATCTTCTCACTTTACTACACACCAGCCAAGATTGCTCAATGGGGTGGGACGGATGGTATTCTTTGTCCCCGCTGTCATGGTGATGATGCAGATATAGTTCACATGTTTGCCTCCTGCCCGGTTTTGGATCCTCTAAAGGGAGCCATAGAAGAATTTCTGGGGCAAACTTTGAGGATTCAAATAAAGCTCTCAGCCGAGCTGATGGTACTAGGCGTGGCTCGGAAAGGAACACCGTTGGCTCAGCGCAAATTTGTATTTCTAGCCATGGCTGTGGTTAGAATCTGCATATCATCCGCTTGGGTGGACCCTAAGCCCCCCCACATTTCAACAATGGCTTACACGACTCTTAGCTATGTACAACCTGGAAAAGGGTTTATATGAGAGGAAAGGGTGGAAGACTAGGAAATTAGGAAATCTTATCTGGGCCCCTATAATTGATTGGAAAACTAGAGCTGAAATCACTCTAGGCACAGCTTAATGACCTAGGGCCCTTGGGGCAATTTATTGATTATGTGTACATGTCTTGGCGCTATTATACTTTGTAAGCTATCCATAATGCATTGTGCTTCTCTATTCTTTTTTTTTCTGATTAAGAATGCTTCCTCGTATAATTACTTGTCTATGGATACTTTTGTACAAATGTACTTTACCAATGGTGAAATTAAAAATTAAAAATTTTAAAAAGGAATGCTTGATGTTATATGTATATTTACAACTGCTTTATGTCAGCCTATTGATTCTAAAGCCTCTGTAGGAATGCTTGATGTTATATGTATATTTACAACTGCTTTATGTCAGCCTATTGATCCTAGAGCCTCTGTAGGAATGCTTGATGTTATATGTATATTTACAACTGCTTTAATGGGCTAACTCTTTTGTGGGTGATACACGTCCCTCCCTAAATCTCTCTTTATTCCTCTCTTAACCCCTCCCATTTTGTAGTAAGTACTTCCCTTTTTCTTGCCACCCAGCGTACCTCCCACATTTACTACTAAAACGTATACGTATACATTATGTGTGTGGATACTCCACAGTCAGGACAGAGATCTCCGCACAGAAAAAGTTAAGCGAGCCGGAGGTGGAACCTTCGCTCGTAGGTTTATGAGTAGCATTTTTTAGTTTGGTAGTACTGCTATTGTAGTACTACTAACACACTAAAAATGGGCAATGCACCAAATGAGGGCGGTGAAATGACCGATTGGTCTTTGTAAACCCATTGTACAATGTATCGAAATAGCCTTAAGAGGGTATAAATTGTCTCTCAATCTGAACACATCTCAGTCTGTAGACACAGAATGGTAGTAGTCTTGAAAGGAATGCCAACTGATGTTGTAGTAGGACCCTATATGAGGTAATCTGAAGTCTCCAGATAACTTCATAATATAAAGTTTTGAAGGTTTGTATGGGTCTTGTCAAACCCCATGTGAACTTTTTAATTTCCCTTTATTTCGGCTAGTGTGGATTTTGGTATTGCCAACAGTAACGTAGCAAAAAATAGACAAATCTCAGAGCAACAGTCATCTTCACCATTTATATTCTGCCCCAAAGTCACAATTTTAAACTTGGCTAGTGGGGTAATAAAATCAGCAGAAGGTTTTTGCATTTAAAGGCAGTATATTATCAGACACAATGCATGTTAGCCCCCTACTAAGCATGATATCCAGGTACTTCACATTGTGACTGTTTGTTGGCCTCTTTTATGGTCTGCTGGGCTTTTTTTTCTGTTGTTTTCCATGATATTAAAGCAGCAAGCTCAAATCCATGCAATCCCCATACCTTGCAAAACCCTTATGCAGCGTGTCTTTAAAAATTCAAACCTGCCCCAATTTGCCAACATGGATCAGTCATTTTTTTAGCTACTTATTATACAAATGGGGACCACTTTTGTTTTGGTGCCCAGGCCTCTTATCTGTCAGAGTCTGACACTGTGTCATGAGTAGAGCTTCACTCTTGGACCAATTAATACGGTAGCCTGAAAATGTTGAGAATTCATATATCAGAGACAGGATCACAGGGACCAAGACCTCAGGGTGATATTTGGTAAGAAGGATATCGTCTGTATGTTATAAAAGCTTTTGTCATGAGAAAGTGTCAATGCCCAAATGTCTGCAGACAGGTTTGCGGCTAAATATAGTACAGTCCGCCAAACTCTAAATCAGGCCCTACAGTGACCAGCAGTGTCTTAGGCCAAAACCTCTAGATCAGGATTTCCAGAAACCTAGTAGTGGTGTGCACCCACTCTGGAGCCCATGTAAAAGACTGAAGAGAGCCAAGAGATGGTGCATTTGGATGCAACATAAACTTAGTAAACTCAATCTCAAAGCTCTGTCTGATCTCATAAGCTACATTCCTGCCCCCTGATTTTTATAAAGATTTCCTTAAGAAGCATTTTTTTTTATAATAACGTACCACTGATTGTAATTAATTTTGCAAATGATCCACACCCACAACAAAACTATTTGGTTGATTGGAGTTTTCTGTGTAAATAAATGACTCCTTTTTGACTCCTCACAATGTTAAACGTCAATTGTAAGCTTTACTAGTTACCATAGCTTATTGACATCACCCCTTTGGAGTTAATACCTTACCACATCCACGAGAACCTGAGACCTTTCCGGTACCTTACCACCAGGGATCCAATCCATGTCTGACAAACCCCCCTCCAAATTAGGCTTTCGCCTCCAAATTAAGCCAAACTTTACCACCTGCTTTGTGGTGAAGGAACCCCCAACCCAAATATTCAGAGCGAGGGCGGAATTGAACACCAGGACCAGAGTTAATGTTGTCCCCAAGTTAATACCTTTGGTCCTTTTGGGGTTTGAGTGGACTAACTCCACTCAGGTTGCCTAGGTCAGGGATGAGTGCCTGGGCTACTTTTCCGAAAGCTACAAAGACCTTCAAAAATATGACAATTTCTTAAGTATTTTTTTTGTAAATTTACGCCTCATGATTTGGTGCTAACCTAAGAAGACTGCTTGTGTTGTACTGTAAGGGAGCATTTGCTACATTTCAAGCTGATCACAGTTCACAAGCATTGCTCTTTCTGGATCTGTGTTCCAGTGGCGTTTCTAGTATTAAAATTGGAGGCAAGAAACCTTGCTAATGAAGACACGTGCCAAGGATGGTGTACACTTACAATCGAAGAATTCCAGTTTGATTTTTTTTTAAAGCCACTTGCTCCACATATGCTTTTTTCAGATGATAGCGATGCATTAGTCAGGACACAAAGCTGCCTTTAACATTATTTTCTTCCGCAGAAGGAAAACGTTATCTGTTTGGAAATCTGAGAGGTTGAACTATGAATGCCATTTGGCTTGGGAGCTAGGGTTTTACATCACAGCTGCAAATTCATGATCCCAATACTACTGAGTACATCGCTGTAAAGGAAAGAATCAGTCTTAAGTGAATGAAATCCACAAATCAAAGGAAAAGATACACGGAAAGTGTGATCTCAGTAGCAACATTGACACTGCAGTTGTCTGGCTGATCAAGTAACCATCACAATTATGTTTGTGAAAGTTAGATAAACAGACTGCTTTCATTCTGAGACCCATATGTGACAATTTTTATTTTTTTCACTCTGTACGAATATAATGCTAAGGCCACCCTTGAATCCTGACCATAGCACCACTGTCCTCTGAAAAAGTAGTGTGAGGCTCTGGAAGCAAACGCATTGTACCATTGCATTTTACTCCCTTTTGATCATGTCAAAGTCTAGATTGTCCTTGTATTTTTAGACTGGGCTGACACAGTGTTTAAGCTTTCTTTGCGCATAATCATTGTAAAGTAGTTATTTTGCTCTTCCCATTTCTGGCACATTATTTGAGTACAGTGATTTATTGAGTGTGTAGGTGATGAAGTGAGTTCTGTTTCGTGTGGTGCATTCTTCAAATGTGGTTACCCTCCAGTGCCGAATTACCAAATAACAGTGGCGGCTGGCCGAGGAGTGCTGCGGGCGCTGGGGAGGGCGGGGAAGGGGCAGGGTGGGGTAGTCGAGTCCGACATATGTCGGACTCCACTACCCCCCACCCTGCCCCTCCCCGCCCCGCCCCACCCCACCGCCCCGCAGCACTCCCTCGGCCAGCCGCCACTGCCAAATAGGCAAAGTAGGCACCAGCTTATGGGCTCCACTCCTTTTAGGGGCCCCACGAAAACGGATCAAAATAATATTAATTTGATCTTGAAAGAAAATTACAATCAAGCTTTCTTAAATATTGTTTCCAAAGATAGAAAAAAAAAATCAACTCAAAGAAACAAAAACTTTAAATTAAAGACTTTAGAGAAAATACTGTATTCATGTAATGTACCCATTAGAAACTTAAAGTACATAAACCAGACACATCTGATTCACATAAACGTTTGTCTCTTAAAAGCTCATCTTCTGGCAGCTGTCAGTTTGTAAAACAAATCTGGTGCATTGGGTATTAGGAGATAATTTGCGAGGGGGGGGCCCAAAAGTTTGACTGCCTAGGGTCCTACACAGGGTTTAATACGGCACTGTTACCCTCCCTCGCTGGATATTGCACTCGCTTTGTGTCTGAGGGAAGCATGCACTGATGTGGCACCCTTTAACTTACGTTTGCAAAATAGGAATGCACTTGAGTGCTCTCTTTATTTGCAAGGTGCCATGGACACTGCAATGACACTGCTTCCTGTGCCGTTCTTTCTGAGTATGTATGCAGGGGAAGCCTGCCTTGCTAATTCACCCGCTGTAAGTGTGTGTGAAAGTCCACGAAGAGTGGTATTCTTCAGATTGTTAAGTTGTACCTGTTGTGAATTTGATTGAGACTTGGATCATTCATGCGCATACCATACTAAGGGGCATATTTACAAGAACTGATGCATCAGCATTGATGCGTCCGATTTCTTGCACCTGCCACAAGTGCTCTAACGACACCATGGATGCGCTGTATTTACACTACAGTGCTCCATGGCGCAAGGATTCACGGATCCGTGACAAATTCTGATGCATCTTTTAGAGTAAAGTGACGCATTGCTGGAGTTGGTAGTAAGACTGACACAACTCCAGCAATGCGTCAGAACACAGAGACGAGTCCCATGTTAAAAGCCCTGCGTCAATTCTTACGCCTGGTTTGAGAAGGCGTACGGATTTTGGCGCAGTCAAGTCATAGAGTGATGCAGTGAAAAGTTGGAAATTTCACTGCATAAGTTCTACGTGGCTTTTAACGTGGGATCGCCTACCCTGCTACATTATACCTGGTGCGAGTATAATGTGATGCAGGCCTTTACAAACTTCTGCATTGTGCCCAAAGCGTCAGTTTGTAAATATGGAGCAACGTGGAGCACTGATTGTGCCGCCGCTGAGTAAATAAAAATGACACTGCGGCGGCGCTAGCTCCTTGTAAACATGCCCCTAGCTCTGCAAGCTGTACCCTTATTGTGTGTGAATTTACCTTGCACTACTCTTGCAGAGCTTAATTTATTAAAAAAAATAATAATAATAGGTACCAGGGTCCTCGTCGGGAACCACTGCAACTTGCATCACCCTCTGTCCCTGCCAGAGCTGCAAATGGCAGTTAATCTGTAGCATCCTTTTTATGTCTATCTTACCTGACTTATGTATTGCTTTTTAATGTGTATTAATAAGATGATGAATTTTTGAAAGTGGATTTTTTTCAATCAAAACTATGTGATTTGTGCTTTTATGATCTATGTGTATTTTAGATCGAATAAAGTATTGTGACTATGACAGTACCAGCACAACTATTAACCATCACACTCCTACAAGTATGACAGTTTAGACCATGGGTACTCACAAACTTTCTCTCGAGGGCTAAAATTACAGTGTAGTTTGTGGCCGAGGGCCGCACCGGTGGGGCGGGGTCATTGGGGGCGAGGCTAGAATAAAGAAAAAAAAATCACCACCTTTTCAAAACATTGCTAGGCAATGTATTTTACTACCATCCAGTCAGTATCTCTCCCATACTTTTTTGCATATATGTTAATAGTTTGAATTACAACTCTTTCAAACTTGGTTCAAAATTTCTTTTTCAAACCTGTGCCTCACACTGCTTCCACATACCCCACTGCTCTTCCACCTGCTCCTATACACCCCTATCCAGTGCTTTAAATGGGCCGGTACTCACAGGTACTGAGTACCGGCACTTCTGATTTTTTTCATGGTGAGTACCGGAACTTCTCCAGGACTGAGGAGAGTACCAGTACTCCATGTCAGGTTTTCAGTGAAATGGTCATGTCAGCATGCACAGCATTCCTACTATAGCGCGTGAGGAGCCACTGCAGCACCCAAACCTCCACAAAACGAAGAGGACCATATAGATCTAGCTAAGCCCAGTGAGGGACATGGAAGAGGATCGTCTTTGTCCCCTGCAGTACCGCAGCCAGATCGAGGACCCAGCTAAGAGGGCCATCATAAGTCAGCCAGCAGCGGAGTCTGCCTTCCATTGAGCGCCAGACAGGACCGAGACACAAATATTGGACATTTGTTAATATTTTAAGACTCTGCAAAGGCCTGCTCATGATATTTAAAAATAGGACTCTACTCGTCCGTATTAATTTTTAAAATGGATTTTCTGTTTTTTTCCACCGTATTTATCAGTGAAGGATAGCCAATACAGTTCGAGCACAAGTTTTGAAAAGCTTTCTTCATTTTCTGTTTTAAGCATGCAATGGTAAAAGGGTAATATATCGACTTTAAGTGATTTTCATAATGTTTGTCCTGGCTAGGCATTGGCCATCAAAGCAAACACAAGGAGATGATGGACGGAGCCCTGAAACTTTTCAGACACTCACCCTCAGTCACAGATCTGGGTTGAATCCATCATCATTCTTTAGCTCACTTCGCCACCTCAGTTCAGACCCAACTATATGCAAATCAGTCTTGACCCTGTGCCTCATGGGAACAGTCCAGCCCGAACTGCCAAGCCAGGTCTTCCCTGAACTGGAAACAAGCATCCTGGGACCGGTTTCTGGGTAACACCCTTCATCAGCCAGGCTAGCTTGAATCCAGTGGCAAAGTGAGCAAGGGACCCACGTCTGGGCATACCCTGCCAACTTAGGGCGAACGAAGCAAACACAAGGAGATGATGGACGGAGCCCTGAAACTTTTCAGACACTCACCCCCAGTCACAGATCTGGGTTGAATCCATCATCATTCTTTAGCTCACTTCGCCACCTCAGTTCAGACCCATCTATATGCAAATCAGTCTTGACCCTGTGCCTCATGGGAACAGTCCAGCCCGAACTGCCAAGCCAGGTCTTCCCTGAACTGGAAACAAGCATTATGGGACCGGTTTCTGGGTAACACCCTTCATCAGCCAGGCTAGCTTGAATCCAGTGGCAAAGTGAGCAAGGGACCCACGTCTGGGCATACCCTGCCAACTTAGGGCGAACAAAGCAAACACAAGGAGATGATGGACGGAGCCCTGAAACTTTTCAGACACTCACCCCCAGTCACAGATCTGGGTTGAATCCATCATCATTCTTTAGCTCACTTCGCCACCCCAGTTCAGACCCAGCCATATGCAAATCAGTGTTGACCCTGTGTTAACCCGAAACCGGTCCCTGGATGCTTGTTTCCGGTCCAGGGAACACATGGCTTGGCAGTTCGGGCTGGACTGTTCCCATGAGGCACAGGGTCAAGACTGATTTGCATATAGCTGTGTCTGAACTGGGGTGGCGAAGTGAGCTAAAGAACGATGATGGATTCGACCCAGATCTGTGACTGGGGGTGAGTGTCTGAAAAGTTTCAGCGCTCCGTCCATCATCTCCTTGTGTTTGCTTTGTTCGCCCTAAGTTGGCAGGGTATGCCCAGACGTGGGTCCCTTGCTCACTTTGCCACTGGATTCAAGCTAGCCTGGCTGATGAGAGCTGTTAGCCCGAAACCGGTCCCAGGATACTTGTTTCCGGTCCAAGAAGAACTTGGCTTGGCAGTTCGGGCTGGATTGTTCCCATGAGGCACAGGGTCAATACTGATTTGCTATAGCTGTGTCTGAACTGGGGTGGCGAAGTGAGCTAAAGAACGATGTTGGATTCAACCCAGATCTGTGACTGGGGGTGAGTGTCTGAAAAGTTTCAGCGCTCCATCCATCATCTCCTTGTGTTTGCTAGGCATTGGCCATGCCAGTAAAAAACCAGCCAGGTGGCAACCCTTATTTACATAGCCTTGAACTTTCCAGTGCACACAAGGATTCCTCCAAATCCGGTGTGGCCAGGGTTTTGAGGGGCCAGAAATGGGTGCAATAGGGGCCCTATATTCATGTCCACTGGAGGTGGCTGGCAAGCTAAAGGAGGACCAGCCTTTTCTTAGATTGGAGGTGAGGAGTGGGGGGATAAAGAGAAAAGGGGTAAAATAAGTGACATAGGGAAGGGAACAAAAAGACTTATAGAAAGGTCAGAAAATAATAAGCAGAGTAGTGAGATGAGAGAATGGCGCACATCCTCCCAGTGCGATTAGATCAGGAGCATTTGGACTTGATAAAGGAGGTGTGAGAGTCTAATTGTGCCTGCCAGTGGGTCACAAAGGTGTTCAGACAACATGCACATCCAATCCTTGGCCTCTCAGCGGAGAGTACAGAGCAATAGTTCCATATGTGGCAGCTTTAATTATGATTCTGTAGGTAAGTGTGTGTAGAAGGCATGCAGAAGATGAAATATTGTCAACAGGAAAAGAAAATGCTGCGTTTACAAGTGAGAAGAGAGAGTGAACGTGTACATGTTTGTGCATGTGAGAGGGCAGGGTGAATAGAAGGTGAAGCAAATCTGTCACGTAGATGGAGATAATGTAAGAGTTAAAAGACTGACACTAAGGTGGAGATAATGTGAGAGTTAAAAGACTGGCACTAAGGTGGAGATAATGTGAGAGATGAAGGATATCAGAGAGGAGAAAATGATGCATGTGTCCCACAATAAAATGATGTACAGTGGAGAATGGGGATTAATTGGCAAACACCAAAAACCACTATCCCGTCCAGATCTTACAATGTCTAATTCACAAACTCTTATTTTCAGACTTGAAACATTTTGAATTCATGTGGATCTCATTAAATGTTCGCCCCTAGCTCCATCACCTAGCCACGCCCACCTGCCCTGCCCCCACACCAGCAGCCTAATTTGCTGAGTACCTGCACCTATTTTCTCCCATTTAAAGCACTGCCCCTATGTATCTGCTTGGACCGGGTGTGACCCCGTACATTCCCTTATATACCTTGTATCCAACCTTGCCTTTTCCTATCCCTACCCTTTGGCTTACTACCCCCTTCTTCGGTGAGGAGAGCACGTCGTGGTAGGGTGACCAGACGTCCCGGATTTCCCCGGACTGTCCCGGTTTTGGGAGAAGTGTCCCGACACTATCCCCCAAATTAAGAAAATGTCCCGGTTTTTGTGTAGTGCCCGGGTGTAGCAGAAAAATGTCCCGGTTTTTGTGTTTAGTGCCTGGATTGAGCATACCATTGGAGCCCTTTTTGCAGAAGGATAAGCGTAGCGCGAAGGGAAATCCGTTAAAGAGACACATTTTGTCTCTGGATTTCCCTTCTCTTTCTACAAAGGCTAGCCACCAGAGTGACCCTGCTCTGTCCTTTAAAGGGAGCGAGCCTTGAATGTGTGTGCGCATGCGTGTGTGTGTATATATATATATATATATATTCACTGAAAAACCATAGGTTTCAGGCACGTTATAGTTAGAAATTAGCATTTAAAAAACCTTAGAAATTCACTGAAAAAACCATAGGTTTTAGGGAAAGTTATAGTTAGTTGGACATTTCACTCGTATAAAACCAGAGAAATTCCCCTGTTATAGTTAGTTCAGCAAACTATAACTCGCGCCCCCGCAATGCACTACTGATGACGTCACATATTACATCACTCATGACATGGTCAGTGACATCACTGATGACATCACTGATGACATCTCAAATGACATCACTGATGACATCACTGATGACATCATCCATGTGATAATTTCATGCATCTTCTCACACCCTAATATAACTTTTGATACACCCACTCTAAATTACAGACTGCCATTCTCAAAACCATAGACACTCCAACACCAATAACTACATACCCACTCACTGATTCTTAGGTCGACACACACATCCACTCACTCACCCATACAATCACTCATACTTACGGTCACTCAGTACAGGACTATCATATGCACTCATACACCTATTTAGACACTCACACACCGCCACTCATCCATAGAGGTACTCACACACCTAGTCAGTCATGCAAATAATTAATCACACTCCCATTTACTCACCTATACAGTTATACACACACCAGCTCACTTACTCATACAAATACTAGCACATTCTTACGCTCTTATACAATCACTGATACAAGCACACACTCATCCATACAGCCACTCTCACAATCACACACTGTCACTTATAGCCATTTAAATACTCTAACACACATATATACTGCCTTTCACATATGTAGTTACTCACAAATGTACCACTGAGATATACATTCACTCACTAACACACCCATACACACACTCACCCACCCATACAGTCCATAACAGATGCACTCTTGAAACCATGCACCCAGTGAATCACCCACTCACACATCTATGCACAGAGTCACACACACCCCACCCACACAAACACTCAGGCACCCATACAGATACTCAGACAACCAATCAATAACTCATATAGACACTCATGTAGCTATTCACAAACCCAAGCAGCCGCTTACACACCAACAGACAGACGGATACAGACATTCACACAGTTTAGTCACTAACCCATGCATTCAGTAAGATACGTTTAATCACTCACTTATAGACTCAGTCACGCACCTACTAAATCATCCATTCAGACACTTATACACCCACTCATTCTTCAATACGCCTTTCCCTATATATATTAAACATATTTAAACTTTACAGAAACACACAGTCACTGGATGATGTCATCAGTGATGTCATCAGTGATGTCATTTGAGATGTCATCAGTGATGTCATCAGTGATGTCACTGACCATGTCATGAGTGATGTAATATATGAAGTCATCAGCAGTGCATTGCGGGGCGCGAGTTATAGTTAGCTGAACTAACTATAACGGGGGAATTTCTCTGGTTTTATACGAGTGAAATGTCCAACTAACTATAACTTTCCCTAAAACCTATGGTTTTTTCAGTGAATTTCTAAGGTTTTTTAAATGCTAGTTTCTAACTATGCCTACAGAGGTAGGACATGTGGAGAAAGAAGAAAAAACGCACAGAAAGAAGCAAAAGAAATGCAGAAAGAGGCAACAGAAGTCCACAAAGACGAAGAAAATTGCAGGAAGAAGCAAGACGTGCAGAAAGAACCAACAGAGGAGCAGAAAGAGGCCTTGTTGCAAAATCATCCTGTGCCCACAACTTTTTCAGACGGGTACTGGTGGTAACTGACTCTGACTAACCAGGCCTAGAGCCAGTGCTATGCTAAAAGACACTTAGAATACAGTGAAAACACCTACATACACTAGGGAACACTATGCGTTGGGGTACCCCTGTGATTAGCATGACCTCCTCTGTAAGGCCCTAGTACATAATAGGGCAGGGGGATTAAAACTACCTCTAAGTCAGAGGTGCAGAAATATGCTACTTTAACTAGTAGTCGTGTTTGCAGAGTGGTGGAGAAAGGGTGCTGGGCGTCCAACCAACGCTCAGGAATTCCGCTGCGTAGGACTTACAGGAGGTACCAGGAGGGATTCTTGGCCCCCAAACTCCCTCAGGAATAAATTGGACTTTATCCCCCATCCCGTAGTCTGCCACGAGGCACGTTTGCAGAGTGGTAGAGAAAGGGGGCCATGGCCTCCGAAGACGTCTTAGCAATCCCACTGTGTGGGACTTACTGGAGGAAACAAGAGGGGTGCTTGGCCCCCAAGGACATCCTTGGGGGCCAACTTCCCAAACTATTACCTCCAGTCAGTCCCACACAGCAGCACTGGTAAGTACTCGTACCAGGCCACGCCCACTTTGCCCACCACTCTACAAACGCGCTCCCTGGCACGCTCTTTGATGGGGATTGAAGTCCCCTTCACTGCTGGGGGTCCTTTAAGGGCCAGCTAGCCTACCTTTTACCTCCAGTAAGCCCCACGCAGTGGGATTCGTGAGAGGTAGACAAAGGCCATGCCCCCTTTCGCCACCACTCTGCAAACGCGCCCCCTGGCGCGTTGTAAGTTGGGGGATTAAGTCCCCTTGAATCCTGAGGGTCCCTAGGGTCCAACTAGCCCACCAGGTACCTCCAGTAAGCGCCACAGAGCTGAGTTGCAGAGAGGTGTAAAAAGGGGCGTGGCCTGGCCCACCTCTCTGCAACGCAGCGCAGTGGCGCTTACTGGAGGTACCTGGTGGGCTAGTTGGCCCCCAGGGACCCTCAGGATTGAAGAGGAATTAATTCCCCAACTTAAAACGCGCCACAGGACGTGTTTGCACACATGTCACCTCAGGCCCCACCCCTCCCTTCACCACTGTGCAAACGCGCCCCGTGTCGCGTTTTAAGTTGGGGGATAAAGTCCACAGGGCGCGTTTGCAGAGTGTTGCTGGGAGGGGGCGGGGCCTCCGGCACGATCTGCTAACATGCAGCTCCCCGTGTGGAAAAGCAATCTGGTTTGGATTTTGGAAGAGAGAGCAGATTTCCTGCTCTCTCTTCCAAAATCCAAACCACAGTTTGCTATGGCAGGGCGGGAGCCGCGAGGCAAACTGCAGTGTCCCAGGGGTGGGCACCTCGGGACAATGCAGGAGCCGGCCCTGGGGGGTGGCGGTCTCCAGGGCCATGAAAGGCTCCAGGAGGGGGGCCGCGCGGCCCCCCTCCCAACCAATGGACAGCCCCGGGGAGGTGGTGGTCCCCGGGGCTCCGTAACGGACCCCCATATTTGCATTGTAGTGCCCCGGGGAGGTGGCGGTCCCCGGGGCGTGTGGGGGGGCTCTAGCCCCCCCACGCAGGTATATTTGTTTAAAAAAAAAGAAGCCCGGGGGGTGGCGGTCCCCGGGGCTGCAGTGTGCCCCCCGCAAATAATTAATGAAAGCCCCGGGGGGTGGCGGTCCCCGGGGCTTGGGGGGGCCTTGGAGGCCCCCCAAACCTTTAAAAAACAAGCCCCGGGGGGTGGTGGTCCCCGGGGCTGCGGGGGGGCGTGTGCCCCCGCAAATATTTTATCAAAGCCCCGGGGGGTGACGGTCCCCGGGGCTGCGGGGGTCCCCCTGGGCCCCCGCAATTTTATTTCTGCATGCCCCCGGGACCTGGCCCACCCGGGGGCTTAATTAAATGAAGCGCGGGAGCCCGCACTTCGTTTTTTAAATTTTCGGCCGGATTTGCGCACCCAGCGCTAATTCGGCCGATTTGTTTTTTTAAAAAAAATGCTTTTTTGGGCCCTGGGGGTCCTTGTGGGACCCCCTGAGCAGGCCTAGGGGGTCAGGGTGTTTCTACCCTGCCCCCTTTTCTTGTTTTTTGCGTTTGTTTCCCTGTTTTCTTGTGCCTCGGTTACCGAGGCACAAGATGGCTGCCAACACTTCCTGGTTTGGAGTGTTGACAGCCAGTTAGAATAAAGCTCGTGATCGGGAGGGTGCGCGGATCCTCCGTGCCTCTAAATATCGAAACTTTTATTTTTTGATTTTCTCAGCAACTACTGAACGGATTTACACCATTTAAGAAAAAGAGTTCTTTCTGAAACAAAGGCTACTTTTGTGCCAAATTTGGTGTAATTCCGTTCAGCAGTTCCAGCTGTAGCCGTGTCTAAAGTTTCCTATGGGAAATGCATTTTTCGACCTCTTTTTTTTAAATTTCTCAGGAACTACTGAATGGATTTACACCATTTAACAAAAAGAGTTCTTTCTGAAACAAGGGCTACCTTTTTGACAACTTTGGTGCAATTCTGTTCAGCAGTTCGGGCTGTAGCCGTGTCTAAAGTTTCCTATGGGAATTAACATGGAGAAAACACGTTTTGGGACCCCCTTTTTTCTCGGCCCCCGCTTGCCGAATCACCCCGAAACTTTCAAAACAGGAGCTGACCGGAGCGCCCCACTAGTTTTGAAAATTTCGCAATGATTCGTCAACCGGCGCCAAAGTTATTGGGAAAAGAAAAAACGCTTTTTGAATAGAAACAAGGTCCTAACAATAACTACCTACTGGCGACCGCCAGTAGGTAATAAATATATATATATATATATATATATATATATATATATATATATATATATATATATATATATATATATATACACACACATATTTACAAGTCTACTGTAATACTGTATATAGGCACATATTTACAAGGGTACGCAAAAACCGGGACAGGCCAGATATAGAAGTAAGACTAAAGGCTTTAGTCCTACTTTTATTTCTAGCCTGTCCCGGTTTTTGGTCCTCAAAATCTGGTCACCCTACGTCGTGGGCAAAAAGGAAGCAGGAAGCTTTCCAGAAGGCCCCGTAAAAGTAGGCTGTAAAAGCGCAACAGCTGACTTTTAAAGGGCCTTTGCTTCCCGCCATGTGTGACATCACACAGGCGGGCAGTAAATACAGAATAGGGCCGCTGGAGAATATGAGTGAATACCTATTGAATCTGCGCAGGCTCCGGCGGCCATATTCAGTGTTTACTGACACTTTTGAAAAAACACACTGGCACATTTCCTGCAAGGTCCGCGGGCCGCAAATAAAGGCCTGCCGGGCCGTACTATGAGTACCACGGGTTTAGACTATACTAGGCCACCTAAAGCTATAAAATGGTTTGGGCGACAGGTATTAGTCATTTTTAATGTATATTACAAAATTAGATAAACAGTGCCACCATGTGGCAGACTGCCATAAGTGCTGGTGCTGACAATTCGGTGCCAGCGTTGCCATTTATCTGCCGTTGCCAACCACCGGCTCAAATTAAGCAAAGTAAACTCTTGGCAATGCTGTCCTGTACTGTGTATGAGGAAAGCTTGCACTTTGTCCTGTCACTCTTCTTTTTGTGGGGAAGGCTTGCATTATCCCTACCTATTCTCTAACTGTTGTGTGTGAGAGAGAAGACTGCTTCTGCCCTTGCAGTACATGTACTGATTGTGAGAAGCTTGCACTGCCTGTACTCATGCTGACCTGTTCTGTATCTCAGAGAAGCATGCGCTGCTCATGCCTATGCTGTACTTGTACTGTTTGTGAGAAAAGATGGCATGCTACATATGATCTACATTTAACTTAACTACATGTCTTCAGCTTCTTTTTACTTTCTTTACATCTCATTCCTTATTGGCTAATGTTATTTTGGGCCTAATTATATAAACATCAAATTTACTCCCAAAATGTCCTTTAATGTAGCACTTCAAAGGTGCCAACTCTTATCTACATGTCTGCAAGTACCCTAAGGAAGTTCACCCACTTATCTCAGACTTTCGCTAGCACCCTGCCGGCAGATACTTTCTGTCTTTAACACTTGCTGACAGGTGGAGTCTAAAGTGTCTGGTCCTTTTAATTCCCTAATGAGGCACTCAGATGGTTGTACCAGGAAGGTGATGGAGACCTGCCTACCCTCTTGTAAATATCTGACCTGTGGATCTGCTTGCAGCTGGACAGGTCAGCCGGGGAAGTCATCCGCCCATCGGAAGACATCGTCATCCAGGTGGTGAGAGGGTTGCAGACGGCACTAGGGATGTCACTCTTTGGTGTGGATTTGATTGTGGACACACGGACTGGGCGCTGCGCTGTGATTGATGTCAACGCTTTTCCAGGTAAGGCGGTTATGCGATAGTCATTCTCGTCTGCATGTCGGGGGCTTTACTTTGATGGGGCCAATCAACATCTTTAGTTGTGATTTGAGTTTACACATGTCAATGTTTCCATTAACTGGGACAGACTAAAGTGTTAGTGCCACCAAGGGACCCCATTTCCTATGTGACATTTTCAGCCAGTCCTGACTTTAGCCGTAAACCATTATGTGACTCTGTTTTCCTGTTATAAGTACCGCTATATGTCCCACCGTACTAATTGTTGTTGGCTCAAAGTGTCCCATTTGGCGGGTGAGTAGTCGCGCTTAACAAATCCCTGATTGATTGATTGATTGATATATAGGTCGTATAATGCAATGACGGGCTTTAGCTACTTAGCTGCAAGTGGATAAGATTTGGGCCAAGACCAACCCTTTAAGAAATCCTGGCCACGCAACTCCGAAACAAGTTTTTTCATGTCTGTGAGGACGGTGTTACGGTTTCATCTCAACAGCTGATGTGTTTGTTTGGTGAAGAGGGAGTGATTTTCTCCCATTGGTAGCTCGAGCCTACCAGACAGCTTTAGCAGTCTGGTTTCCAAAGACATGTTGTGGGCTTACCAAGAACAAACAGAGACTTGTAGTCCGCCCATTGCTTACCCATGCTTTGCTTTACTATCACTCTTATTGGCTTGCTTTCTATTGGATGGCTTCCTTATTTCAGACTGTTCATCTTGTGTTTGACCCTCCCCGGGAGCATAGCCATCTCTTTGATTAGGTGGCTTCTATGCTTCCTCTGCTCATTTTTAGGGAACTACTTTTTTGTTTTTGTGTACACATTCCAAGAGAGTTTCCAGCTGTCTCCTTTGTGTGCTTTTCTCCCTCCCCCACACATTACTCTCAACCATGTACCCCAACCTGCACCTGTGTTGCTCTCTCTTTGCTCTTTCGTCTATGTTCTCTCCCTCGTGTTGCTTAACCCCCACCATCCCACCATCATTTTGCTTAACTCCAGTCTGCCTCTTTGGGTTATGCCCTGCCCTACCCCCTCCCCGACCTGATCCCACTTGTTTCTTATTTTTTTAAAGCTCTTTTGCGCTATGTTTTGAGAGTGCTTTCACACTACTTTTTTGTTGTAAATTCGTTTTATTAACAAAGAAAAAGGGGTGTGCATCACATGACAGTTATTTGACGTACCATGAGCAATACATTGTATACATTTGGTAATCTTTGATATCACATTCCTGGGTAAACTTCGTCTCTAACCATTAACCTGAGAAGGATTGTGGGACAGACGTCCATTATACATATTATTAACAATTATTAACAATGCCAAGTGATTAGGCAACACATTTATCCTCCCACATTTTTAGCAAAACATTAGGACCTATAATGTCGTATTGACAACTCCTGCTCTCTGTGCCGTACATGGGCTGCCTCTATATGTATTCCATCTACCCCAAACCTTCTCCCATTTCCTAGGGCATCCCCATCTCTCGTATACAGATCTCTCCGCCACCATGCACCAATCCATGTCTCCCTTCCAGCCGTTCAGGGAGGGATTAGCCGCCACCCCCACTTTTGCGCGATATTGCGTTTGGCTACCATCATGCCCAGCGTTACCCACATTTGGTCTGCTCGTGTCAAGTCTGTGGCTTCTCAAATATTGAGTAGGCATAGTTTGGCCGATGATCTTATAGCAGTACCGGTGACCTCACTGATGCATGCTAATACCCCATTCCAGTATGTTTCGACATTTGGGCATTTCCACAAAATGTGAAAGAAAGTCCCTACTTGGCCACATTTCCTAAGCCACCCCGTGTCTATCTGCCAGCCCATTTTTAGCCATGTAGTGCAGGAGACGTAGACTCTGTGCAGAATTTTTAACTGTACTAAACGGAAGCGTAGTCTTACAGCAACCACTCGGGGGGGGGGGGGGAGGCGAGAGCCTTAGCCCAGTCCTCTGCCTGCAGGTCTTCTAAGTCTGTGTCCCAGCATTGCCGGAGCTCGGCAAGAGTGTCTGGGGATTGTTTATAAGTTTACGGTATGTGAGTGAGGTTGCCTTGGTGGAGAAGTGTGCTTCCAACAATCTGTCTTCCAGAGGAGACGATTCTGGTAGGGCTTAATCGGAGGGAAGTACTGCCAGGAGAGCGTGCCGGATTTGTAGAAAACGAAAAGCCTCAGTAGGGGCTAGTTCGTAATGTCCTTTGTAAATCAGTAAATGGGATCACCCCTCTGGTTGTGCATATATCTCCCACCGTGGAGATCCCTATCAGATCCCACCTATAAAAACCATGTCTGTTAGCCATCGTGCCCAGGAGTTCCAAATCCCATAGTGGGGTAGCGCGTGTGATTCTCTTCTCCCAACCTAATTTGCGTAGGGTTGAGTGCCAGAGGGCAACTGTTAGGGCCGTTGGTCCCTCCAAGGATAAGTGACGTGGACTGGTGTATAACGCACAACGGTAACCCCCAGTCTGGAGGACCAGATGGTCCATGCGATAGGCTGGTTTATCTCTGGGGTGGTGGGCCCAGTAGTTGACTGTTGTCAATTGGGCTGCTGTGTAATACGTTTGCAGATTGGGAAGGGCTATCCCTCCTTCATACCATCCCCAAGTCAATTTAGACAAAGCTATACGAGGGGAACCTCCGTCCCAGAGCAGAGTCCTGAGTTCGCCATTAACTTTTTTGAAATAAGTGTCTGGTATTGGAAAGGGGGAGTCCTGTAGGATGTAAAGGAAACGGGGCAGCGCCATCATCTAAAATAGCGCTACCCTTTCCAATAAGGAGAGTGGGAGGGATTTCTAGTGTCGAACATCGCTTTTGAGACATGTCAGGAGGCCCGTCAGATTTTTGCCAATAAATACCTTGGGGTCAGTGGTCACGTGGATGCCAAGATATCGAAAACTCTCCACGGCCACTCGGATCTCACATCCAGGGGGAAGGCGGGGCGTCGGACCGTGGAGGATGAACATCACAGATGTAGACCAGTTAATTAGGTACCCAGAGTATTCCCCAAAGATCAAAAGGGTGTTCACTAGCCTGAGGACAGTGGACCTGGGAGAGGCGATGTACAGGAGAATGTCATCAGCATACAACAATATCCTATCTTCTCAGTCCTCCGTCCAATGCAAGCCTCGGATCAAGGGGTCCTCTCTGACCCATGCCGCTAGCGACTCAAGGATCAAGGCAAAGACCAAGGTGAGAGAACGGGCAGCCCTGTCGTGTACCTCTGTGGAGGGGAAAAACTCTTGAGACCCTACCATTAACTACCACTCTCGCTGTGGGCTGCGAGTATAGTAGTCGCAACCAGGAAAGGAATTTTGGGCCGAAACCCATATGTTTGAGCACAGCAAAGAGATATTGCCATTTAACCGTGTCAAAGGCCATGCGTGCATCAAGTGACAGTATCATCGCGTCTTCTTTGATTCTGTGTGCTCACCCCAAGACTCCGTGGAGTCGTCGTAAGTTTAGCGTTGTGTTTTGGCCAGGAATAAACCCTGATTGATCAGAATGAACTAGTTTCGTCATCAGTGGAGTCAAATGGAGTGCAAGGGTTTTGGCTAATTGTTTGAAATGGGATTTTTAGTAGGCTAGGGCATGTGCCAAAGCCAGGCAGAAACCACCACTCTAGTCAGGATAAGGGAGTTACACTCCTAAAATAACCCCTGCTCACCCCCTTGGTAGCTTGGCATGAGCAGTCAGGCTTATCTTAGAGGCAGTGTGTAAAGCATTTGCACATAACCAACAGCAATACAGTGTAAGCACTACAAAAGGACACCACACCAGTTTAGAAAAATATCCAATATTTTATATACTTAAGACAAGACCAAAAACGATAAAAATCCACAATACAGTACTTAAAAATCTTCAGTTATCAAAATATGCTTGAAAAACAGTTCCTTGATGTCGATAGCTCCGTCCGGGGCTATCACGGCGTCGTGAACAATCAAATCCAAACAGTTCTGGCTGACCGCGGCATCGCGGGGCAGCTACGGTGTCGGGAAGATGCAGGGCATCGGCGACCTCTCGTTGAGCTTCCGAAAGCACGGCGTCCGCAGGCGTCGGTTCTGGAGGTCGGTGCAGGAGACGTCGGGGCCCTCGAAGTCACACGTGTTGCAGATCGAACTCCTCTCTGTTGAAGTCAGGAGCGCTGGCATCGGTAGGCGTCAGGTGCTGCGGTGCGAAGTGCAGCGGTGCGGCGTGCGGTGCCCTCAGGTCGCGGTGCGAGCAGTGGCTCTGTGGCGGCATCAGATGGCGTCATTGGTGAGACCAGGGTCGCGGTGTGAAGTGAATGCGGTGCTCGTCGCGGTGCTGGCAGGTCGTGGTGCAAGCAGCGACGTCGTCGTTGCTGAAGCGCTGTTGTCGGCTGACAAACTGGAGTCGATGGCGCTGGCGTAAGTAGGCCAAGGCTGCGGTGCGGGATGAGGGCGGTGCGTCGTGTAACTTTACGAGCTGCGCCCTTGAACCACGGTGCAAGCAGCGGCGTAGATTTTGGCGTGGAGAGGCGTCGTCGGGGATACCAAGGCGTCGTCGTGAAGCGAGGCGGTGCGGAGTGCGGTGCCCACAGGTCGCGGTGCGAGCAGCGGCTCGGTGGCGGCGTCAGCAGGCGTCGTCGGTGAGACCATGGTCGCGTTGCGGCGTTGCGGCGGTGACCTCTGCAGTGCCGTCAGGACACGGAGTCGGCAGTGGCGCCGTCGACGTCGTCGGGTTGCTTTTTCTTCTGTTGCAGCACAAAACACACAGTTCCCAGTGCTGAGGGCAGAAGAGCTTGAAGTCTTTGCTGTTCCTGAGACTTCTTGAACAGGGGGCAAGCTCTACCTCAAGCCCTTGGAGAAACTCACAAAAGTAGATTGCAGAAAGTTCAGTCCAGTCCTTTCACTGCCCAAGACAGAAGCAGCCACTGCAGGCCAACACAGCAAAACACACAGCAATGTGGTAGTTCCTCCTCACAGCTTCTCCAGCTCTTCTTCTTGGCAGTCTTCTTGGTCCAAAAGAGTTCTAAAGTTCAGGGGTCTGGGCCCCAATATTTATATCCCAAAATCCTTTGATCTCTTAGGCAGAGAGTGTCTGTGCCCAGCCAGAACCAGTTCTGCCTTCTCTGGTGTGACTTCCTGGCAGGAGGTGGAAACGGCATGATCAGAGGCAGACCAGGCCCTTTGAGGTGCAAGGAAATCTCCTCCCCCTTCCCCAACTGCAGCCCAGGTCTATTCAGCCCTTTTCTGACCCACCTAGACTATCTGGAGCCACTCCTGCTCCCCAGCCTTCTGTCACCCAAAACCCAGACAGGCAATCCACATTCCAGCAGAGGCACACGGGATGACTGAGCAAGAAAATACCTACTTTCTAAAAGTGGTATTTTCAAACACAGAATGTAAAAATCACCTTCACTAAAAGATGCATCTTTAGATTCTGAGTTCAGGCATACTAAACTTTATTTTCCTACCTAATTCCCCGGGCCAGTTATGTTTATAAGATGTTAGAAACAAACTCCCCATTCTGTCCTATGGGGAACAGGTAGCCTTGCAATAGCGAAAAACAAAATTGGCCATAATTCACTATCAGGACATGCCACACACACGAGGGCATGTCCTACCTTTCACATACACTGCACCCGGCCCACAGGGGTACCTTGGGCCTACCTTAGGGGTGGCTGACATGTAAGAAAAGGGAAGGTGAGGGACTGGCAAGTGGGTGCACTGGCCAAGTCGACATGGCAGTTACGAACTGCGCGCAGACTCCGCAATGGCGGGTCTGAGTTACCTTTGTCAGGGCTACTCACGTGGGTGGCACAATCAGTGCTGCAGGCCCGCTAGTAGCATTTGACTCACAGGCCCTGGCACACTCAGTGCACTTTACTAGGGACTAACAAGTAAATCAAACATCCAATCATGGAAACACCAATCCATAACACAATTTACCACAGGAGCACTTACACTTTACCACTGATCAGCAGTGAGAAAAGTGCGCGGAAACACTACGCCAGCAAAAACAGAGTCAAAACCGGGAGGTCAGAAAGCAAAAACTCAGGGGAAACACGCCAAGTCTAACAAATGTCCCCTCCAGCTGAAAGTAGGGAGAACTACCCACCCTCCTGGGAGTTCTCTTCACTAAGGCGGAAGAACCTGGACAGACCATCTGCATTGGCGTGTTCTGTGCCAGGACAGTGTTCCACCTTAAAGTCCATTCCCTGTAGGGAGATGGACCACCTCAGCAGTTTTGGATTCTCACCCCTCATTTGCATCAACCATCTGAGGGGCCTGTGGTCTGTCTGAACCCGTAAGTGAGTCCCAAACAGGTATGGTCTCAGCTTCTTCAGTGCCCAGACCACAGCGAAAGCTTCCTTTCTATGGCACTCCACCTCTGTTCCCTGGGAGTAGTCTCCGGCTAAGGAAGACTACGGGCTGGTCTAGGCCCTCTTTGTTCAGTTGTGAGAGCACCGCTCCCACTCCATGCTCTGAAGCGTCAGTCTGCACGACGAATTCCTTGGAGAAGTCGGGTGCCTTGAGCACGGGTGCCGTGCACATGGCGGCCTTCAGGGCATCAAAAGCCTTCTGGCAGGACTCAGTCCAGATCACCTTCTTGGGCTGCTTCCTGGAAGTCAGCTCTGTTAAGGGGGCAACAATGGTGCCATACCCCTTAACAAACCTCCTGTAGTACCCGGTGAGTCCTAAGAAGGCCCTCACCTCTGTCTGGGTCTTGGGGCGCTCCCAAGCCAGAATGGTGTCAATCTTGGGTTGTAGGGGCGCCACCTGGCCCCTTCCTACCTGGTGTCCCAAGTACACCACCGAACCCTGCCCGATCTGGCACTTACTGGCCTTGATCGTGAGGCCTTCCCTCTGCAGCGCCTTCAACACTTCACAGAGGTGCTGCAAGTGTTCTTCCCAGCTGGAACTGAACACTGCGATGTCATCCAGGTAGGCGGCACTGAAATCCTCCAGCCCAGCCAACACCTGGTTGACCAACCTCTGAAAGGTGGCAGGGGCATTCTTCAACCCAAAGGGCCTCACCCGGAACTGGTAATGTCCTTCTGGGGTTGAAAATGCTGACCTCTCCTTGGCCCCATCGGTTAAGGCAATCTGCCAGTACCCAGACGTTAAATCAAACATGCTGAGGAACTTGGCAGCTCCCAACCGATCAATGAGCTCATCAGCTCTGGGGATTGGGTGTGCGTCAGTCCTGGTGACTGCATTGAGCCCACGGTAGTCCACACAAAACCGCAGTTCTGGAGTGGCACTGGGTGCAGCAGCCTTTGGGACCAAGACCACTGGGCTGGCCCAAGGACTGTTGGAAGGCTCGATCACCCCTAACGCCAACATCTTAGAGACCTCCTCTTTAATGCTGGCCTTGACCCGGTCAGTCGACCTGTAAATCTTGTGCTTCACAGGAGGGCTGTCACCGGTGTCCACGTCATGGGTACACCAGTGAGTAACACCTGGGGTCAGGGAGAACAGTGGGGCAAACTGCCCCAACAACTGGTGACAGTCGCTCTGCTGCTCTGGAGTCAGTGTAGGGGAGAGGATCACACCTTCCACTGACCCATCGCGCTCCTTGGTAGACAGGAGGTCAGGGAGAGGTTCACTCTCCTCCTCCACCCCATCATCTGTCGCCAAGAGCATGCTCACTACGGACCTCTCGAAGTGGGGCTTGAGGCGGTTCACGTGGAAAACCCTCAAAGGGTTCCTTGGAGCCCGCAAATCCACCAGGTAGGTGACATCACTTTTGCGCTCCACCACCTCAAATGGCCCAGTCCACTTGTCCTGCAAGGCACAAGGTTCCACTGGGGCCATGACACACACTTTTTGGCCAGGTTGAAATTCGACCAGAGTGGCATTCTGGTCATACCACTTCCTCATTTCTTCCTGGCTTGCTTCTAGGTTCACCTGAGCGAGTTTCCTGAAGCGGGCAGTTTGGTTTCTGAAGGCCAGCATGTAACTGAACACATCCTGGGGAGTTTTCCTGGGAGCTGCCTCCCAGCCTTCCTTCACCAAACTCAGAGGTCCTCTCACAGGGTGACCATACAGAAGCTCAAAGGGACTGAACCCACGAGACTTCTGTGGTACCTCCTGTAGCAAAGAGAAGGCACGGCAAGAGGACGTCCCACTTATGCCTCATGGGTTCTGTTAGACCCTTAATCATGCCCTTCAATGTCTGGTTGAATCTCTCCACCATACCATTACCTTGTGGGTGGTAAGGGGTGGTGAACTTGTAGGTTACACCACACTCCTTCCACAGGGATGTCATATACTTGCATATGAAATTGGTCCCCCTGTCAGAAACCACCTCTCTGGGGAACCCCACTCGGGAAAAGATCCCCATTAACGCCCGGCCCACCACTGGCGCCGTCGTTGTCCTGAGAGGGATTGCCTCCGGGTACCGGGTGGCATGGTCCACCAAGACCAGGATGTACCTGTTGCCCATGGCTGTCTTGGGATCCAGTGGCCCCACAATGTCCATCCCTACCCTTTCAAAGGGCGTTCCAACCACTGGAAAAGGTTGGAGAGGAGCTTTGACCTTCCTCCCACTCTTACCACTTGCCTGGCAAGTTTGGCAAGACCTGCAATGTCCATCTGACTGACTTCGCATTTGGGGCCAGAAGAAGTGGGTGACAAGCCTGTCAAAGGTCTTGTCCTGCCCCAAATGTCCTGCCAAAGGCACATCATGAGCCAGACCCAGTAGAAAGGTCCTGAAGCGCTGGGGCACCACCAGCACACGGGCTGACCCAGGCTCAGCGACCTTAGGCTCACTGTACAGGAGATCATTCTCCCAGTAGATCCAATGTGATCCGGACTGATCACCAGCTGCCTGGTCTGCGGCCTGCCGCCGCAGACCCTCCAGAGAAGGGCACTCCTTCTGCTCCTTGCAGAATTCCTCCCTGGTGGGACCCCCTTCTTGCTGCCAATGGGTCAGCTCAGAGATGTCCCCCAGTTCAGCTACCTGCTCCCCTGTAGGCACCGGGTCGTCCCCCTCAAGGTCCGCTTCCTCCCGGTCCGTGGGAACTGCAGGGGCCGGTTTCCTGCGCCCCTTGCCCTTTCTCTTGGCAGGGACTTGGGCCACTGTTTCAGGCTCCAAGTCCTCTTGATCACCCTCTCTGGCCGACATTGACCGAGTGGACACGCATGCCCACTCTGGCAACCCAAGCATCTCCAAGTGAGACCTGAACTCAACATCCTTCCATAAGGACTGCTCCAGGTCGTTACCTAGCAGACAATCTACAGGCATGGAAGGGCTCACAACCACCCTCAAGGGACCTGAGACCCCCCCCCCCACTCGAAGGGAACCTGCGCCACGAGACACTGGCGCTCTGAATTGTCCACCGCAATTACTTGGTGGAATGCCCCTGGGACTACCTGCTTCTCAGAGACCAGGTGACACCGGACTGAGGTCACACTGGCTCCAGTATCTCTGAGAGCCTCTACCCTTTTCCCATTGATGGTCACCCAGATGCTGTATTTCTTTGTGTTAGGGGGCACCGGGTTTCCTGGGACCATCTCACTGTCCCCTAGTGAGACGAGGGTCATTTCTGCGGGGTACCCACCCTCCTGTGGGTACTCCTCCTCCCCAAGCGCTACACTAGCCAACACCTTGGACTGCCCACCGGTGGGTGGCTGTGCCCCCTTTGGGCACTTGGGGTCCCCCTTCATGTGACCCACCTGGTCACATGCAAAACACTTGCGGGGGCCGGTCTCAGCAGGCTTTCCTGACGAGACCCCTTGTTTCTTATCTCCGGGGGGATGGGAACCTTTACCCTGGGTGTTAATTTGGGGCTCTTTAGAGAACTCCTGTGCTTTACCCTTGTCCCCCCCCACTTTTCTGCCGGGGACCCTGCCCACCTTTGGCTGAGTCTCCCCCAAACGCCTTCTTGTGGACCCTGGTACTCACCCAGCAGTCCGCCTCCATTGCAAGCTTCCTGGGGTCAGTCAGCTTACTATCAACTAGGTGCTGGCGCAGATCTGCAAAACATAGACTAGACAAGTGCTCCCATGCAATCAAATTGTAGAGCCCCTGAAAATCTGTCCCATTACTGCCCTTCACCCAGCAATCCAGTGACCGGCAAAACACATCCACACATTCCAACCAAGTGTTGGCATCAGACTTCTTACTGGGCCTGAACTGATCCCTGTACTTTTCAGGAGTAAGACACTTCTGTCAAAGATAAGATCCCTTTGGGCTCCTTTAAAGCATACGAACACGCACTTCTGACATCCACTCACGGCCCAAACACCAACACCGAATAGAAACCAAAGAAATGTAGTATAAATGTTATAATATATTTTTATTATTAAGTCCCTTATAAATTCAAAGTATATACAAAAAGTTGTGAAAATAGTGGAGCGGTGCACTACCAAAGAGTTTTCTTCAATAAATCCAAATGTTCATTTTGTATAGTGGTTTATCAATCCTTTATTTTCAATATCAAAATGTGCAAATTCCAGCCAACGCGTTTCGTTCATACATAAAATGAACTTCTTCAGGGCTGAAAGTTATAATACATAAAAGAAAACATAAGTATAAAAATATATATACATATGGTGTATTCACACAATATGCTTTTACTTTAAAAACAGAGAGAAACTATATACAAAGGCAAAGGTTATTTCATTAGAAGGTGACTCTAAACACAAGAAAGGAAACCTAATGGGGGTGGGAAAAATACAAAACAAAAATGGAAATTCATGGTCGACAATATGTCACTTCAAGTTGAAGAAAAAACAGACAAAATAGGGTGAAGGGGAAAAAGAAAATGGGGGCGGAAGAGTAGGGGTTGAAGACAAGAATAGAGGGAGGAAAAAACATGGAAATATAAAAATATAAATATATATATATATAAAAGGGCAGACATTAACAATCTTATACATATTTTGTAATGTAATGTCCAGTGAGCATTTGGTCTGTAAATAGATATGTAAATCAAAATAGATCAGTATCAGTTGTTAATTAATAGCAACAACGGTGTCAGGAGCTATTGTCACTAGTGCGGTTACTCAGATCCGCCGTTGCTCATTCATTCTCTATTATATACAAAAAGTTAAAAACCTATGTATCATCAATACACATAATTTAAAAATATGTCATACATAGACACCTGGGAGAATTTTGACAAGCAATAAAAACATCAGCAACCATACTTAGTGAGAAGGGCGTCCTTCATGTCGGGATAGGTGAGGTGATACCCCTTACCCAAATCTATTAAAGTATCCCGGTCTTCTTCCGGAAAGAGAGGCCACAATCCTGCTCCCCAATTCTCCTCAGGGACCCCATTCATGTGTATCGCTGCCTCGTAACCCTGAAACCACCTTTGTATGTCGTCCCCCTTCTTGAATTCCTTGCCTACATTCTTAGGGATGTGTACAATTCTGTCTGCCTGTCTTGACGAATTGCTGCCACCATCTGAGCTGGGCCTATTTCTTAGCTCCAGCTCCTTAAGACTTCGCTCATGGTCTAAGATCATCTTCCTTTCCCCCATGGCTATTCTTTTGTCTTCGCTCTCACTTTCCATCCTGAGTTTCTCCAACTCGAACTTCCTCGCTTCCCACCTGTCCTCCAGCTCCTCTGGAGACAGGCCACTGCTGCCTGGCCTAGAGGGTTCTCCCCCTCCCAAAAGCACATCCACCCTTGGAATAGGCTCCTCCGCCTCTCCACTGAGATCACCAGACTGCTCGCTGGCATGTCTGGCTGCTACCCTGGCCCTCAGCGCCTTTTGTAGCTCCTCCTTCCTAGTGAGGCCTCTGACTTGGACTTTTAGGTTTTTGCAAATCGCTTTCAATTCCCTAACATTGTAGGATTCCAACCTATCCTCCTCAAAGGCAATTTCCAGGGATGCAACAGATGATGCTCTTGATTTAGGCATGATGAAGTAGCAAGTTCAAACTGGGAAGATCAAAAATAGGCCAAAAAGAAAAAGAACCAGTATGTAGCACGTAATGGTCTGCGATATGGTAGTAGTGCACACCAATCACTGTAAGTCAAGTGCAAACGCAAGTCCTATCCTCACCGCTGACAACCAATGTTATAAATGGGATTTTTAGTACGCTAGGGCATGTGCCAAAGCCAGGCAGAAACCACCACTCTAGTCAGGATAAGAGAGTTACACTCCTAAAATAACCCCTGCTCACCCCCTTGGTAGCTTGGCACGAGCAGTCAGGCTTATCTTAGAGGCAGTGTTTAAAGCATTTGCACATAACCAACAGTAATACAGTGTAAGCACTACAAAAGGACACCACACCAGTTCAGAAAAATATCCAATATTTTTATATACCTTAGACAAGTCCAAAAACGATAAAAATCCACAATACAGTACTTAAAAATCTTCAGTTATCAAAATATGCTTGAAAAACCGTTCCTTGATGTCCATAGCTCCGTCCGGGGCTATCACGGCGTTGTGAACAAACAAATCCAAACAGTTCTGGCTGACCGCGACGTCGCGGGCCAGCTACGGTGTCGGGAAGACCCGCAAACAGTAGCTTTTAGAAATGCAGGGCGTCGGTGACCTCTCGTTGAGCTTCCGAAAGCACGGTGTCCGCAGGCGTCGGTTCTGGAGGTCGGTGCAGGAGTCGTCGGGGCCCTCGAAGTCACATGCGTTGCAGATCGAACTCCTCTCTGTTGAAGTCAGGAGCGCTGGCGTCGGTAGGCGTCAGGTGCTGCGGTGCGAAGTGCAGCGGTGCCCTCAGGTCGCGGTGCGAACAGCGGCTCGGTGGCGGCGTCAGATGGCGTCGTTGGTGAGACCAGGGTTGCGGTGCGAAGTGAATGTGGTGCTCGTTGCGGTGCTGGCAGGTCGCGGTGCAAGCAGCGACGTCGTCGTTGCTGAAGCGCTGTCGTCGGCTGACAAACTGGAGGCGATGGCGCCGGTAGGCCAAGGCTGCGGTGCGGGATAAGGGCGGTGCGTCGTGTAACTTTATGAGCGGTTCCCTCGAACCACTGTGCAAGCAGCGGCGTAGATTTTGGCGTGGAGCGGCGTCGTCGGGGATACCAAGGCGTCGTCGTGAAGCGAGGCGGTGCGGAGTGCGGTGCCCACAGGTCGTGGTGTGAGCAGCGGCTCGGTGGTGGCGTCAGCAGGCGTCGTCGGTGAGACCAGGGTCGCAGTGCGGCGGTGCCCTCTGCAGTGCCGTCAGGACACGGAGTCGGCAGCGGCGTCGTCGACGTCGTCGGGTTGCTTTTTCTTCTGTTGCAGCACAAAACACAGTTCCCAGTGCTGAGGGCAGAAGAGCTTGAAGTCTTTACTGTTCCTGAGACTTCTTGAACAGGGGGAAAGCTCTACCTCAAGCCCTTGGAGAAACTCACAAAAGTAGATTGCAGAAAGTTCAGTCCAGTCCTTTTACTGCCCAAGACAGAAGCAGCCACTGCAGGCCAACACAGCAAAGCACACAGCAATGTGGTAGTTCCTCCTCACAGCTTCTCCAGCTCTTCTTCTTGGCAGTCTTCTTGGTCCAAAAGAGTTCTAAAGTTCAGGGGTCTGGGCCCCAATATTTATATCCCAAAATCCTTTGATCTCTTAGGCAGAGAGTGTCTGTGCCCAGCCAGAACCAGTTCTGCCTTCTCTGGTGTGACTTCCTGGCAGGAGGTGGAGACGGCATGGTCAGAGGCAGACCAGGCCCTTTGAGGTGCAAGGAAATCTCCTCCCCCTTCCCCAACTGCAGCCCAGGTCTATTCAGCCCTTTTCTGACCCACCTAGACTATCTGGAGCCACTCCTGCTCCCCAGCCTTCTGTCACCCAAATCCCAGACAGGCAATCCACATTCCAGCAGAGGCACACGGGATGACTGAGCAAGAAAATACCTACTTTCTAAAAGTGGTATTTTCAAACACAGAATGTAAAAATCACCTTCACTAAAAGATGCATCTTTAGATTCTGAGTTCAGGCATACTAAACTTTATTTTCCTACCTAATTCCCGGGCCAGTTATGTTTATAAGATGTTATAAACAAACTCCCCATTCTGTCCTATGGGGAACAGGTAGCCTTGCAATAGCGAAAAACGAAATTGGCCGTAATTCACTATCAGGACATGCCACACACACCAGGGCATGTCCTACCTTTCACATACACTGCACCCGGCCCACAGGGGTACCTTGGACCTACCTTAGGGGTGGCTGACATGTAAGAAAAGGGAAGGTGAGGGACTGGCAAGTGGGTGCACTGGCCAAGTCGACATGGCAGTTACAAACTGCGCACAGACTCCGCAATGGCAGGTCTGAGTTACCTTTTCAGGCCTACTCACGTGGGTGGCACAATCAGTGCTGCAGGCTTGCTAGTAGCATTTGACTCACAGGCCCTGGCACACTCAGTGCACTTTACTAGGGACTAACAAGTAAATCAAATATCCAATCTTGGAAACACCAATCCATAACAGAATTTACCACAGGAGCACTTACACTTTACCACTGATCAGCAGTGAGAAAAGTGCGCGGAAACACTACACCAGCACAAACAGAGTCAAAACCGGGAGGTCAGAAAGCAAAAACTCAGGGGAAACACGCCAAAAGATGCCAAGTCTAACAATAATATCTTTGGCTCTGCGTTGGGCAAGGATATGGGCCTATAAGAGGCACAATGATCCCGGGGCCTGCCTTCTTTATGAATTACTACCACTGAGGCCAGTCGCTGTTCCTCGGGAAGTGTGCTTACTTGCCTGCTTTCCTCAAACATTTTCAGGAGATAGGGTACAATTGTGGATGTTGTACGTTTGTACAGTTTTACAGGCATTCCATTAGGGGCCACAGGTTTGCCTGGCTGTCGTGATCGGATAGCTAATTTGATTTCCTCCTCCGTGAGGTCGCTTTCTAGAAGGGTTGCCTCATCCAGAGATAGGTTCGGGAGGGGTCTATCCGCTAGGAAAGTCAAGGAGTCTTGTTCCGATGTCGATGCATCAGGTGAGTATATTTGTGAGTAGTAGGCTGCGAAGGTGTCAGCGATATCTTGTGGGTCTTTCAGACGCTCTCCGTCCGGCGACTGCACTTCCGCCACCCATCTGTTAGCCCGGTCTCGCCTTTCTAACCAGGTGAGCATTTTCCCCAATCGTCTCCCAGTTCATAGATCTTGCGTTGAGTGGCTTTATTCTTGATCCTAGCCGCATCTGTCACTAAGTCCCTATATTCCTGATGTTTCAGTCGCAGGTGATGTTGTGTATCTGTTTGTGCATTTTGTACCACCTGTTTCTCTAGCTGTAGGATTTCTTGTTCAAGCTTCTCCACTGTCGCATTTTTGTCTCTATTGTGTCCCACCATCAGAGACAGGGCCTGTCCCCTGATCACCGCCTTAAAGGTTTCCCAGAGTGCTAGGGAAGAAGTGACAGATTTTTCTTTTTTTTTTTAAATAATGGATAGTGTGTTGTTGAAGTCCCTCTGGTATTGCTGGGGGTTTTAAAAACCATGAATTTTTGGGAATTGTGTACCTTACCCCTGGATTACCCCACAGTATCTTGCCCACTTGGGGGAGTGGTCCGATATTCCCCTCGCTAGATGTTTCACCTCTCTAAATTTTGTGAGAGAAGAGGCGGTTGATATGAGGAGGTCAATTTGAGACCAGCTACTGTGGGCCCCAGAGTGAAAGGTGTAGTGTTCTATAAACGGGTTGAGGGTCCTCCAGACATCTACCAGCCAACGCGCCATTAGAAAGTTTGCTAACTGAGTGATTGAGGGGAAGGCCCATTTGGGGGGGTGTCGGTCCACATTATCGTCTAGTGTCATGTTGAACCCTCCCCCTATTAAAAACTCCCCATCTGGTGCTTGGAGCAGGAGAGCTCCCAGATCCGGGAGTGTGACAGAATGGCAGCTAGGGGGTACATATGCTGATATATTAATCTGTTCCCCCCCCCAAATGCCTGTTAGTGCAGCGAATCTACCTTGTCTGTTAGACCATATCTTTTGGATCGGAATTGGGAGGCTCTTCTTAAGGCGGATACCTGCCTCGCGGGAGCTAGAGGTATACCCTGCATGTACTGACATTTTGTATCCCCATCGATCAATTGCCTTGCATGTGTTTCCCAGGAGGTGCGTCTCCTGCAATAAGACAATGTCTGAGGAATGTCATTTGATGTACTGTAACACTATCCCCCTTTTAATTTTGTCCCCCAGTCCATTCACGTTCCATGGCAAGATGTGGAGCTCAGGAAGCTTTGTGTCTGTTTCTGTTGTCATTTACCTATGTAGAAGTCATACTCCTACCGCCACAGCCCTTACCTCCGGATTATCCATACTGTTATTTCGTGCCTGCGGTGAATCAGTCAACCAATGTTTATGCAGAGAACTGATGAAACTACCCATAGACGTAAACAGCCAAGTAATGCAATAACATTCCCCGAAAAAAAGATACAAAATAATATTCACCCCCTTCCCCGCTTCCCTGGATGACAGACGTAGAACTGCCCAACCCCCAACTCAGCAGAGTGCCTAACGCCCCTGCCCAACATCTGAAACTTTAGGGATCGTAGGCCATCCCCACAGCCCGCCATCCATCCCCAAGTTCAATATAGTTGATAGCACCCATTGAAACAATAGTTAAAAGTCTGACCTTCGAAGATCATGTTAATTCGTCGTGAAGCCCCCGGGGCCTCCCCGCACCCCCCAGGCCAGCCCGCAAGTCACCACCACTTTCGTCAGTCTTTGTGCCTTTGCTCTGTTTCATCATCTGTGCCAAGAGTTTTCTTTCAGTTTGTGGTCCTTGTACCCCCTTGGTCTTCACGCGGTTCTCACGGTGCGCTCCTCCTCATGTGCCACCGACGGAGCGCCAGCCTCCAACCACTCCCAAGCCTCCTCTAGGGTGGTAAAGAACCAGATCTTGCCCGCTGATTCGCTGCGAAGTCTCGCAGGGAAGAGCATCGAGTATTTTACTTCCTTTTCTCGCAACGCCTTCTTGACTTCAAGAAAACTCCGTCTTTGTCGCTGGACGTTTAGCGTGAAATCTGGGAAGAAAGCTATGCACGCGTTTTCATATAGAACCGGTGGAGCTGTTCTTGCAATTTGGAGAATTGTGTCGCGGTCTCTATAGTGAAAGAGGCGAGCAAGCAGCGGTTGCGGCGGGACCCCTGGATGGGGGCGGCCACCCGGCACTCTGTGTGCTCTCTCAACGGAGAAGAGTTTGGAAAGTCCGCGGGGCTGGAGATACTTGAGGATAAGGTCCTCCACAAACAAATTCGCTGCTGGTCCCTCAGCACGTTCCGGGACCCCTAAAATGTGAAGTTGTTGTGCCAGGATCTTCCTTCCTAGTCCTCAAGTCATTCCTCCAGGAGTTTGTTAGAGGCCTCCAGGTCCTTCACATGTGTTTTAAGGCTTCATGTGTCTTGCTCTGTGGTGGACACTGAGTCCTCAACTTCTTTAACACGGGATCCCAAGTTACGCAGATCTGCATGCATCAGAGAGACTTCCGTAGTGACTGTCTATACAGACTTCTAGTGCAGTACGGACTCCCTGTATTGCGGCCATGATGTCTTGCAAGGAGACCGGGGCCTCTTCCGGCCCCTGGCGAGTGTCGGAGACTGAGAGATCCTGAGGGTCTTGCGAGGTTTTGGCCCCCCTGGACTGGGCGAATTTGTCTATTTTTGTTTGATGGGACCCCTTCATGGCTTTCCCACCTGTTATTTTGTTGGGGTGAAGCACTTGATCGTGGTGTTGTTAATCCGGCTGGATAGCGTGGTGCCCACGAGGGAGAGGAAACAGAATCGTGGCACCTCTGCATCGTGGCCAGCGCACCAGCACTCCCTGCCGCCCAAGGCCGCACTCCTCCATCTAGCGGTTTCCGGGCTGTATCTCTGGCCGTATGGAATCGGCATCAGGGCTGCACGTTCAACCGTGGAGTGCCCAGGCACATTTGCGGCGCCCGGGATGCGATGGGCACCCCCGCCGAGAAAGGAGACGTGCTTTTCAGTTAGTACTCTACTAATACCCTTTGGGGGTCGGGAGATGCCAGTCTTCTAAGGTTTCTTCATGTGGGTACCCGTCACCACCGTCCAGGGTCCCCGCTCACTTCTGAGGCCTACGAGGCCTACCTTCTCCACCACGTGGTTCCACAGGCCTCCCCGAACACTCTCTGCTGGTCGGATTATTGCAGATTGCTGCTTCCATGGTTTCTGGGCTGACACTTCTTACCTGCGACTTCGCTGCAGCCCCGGGGAGGAGGGGCAAAAATGTCTTCCCTGGGGCCCCCACACGGTCACCACGCCCGATGGTGTTGTATGCAGGTAGGGGGGGGGGAGCACCCCTCGGAGAGAGTCGGGAGGTGCCGGTCTTTTTGGGGCCACTGCAGGCCGCCTCTGCACACCACTGCCACCCCGGGCCTCGCTCACCTTGAGGGCCTACGGCGGGTACAGTCGTACTTCAGTCACCCTGCAGGTGGGCGGGCCGGTCAGTCTCTCCCTTATCCCCCGCAGTCGATGCCTACTGACCTCAAGGGGGGGGAAGGCGCCACCATCGGGTCCTCTGCCGGCCGAGCGATCTCAGGCAGCGGCCTCCACTGCTTCCGGGCCGTCGCGTCTTAATTCTGTCTTCGCCACACCTGATGGCGCCGTCGCACTCCTCTCTCACTGTGAAGGGGGGGTCCGTCCCCAAGTCCCCTCATCGCAGTTTCAGCCGGTGGTGTTAGTTATGGGGGGGTGTAGCAGCACCGCACGGCGGGCCCCCTGGCAGCCGAGTCAGTAGAGGCCGCGGCTCAACTGGACCTCCGGGCCGCCTTGTCCTCTTCACCCCTGCCGCTTGTATTTGCTGGCTTCTGGCAGGTGACACCCTGGTAGCCGCCTCCGACTGTCTTCCTTAGTCGTCCGGAATGTTCGCTGCTCAAATTATTTACAGATTTATTGTGGATTATTGTGGCGGGCCTAGGAGCCGCTTCATTAAGCGGCCATCTCCGCCGGCTGTTGGCCACGCCCCCCCCACACTACTTTTTAAAATGTACTGATCCAATTTGGATCTGTAAATCAAAAAAACTCTGCGTCCTTCTGCATGCACTGGCCTACAAAATGATGTGGCAGCAGCGCTATGATATCTTTTTTTTTTTTAAGCCATACTACATATGATCTGCAATGCTGTACAGCATGGCTAACAAAATTGGCAGAGCCAATAGGTCTAATAGAGAAGATCTACTGGCTTTGCTAATGCTTGATATGGTGGTTGCTGTCCCTTCCCCTCCCCAATTTACTCTTTTTACTGCACAACACATTTTCACATTTCTACCTTCCCTATTTCCCTTTTCATGATTTTTAGAGCTTCTACTGCTAATCCTCAGCCTCAGTTCAAATCCCGGCCTTTTAGCATTTGCACGTTTTCACAGACTTGCAGTACATTTTTAGCACTTTTTTGTGCTTTTTGAGTGAAGACATATGTACTGACAACCTTTGCATTTGCAAAGGCAATTCTACTGCCTGCATTTAGTGAATGTGGGTGCATTGCAACTTCTTCCAGATCACAAGAAAGTGGTAGAAAATGGGCTTAGCCCACTCCTGGCAACTAATGGAATGCCACATATTTTGCATCCATTTCCTGATTGTATGGTTGTCAGTAGCTTCCACTGTTTGTGTGCAAGCTGCCTGTACTGGTGGGGAGCAGGCAGTTGCCCTAGAGACTGCTGCGCCTCCTTTCCTGCCCCTTCACCCCCGTTGCCAGTTTCACAATGTGCTACTTTTTTGGCATTGTGACTCCTGGACAGAGGGCTCAACGCTGGTCTATTGTGAAATCGAAAGCTCAGAGGAAGGTCTTCTGTCTCTTGCTAGCCTCTTTCCCTTCATTCACTGTTGTGCTCAACGAAGTGCACTGGCAAAACCACTCTCGTGACATATCCCAAGTGTGTTTTGTTTCACAAACCTACTTTGCCCTGTACCCCATTAGAACATCAGGAGCAGGACAATCACTGGCTTCCTAAATGGTGCAGGACTATGAGAAGGCTAGGTAATACTTTTGGGTTTGAAGATGTCTCTGACTATATATTTTTTTAATTTTCGAAATTTACTCCCATGATTGGATAGAGGCAGCAGAGGACAATTCACCTTCCTGCTTAAGAGACTACTTAATGATGGACAGCAGGAAAGACTGAAGACAGGCAGCCACAGAATCATTCCAGTATGAAGGGGAAAAGGGAGTTTGGACAAAGTGTTAAGGGGTCATTTAGAGTTCGATGGAATGTGTGAACCCCTGTAAATCAGGAGTTCCCCACACTGCAAAACTCACAATTTCCCTGCCTCATTTGTAGGGGGCATAGGTACAAGGAAGTGGTGGAGTGAGGCGTTAGCTGTCATGGCTTAACGCCTCTCTCCGCCACTTCAGAAACGCAAGGCTGCACCATATTTACAAGGATATGGTGCAGCCTTGCGTTTCCCCCTGCGCTGGCGCTACACTTAGCAGTGTAGCGCCAATGCAGGCACCCTTGCATCATAGTGCAAGGGTGTCTGCATGCAGGGGAAGATTGTTTATGTGTTGGAAGGTCCCCTTCCTGCACATAAACAATCTTGAAATGCCATTTTGTCACTTCTATGTGTGATGCTTAATGCAGCACACATGGAAGTCACAAAATGTCATTTTTTATGATTGTTTATGTGCAGGAAGGGGAACCTTCCTGTACATAAACAATCAAAACTTGCTTTTCCATGTGTGCTGCACAAGGCAGCACACATGGAAATAGCAAAAACGAGGAGAAATAAAGCATTTCTCCTCGTTTCGCCAACTTAAGACCAGGTTTTCCCTGGTCTTAATTTTGGCGCTGCCTCCTATTTACCCTGCCCTTGTAAATAGGGGGCAGCGTCAAAATCAATGGGTGTTGCAGTGGAATGCCCACTGCAACACCCACTGCCCACCCCTTTCACGCTAAGCATAGCGTGAAAGGAAGCCTTATTTACAAGGCAGCGTTAAGCCATGTTAAGGGGCTTAACGCTGCCTTGTAAATAAGGCAAAGCCCCTATCGCCACGGAAACGTCACAAAAAGTGACGTTCCCATGGCTATAGGGGCTTGTACATATGCCCCTAGGTTTCTGACAGTAGATCTTCAGACGGCCCATGGAAGATGGGTGCTACTGGCACTGCATCAGAAGGCCCACCCTATTTATAAGTATACAAAACAGTGATGGAAGGAATGCTTGAATTAATCTCAGCCACTGGTAATGACTCGAACCACATCCCAATCCATCGTTATTTTGCACACCATGCTATCTCAGTTTGAACCCAGCTATATGCAAATGCAAATCAGTCTTGACCCTGCTCCAATAGGAACAGTCCAACCTAGTCCTGGGTTGCATGTGCTACGGTTCAGGAAAGAACTGGCCTGGCAGTTCGGGCTGGACTGTTCCCATGAGGAACAGGGTCAAGACTGATTTGCATATGGCTGGGTCCAAACTGAGGTGGCATGGTGGGCGAAAAGAAAGGATTAGGATGCGGCCCCAAGCAATTGCCTGTGGCTGAAATTAATTCAAGCATTCCATCCGTCACCTTGTTGTTTTTGTATTTGACACCTTAGGTGCGCTGGGTATGCCCAGACGTGGGCCCTAGGCTCACTGTGCCACTGGAAGCAAGCTATACCTGGCTGAAGAGCCCATAACAAGGGCTTAACCGGTCCTGTGTTACTTGTGTTCTGGTTCAGGGAGGAACTAGCCTGGCAGTTCAGGCTGGAATGTTCCCATGAGGAACACTGCAAGACTGATTTGCATATGGCTGGGTCCAAACTGAGGTGGCATGGTGGGCGACGATCACCTTGTTGTTTTTGCATTTGACTCCCTATTTATGGCATGGCTTCAGATACTGATTTTTCCTTCCAGGGTCCCAGGGCAGGAGAAGAAGTACAATGACCCTAATGGGCAGGAAGGAGCCAACCTGCACACTGTAAACATTTCCCCATTATGTGGGTGTTTTCTACAGAAAAAAACATACATTGTGGGCTGCCTTCCATTTTGCCACAAGTGCTCCTTTTGTACTGGTTGGGAGCACTTTTTGCCAAAACAATCCCTGTCAGGTAGGCAGGATCTCTAAACTTAGCGGATGCTCCTGTGGCCAAAGGTTGTAGGGAGGATGTTTGATAGAGGCTTGCATGCATGTGAATCATTAGATATTTTATGTTATGTGTTACTTGTATAGCGTACGCACACTGAAGTTTCTTGGCACTGTAGGAGATAAAATGACAACGGTTACAAAATGATAAAGCACTTAAAAATGTATTAATTGATTCAGTAAAAATAAAAGACTTTTCAATTTCTTGCAAAACAAATTGATACAGGGACGTTAGTGGAGATCCAAGGGAAGTTTATTCCACTCCCTTGCTGTGTCTACAGAAAAGGCTCTGGCGTCGAAGGACCCAGTCCTGCCCCTAGAAAAGTCTAGGGCAGATCATCTGAAATTTTGAAGTCAGCAAAGAAGAGGCAAATCTATGAATGATACGCAGCAGCGACCCCTCCGCTAAGGCAGACGAGCATCGCCCCACTGCTCTCAGAGCAGTGGAAAAAGGAAAAATAAAATGATAACACTATTATCATTTTATTTTTGTACCAGCTATGGGGCTATGTTAGGGTGGGGAGGGGCTTGGGTCACAGGGAGGAGGAGTGGTTTGTGCACCATAAGTGCGCATGACAGTTTGGCCGGCCAAACAGTCATGCGCAGTTAGCATTTCTCCTCCAAGCTGTGTTGCACAGCCGGGTGGAGAACAGTCCCAAGGCTCCCAGGCACTGTCTGAGCGGACAAACAGGCTGCTCAGGCCAATCACGACGCCTCTGTCATGCTGATGACGGCAGCGTCTTGATTGGCTTAGGGGAGCCTGTGTGCTGCCGGGAGCCAGGAAGAGAAGATGACAGAGACCAAGCTGCAGCACCCCCGTTCCATAGCAGCTGCCACTGATGATACGACGGACAATGATTAGTGACCTGAACACAGAGCAGCTTGTGATGAATCTTCTTCTCCTTTATGTTTGCTCCTGTAGGGTACGAAGGGGTGCCAGAGTTCTTCCCGGCACTGCTGAAACACATTGGAAAACTCCTGGAGGACCAAGAACCTGACATGGAGAGGGAGTCTTCTTCAGAAGAGAAAGCTCAGCATCTGGAAAGCTCTTGTCTTGACAAAAGCAAGGATCTTGGACATGAGGCAGCCTGCAGCCACATAGCCCGGGGTCCCTGGGCTGGAGAAAGCAGCTCTTTGAAGCCGGTGAACTCTGCTATGGCGGACAGTTCCTTTTTCAACTAAGGTGTCCCTCCACCCATTGTGTTTCATTATAACGCTGCTGCTGCCCTACAGGGGCACAGACTGCACAGCAGCTCCGCACTGATGTAAAACAAAGTCTTCTAAGGGCTCCGTGAGCCCGAGAAGGCATCTCGGACACGTTGTACGAGTCCACTCAGGAAGTTAATTTCTTTCCATGGTGTACCTCTGTGAGTGCCAGCAGCATTAATTGTAGCAGGAAGGGCTGATGAGGGAACGTCTCTTGGACAGAGTGACCATTTTTGCACTTCTCATAAATTTGTCCGCTTCCACTCCGAGTTCCACTTGCCTCCCATCAGCAGCTTGCCCTCTCCATTTTACCTTCAATACTGTTCGCTTACTTTGTTCATTGACATTTTCATAAAAGCTGATCTGCGCTCCTCTGTGACTTTAGGAGTAATGCTGTCTTGGTTTTGATAGGAGCATAGCAAGTCAATGAAAGTACCCCAGTTTGAGAGAGGAACACAAATCCAGAGGTGTTAGTGTGGTTCTGGTGAGGCATAATGTACCACTACTACATCTCAGTTGGATGATCTGGTATCAGATTTAGTGAGCTTGACTATGACAACAAAATGTGAAATCCTATTCGGATGGGCGGTTTTACAAGCCTCTGGCTGATGTTCTAAACCAAAGCACACTGGGCCCCAGGCATTGGCGCATCTGTTGGTGACCAATCAGTATCTTTTAGCACTGAAGCTGTAAATGGTTACAGAAGACTTTAGCTCACCTTGTTGCCCTTATGGCACCCCAGGACCCCTCTAATACTGCTTGCTATTATCCCTACTAGTTTATTCTTGTTCTGCTTTTTTTTCCCCTCCAATCCAGTGCACCGACACGTCCTACCTCAGATCTTGATGATTTCGCCCTTGCCCTTTCACCTGCTGAACCCTCACCATTACCTAGATGAAAATTATCAAGGAAAGCAAACTGTCAAAATCCCTAATTTACCTAATTTAATTCTTTATTGACACGCTGATTCACAGACCTGCATCCTGCCTTTGTAAGGAACCTGATGTAACATATTGAAATAAAACCCAGATTATTTTGTGATATATAGATGTTCTGTTGTGTGATCTGTTTCGTTCCAGTCCACAGTGGGCCGCATAGGAGATTTATCCATTTTGCCAGGTTTGCATTGACAGAGGGCAATTGTAGATGTGCAGTTTTTGATGCTAAGGATCACACAGTTGGGGGGGTCAGATGGGAATCCAAGTACAAGGGGAATGGGATCTGGAGGAAGGCAGGATTCACCTTTAGGAAGGATGGACAGCGCAAGTGATGATTATGAAGCTCAGCCATGTTCTCCACTGCACAGCATTAGATTGAGACATAAGCCGCCATGGTAATCAGTGACTATGAATAACTTACCAAGCTGCATTAAAAAAATACCAGTGCATGATGATGTTAGAGCATCACCCTATTGGTGGCTCCCATTGACGTGCAATGGATGGGGTAGACCTAAAACTGTACATTGTACGTTTGATTTCAGACTTACCTTTGATGTCACAAAGGAGGCTGGGAACTTCCTATAGGCCATAATACACCTGGTTTACCACTTCCTATTGGGAATTGTGTTCCGATGTCCTATTGGATATCATAAGGTTGATATAGGGTTTCCAATTGAATATTTGGAACCCAGCAGCAGCAACCCCCAGTGCCTGGAGATCTTCAGGGGTGATAAGCAGCACTTTACAAATCCAGTTTGAAAATCCCGTTTGATTGTATATTACAAGTCTGATTTAGGATATTTTTGGGCACTATAGAATTATGTCTGACTTCCTGGTTGACATTGTGGGTTTGGAACATGATAACCAACTGACATTTTAAAGATTGGTGCCTGGCCTCCTATTTGACAATTCGACAGACCACTAGAGAGTCCACTTTGCCCGCCAGAGGAACTCTTCATCCAAGGGAAATTGAGCAGGCTAATATCCTCTATGAAATCTTCATGTTGAACAAAATGGTTTCCTTTCATAGTAGCAGTCAACATTTCGAACATTGCAACCATGTACAATTCTCGCTTTTACATTTTTTTTTAATGAGTACATTGGCAAAGGGTTATTGGAATTCAAACACAATTATGAAGCATGCTTTGACATTCTCAGTCGTCCTTTTGCCAAGAATTTTGAGCATTTTGCACCATGGGGGATGGGGGGGATCTGCTGTACGAAGACATGAACCTAGTAGTCTTTGCAGACAGCAGAACCGGGGGCGGCCACCAACTGACACAGCAAGTGTACCACTGCCTGCTAAAATGCAACCCTCACACATCACTAGAAAAACTCAATCGTGACTCACACATACAAACATAACAGTAATAGAAGGAAGGCGAATATAAGAGACACCGAAGGAAGGAGGATGATAAACTGGGACGCCATGGCTGGGCAGGGCTGGACACCCACTCCACAGTTTGAAGCCCACCTGTCTATAGCAGTGTCACCACACTGTAAGTGGAGACAGTCGAATGTGGTCATCTAATATAAAAGAGCAGTAGCATCATTAATGGCTCATTAATATATGCATCAAAAAACGTGCCCCACAGGGCTTTAGGGTGATGTACAGCATAGCTGTTAGCCTCACCCACAAAGCATAGGGGGATATTTACAATAAAATGTCGGAGCGCAGTGTTGCACCAAAATTGGTAACGCCTCTCGCTCTGACATTTTTAAAACGCAGGGATGCACCGTATTTACAAAAATATGGCACACCCCTGTGTTTCCCCTAGCGCTGGCGCTAATAAAAGCTGCCTAGTGCCAGCACAGGCACCCTGCCGCCAAGTTGCAAGGATGTCTGTGCTTCAGGGGCGATTGTTTATGTGCAGGAAGGGACATCTTCCTCCACATAAACTATCTTGAAAGGCGATTTGCTCTTTCTATGTGTCCTGCAGAATGCAGCTCAAATGGAAACAGCAAAAAACTAGGAGAAATTAATAATTTCTTTTTGTATTACCAGTCTAAGACCAGGTAATTCTTGGTCTCAGTTTTTGGCGCTGCCCATCCTTGTAAAAATGGGGCAGCGCCAGAAAGCAATAGGTGTTGCGGTGGAACGTCCACTGCAACACCCATTGTACGTCCCTTTCACACTAAGTGAAGTGTGAAAAGGGGCCTTATTTACAAGGCAGTGTTAAGCCACGTTAAGGGAGAAGGGGATATTGCCACCAGAACATCGCTAAAAGTGAGGTTCTGGTGGTGATATCCCCTTGCAAACATGCTCCCAAGTGTCTTATTACCAGCCATATACTGAGAGGAACGTTGTTTGAGACTTTTTGAAGCACATGACCCTGACTCTCCAAAAGATTAGGTAAAAGATCTTGCATGGCATGCATTCAGGCAGTGCATACAAGACACTGTTTTTGCACAAAGATTAGTTTGCAACTCGAAAAAATCTTTGCGCTGCAACAGACGTACTAATCCACCACAGTGCACAAAACTGACCTTCATTAGGACGCCCAAAAATCCTGCCCCATGCATACTGAGGCAAGATTTGCTTTCTGATTCCTTGGCTGTAGATGCAGGAATGTAGGTATGCAAAAGACCATATGTCTTCATGCGTACATTGGCATTTGTAAAAAGCCAAAATTGAAGCCTCTGTCCCTAAAATTAAAATTTGGCATGTTGTGAATAGCAATGGGGGTTGGGGAGAATATACAGCAGTCTCCTGGACTGCTGTGTGCTACCTTCAAAGCCCAAAGCTGACATTCACAATCTGGGAATTGCCTCTCACTGACAGCTTCCACCATGTCAATGGCTACCACCCGCATTTGGGCATCGGTTTGCAGTCAATGGTCTGTGATCGCAAATGTAGTCCCAAACAATGTATCCACCTCATGGCAAATCAATAACAAATGGGGGTGCCTATTTCATGCCCCTTTTCATATTGGTTTGTACCCAGTCGCAGTTCTTGCACTGTGCGTCTCAGTCATTTGTGGTTCATAATGTACTATCTTTCAGTACATAACGAGTCAGATTTTTGCAGTCAGAAAGCATAAAACTTTGCGAATCATAGGCTCTGCGACCATAAAAACCTGTCCTAGATCAGGCCCAACTTTGAGTAAGTCAAGAGGAAGAAATCCCTAGCTAGGCACCCCGATCCAACAACAGCTGCCAAATGTTCACCAACTTGGATTTCCGTAACTTCCTTGAACATTTACACAACCGTGGCTCAATCTGCTTATCAGAACAGGGGTGTGCTCAGAAGAACAAATGGCAGATGTCATGCCTACATTTGTGCTATTTCGCCCACTGCACAAGCATTGGAAGTGTATGTGAAACTCTACTGCAGATTTCCCATTAAAAAAAGCACAGCGAACGCTGATTTTTCCCCCCTTCATGGGCACTCCCACAGAGTATTACCAGCTGCTGTAAGCTGGGAACAAGTGTACATTTGTTGAGAAACGGTCTTTACAACGTGGGCTTAAGCACGCATGCAGCTTCCCCGCAACCTGACCAACACTTGCCTTTACCACGTATATGCCTTAACCATGCATATGCGTGGTTAAGGCAGTCGGCGTTCTAGCTGTCTGAGCAGATGGGCGGGGAGAGGAACCGGAAGGCCCAGAACAAGGCTTGGTAAATTAGGCTAGGGCCGGGTGGAGGAGGGGGTAGGTTTTAGAGGTGGGGGCTGGTTTCAGGGCCCAGGGCGAGGGGCTGGGTAGTTTTTAGGGCAGGGGGCGTGTTTTAGGGCTCTGGACGGGGGGAAGGGACAGTTTTCAGGGCTGGGGGCCAGTTTTTAGGGCTCAGGGTGGGGGTGGTGGGGTGGGGTAGTTTTGTTTGGGCTGGGGGCTGTGTTTTAGGGCTCAGGGTAGGGAGTTGGATTAGTTAATAGGGCTGAGGCGGGTAGATTACAATGCAGTAGGGCCGAATTTTAGGACTCAGGGCAGGGGGATTTGGGGTGGGATCTTCACCACACATATACCTTTACCAATCATGCCTTTACAAAGAAATTTGTTTTAAAGTCATGCGTGGTAAAGGCATTCGTGGTAAAGATGCGGTCATTGTAAAGACCGCGTGGTTAAGGCATGCATGATTTAGGCATGTGTTGTTGTGTCATACAACCACATTTGTTAGGTGATAGTAACTAATCTTTGTTGAGTTAAGGGTATGCCAAGAGAGTACCCAGCCTATAACCTGTTCAACATTCTTTAACAAAGTAGCAGCTGTGAAACTGCAATGGCCGAATATTCCCAACAAAAAAACAAAGGCTGATTGGTCGGGTGATGGCGCACCATACAACACATGGTCGGTCAGAAAGAAAGTTGTTGATTGCCATGTTCTGCTTCGGTGGTAAGGTAGTGTATATACAGTAGTTATAAAGTAAAATTAAACACTTTGGGAAGATGTGAACTTGAAAAGACAGGCCACAATAAAAAGAAGACCACAATAAAGATATTTCAAAGCAACACATGTCTAAATGTCTTCGTATTACATTCTCCAAAGAATTTGCCACGCACTGTATTTTTTACTGTGCTTTATTGTTCACACAGTAAGGTACACAATGACAAAAGAGAGTCCACAAGAAGCCACACTATCAGGGACTGTAGAGTGTTACCTTCTACCAACATCTTAGGACCCACCCGATGGGGACTGTAACTACACTACCTCCCATCGACAAATAGTGATCCATCCCAATAGGGTTTGCAAGAGCACAACCTCCCACAGACACTCGCACAGCCAGCCCAACAGGAATGGAGGGGCACCGCCTCCCAGAAACACTTGTAGAGCTAATCTAATAGGGATTGCAAGAGTGCTACCTCCCACTGGAGCTGAAAACCCGTACCCAAGAGAGAGTCTGAGAATAGTGTACCACACCAGGACTGACGGAGCCCAGCCAATAGGAAATGTAAGAGTATTATCTCCCACCAATACCGATTGAACCAACTCAGCAGTGATAATAAGGGCACTAACTCCCACCAACAAATTTAAGAGGAACCGTATGAGTGCTGCTTCCTCCCAGGGTCATCTTAACAGTTTTGGGGGCCCCGGGCAATGCATACTTCAAGGGCCCTGTCCTTATTACCCATTTCCTGCTAATTCAAGCCCCATGATGCCAAACAATATTGAAAAACACATTAATGGAGAAATAGACGGTTGGGAGATATCAATAAAATTCACTTTCTCAGGGGCCCCTTGGAAGATGGAGGGCGTTGGTCAATTGCCCATTTTGCCCATGCCTTAAAACGTTACTGCTTCCTCTCAAACTAAAGAGATCAACGCAACAATGGCCATAAGAACACTACCTTTCACTTGAACTAAGGATACCTCCAAAATGGATTGTAAGACCATTACCTCCTGCCAACACTGAGAGACAAACCCAACAAGGAATGTAAAGGTGTATTGTTCATCGACAATAATAGGACAAACCCAGCAGGGAACATAAAAGTATTGCTTTCTCTAGTGACGGGGAGTGTCTGTGTATGCATGAGCTCTGTGCACATAATGTGGAATGTTAAGTGTGGATCTGAGAATGTAATGGTGCATGAAATAGGGGATTCTTTGTCCTGGAGCTCGCCTGGCCCTTAATTACAACGGAGGTAGGTGGAAGCCTGATGAGAGCTAGGATGATGATACTTTTACTAAAAGCATAATATGCCACTAATAATTTACCTTTCTACCTCCAGACCTATTGGTATGAAGACCCGGTCATCCAGCAACACGTAGTAGTCACCCCATTCATACCACTTTGAAGAAATGCTCTTCTCTGTGTCTCTGTAGAATCATACAGCTCAGGTGTAAAGGCACTACATTCATTGTTACCGATTCCACTAACCCAAAGTGGATTTTAAGAGCACTAGCCCCTCGCAAACCTATAGAAATATGTTTGAAAGGGCCGTAAGAGTGCTACCCTAGACTGCCACCCATAGAACAGTATGCAAGAAGACTGCCACTGTAAAAATGAACCCAGCATTAACTGTATGGGCAATACTTATCAGCCTATTGATTTTACTTGAAATGTAAGTGTGCTACAATCCACATATATCTTGACAACTAAGCCCAAAGGTACCATAGGGAAGCAGAGTCCTAGGAGCGGTCCAGCTGGAAGTCTGAATGTGGCACCTATCAACAATCTATGCTGAGTGAAATTGGTGTGAACTGTAAAAAGCACCAGCTATCAAAACCTGGTAATGGAACACAAAAGTAAACTACACAAATACAAGCTCTTATTTAGATTGATACCTTTAGACTCTCAACCCACTGGCAAATGTAAAAACATCAATTATTGCAGATTTTTATAGAGCCATTCAATTCGAGATTATAGCAGCATTCCTGAATGGGACTCTTAAGAACATCACTGATACACCACCTCTAGAACAACCTCACTGGAATTGATAAGAACACTACCTCCGGCACACAACTTCAAAAGTAACTAAGATCTGCCACTTACAACAAGTTATATTGTCAACCCCATAGGGATGTAAGAACAAGAGCAAGCACTATTTTTCGTCCATACCTACAGAAACACACATTAAAATCACAAGATACGAGTAAAACAATATGATTTTTTTCTAAAAGGCACTATAAATACACTAAATCATGTGGGAACTAATGAACAACACGAGATAGGGTTCTAAGAGCTTTCTTTTCGAACACGAAATAGGACGAGATTCCATCAGTGAACAGGTAACCACTTATTCCCCTTAAGATCACCGCAATGCAATATTAAGCACACTAGGTATACAAGAATTTCCAAACAAGACCAGAAGAAAGCTGTTAAAGTGGTAATCCACACCAACAGCATCAACACATTTTGGTAATGAGTGTAGGAGAATTATTATCCACTGCCAATCAACCAAACCATTGGAAATGAGCCTGAAATTGCACTAGATCTTCCCTATGCAAGGCAACCATTCTGCCAGGTCAACTCAACATTGATGTATATATCCAAGGCCCATCTAACTGGTTCTGTAACAAGACTATTGTATCAGTGAAATCTATAGAGCTGTCAGTGATAAGTTCCTGAGATGGGTCTACCTACACAACTAGACACTCTTTGTAATGATGACCCTAAAACACATAGTTCTACACAGTATGTCGAAAAGTCCCCATTATTCGTCAATTTAAGCAATTCTTTTCTCTGACGATTTATACATGGGACTCAATCAGTGGTAAAAGTAAGAGCTGTCCCTTTCCTATACAACAGCATGAACCTGCTGATGGTGAATGTACCAGCTCATATCTACCATGTATTCATAGCACAGCTTCCGGGGTGAATAGAAGACTACTACTAGAGTGAAGTAAGAGAACTGTGTCAGTGGAAAATCTGAGCATGCTATCTTTCCTGGGCATATATGACTCTTGTGACTAGTGACTGTGTGAGCTCTACCTCTCCTGTGCCTACAAGATGTCTGTAGAAGCTCTACCTCTCTTGTGCCTACAAGATGTCTGTAAGTGCTCTACCTCTCTTGCGCCTACAAGATGTCTGTAAGAGCTCTACCTCTGCTGTGCCTACAAGATGTCTGTAGGAGCTCTACCTCTCCTGTGCCTACAAAAAGACTGTATGAGCTCTGGCTCGTTTGTGCCTACAGGGAGACTGTATGAGGTGTACCTCTGCTGTGCCTCCAAAATGTCCGTAGGAGCTCTACCTCTCCTGTGCCTACAAGAAGACTGCAAGAGCTCTACCTCGTTTGTGCCTACAGGGAGACTGTATGAGCTCTACCTCTCCTGTGCCTACAAGATGACTGTGCCAGCTCAACCTCTCCTGTGCATACAATTTGGCTGTAAGAGCTCCACCTTTCCTGTGCCTACAAGATGACTTTAAGACTGGTACCTCTTCTTTATACACAAAACCTGTTGGTAGCGACTGTAACAGCTCCAGCTATCCTAGAACAATCTGTATTGCCTAGAAGAGGTCTATCTGTCCTGTGCCCACAAGTCCACTTCAGAGATAGCTGTATGAGCTCTGCCTCTCCTCTACCAACAAGACCCATGAGAATGGACTGTAAGAGCTCTACCTCTTCTGCGCCTACAAAACATGTCTGTTGGTGACTGTGAGAGCCCTCCCCCTCTCGTATCTAAAAGATCTGGAAGTACTAGAACCCTACCTCGCCTGTGCTGGAAAAACGCCAGTAGTGACTGTAAGAGCTCTCCGTCTCTTGTACCTACAAGATCTAGAAGTATTGATTGTAGGAGCCTCACATGTCGGTAGTGGGAGCTATAAGTCTCTTGCACCTACAAGACTCATAAGTGTTGACTGAAAGAACTCTACCTCTCCTGTACCTGCAAAACTACTTTAGTGATCACTGTCAGAATTCTACCTTCTGTATATGTTTAAAGGGCCCTACCAGTGATGAATGTAAAAGTCATACCCATTCAGAGCACCAGGGTGCTCCTTCCAGCTGTAGCTTTGAATCCTAGAACTCCCTTGGTTGACCCTGGAAAAGAGACACAATGGCGGTTAAAAGTATAATTTCCCTGCAGATATATATCTGTCTTCTCTCAATGATGGTGAGAGGCCCACCAGTACAGGGCACCTACATAATCCTTCCAGTGGTGATTCCACAGGTTATACTTATCTAGCACCCATACCAACCTGGCATACGTGACTGTACGATTGGCAAGTCTCAGGGGCACCCATGGACTCATCCATTGGGTAATTAAAGAAAGGTAAGTCCCCTATTGATTCGGCAGACCCCTCCCAGGGTGGACTGTGAAGGTCCCACATCTTCCCACACACCTTGTTCCACAGTTACAAGGTTCTGCTCCCTCACCGCGACCGTGCCAATTCTCAAAATCTGCAGTGACTGCGCCCCATAAATGCCAACATTTTAGATCAGGAAATCAGAGATTTCGAAAAAAAATCTGAGGAATAGATTTCCCCATTGACTTCTGTTGAAGCAGAGGCGACTTTAGACGGGAGACAGCTAAAATAAATCAAGTTTTTCCTTCAAAATTCGGAAGACTTCCGCCTGAATCGGGTCTGTTGGCATGTCCACGCCCACTCAAGCAGTGTCGCATCAGAGAGAATTTTATGCCTGACCAATGCTTGTCTCCCCCAATTATGGCCGTGCAGAGGTCTGCTGCAGATATTATGGCTTGCGTTCCCCGCACAGTTTGCTGTTATTGCTTTTATTGACGGAAAATACAGTTGCGCCTTCTATACGAATCAACGGGGTGCTAGCTGGGCATTCTAGACGGGCAATAGCGCCCTCTAGCGCGGAGGCAGTGTGGTGCACTACAGTGCGTAGTCCCAGGGCTTTAAGTGGGCCGGGTCTCACCGGTGCTGAGCACCGGCAGTTTTTTAAAGGGGGCCTCGTAACGGGTCTCTATCGGGCTCTGTTTTGTGCCCTGGCACAGGCGGTCCGTTTTTTCCGGACTGCAGTGACAGCAGGCACATCACTGCTCACACTGCTCACTTCTCACTAGTGGAGAAGTTACGGCATGACGTCATGCCAGCTGAGCGTTGTAGGGGAAGGGAAATCCTTTAAAGAGAGCCATTTTCTCTCTGGATTTCCCTTCTCTTTTTGAAACTCAGGAGCAGCAACGTGGTGTCACCAGGGCATTAAGTGGAAGCTTTTCCAATAATATACAAGCCATAGTTGCTGATTATTTATCTTATGCAACTAACAACCATTGACAAAGCCAATAGGCCTGACTTGTTGTAGGTATGATGTTACTTGTTGTATAATATATCTGGATGCAATGACAGAAACAGCAAAATACAAGTCGGGCGGCACACTATGCTAAGCACAGATTTTTAGCTTAAGTGTTTTTAAGCAACGCCCTTAATTACATTGGCCACGCCCCCTTTGAGAGACCCGCCAGTGTTTTTCATCCCACTTAAAGCCCTGCGTAGTCCCCAATGCTAGGTTATGACTAGCGGCATAATTCCGCATCAAAGCTCTGGCCTGGGTTTGTGTACATCCCCCATCTTCCCCTCGAATCCCTTCCGGCTGAGGCTCCAAATTCTCTTCCTCGGCGCTACATTCTTGTGCTGAAACTTTGCCTTTTCTAGTTATTTGGTGCCCTCCAATGTTCTTCGTTCTGTCTGTGCCGGAGACCCTTGAGACTCTGTGATATTCCTTGTTTCGTTACCAGGGCAACTGGCCTTCCATGTCTGCCAGAGCCTGAGGTAAATTTAGACGTGGAAGTAGGGCGACGTGCAGAGCTCAATCATCGGGGGGGAGAAGTTCCTCCTATTCCCCCTTTAGTTTACTGCTGACCCACCCTAACCCGACAGAAAAAGGTCTCCGCTATCCAAGCTTCAGTCAGAGAAAAAAAGAGAAATTATAATAAGTCAAAAAACACGCGGCCGATGCTGGCTGGCGGCAGGACGCATCTCCATTACTGATCTGTGAGGACGACTTGCTCTGCAGAGCAGGCCAGGCGAGGATTAGAGGAAAGACCCTAGAGTCGTTCGAGGAGCGTATTCAAAGGTACGAGGAATTTTCTTGTTATCCTCAATAAATATATCCACCCTAACGCACACCTGAGTGGCTCTGATAATGGCATTGATTTCTGAATCAATCATGTTATTTTGCTTCTTTTCTTTATTGAATTTAAGAAAGCTCTTGGCCTTTACTCCCCTGCCCCTCTGTCACCCCCAACAGTAGGCCTCTCGACAACATTTGGGGTCAGGAGGGGCAAGTTGAGACGTGCCAATGAAATACATGGATGAGCATAGATTTAAAGTGGTACAAACCCTAATAAATGCACTAGAAAATTGACATTCAAGCTCCGAAAATAAACACTGTCCCTGCTGAAGCGGAATCAGGGGTGTAGCAAGGGTGCTCTGTAGCAAGCTGGAAAATGTGCCCCCCCCCGCATCGGCATCGGTAGCAAAAGGCAGCCTTTACTTGGGGTGCAGAGGACCCCTAACACTCCACCCGTGCCACTACACCTTCTAAACCAGTGACGGTTACCTCCTTAAGGGAGACGTTCGCAAGGGATACTGCCATGTCTCTCAACCCTCAGAAGGAAGCTGCCATACCTTTCAACCCCAGGAAGGAAGCTGCCATATCTTTCAACCCCAGGAAGGAAGCTACCATATCTTTCAACCCATCCAACCAACAGATGCACTTTTGACAACGCATCACAACCAAGAGAACAAGTGAGTGAATGATACAAAAAAGCATGGTGTTTTGTTTCCCAATTTCCCAAAATCATATCAGTGTTTCACTAAAATCGAGTAGCCCCCACATAACCAAAAGCCATCCACGGATTGGGGAGTGCCCTTTGGGGAAGGTGTAGAGTGAATAAGAGTTTATAGTTATCAGTGCAAAACAATTTCCCCCAAATGGAAAGCCTCCTTAGGGTGCTTTATGCAGGCTCCACCTCCGAGGAGTGCTGGGATGGGTGATACGTCGCAGTCCCACGAGACCCTGATTCTGCAAGCGGCAAAGGGTTCATACACACACAGACGGTGCGCGCGACACCAGGCCTAGGTGATGCGTCTATGGAAACAAAAAAAAACAGTGCATTGCCAGTAGAGAAAAGGAAAGTGCAAGGAGCTCTTAAAAGGAGGGAAAACGAGGTGACAAGTGTATCGGCAGGAGGTTTTCGGCACTCGGGGACTTGCCCTGCCAGGAGTCAACCCCTGTGCAGCTCTCGCAGTTTCTCTGCCGCTTTTTTCAGCTCATATTCGATGTCTTCAAGGTTCTCTAGCTCCCGACCCTGTGAGGGAAGACGAAAGAGTGGTCAGAAAAGTAGGGAGGCACCGGCGTTCCAACCAGAGGACGAACACAGGAATCGGCTCCTCCCTCCCCATGACATCACTTAGAGGGACATCACATAACCATGGTAACATCATATGACCATTGACTCAGTTAAAATCCAAGGAAGTTATCCTCATCAAAATACAACAAAAACAAAATTACCAGTGTAAAACTAATAAAATATTTAAAATGGATTTAATGCAAATGAAATCTATTTTATTTATCAACGGTGCATTAGCAAGGATTCTGGCATTATATGTTACAGGCGCAATATGAGATGAATGGGGCAAAGCTATCATAAAAAGAAATAACCTATAACCTGGTATTTGTAAAGCCCGAACTAATCACCCGTAACGGTCTCAGGGCGTTGGGGGCCGTCGGGGAGATTAAGTGAGCTATTGCCCAGAGTCACATGATGCTGAGCTGATCTGCCTCCGGCGCTGGGGATCGAACCATGAGCCCCTTGCTCCAGAGTCAACCCTGGCCGAAGCCCTGGCCGCTTCGCCACACCTCTCCTATCAAAAGCTAGATACAGCCGTCATCTGCCAAGCTCAGTTTCAATACTACGACCCACCTTCGAAACCCAATTGCAGCTTTTTAATTATTTTGCATTCATTCAAACCTATCAAGGCGCTTGGGGCTCTAAAAGAAGCAGACAGCAAGAAGAAACTGTGATTAGCAGAAGAACAAAGTCTTCAGGCATTTGCAAAAAAAAAGCTAAATCGGGGGTGGGCCACAATTCTTAGGGTATAGGCTTTCCAGTGCAGAGGTTCCAGCACCGAGAAAGCTCGACCACCACAACATATCCACCCGAAGCAAAAGGGAGCCTGATCTCTGGGCATGGGTCTTTGGAACTAGCAGATCAGAAAGGAAGACAGGACTCCTATGGAGAGAAGTGACAGACCAGAGAACTCTGGACCTTATGCTCTGCTTGACTGGTCACCTGCAAAGGGACTGAAAGTAGGAGACACATAGTCATGCCCGCACAGGCCAAACACAGGTCTTTTGGCCATATTTTGTAGCATTGCAGTCAATTTGTTGATTAATGCTGCGGGAATCCCTATGCAGATAGCATTACACTAAGACGTAAGCGGCCACCACCAAGGATTGAGCAGAAGAAAGCAGAAAAGGGAGAATCTTGTGCAGCAGCCTAAGCAGCAGAAAGGCTGCAGACTACATTGTCTGAACTTGTGTATGAAAGGAGAGACAAAACACACAAGATAATGGACGGAATGCTGCACATTGGCAAACATTCACCCCCAGTCACAGATCTGGGTTTAATCCATCGTTATTTTGCTTCACCACGCCACCCCAGTTCAGACATAGCCATATGCAAATCAGTCTTGACCCTGTGCCTCATGGGAACAGTCCAGACCGAACTGCCAAGCCATGTCTTCCCTGGACCGGAATCAAGCATCCTAGGACCGGTTTCGGGCTTTCAGCTCTCATCAGCCAGGATAGCTTGACTCCAGTGGCGTAGTGAGCACGGGACCACGTCTGGGCATACCCTTCCCACTTAGGGCGAAATGCAAAACACACAAGATGATGGACGGAATGCTGCACATTGGCAAACATTCACCCCCAGTCACAGATCTGGGTTTAATCCATCGTTATTTTGCTTCACCACGCCACCCCAGTTCAGACATAGCCATATGCAAATCAGTCTTGACCCTGTGCCTCATGGGAACAGTCCAGACCGAACTGCCAAGCCATGTCTTCCCTGGACCGGAATCAAGCATCCTAGGACCGGTTTCGGGCTTTCAGCCCTCATCAGCCAGGATAGCTTGACTCCAGTGGCGTAGTGAGCACGGGACCACGTCTGGGCATACCCTTCCCACTTAGGGCGAAATGCAAAACACACAAGATGATGGACGGAATGCTGCACATTGGCAAACATTCACCCCCAGTCACAGATCTGGGTTTAATCCATCGTTATTTTTGCTTCACCACGCCACCCCAGTTCAGACATAGCCATATGCAAATCAGTCTTGACCCTGTGCCTCATGGGAACAGTCCAGACCGAACTGCCAAGCCATGTCTTCCCTGGACCGGAATCAAGCATCCTAGGACCGGTTTCGGGCTTTCAGCCCTCATCAGCCAGGATAGCTTGACTCCAGTGGCGTAGTGAGCACGGGACCCATGTCTGGGCATACCCTTCCCACAAATAACGATGGATTAAACCATGATCTGTGACTGGGGGTGAATGTTTGCCAATGTGCAGCATTCCGTCCATCATCTTGTGTGTTTGCATTTCGCCTAAGTGGGAAGGGTATGCCCATACGTGGGTCCCGTGCTCACTACGCCACTGGAGTCAAGCTATCCTGGCTGATGAAGGCTGATAGCCTGAAACCGGTCCTAGGATGCTGATTCGGTCAGGAAGACATGGCTTGGCAGTCCGGTCTGGACTGTTCCCATGAGCACAGGAGTCAAGATGATTGCATATGCTATGTCTGAACTGGGGTGGCGTGGTGAGCAAATAGCGATGGATTAAACCAGATCTGTGACTGGGGAGTGAATGTTTGCCAATGTGCAGCATTCCGTCCATCATCTTGTGTGTTTGCATTTCGCCTAAGTGGGAAGGGTATGCCCAGACGTGGGTCCCGTGCTCACTACGCCACTGGAGTCAAGCTATCCTGGCTGATGAAGGCTGAAAGCCCGAAACCGGTCCTAGGATGCTTGATTCCGGTCCAGGGAAGACATGGCTTGGCAGTTCGGTCTGGACTGTTCCCATGAGCACAGGGTCAAGACTGATTTGCATATGGCTATGTCTGAACTGGGGTGGCGTGGTGAAGCAAAATAACGATGGATTAAACCCAGATCTGTGACTGGGGGTGAATGTTTGCCAATGTGCAGCATTCCGTCCATCATCTTGTGTGTTTTGTTTTATGAAAGGAGAGAGCCTGATCAAACATAATGGCCATGTTTTTGGTATAATAAAATAGAGTTGGCAGGGGACCATGTTCTAACTCTCCACAGAGCTCTACCTGATTCTGTAACCCTTATCACCAACTCTCTGCAAACTAAATTCCAGAGATGTCACATTTTAAAGGCTTTGTTTCAACCTGAATCTAAATTCTAGTTCTCCGTTCACAAGTGAAAACAAGTGCGCCATGTGTGTCCCAGGTCCCAAGGACACCGCCACGGCCTAAATGAGGGGTCTCCAACCAGTAGCTCTCCAGTTACCTCTGAGTAGCTCAACTGTGTGCAGCCCAGCTTATTAAATTAGAAAGTTTTTGCTTGGTTGAATTATTATACATATAAAAAGATGGAGATTATACAACACTAATAATATTAGTAGCTCTAAATGTGTTTCATTGAACATAAGTAGCTCTCAGTACAGAAAAGGTTTGAGACACCTGAGTCCTAAACGTTATGACTCTGACGAACTGTTTATGAAATACGTGCCCGAACATTTGGTAGACTGGAGACCTACTGCAGCTGCTAGTCCATTTCCACCACCACCAGTCCTCCTTGTTAGCCCATTGAAACCCTCTGAACTCTAACCGCTACCTTTGCATCAATGGCACGAATAAACTAAGGCAAAGAACGGATGTAGCACAGCTTACTTGATAAATTTGTATCAGACTTCCAAGGGCAACCAAGAACTCACAAGTGTTTCCTTCACAGCTAACACTGACCCGAAGACGTCAGTGTTATCCTGAATTATAATGCCTTACCATCCATGCGCTATTACCCTATTTGGGATAGTACTTTGAGCTCAGGGGGTTATGAATGTTGTAATTCAAGACCAATAATCTTTTAATGACAGAGGGGCAAATGTTCAAAATAGTTACTCATGCAGCCTATGCTGTGCAAGGTGGCATGTTTTCTGCCTTTGTCCTGTCAACTTGCCTTGCATGAGGGATGTCACTGCACCTCTTCTGTACATACAAAACTATATAGAGATTGTTAGGAGGTATATTTGAAAGTGATGGACCCGCCAGAGAGTAATGAACAATAATAAAATGGCTCATAATAAAATCAAAAGGGCTTCAATTATCATTGCCTGAGCAGTATGGAGACTTCATGACAGTTAGCAATATTTTCACCTTCACTCATAAATGGAAATTACTTTTATCGCCATTTTCATGGCTATTACTGACCTCTTTTTTAGCTGCTTCCTTCTCTTCCATCTCTTCCTCATCCTCCTCTCGTTCCTCCTCGTCTTCAAGGTGCTTTTTAAGGTAGGGATCCTCCTCGTGGTGCCTTTTCCTCAACTCCTCCTCACTGTCGCTCTCATGATTGTGAAAGTTCCTCTTATCCTCCCATGGCTTCTCGCTCAGATGCCCCCCTCCGTGGCTGCCGTGCAAGTGACTCTTCATGTTAGAGATCTTTACTCCTTTTTCTTCAGCTTCAAACTGTGCTGTTTCTTCATCGCTGGCTTTTTCATCCACCCTCTTGCTGACACTCCTCTGTTGGGGTCCAGATTTCTTCTCCTCCTCTTCTTCCTCTTCCCAGTTCTCATGCTCTCTGTGGTGGCCTCCATGATGACCCTCATGGAAACCGCCATGATGGAAATTTTCTTCCTCTGAGCTGTCTTCGTCGCTGAAGTGTTTCTTATCGTCGGCCATCTTCTTGTTAGCATGATGGGCGTCCTTGCTAAGCCTCTCTAGGATTTCATTCAGGGCTGTTCCATGGTTATCCTTCTCATGCTCTCTCCTTTTGTCATCTTCAAAATATTCCCTTGACCTTTTACCAGGGGCATTCCTCTTCTTCTTGTCCTCATCTTCTTCGTCTTCATCCTCCAAGAGTTCTTTGGCCTCCTCCATTCGGACTTTGGTGTCATCCTCTGCATGAGATACTTTTTCTTCTTTCACTTTCTCTTCTATCTTCTCAGTCTTCTCAAACTCCTTGACATCTTCATGTTCCCGTTTACTCTTGCCGCCTTCCGTCTTTACCTCTTTCCCGCTACTGTCAGTCCCCCTCTTCTCGGGGTCTCTTTGGTGGGCTGCTCCTGCCTCCTGGTTCCGCTTCTTTAGTTCGTCTTCATCGCTGTCCTCTCCCTGCTCCTCCCATCCACCGTGGCCTCCTTCCTGGCCAAATCTGTGTTTAGAATTCTCTGCAGAACAAAATGTTACAATTATCAGTGGCAGAACATTCACTATACTTATTTGCCTATTGTGTGGAAAGAGGTCGAATCTGGGTCTGGAACTTCATCTCCTAACAACTGTTTCACATTAGGGCTCACTTAGAGATGGCGATTTTGTCATAGTAATTGCACAATTCTGTAACTGCATTATGCAAACAAACAGTGGAAAGTTAGCACCAGGTTTTAGCAGGTGCTAAATTTGAGAATTGTTTCTATTCAGTCCTGTGGCATTACCTCATTTCTTGATACGATATTAATCAAAAAGGAAAAATCATTTTTAATGTGTGGATATACACATACAGCATATGAAACACAATGTCCCCCCTTGCAATCTTCTGCAAATGAAGGCCATTATTGTCAATAGGAGAGAATTGTAATGTACTGCTCTTCTTGAAAATTTTCATGTGTCAGAGGTTGAATGACTACATTAGTACACAGATGGATGAATTTGCTGTTTGTATGGCATTACTGGAGGTTACTTAGTCGCAGCGACGTGCAGATGTGAAAGGTAGCCATCACTAATTATAAGGTTACACATTATTTTGACCACTTAGGGGCACATTTGCAAGCCCCCATCACCACAGGAACGTCACTTTTTATGACATTCCTGTGGCGATAAACCTTTTGACTTATTTACAAGGTGGAATTAAGCCGCTTAATGCTGCCTTGTAAATAAGGCCCCCTTTCATGCTACACTTAGTGTGAAAGGGGTGGGCTATGGGTGTTGCAGTGGGCGTTCTGCGCAACACCCATTGATTTTGATGCTGCCCCCTATTTACAAGGGTGGCGTAAATAGGAGAAAGCGCCAAAATTAAGACCAGGGAAAACCTGGTCTTAACATAGCGAAAAGAGGAGAAATGCTTCATGTCTCCTCGTTTTTGCTGTTTCTATGTGTGCTGCATTTTGAAGCACACATAGAAACGGCAAATCACCATGAATGATTGCTCTTGTGCAGGAAGGTGTCCCTTCGTGCACATAAACAATCATTTAAGAAATGACGATTTGCACCTTTTATGTGTGCTGCACAATGCAGCACACATAGAAGTTACAATTCTCCATTCTGAACAAAGGGACACCTTCCTGCACAAGAACAATCATTCCCTGCAATGCAGACACCCTTGCAGTATGGTGCAAGGGTGCCTGTGTTGGTGCTAGGCAGCTAGATTTAGCGCCAGCACTAGGGAAAACACAGCGGTGCGCCGCATTCTTGTGAATACGGCGCATCACTGCTTTTTCAGAATGGCGGAGCGTGGCATTAGTAATGTTTGCTTAATGCCACGCTTTACCATTTCCTTGTAAGTATGCCCCTTAGTTTCTGTAGACTCATGGGATGAGCGTAAAGCACAAAGGGGTGAAAGAGGGATGCAATAACCACAGATCCCTTCCGAGCAGGTGTGCTGCTGAAATAAAATTGATTGTGCACTCACATTTTTTTTGCTGTTTTATATAACATGAACCTGACCCAAAGCCATGAGAGCACTTTACATGAGAACCAGATTACATTACACATTTTTAGGTGGGGTAGATTAAGTGATTTGCCTAGAATCACAGGATGTTGAGTCAAGGCCAGGACTCAAAGTTGGCAGCTCTGGCCTTAAGCCATATCCTCCCCCCCCCCTACTATCAGCACCTGTGCAGTTCTCCTGCTGAAGGAGGAAGTCCGATACTGTATAGACCGTCAGAATACAAGCGCCTCCAAAGGTTGTTCGAAACTTTGCACGCTTGCTTACAGTATGTGAAAAATAGCCTATTTGAGAAGAGAATTGTCTTCATTATGACGAAATAAAATGTACGTGACCTTAAAATGTCAAAATAACCAGTGGAGGCTGGTTAAGCTACCGCAGAAATTTAAAGATTAAAATGCCTATGAAGAATATATGTGAAGAAAACAAAGGGAGAGGGGCCAGTAAATCGAAGATGCTTTAGACTGCACTGAAGGAGACAATGGAAACTGGCATTCATTACATTACAAAAGCATTGTTTGATTATTTGTAGAAACATTCTTCCACCAAATGTATTTTCTTGCAGGTAGTGTACACTTGTCACAAAAGATGTGGACGCAATTGATATCTCCTAGAAAATACATTCCAAACTGATGTCACTGACGGTACAGTTTTTAAAAAAGATTTTCAAATCTCCAGTTCATCAGTTTGAACTGCTCTCTTGGCTGATTTATTTCCGGGTTGAAAATGCCCATTAAGAATGTCGCAACTAATTATCCTAACCACTACCAAAATGCACTGTAATTGTGGGAGGCTTTCTTGTCACAAAGTCTGTTACCTTGTATTTTGGTTTATAATGTCGGGGAGTAGTATACAACATTTAGAGGCAGATTTAAAAAGATGTCAACCAAATTTGAGGCACTGCGTTGCGTGAGAGGAAGAGAGAAGGAAAGCACAATATCTATATCAGATATGGCTGTGTGCTGCTCTCTCCCTAGCGCTGGTGCACAATCAGGTTGCCTAGTGTCTCACACACACACACACCTTTGCACAATAGTGCACACCTTTGCACAATAGTGCAAAGGTGTGTGCACCATGTCTTGCATAGGTTTTGTACTGGAAGGCTACTCTTGGAAAATGTGGAGAAATAAAAGCATTTCTCCAAGTTAACCCCAGTATCAAAGAGGCATTATCTTTGGCTGCAAAACTCTCCCTACTATTGTTAGTACATAGAGCACTGCGTCATAAACCCATGGGTGTTTGCATGGAAATGCCCATGTACCACCTATGGAACACACCAATGCAAAGTAATGCAAATCGACGTTTTGTAATGCTTTGAATTACTTTGAAGCAACTTTCCAGCTCAAAACTTATTTTGCATTGGAAACTATATTCAAAATAAACATTGCACTGGTTTGTGTCAATTTTGTGATACAAACCTGGTGCAAAATATTAGTAAATCTGCCCCTAGTCTGAGTCTTGTGTCCTCGCATCTATTAGAATTTTAGTTGGTGTTAATGTAGGTCTTAACATTGAGTGCTATTTGTCAAAATGTTGCCTTGAGCGAACTAAGAACTATATAAGTAACTCCAGGACCTTTTTCTGAAACATAAACATGTAGGTATGCAGGGGTTTCTGGTCATGTCCAGGTGACATTCTAGAGTAGAACCTTCCTGGGAAATGTCTTCCCCGCCCTCACCGAAAGTTTTCTAACTATCCTTAATCACAACTCCATCCCCCCATTTTGATGGGTCTAGTCATTTGATGCCTTTATCCTGGCTCCCCATTTAGGCTTCTATTCTTCTGTGTAATGGAGGCTTTGGTGGAAATATCATTGATAGATTTGTGGATAATGTTTGTTTTGGAATAGTTTCCCATCTTTAATAAGCATTACCTCGATGGTTAAGGTCTTCCAGTTCCCTCATAAGGTGTTGATGATGCAGCATTGACACAATTCTTTCATCTGTAAAACAAAATCATTGAAATTGTGAAAGGTTTAAACTCAGATTGGTATTCTCAACTGATCCAAATTTAATGAAACTTAGGCCTTGATTCAGATGATGGTCTATTTATAACAAAATGTCAGCAGCACCTACCACTGACCTCTGTGTGTGCATGGGCCATTTAGAAAATGGGAATAAGCTCGCGACTGATCATGAAGCTGTCATTGGCTTCAGCATGAGAGAAGACAGTGAATAGCCATGGAGCTACTGAAAATGGTGTTGGACCAGCAGCCCCATTTAGAGTAACAAGTCTGACACTCTTTGCAGTGTTGCCTCACACATTGCCCCACGCGTGAAAGATCAGCATAACCCGCCGTGCAAGACCACTTTTCACTCAGCATGTCCGGTAAATTTATAATGTGGGTACCATAACCATCGCCTTTATTTGTAGGTACTTTTCCATTACCTTTATTCTCGACAGCAGTTCCTCTTTGCCACCAGGAAATGATGGACCAGCCACAGTGGAGGTTTTTATCTGTTGGTGTTCCTAGAAGAGCCCTGCCTCCACAGTGGAATGCTCAAAATACAGTGGAACTGCCTCAACCTGTGTGGTGGGGATGTTTTCTCTGCTGCACCAATGCACAGGAGGTTTGACTACCAAAGAATAAATGAGTCCTCTAAAGTTTGTGAGCTAAATTACACAAAAATATATATCTATTTCATCTGGTCCATGGTCCAGAATGTATAAAGCCATTTATATGGATCCAAAATCATTTTGTTCAGATTTCAAGTCCGAAACAGTAGTTATTGCAAATAAACAAGTTAGGTAGGATACACTGAACAAAAGAAAATGTATACTAAAGTTAAACTGAACAATAATAAATTATAAAAAGAATTCAATGAATAAGGCAATGTGATGTGATGGTAAATGTCAAATGATAATGATATGAATCGTTGAGACCAAAAGAATTTCAAGCATCACAGCACTCCTTGTGGCTAGAGTATATTCACTGCAGTGGTGGCTCATCAGTTACGCACTAATAACAGTGCAGTTTTGCACTGGTGTTTGCATTGATCAACCAGTGCATAATTTTGTTTTCAGCAAAAGTCGTTCCAGTCAAATGTCATATGGCACTAATCTGACAGTGCAAATATCAGTGCAAAATTGCCTTGTCACTAGTGCAATTTGCTCAGTTACCAGAGCAATTGCTGAAAACCAGCTGGTGAAAGTCTTGCCATATTTGACTTTATACGTGACTGCTTCCATCAGGTTGAGAATTCTGGTCATTTCGTCTTGCGTAGCCAGATTTTCTTAACTTTGTTCAATACATACAGCTCTTATGTAAGCAAATCATTTCTTCTGCTACAGTTTTCAAACTTTTCTTTGAGAGGGGCTCTATCCCACGAGATGGAAGGGCTGGCATGGCATGCTGAAAAAGTAATGGAATATTCATGTTTGGCCCTTCAGAATTTCCAGGTATTACCCAATGTATGTGAAAATTATGCTACCATGTAAAATGCACCATTTGGCCCTATCAAGATTTTCTTCGGAGGCAAAATCCCTTCCTGAACCCTCCTAAAGGACATAGGGCTCATTTGCTCAGCCTATTTTGAGAAATGTATTTGTATTCCAATTTCAAAGTCCACCAGCCATTACTGGAAATCAGTACAGTCCCTGTGTAGGTTGAGACTGGAGTCTGGCTGTCTTTTTGATGGTGAAGCCTCCAGTGGTTCCCCTGATGAGAATGTTATATTTCTGCTCCTCTGATTTTAATTCTGTTTCTTAATGGAAGTCTTTTAAGTATATTCAGTTCCAACGTGGTTTCTTGATTCATACATGACCTAGGTGATTACTCGTAGTAACAGTGGCCATGAATAGCATGTTCACATAGCGTCCGCAGAGTTTCATGGTGACTGTTGCAAATGTGGGCATGGATTATGTTATGTTGTTATGTTATGTTATTTTGATTTATAGCGCGCACGGATACTCACGAGTGTCCCGGCGCGAAACAAACCAAGGGGGAGAGTGTCTGTTTAAGCAAAGAGATATGTTTTCAAGTTTTTCTTGAATACCGCCGGGTCCTGAATATTGCGTAGGACAAGGGGCAATGAGTTCCAAGCAGCAGTGGCCTTCCTTGTCAATGAGCTGCCTCCAAACCTCTGGGATTTAAATCGAGGCACCTGCGCAAAGCGGAGGAACGTGGAGCGCAGCTGTCTAGATGGGACATAGAAAGAGAATCGTTTTTGTAGGTAAAGTGGGCCGAGCCCATGCAAAGCTCAGTGAGCCAAAACCAATGATTTAAACTTCACCCGTTCCACAACCGGGAGCCAATGCAGTGAGTGAAGATGGTGTTGCACGCTGTTCCTGGCAGAGATACCCAGAAGAAGTCTGGCTGCCGCATTTTGGACCACCTGCAGCTTTTTCAACAAGTAGCCTGGAATGCCAATGTATAGCGCATTGGCATAGTCTAGCCGGGAGAAAATGAGCGCACAGGTGATTGTTTCTCTCGCTGCCTGGGGAAGGAGAGGGAAAAAGTTCCTCAAAGTTTTAAGGAGGCCAAAGCAAGTACCGGCCAGCTTCGTAATATGGTGTGAGAAAGAAAGACTCTCATCAAACCATACCCCTAGATTCTTGGCGGGCTTCCCTACAGAGGTTGGCACTGGGAGTTCAGGAGGCCAAAGAGATTCTCGGAAGTTGGAAGGGAATTTTCCAAAGAGGAGAATTTCAGACTTCTCCTCATTACACTTTAGCTGCGCAGCTGCTAACCATTTAAAAATGGATGAGAGACAATGATGAACCGAGGAGACAGACTCATCATTATTGTCCCAAGTGAATAGCAGCTGAGTGTCATCGGCGTAAGCCATTACCTTGGTCCCCAAGCTCTCTGCCAGGTAGACCAAGGGTGTAACGTAGATTTTAAAGAGAAGGGGGCTAAGACATGACCCCATGGGCACTCCCGTGGTCACAAACTGTGAAGAGGAGGACGGAGGCATCCAAATCTGCTGGGCTCGATCTTCTAAGAAGGATCTGAGCCAGCTCCAGGCAGTACCTGACACACCTATCCCGGCAGAGTCGTGAGAGGAGAAGAGAGTGCGGGACCGTGTCGAACGCCGCCGAGAGGTCCAGCAGGATCAGTGCTGCCCTCCCGCCGGCGTCCAGACACTCCCGAATGGCCTCCACGACCTCCACCAGGACCGATTCGGTGCTGTGGGCAGCCCGGAAACCTGATTGTGCTGGATGCAAAATACCCTCCCTCTCGATAAACTCGGTAAGCTGATTATTGACGACCTTCTCACACACTTTAGCCAGACCAGGCAAGAGGGAAATGGGTCGATAATTTCCTGGGTTGAGGGGATCTAGTGTCGTCTTTTTTATAAGCGGCAGAATCCTGGCCTGCTTCCAGGCCGCTGGGACACTGGATGTCTGGAGAGATAGATTAATGATGCTGTTCACCTCTACATTGATCGTTTCTGCTGCTGCAGCAAGCAGTCTAGCAGGGCAGGGATCAGAGGGTGAGCCAGATTTTAAGCTCCTAATAATTTTAAGAGAGTCCTGCAGGTCCACCGTCTTAAACACATCCAGGCAATATTCAGCACTGGGAAGTGGAGGCAGGCCAGATACCTCTGTCCCATTATCACCATGGGAAAAAGCCGCCTGAATGGTGCGGATTTTATCCAGGAAAAAATTCGATAGGGTATCGCACCAGGTGTCTGAGGGTGTTGACACACTAGCTTGGGCCGAGGGAGACGTGAAGCTCTGAACGATCGCAAAAATTTCTTTCGCGTTGTTTTTGGCAGAGTCAATTTGGCTAGAATAGTATTGCGTTTTGGCAGCCGCTATGGCCTCATAATAGACCTTCTGTTTGATTCTGAGCTTCAACTTAGCGGCCGAACAGTAGTCACTGCGGCGCCATGCTCGCTCTAGAATCTTACATTCGTGTTTAAGTGCTTTAAGCTCGGGGCTGAACCAGGGTTTGGAAGGAGATTCCCCAGACAGCCTAGGAGAGCACTGTGGAGCGAGTGCGTTAACTGCATTGGAGATCCAGCTGGAAAAACCATCGAGTCGATCTACAAGGTCACCTGAGAGAGTAGGTCTAGAGGTTTCCAAAGCTTGCTTGAACGCATCAGGGGCGATTCTGCTAAAGGCAGGTTTGCAAAACGAACGTACTATAGGCTCAGCATTCATCACGTCCCATGAGAAATATGTTATGAAATGATCTGACCAGGAAACCGGACATGGGTCTCTGATCGAAATAGGGAAATTACTGCAAATTGGGTCCAGTATATGGCCAGCCTAACCCGTTGGACCAGTTGAGCCAAATGGAGAGTATCCAGGAATTCACACGAATCCTTGGCATCAACTTGATCAAGATGAATATTTAGATCCCCTAATAGAATGTAATGAGAGAATCTCAGTGCCCTAGGCGCTATGGGATCCCCACAGGCCTGGATAAAGGGACTCACCGGACCGGGAGGCCTGTAGATCAGAGAGCCACCCACAGTAAAGTGGTCTGAGAAACGAATACTAAAATCAAGAACTTCCCCACCTCCCCATACGGCGACATCCCCCCTGCGTAAATCCCACTTGTTCTTATAAAAGATGGCCACTCCGCCCCCCCCCCCCTTCTGGGCGGTCTGCTCTAACAATCTTGTATCCCTTAGGCGTGGCAAAGGTAACGACGGGGTCTGATGAAGAATCTAGCCAAGACTCCGTAATAAACAGTAGATCTAGCAATCCATCGTCGAGGAGATCGAACACCTCCAAGTGGTGTTTCCTAAGGGAGCGGACATTGATCAAGGCTGCAGCAATGGGGGGAACCTTTGGGGGTCTACTAGGAGGTATGCTTACTTGTTCCTCAGTAACAGGTCCCACGCCCAGGCTAAAGTGACAGATCGGGCACACCGTGTTATGTCCATCACAAACGACCTTCTAGGATTTAATTGATGAATCCGTACCACCCTCTTTCTGGGTTTCCTTTGTTAGCTGTTTTACTACCCATGTTGGGAGTGACATTATACATGCTCTTGGCATAATACGTATTTTCCAAAACTTTACATTACTTGTGAGGAAAGATATCTTGTAGAACACACCATGACTCACTGGGGGGCAGTGTGTAACATGGTAACTTGAGTCTAGAGACTGTTTTTAATGTTCTGATTGATGACTCTGTGGCAAATGTAGTCGTAGCAGTAAAAAAATGTTGACTACCATTACAGAGTTTACACATGTACTGTATGCCTTTAGAATGGCGCTGACACATTCCTATTGAAGCATTCGCCAACATGCTCGGACACCTTTACGTCTGCTTTATGTCCATACCCCTAGCATTCCTTGTGGCACCAGTAGTATTATTAGGGACAGTGTTGAGGTGACACACTTCCATTCCTTTAGCTAGGACTAGTAGCAAGGTACAGCGTTTAGGTTAGTGCACTCACTGTGATCCTGCCACCTTCCAAGGACCCTCAAAAGATGTGAAGCCTGGATGGTGTTGCTATCTTGACGTGAAACCCCTCCACCTCCACCTCCACCTCCACCCAACAGTGGTCTTCCTGCGAAGTGTCTTGTTTAAATTTTTTCACACCACCACAGGTATGGCAGGGTTTGGCATCTAGAAACCATTCCTATTTCCTCTGATACCTTTAGAGTTAAAGGATTCTCTTAATGTGTTACCTTTTCCTTAGAGGTAGGTTTATGCCTTGACACACTCGCTTGACTGTACTGTCATTTTTGGAGAATTTCTTGGTTTTTGTGTTCTTGTATTTACCTTCCTTCAGTATTCTTCTGCAGTCACTGCTGATTTGGGCTGGAATCGGGTTGGACAGAGTATCCGCCAGTACTTCCATGATGCACTTACTGACCTGGCAGGAGAAAAGACAAAAGAGACGCTTCTGTAATTATGTATTGTGAATGACTGAACACCCCGGATCGACGCACTCTGAGTTTTATCACAAAAGAATCTTGAATACATTTGACCATGGCTCTTTGCAACAGGGTATCATTTTCGTTAAGCTGAAAAGCATGTCTCATTTACAGTTGGGCGGACCATGGGTATGTTAGGGGAGGAGACTACTCTGTCTCTGCACTGACATACTCCTCCAATGGCCCGACACAGTAAAGGCCAACTGAGGTTTTGCCATTTGTCCATCCTCGCCATTTAGAGTGAGCAAACAAATGGCAAGTTTACACCATCACTTACCGGCATCCAAAATGTGAATAAGTGAAAGTAAAAAACAAATCAAGCCACCCCTCCCCCCATGCCTAGGGAGGAAACTCCCATTGGGAAGGGTAAATGCTTTTTATTTTCAAAAAGAAAATCCCTCTTTGGGATTTTTCTTTTGAAAATGAAAAAAGAAATAAAAGTGTGCTGTACAACATGACAGAGATGAATGGCATACTTTCAACGCATGGACAGGAACCGCTGTGATAGCAGTTCCTGTTAATTTAAGAAGTGTTTGCTAGGGCAGCAGACATCTCTAAATTTGGAGTGTGGTTGCTTCATCAGGGCGATGGAGTAAAATGGACTAACAGTACTCTAAAATAGGCCCTAAATCCGGCCCTATGTGCCCTGTGCTCATGCAGCAGAACCTATATTTGATAATAAACCTACAGGCAGTGCCATACTCAGGAATAGTTAAGTGGGTAGAGGTGCTACTGAATGAACCCCTGATGACAAAGAAGAGTTTGGATTATGGATATGAAGGCCATCTGTTTAAATATGGGGCAAGGGTAACCAACCCGCTGCAAAAGACTCATCAGTGACAGAGGAGTGACAGTGAACGTTAAAGTCAACTTCACAGGATTTAGCCCCCTATATGTGGACACGGATTTCAGTGGCCTATATGAAGCCCTCCAATGATAATGCAATGAACCTTGCAGCTAGGGTAAATTCCTCAGTTATAGTCAAAACTGGCTACGGTGAATGAATTTACAAATCTACCATTGTTGAATAATCTCCCGCCTTTCTCACTTACCTTCTCCTCTTCTTCGGAGAGCTGGGTGGAGAGTGGTAGGGAGTCGGCTGAAAAAAAAAAAGAATAGATTTAAAGTATATCCAGGAATCAAATTCCACATTCTGCATCCAACAGATTTTGGAATCAGACTGGGGACAAAAGTTCCACCTATCAGTGTGGCCTGGGGCTTTGATGACCCCATTGTTGTGTACATCACAAGTACACATAACGTCAGTGGTGGCCGCCACTAACAAAGAGTGGTGAGGCGGGTGCGGGGAACGTGGGGGGGGTGGGAGAGCGAGCGTGAGGAGGACACAGGACATGTTAATAATAATTTTAAAAACTTGCCTGATGCCGCTGGCCACCTCTGGCGTCGCGTCGCTTCTGCTGGCCTCTTCCTGGATCCCAGAAGACCCTGGGACAGACTTCTAGCCATCCCTGTGCTGCAGATCAGCGCAGGGATTGGTCTGAGCAGGCTGAAAAGATGCCCTGCTCAGACCACGGAGTCTGTGGGGGGTTTCTCCAGCCCGGCTGCTAAATGCAGCCGGGCTGGAGAAACCTAAGTGTGCATGTGTGTTTTGGTCGGACTGAGACAGCTGGCCAAACACACATGAGCACTTAGGGAGTGTACAAGCACTTCTCCACCCGCCCATGCCCCGCCCCTCCATGCACAAGCTGACAAACAAAAAATAAAATGATGCTAGAGCATCGTTTTTTTTCGTTTGCTGGCTATGCGCCAGGCAGTGGGGCGATGCTCCTCCGCCATTGCGTAGGAGACGCCACTGCATAACGTTCAAAAGCAAGTGATGATTTTCTGAGAAACGATGACAACTGTATAAGTTCCTAAGGACTTGCATTTGAGATTCAACATTCGGTTAAGAATTTAACCTCTCCGTCAGACGGCAGCCTTCCCCCATGCAAACCTGTGAGCTCATGGTGCCCCCTTGACTGCGGAATACCCGAGCCTTCATCGGCAGGAGTTCCAATCAACCAATCGCACGGGGTTTCTAATGGTTGCCACTGCTGTGGTGGATCTTCCATTAGACTACAGCCGAATTTTCAAACTCGACACTCGCTTTAGTGTCTTTTGATTTCACTTAGGATTTGTTTTTTAGCCAGTAGAATTTCCTATATTTTTTCTAGTAGACCTACATGACCCAATGCCCAAAACCCCCAAGAGACAGACACACACAAATACACACACACTCTCTCTCTGTATAGTATTGCACTGTCTGTGCAGTACAGTGGATATGTAATAACAATGAGCAAGCTAGCATGGTGTTTCACTTTGTAGTAGCTTGGTTTTGCAATATTTGGTATTAGTTTATAGCAGCCATTTGATATTTAACATGCTGTTCGAAGGCAGAGAGGTTAAATAAAACGCTTAGCATTTGTTACTGGAGGATGGTGTTTTTTTTCTTTTAACACATAATATTCAGGAACAGTTCCATCTGAAATGAAACACTTATAATGGGCATACATTAGAGGTCTGTTGTAGCTACTGAGCCCAATGATACCACCACCAGAAGTAAAATGATATCACCTGACATCACAGGATATCACATCCTGAATACTTGACTTTTCAATTAACCAACCTACCATAGGCAGCACTAGGTACACACACCTGCTCAGCGCGAGGATAGCCTCACGGGCGATAGTGCACTTTACAAATACACATAACATAATATGACCCATGCTGTCAGTTACATCCCAGGGAGTGACGCCCCTACAACCCTTTCTGCGGCAGGTAGCCTCACAATTAGTTTTCTTTGCAACTCAAACTGGTATGGTAGCTGCACACTGGTGTAACAAAGACTGTGTGCATAAGAAAGTGGAGCCAAGTCACACTGGATTCTCAGGGTCCTTGGCATGGAGGCCAGTGTGACTTTTGCATGAAATCTGCTCTGCACTCCTTTCAGGCCCCCTACCAAAATACTTTGCTAACCTTGCTATATATAAGCAAGTCTTGCTGCTTGTAGTTATTGGCAGCAGAAGAGGCATGCATGTCTGGCAGTGCCAAACGACACAATTTATTTTATGGCACCCAGTTTGACCCCAGACTTTCTCCAGTTCATTTTCAAATACTGACAAACATCATTGACCTGCCTAAATTACCTCTGTTTGCAATAAGCTGCAGCAAGAGTTGTCTTTCAAAGTCAAAAGAGCTCTCCCACACTCTTTTAACTCATCAGTAAATTCATCAGTTTCTTTTAACCAGTTTAGATGCACAATGATCCTTGTTTACTTTAGTTTTACTTGAAGAGGGTTGGACAGTAAGCAAGGAACAAAGTACAGTACCGAACTGCATTCTTTGCACCTCGGAGGCTGCTAGTAGGTTCCTGGCAGCCGGTCGTGTTTTTCAAAATTTGGCAAACCATATTTTTAAACAGTCTCTTCTCGAATTGCACGTGTTTGTAATTCATCATAAGGGATTGCTTTCCAGGCCGACAGAGCTGAATTCCATAGCCGTTTCCAGCATTGTAAGTTAAAGCTCCCTGTCTTAGGAGGACGATGATTCATACTAGTTCTTCACAGAAACCTTAGGAGGGAAGCAGTGCGGACCAAACTGAATCGTTTGCATTTCTTCTTTATTAAAACAAAAAACAATATTATATTATCATTTTCATGGATTGCATGAGAATCCTTTAATGGAATTTCTATAGCAAAAAGGAGGCAAGTAGCTAAGAAGTTTGTATCCGCCCATAGGAAGGTCTGAATAGATGTCATTCTGAATAGATGTCATTTTAGATGCGGGTCTGTCATCCAGGCTGTCACCGCACATCCCACCACTGTCAGCTGAGTCCTGCTCAGTCACAGTGAGTGTCTCCTCAGCACCTACCACCGCAGGGATGGGAGCGGGCAGCACAACCGCCACCGACAGGAGGGCAGGCAGAGCATGCCGCTGCTGGCTGTGCACTGCCGGCACCCACATTGTGTGTGGCTGAGTAAAAGAGGGTGCACCGCTGCACTCTCCATCTGCCAGTACTCACGTCAATCAATCAATCATGTCACTTATAAAGCGCACTACATACCCGCGAGGGTCTCAAGGCGCTGGGGGAAGAGGGGGGTGGTGCTGCTACTGATCGAAGAGCCAGGTCTTGAGGAGTCTTCTGAAGGCCAGTAGGTCTTGGGTCTGTCGGAGGTTGGTGGGGAGGGTGTTCCAGGTCTTGGCGGCGAGGTGGGAGAAGGATCTGCCGCCGGCGGTCGTTTCCGGATGCGGGGGACTGTGGCGAGGGCGAGGCTGGTCGAGCGGAGCTGGCGGGTGGGTGTGTAGAAGCTGAGTCGTCTGTTGAGGTAGGCTGGTCCGGAGTTGTGGAGTGCTTTGTGTGCGTGGGTGAGGAGCTTGAAGGTTATCCTCTTGTTGACAGGGAGCCAGTGCAGGTCTCTCAGGTGGGGTGTGATGTGGCTGCGTCGGGGGATGTCGAGGATAAGACGTGCAGAGGCGTTCTGGATGCGTTGCAGCCGTCTCAGGAGCTTAGCCGTCGTTCCTGCGTAGAGGGCGTTTCCGTAGTCCAGCCTGCTGGTGACGAGGGCCTGGGTGACTGTTTTTCTTGTTTCGGTGGGGATCCACTTGAAGATCCTGCGGAGCATTCGGAGGATGTTGAAGCAGGATGAGGAAACGGCGTTGACCTGCTTAGTCATGGAGAGGGTGGGGTCGAGGATGACCCCTAGGTTGCGTACGTGGTCGGTGGGTGGCGGGGCTGTTCCCAGTGATGTTGGCCACCAGGAGTCGTCCCAGGCTGAAGGGTTGGAACCAAGGATGAGGACCTCCGTCTTGTCCGAGTTCAGCTTCAGGCGGCTGGTCCTCATCCATTCGGCGACGGCCTTCATTCCTTCGTGGAGGTGGGCTTTGGCGGTGTGAGGGTCTTTGGTGAGGGAGAGGATCAGCTGGGTGTCGTCGGCGTAGGAGATGATGTTGAGGTTGTGCTGTCGGGCGACGTGGGCGAGGGGTGCCATGTAGATGTTGAACAGCGTTGGGCTGAGGGAGGAGCCTTAGGGTACGCCGCAGATGATCTTGGTGGCCTTGGATCGGAAGGGGGCGAGGCGGACGCTTTGTGTTCTGCTGGAAAGGAAGGATGTGGTCCAGTCCAGGGCCTTCTCTTGGATCCCGGCGTCGTGAAGGCGTGTTCGTAGTGTGTGGTGGCAGACCGTGTCGAAGGCGGCTGATAGGTCCAGGAGGATGAGGGCTGCTGTTTCTCCGTTGTCTAGCAGGGTCCTGATGTCATCGGTGGCGGCGATGAGGGCGGTTTCGGTGCTGTGGTTGCTGCGGAAGCCGGACTGGGAAGGGTCCAGGATGTTGTTCTCCTCGAGGTAGCGGGTCAGTTGTTTGTTGACGATTTTCTCGGTGACCTTCGCGGGGAACGGGAGCAGAGAGATGGGTCGGAAGTTCTTGAGGTCCTTGGGGTCTGCCTTGGGTTTCTTGAGTAAGGCGGTGATCTCGGCGTGCTTCCAGCTTTCCGGGAAGGTTGCTGTCTCGAAGGAGATGTTGATTATTTTCCGGAGATGGGGCGCGATGGCTGTACTGGCTTTGTTGAAGATGTGGTGAGGGCACGGGTCTAGCGGTGAACCGGAGTGGATGGTGTTCATGATCTCGCTGGTGTCCTCGTCATTGATGTTGGTCCAGGAGAGCAGGCGGTTGGTGGTTGTGGGGGCAGTGGTCTCGGTGGTTGCCGGGGCGGTCGTGGTGTTGAAGCTGTCGTGGATGTCGGCGATTTTGCGGTGGAAGAAGGTGGCCAGTGAGTCGCACAGGTCTCGCGACGGCTGGATGTCGTTGGTGTTGGAGCTGGGGTTGGAGAGTTCCTTCACGATGTTGAAGAGCTCTTTGCTGTTGTGTGCGTTGTTGTCTAGGCGGTCTTTGAGTGAGGCCCTTTTGGCGGATCTGATGAGGTGATGGTGACTGCGGGTGGCGCTCTTGTGGGCGGCGTAGCTGTCCGCTGTCCGTTCGTGGAGCCAGATCTTCTCCAGTTTTCGGCATGTTCGTTTGGAGGCCTGGAGGTCTTCGGTGAACCAGGTGGCTTTCTTGCTGGTGTGGCTGTTGGGCGGATTCTTGAGCGGGGCGAGGGTGTTGGCGCAGTCGTCGATCCACTGACTGAGGTTGCGGGCGGCGGTGTCGGGGTCGGAGGGTTCGGCGGGTGGGCTCAGGGCGAGGGTTGTGGTTAGCTGGTCTTCCGTGACTCTGCTCCAGCAGCGGCGAGGCATTTGTTCGGTGCGGTGGTGCGTGGTGGGCTTCCTGTAGGTGAAGTGGATGCAGTGGTGGTCAGTCCATTGGGGTTCGGAGGTGTGGTTGAAGGAGACGTGTGGGCTTGCGGAAAAGATGGAGTCGAGCGTGTGGCCGGCGGCGTGGGTGGGTGTAGTCACGAGCTGTCTGATCCGAGGGTGGCGAGGTTGTCGATCAGGGTGGTGGAGTTGGTGTCCTTGTTGTTCTCGAGGTGGAAGTTCAGGTCCCCGAGGAGGATGTAGTCCGTGGAGGCGATGGCGTGTGTGCTGACGAAGTCAGCGATGGAATCGCTGAACTGTGGTCGGGGTCCTGGGGGTCTGTAGATGAGGGTTCCTCTGAGGGAGGTGTTGGGATCGGTGTGGATCTGGAAGTGCATGTGTTCGGCGGTGCTGAGGGTGTCGTCGGTGTTGGTTGAGACTCTGAGGGTGTTCCTGTGGACGATGGCGATGCCTCCTCCGACTCCGTTGGTGCGGTCCCTGCGGGTGATCTTGTATCCGTCCGGGATGGCAATGGCGATGTCGGGGGCTGAAGCGGGATTCAGCCAGGTCTCCGTCAGGAATGCGACGTCTGGGGAGGTTGAGTCGAGAAGGTCCCAGAGTTCGATGGCGTGTTTGCGGGCGGAGCGGGTGTTGAGGAGGATGCATCTGAGGTAGTTGGGTTCTTTCCTGGGCGGTGGTTTGGCGGGGCGGGTGCTGGCGAAGCTGCAGTTCCGGCAGGTGAAGGGCCCTTGGGTGCGCTTCGGGGTGGCCTGGTAGCAGGCGTGATCTTTTCCGGGGTTGAGTGCGTGGAGGGTGCTGGCGTCGTATCGGCGTCTGTTGATGTGGCGGGCGCGGGGGATGCCCGGACCAGGGGTCTGGCGCTGGGCGCGGTCACGGCGCGGACGGGCGCAGACGGGCTTGCCTTAGGCGCGCCTTTGGCGCGCCAGCGGCGCGGGCGCACAGCGGCCGCCCAAAATGGGGGGGTGGGAGGGAGGAGCAGGGAATGGGGCAGCGAATGGGCAGTGAGGGGGCGGGGCCGCAGGGCGCAGCGGCGGGAAACAGGCACAGAAGGGAAAAGGAGCACAATCAGGGCATCAAGGGGGCACAGAAAGGAAAAAAAAATGAGCACAATCAGGGGCAGCAAGGGGGCACAGAAAGGAAAAACGAGCACAATCAGGGGCAGCAAGGGGCCACAGAAAGGAAAAAACGAGCACAATCAGGGGCAGCAAGGGGGCACAGAAAGGAAAAAACGAGCACAATCAGGGGCAGCAAGGGGGCACAGAAAGGAAAAAACTAGCACAATGAGGGGCAGCAAGGGGGCACAGAAAGGAAAAAAACTAGCACAATGAGGGGCAGCAAGGGGGCACAGAAAGGAAAAACGAGCACAATCAGGGGCAGCAAGGGGGGCACAGAAAGGAAAAAACAGAGCACAATCAGGGGCAGCAAGGGGGCACAGAAAGGAAAAACGAGCACAATCAGGGGCAGCAAGGGGGCACAGAAAGGAAAAAACGAGCACAATCAGGGGCAGCAAGGGGGCACAGAAAGGAAAAACGAGCACAATCAGGGGCAGCAAGGGGGGCACAGAAAGGAAAAACGAGCACAATCAGGGGCAGCAAGGGGGCACAGAAAGGAAAAAACTAGCACAATGAGGGGCAGCAAGGGGGCACAGAAAGGAAAAACGAGCACAATCAGGGGCAGCAAGGGGGCACAGAAAGGAAAAAACGAGCACAATCAGGGGCAGCAAGGGGGCACAGAAAGGAAAAACGAGCACAATCCGGGGCAGCAAGGGGGGCACAGAAAGGAAAAAAACGAGCACAATCAGGGGCAGCAAGGGGGCACAGAAAGGAAAAAAACAACAAAAAAAACGAGCACAATCAGGGGCAGCAAGGGGGCACAGAAAGGAAAAAACTAGCACAATGAGGGGCAGCAAGGGGGCACAGAAAGGAAAAACGAGCACAATCAGGGGCAGCAAGGGGGCACAGAAAGGAAAAAACGAGCACAATCAGGGGCAGCAAGGGGGCACAGAAAGGGGAAAAAAACAAAAAAAAACGAGCACAATCAGGGGCAGCAAGGGGGCACAGAAAGGAAAAAACTAGCACAATGAGGGGCAGCAAGGGGGCACAGAAAGGAAAAACGAGCACAATCAGGGGCAGCAAGGGGGGCACAGAAAGGAAAAAACGAGCACAATGAGGGGCAGCAAGGGGGCACAGAAAGGAAAAACAGAGCACAATCAGGGGCAGCAAGGGGGGCACAGAAAGGAAAAACGAGCACAATCAGGGGCAGCAAGGGGGCACAGAAAGGAAAAAACTAGCACAATCAGGGGCAGCAAGGGGGCACAGAAAGGAAAAACGAGCACAATCAGGGGCAGCAAGGGGGCACAGAAAGGAAAAAACGAGCACAATCAGGGGCAGCAAGGGGGGCACAGAAAGGATAAAACTAGCACAATCAGGGGCAGCAAGGGGGGCACAGAAAGGAAAAAACGAGGCACAATCAGGGGCAGCAAGGGGGGCACAGAAAGGAAAAACAGAGCACAATCAGGGGCAGCAGCAGGGCACACAGACGGAGCTGTGTGGTGGGGGAGCGACCTACCAGTCAAGGTCAGGGGTCGCTCTCTTCACCACGCAGCGGCCGCCATAAATGGGGAGGTGGGAGGGAGGAGCAGGGAATGCGGCAGCGAATGGGCAGTGAGGGGCGGGGCCGCAGGGCGCAGCGGCGGAAAACAGGCACAGAAGGGAAAACGAGCACAATCAGGGCATCAAGGGGGCACAGAAAGGAAAAAAAAACGAGCACAAGCAGGGGCAGCAAGGGGGCACAGAAAGGAAAAAACTAGCACAATGAGGGGCAGCAAGGGGGCACAGAAAGGAAAAAACTAGCACAATGAGGGGCAGCAAGGGGGCACAGAAAGGAAAAACGAGCACAATCAGGGGCAGCAAGGGGGGCACAGAAAGGAAAAAACGAGCACAATCAGGGGCAGCAAGGGGGCACAGAAAGGAAAAACGAGCACAATCAGGGGCAGCAAGGGGGCACAGAGAGGAAAAAAACGAGGCACAATCAGGGGCAGCAAGGGGGCACAGAAAGGGAAAAAAAACAAAAAAAAAACGAGCACAATCAGGGGCAGCAAGGGGGCACAGAAAGGAAAAAACTAGCTCAATGAGGGGCAGCAAGGGGGCACAGAAAGGAAAAACGAGCACAATCAGGGGCAGCAAGGGGGCACAGAAAGGAAAAACAGAGCACAATCAGGGGCAGCAAGGGGGGCACAGAAAGGAAAAAATGAGCACAATCGGGGGCAGCAAGGGGGCACAGAAAGGAAAAAAAAAAAAAAAAACGAGCACAATCAGGGGCAGCAAGGGGGCACAGAAAGGAAAAAAACTAGCACAATGAGGGGCAGCAAGGGGGCACAGAAAGGAAAAACGAGCACAATCAGGGGCAGCAAGGGGGGCACAGAAAGGAAAAAACGAGCACAATCGGGGGCAGCAAGGGGGCACAGAAAGGAAAAACGAGCACAATCAGGGGCAGCAAGGGGGCACAGAAAGGAAAAAACGAGCACAATCAGGGGCAGCAAGGGGGCACAGAAAGGAAAAACGAGCACAATCAGGGGCAGCAGCAGGGCACACAGACGGAGCTGTGTGGTGGGGGAGCGACCTACCAGTCAAGGTCGTGACTCCACTTCATACTCAGACGCCATTGGCTAAGGGCAGGGGCGTAATGCAAGTCCCTGATCCCTGCTGTGACAAAGGGCTCTCAACCCTTCAGGCGGTCCCAAACCGGCAGGGGGCCCCCATTCAGCCCAAGGCCAATGAATATCTCTGAGATATGGAAACTCAGGGTCCCTCATCACATTCTGCAGGGGGCCCCATCATTTTGCATTATGCAACTGTCTGAGGGACATTGCAGTATAGATGCGCAAAGGATTTGACTGACTATGTTATGTTATGTTATGCTATGCTATTTTATGTTATGCTATGTTATGTTAAAGGCATTTGATATGGCGCAAATGACTCACACCCGAAGGTGTATCTCGGAATCATTCCAGAACACTGCCTCTCCATTTCTAAACAGCGAGGGCCCCTGAAAATGCAGCATATGAAACAGTGTATATTACATGTATTTTTTCCAACTCACATGGTGTCAATGTGTCACACAATATTGGCTCCAATAACACAGTTTCCCGGTAAAGAGCCAATTTCACACGTGAAACATAAACTGAGCCAGAAACTCCCGCACAGGGCTCCATCTTATGTTCATAGGCTCTGCACAGTTGATGTCCATTCTAGGGTGTGAAACTTTCCCAGGACATGAACAGCAGCTTCAGAAGCACTGTTGTGTTTTTTGTGTAGGAGGGGGGAGGCGGTGAGTAGAAGTGCCTCAGGCTGTCATCGGCAGAAAGCCCCACCAACTCCAAGGCCTCGCCCCCACTTAACACAGTCCTATGATTTCAATAGTTGGCAGGTCTGCAGCCGGCCATTTCTCCAAAGCCTGAGAAGGATGGTTGCAGATACAGGATGGCATAAACATGTGTGTTATCGTACACATGTTGCGCATGCACTAACATATATCTCCTTTGATTCTGTGATGCTTCATGTTACACCTAGATTGTGGCAGGACGCAAGTGTCAGTGCAAACACTGCATGTGTACAAGAGTTTGCATGCCCAACCAACCCTCCTCATAAACCCCAGAGATGATATATCCAGCCATGTTTTGGGGAGAGAGTACAATAGTGCTTGTGCCTACCCTGCCCTTGCTCTGAATTCTGGGAAAGCTTTTTTCAGAAATGATATTATCCGAGAATGCACACATGTGGCATATGAACCGGCCCCTGTCTCATTCAAGTCTGTGAGGTGTCATCTTAGATCCTTTATGCTGAAAAAATAGGAGCTTGTGAATGTATAGGATGTGTTAGATAAAGTAAAAGGAGGACACATTGACTCCTTTCTCCTTCAACACCTGAGGGCAGATTTACTAACATTTTGCATCTGTTTTGCATCACAAAACTAAGAAAAACCAGTTCAAAGTGTGTATTTGAGATTAACTTTCCAGCAAAAAATGTGTTTGCATTGGAAAATAGTCCTAAAATAACAAAAAGTAATGCTAATGCTGCTTTGCATTTCTTTGAATCAAGGGGACGCACCATCGGTGGAACATGGGAATTCCAATGCAACCACCAAAGGATTTTGGCACACAGCTCTATCTACTAACATTTGTAGACAGTGGTTTGTACCAGAAAATGAAGACTCTTTGAGGGTGGCGTTAAAAAGGAGAAATGTTTTATTTCTCCAATTTTGTTTTACTTTGCATGAGCGCTGCACTGTACAGCATACACCCAAATTGGGAAATATGTTTTATTTTGTCTAGGAATAACATTTTGGACTGGAAGGGTACCCTTCTCGTTCAAAATCTGTGCTACACATTACGCAGACATCCTTTCACTAAGGTGCAAATGTGTGTGGGTAGCGCTAGGCAGCGGGATTGTGTGCCAACACTAGGGAGAGAGCTCGACAGGGCCATATCTTAGTAGGTATGGCGCTGTCCTGGTCCTTCCCTTTAACCCAATGCAGCGCAACAACTATGGTTGCTTTGTAAATCAGCCCCTGGGGTCGAAAACCATGCTTTTGTGTACTAACAGCTCACTTTGCCTGAAATCTGAGACTGGGCCAGCAGAATACCAGTGCGACTTACCTCTTGCTCTTCCCCCACTGATGCCTAAAATGCTGAAGTCGTAACAAAAGTCCCCTTGGCCTTGCTGGCCTTAGGTTGATTCTCTTACAAAAGCATGGTGAACAGAAGCAAGAGGGAGGAGGCAAAAAGCAGTCAGTGGGACAACAATGTTTCTATGTAGGATAACAGTAATTTGGCTTTGGTCTAGTACAGCTTTTTTCCTAAGCATAAATCTGTTTACAAAACATCTCTACAGTATATTGACATCAGCAGCACTCCGTTCTATTAAGGTCAACCTAAAACTTTAAAATGTCTACTACATTCTTTATTAGGAAAAGCAAAATATTTAAATTGCTGACTTCCTTTGGGTGGATTTTGTTATTTAAATCCAGTTGAGTGATCCCCAGTATGAGGAGCCATTAATTACTGCAAGTTGAGTGGGTTAGTAATGTCTGCACTCATGCTTCATACATCTCTTAAATATCATCGTTTGTCTGGGCAGTGCGAAAAAAAACAACGCCTTCTGTATAAACTACAGCGTTTAGCTGTCTTTTGTCTAAAGACTTCTTTTGGCCCTTACCAAAAACCTACAGTGGCTGAGAGCCAGCCCATTGTTTATTGTTGGTTGGCTTTGTTGTTATTCTCATTTGCTTGGTTTTCATTCAATGACTATCCACCTTCCTGTGTTTGTACCTTTCTAGGAACATAGCTTCTTTGCCATTCTTTTGCTTGGATGAGATGTATCCTTCCACTGCTTACATTCAGGGAACTATGGGGGTCATTACGATGGCGGAAGGCCCGCCACCGACAGCCTGTCGGTGGCGGGCCCTCCGCCATCGTGCAGCTGTTTTCCCCCCGCCAAATTATGATGGCAGGGGGAATCGTTGGTTGAGCGCAACAGTCGTAAAGACCGCCCGCCACGGTTCCGACAGGCGGTCCTTTTCCGACCGCCTGTCGGAACCAAAACATTGCCCAAAATTGCAGCGGTGCCTTGCAGGCACCGCCGTAGGGATTATGATATCCCTTTCCTCCGTTCGTTTTGCGGCGGACAATCCGTAGCAAAACGAATGGCGGAAACGGATTTGGGGGCCCATAGCGGGCCCCCCTTAATCCCTGGGCCTGGGGCAAGGGCACTGGGGGGCACCTATGGTGCCCCCCTACATATCCCTGCACCATGTGGCAGGCACGGCATGGTGCCTGCCACGTAGTGCATGGATATGCAAGTGCCTTTTTCTGGGCATTGCGGCGGGGGCTGCTGACTGCATCCCCGCCGCAATGTTAGGGATAGGGTCTGCGACCGCCGCGGTGGCGGTCGCATCGTAATGCAGTAGGTGGGTAGGCCGGCTCGTAGGCGGCCGGTCCCACTGCCGCAATGATGGTGGTCGGACGAAAGTCCGACCGCCATCGTAATGACCCCCCATGTTTTTCCTTTTCTTTTAGCACTCTATGAGATTGCCTCTGTTTTCTGGCTCTCATCCTCTGTGCTGTTTCCTCCCAAACCCTGTTCACTCCGTGTTGCTCCATCTGTGCTCCACTCCCAGGTTGTCCATTACAATCCCTCCCTCCGTTTGTTTGATTTTTAAATCCCACTCCTCACCTCAAGCACCTCCATTCTCTTTCGACCCCCGCATTCACTTAACCCCCATGCACACCTCTGTTGTTGCTTTTCCATAAAAGCTTTGTTTTACATGTTCAATAGGGCCCAGCAGCTGCCATTTGCTGCCAGACTATACCTTTTTTGAAATGCGCTTTTGAGCATGTTTACATTTTTAATTTACCTCTTCAAGTTAGGGGGCAGATGCTTCAATTCCTACCCTCTTCCCTCCCTCCCCACTACCGACTACTGGGTACCAGCCTTGAATCCCACCCACTAACTTGTTTTGCCAGTGAGGATTGATTTTAGTGTGGTCGGTGCTGTGACTCGCCCTCCTCATTGTTTGACCTACCCTCTTCTGTTGCTTCTAGGTGCGTGCCATACAGGCTGTTCACCGGTTGCTGAACAGGATTTGCAGAGGATGGGCCTCTGTTGCTTCTGAGCACATGCCACACAGTCTGTTCATTGGTTGCTGAACAGGATTTCCAGAGGATGGGCCTCTGAACGGACTCTATGGCACGCTCCCAGAAGCAACACTGGTTGCTGAACAGGATTTCCGGAGGATGGGCCTCTGTGCTTCTGGGAGCATGCCACACAGCCTGTTCAGTGGTTTCTAAACAGCGCTTCCAGAGGATGTGCATCTGTTGCTTCTGGGTCCGTGTCATACAGTCTGTTCACTAGTTGCTGAACAGGATTTCAGGAAGATGGGCCTCTGTTGCTTCTGAGTACATCCCATACAGTCTGTTCACTGGTTGCTGAACTGCGCTTCCAGAGGATGGGCCTGTGTTACTTCTGAGTACATCCTATAAAGTTTGTTCACTTTTTGCTGAACAGGATTTCCAGAGGATGGGCCTCTGTTGCTTCTGGGCATTTGCCACACAGTCTGTTCACTGGATGCTGAACAGGATTCCGGAAGATGGACTTCTGTTGGATCTGGGCATGTGCCACACAGCCTGTTCACTGGTTGCTGAACAGCGCTTCCAGATGATTGGCCATTGTTGCTTCTGGGCTCGTGCCATACAGTCTGTTCACTGGTTGCTGAACTGGATATCCAGAGGATGGGCCTCCGAGGTCTCTGAGCACATGCCACACAGTCTGTTCACTGGTTGCTGAACAGGATTTCTGGAGGATGGGTCTCCGTTGCTTCTGGGTTCGTGCCATACAGTCTGTTCACTGGTTACTGAACAGGACTTCCGGAGAATGGGCCTGCGTTGCTTCTGAGCACATGCCACACAGGGGCATATTTACAAGCCCCTATCGCTACCCCTACATCACTTTAGTGACGTTGTGATGGCAATAGGGGTCTTGCCTTATTTACAAATCAGAGTTAAGCCACTTAACGTGGCTTAACGCTGCCTTGTAAATAAGGCACCCTTTCACACTGTGCTTAGCGTGAATGGGGAGGGCAGTGGGTGTTACGGTGGACGTTCCACCGCAACACCTTTTGATTTTGTCGCTACCCCCTATTTACAAGTGCAGCGTAAATAGGAGGCAGCGCTAAAATTGAGACCAGGGAAAACCTGGTCTTAAACAGGCAAAACGAGGAGAACTGCTTTATTTCTCCTCGTTTTTGCTGTTTCCATGTGTGCTGCCTTGTGCTGCACAAATAGAAACAGCAAATTGCCTATGATTGTTTGCGTGCAGGAAGGTCCCCCTTCCTGCACATAAACAATCGTTTAAAATAAATGCAGTTTTGCAACTTCTATGTGTGCTGCATTAATCTTCCCCTCAACACAGGCACCCTTGCACCATGGTGCAAGGGTGCCTGTGTTGGCGCTAGGCAGTTTAATTTAGCGCCAGCGCAGGGGGAAACGAAGGGCTGCACCATATTCTAGTAAATATGGTACAGCCCTGCGTTTCTAAAGTGACGAAGCGTGTCGTTCGCCTTTTTGGTTTAAACACACGCTTCGCCACTTTAATGTAAATATACCCCACAGTATGTTCACTGGTTGCTGAACAGCGCTTCCAGAGGATAGGTCTCTGTTGCTTCTGGGTGCGTGCCATACAGTTTGTTCACTTGTTGCATTACAGGATTTTCAGAGGATGGGCCTCTGTTGCTTCTGAGCACATGCCACACAGCCTGTTCACTGGTTGCTGAACAGGGCTGACGGAGGATGGGTCTCTATTGCTTCTGGGTGCATGACATACAGCCTGTTCACTGGTTGCTGATCAGGATTTCCAGAAGATGGGCCTGTGTTACTTCTGAGTACATCCCTTAAAGTCTGTTTACTGGTTGGTGTACAGCACTTCCGGAGGATGGGCCTCTGTTGCTTTTGGGTGCGTGCCATACCGTCTGCTCACTGGTTGCTGAACAGGATTTCCGGAGGATCGGCCTCTGTTACTTCCGGGTTCGTGCTGTACAGTCTGTTCACTGGTTGCTGAACAGGATTTCCAGAGGATGGGCCTCTGTTGATTCTGGGCGCGTGCCACACAGTCTTTTCACCGGTTGGTGAACATCATTTCCAGAGGATGGGTGTCTATTGCTTCTGGGCACGTGCCACACAGTCTGTTCACTCGTTGCTTAAGAGGATTTCCAGAGGATGGGCCTCTGTTGCTTCTGAGTAGATCCCATACAGTCTGTTCACTGGTTGCTGAACAGGATTTCCAGAGGATGGACCTCTGTTGCTTCTGAGTACATCCCATACAGTCTGTTCACTGGTTGCTGAACAGGATTTCCAGAAGATGGGTCTCTATTGCTTCTGGGCGCATGCCATACAGTCTGTTCACTCGTTGCTTAAGAGGATTTCCAGAGGATGGGCCTCTGTTGCTTCTGAGTAGATCCCATACAGTCTGTTCACTGGTTGCTGAACAGTATTTCCAGAGGATGGACCTCTGTTGCTTCGGAGTACATCCCATACAGTCTGTTCACTGGTTGCTGAACAGGATATCCAGAAGATGGGTCTCTATTGCTTCTGGGCGCATGCCATACAGTCTGTTCACTCGTTGCTGAACAGGATTTCCGGAGGATGGGCCTCTGTTGCATACAGCCTGTTCACTGGTTGTTTCCATGAGGTGGATCTTCAATCACTCCTGGGTGTACCCATAGAGTATATGCACTACTGGACCACTGTACCACAAAAAATGGCAGTTATACTCGTCGATACAGACTGCTCTTACACATGGTACCTACACACGTGCATGTCTGTGCAGCACTTCATGCTTACGGAAGGCGTCACCGCTGCACCATGTTTATCGCATGCCTTCAAACCCAACGCTCCAGCACAGTTCATTGTCTAAACCACAGTGATGAATATATAGCCAGCAGAGTTGAATGGTCATACCATCAGTCCAGTTATACCCTACAGAGAGAGGGAAACTGTGCTTTTATAATTGCCATTTTGCTCATTTCAAAACAAAACTCTTGGGTTGTGCTGTCATAGTTAGACTAGTAAAGAAAGCAAAATGTGTATTTAATATACACTATTCAGCTCTAGTTTTATAAACAGAACTAGGAAAATCCCACAGCTCCCATGAAAATCTGCCACTGATCCTTACGTGCTTGTGACCAATGAATTAGGTAAATTGTTTTTCAAAGTAAACTAGTCAATGTATTTTTGGGGTAAATCGCAGGGCAGAAGGCTCCTCCCTGTTGCATACCACAGTGCTATTAGAGGTAAAATGGTCTATTTGTTCTGCCTATTCCCCCTACATAGTTACAGAATCCCTGCGGGCCAGTTTAAAACTGGTCACACAATTAATAAACTTTCGGACTCACATCAAGAAATTTGCTATTTGTGAAACGTTTCTGACATGCCTCATTTCTTTTTCTCTATAGGGCCTATTCACAAACTGCATTTTGTAGTATGTTAATAGTCAAACAGTAGTATCATATGTACTACAAAATACTGTTTACTAACCTGTGGGCAAAGATCTCCACTTCTCCTTCTGTGTGGACATATCTGCCAAAGTTGCAGAGTTCTCAGCACACGTAAGTATATTTTCTTGTAGTAAATGAGAGAGGGATCGGGGGAGTGGTTGGAAAACTAGGAATATTTACTACAAAAAAAGGAGGAGTTTATGTTGAAGTAAGGAGGGGATTAGGGAGGGACATGTTAATACAAACACACCCAAAAGAGTAAGTCCATTGCTATTCACAAACTGCATTTCAAAAGCTACTAAAGCACAAAAGGCCACAAAACAGTTGTAAATGTACAACAGCACAGCCTTGGTATAAGTCTAGCACCACACATGGCCACTCAGAGGTACTAAACATAATGTCAAATTAAATTATTTTGACTTTAATGTTTTATATACAAATATATATATATATATATATAATCCCAAACTTCACAGTTATTCCAAAGAAACACACACGCTCTCCAGACGTAGCGGTCTTCATCAATTTTTAATGTGCAGGCAGTGAAACACCCAACACGTTTCGAGAACACATGCACGTGTGTTTCTTTGAAATAGCTGTAAAGTTCGGGATTTATTCCCGATGTTCAGTCACCAATAGGTAGTTATAGTTAGGACCATGTTTCTATACAAAAAGTGTTTTTTTTTACTTTTTGCTTATATCTTTGGTGTCATCTGATTAATCTTCACTAAATTTTCCAAAAAGTGTCATAGTGAGTCTTACTGTGCATGGAAAGTTTCAGGGTGATCTGCCAAGTGGGGACTGAGTAAAAGGGGGGTCCGGGTCAAAAGGTGTGTTTCCTATGCTAATTTGCAATGAGTCTTTAGACCCAGCTGCAGCACGAAGCGCTGGACAGAATTACACCAAATTTGGCAGAAAGCTAGCTTTTGGTCTGCAGATTGTGCTTTTTGTTATTTGGTGTAAATCCTTTCAGTAATTGTTGAGACATTTAAGGAAATACAAATTTGTATAACTGCGATCACGGCTAATTGGCGAATAATAACGAGCTTGTGCAGGGAAATGCAGAGCTCTGATTGGCTACCAATACTTCAACCAGGAAGTGTTGACAGCCATTTTGAGACTCCCTTCAGCCGAGTTCGACAAAAAAAGGGGGAAAAAAAGAAAAGGGGGCAGGGTAGGAATACCCTGACCCCCCAAGCCTTGGTCTTGGGATCCCTTGCAGCATTCCGTCCATCATCTTGTGTGTTTTGCATTTCGCCCTAAGTGGGAAGGGTATGCCCAGACGTGGGTCCGGTGCTCACTACGCCACTGGAGTCAAGCTATCCTGGCTGATGAAGGCTGATAGCCTGAAACTGGTCCTAGGATGCTTGATTCCGGTCCAGGGAAGACATGGCTTGGCAGTTCGGTCTGGACTGTTCCCATGAGGCACAGGGTCAAGACTGATTTGCATATGGCTATGTCTGAACTGGGGTGGCGTGGTGAAGCAAAATAACGATGGATTAAACCCAGATCTGTGACTGGGGGTGAATGTTTGCCAATGTGCAGCATTCCGTCCATCATCTTGTGTGTTTTGCATTTCGCCCTAAGTGGGAAGGGTATGCCCAGACGTGGGTCCCGTGCTCACTACGCCACTGGAGTCAAGCTATCCTGGCTGATGAAGGCTGATAGCCTGAAACCGGTCCTAGGATGCTTGATTCCGGTCCAGGGAAGACATGGCTTGGCAGTTCGGTCTGGACTGTTCCCATGAGGCACAGGGTCAAGACTGATTTGCATATGGCTATGTCTGAACTGGGGTGGCGTGGTGAAGCAAAATAACGATGGATTAAACCCAGATCTGTGACTGGGGGTGAATGTTTGCCAATGTGCAGCATTCCGTCCATCATCTTGTGTGTTTTGCATCCCCTGGGCTCCCACCATGGCATAAAACCATTTTTTTTTTAATTCATGGCGATTTTCTCAAAATATTCATGAATATTGCTGTGAATGTAAAAGGTCCCGGGGGTACGCGGAGTTTAATAAAAATAAAATTAAGAATGGTACACGGGGCTCCCCTCCAGGGGCTTAAAAATGCCCCGGGGCCCACCACCTCCCTAGGACTATTGCAAACAGATTATAAATGCTTAGAGGGGACCGTACGGACCCCCCAGAGCCCACGGGACCACTACCTCCTGGGGTGTAAAAAGAATTGAATGGGGGGTTGCGTGGACCCCTCAAGGCCCGGGAACCACCAGCTCCTAGGGGCTAACTTAAATATGGAGCGGGGGCTGTGCAGACCCCGCGCTTTGGGGACCACCACTTCCCAGGGGCTTTCCTTTTTTTTGAGGCCCTGCTCCCGGGCCATTTGCGGCCCCAGAGACCACCATCTCTCCGGACGGCCCGTGCAAACAGAAGGAGGGGGGCCGCGCTGCCCCCCTCCTGCAGCCATACATGCCCCTAGGGACCACCACCCCCCAGAGCCTGCTCCTGCTATGTCCCGGGCTTGCCTACCCCCCAGGATATAGCTGTTTGTGTTTGTTTGGCGGGAGCTTTGACACCTTCCGCCAAGCAAAAGCAAACACTCAGGTTCCAGCGGGTGGGAGCTGTGAAAGTGCTCCAGCCCGCTGGAAGCATAGGTTTCATCTCTTTCCCTGCCCGCAGACATGCGGACAGGGAAAGACATGAAATGATTGCTCCTGCATGGAGGGAGCTGCCTTTCCAGCAGCTTCCTCCGTGCAGCAGCAATGCCGGCTCCCGCAGGAGGCAGGGACCGCGGGGCATTCAGCCTCCCCCCACGGTCCCCAATGCTGGTGACTGGGTGCCCTGGTTGGGCTCCAGGGCACCCAGCATTACAAGGCTGGGCCCCGGGGGATGGGGTCCCCGGGGCCAAAACCAGTCTGGGGAGAGGGGCTGCGCATCCCCCCCATTGTATTGTAGCTGGACCCCGGGGTCTGTGAATGGGTGAGTGGGTGTGTGCGTGTTTGAGTCGGTGTATGAGAAGTTGTATAGGGTTGTGAGTGGTTCTGTGGATGATATCATCAGTGATGTCACTGACCATGTCATGAGTGATGTAATATGTGAGGCCATAAGCAGTGCATTGCAGGGGGCATAAGTTATAGTTAGGCCAGGCAACTATAACTGCTGAATTTCACCACTGGTTTTGTATGAGTGAAATGTGAGCCTATCTATAACGTCCCTGTAACCTTTGTTTTTTTCAGTAAAATATATATGTATACACATATTATCTACTGGCGGTCGCCAGTAGATAGTTATAGTTAGGACCTATTTTCCATAGGAAATCCGCAACATTCTATTTGAAATAATTTTGGCGCCGGTTGACGAATCTTCGCGAAATTTTCAAACTTGTTGGGGCGCTCCGGTCCGCTCCTATCCTGAAAGTCTCGGGGTGATTCGTCAAGCGGGGGCCGAGAAAAAGGGGGTCCCAAAACGCGTTTTCCCCATGCAATTTTCCATAGGAACCTTTAGTCGCAGCTACAGCCCGAACTGCTGAACGGAATTACACCAAATTTGGCAAATAGGTAGCCCTTGGTTCAGTGTCGTGCCTTTTGCTTAAATGGTGTAAATCCGTTCAGTAGTTCCTGAGAAAATCAAAAGTAAATTCACATATATATCTATGGCCGAGTAGGGTCCGCGTACCCTCCCGATCACGAGCTGCATGCTAATTGGCTGTCAAGTGGCTGTCAACACTCCAAATCAGGAAGTGTTGGCAGCCCTTTTGTCCCTCGGTAGAACCGAGGGACAGAAACAAGTGCGCAAAGCGCAAAAGGGGGCAGGGTAGAAACACCCTGACCCCTAGGTCTGCTCAGGGGTCCCACAAGGACCCCTGGGCAGAAAAAGCATTTAAAAAAAAAAAAAAAAAAATAGGCGGGATGCGCTTAGGGTGCGCGGATCCCGCCGATAAAAAAAAAAAATCGAAGCACGGTCTCCCGCGCTTCGATGCTATTTTGCCCCCGGGTGGCCCAAGTCCCGGGGGCATGCGGGGGGTGGGTTTATATTTTATGTGAGGCCCCCCAAGCCCCGGGGACCGCCACCCCCCGGGGCTTTAAATAAAAAATGGTGTGGGAGGGCTCTCCGCCCTCCCGCAGCCCAGGGGACCGCCACCTCCCCGGGGCTTCTTTTTTTTTTTCGTAATCACCTGTGTGGGGCCCCCCCACATGCCCCGGGGACCGCCACCTCCACGGGGCACCTAGAAAACAAATGTGGGGGTCCGTTTCGGACCCCCGAAGCCCCGGGGACCACCACCTCCCCGGGGCTGTGCAATTGAAGGGAGGGGGGCCGCGCGGCCCCCCTCCTGAAGCCTGTGGTGGCCCTGGGGACCACCACCCCCCAGGGCCGGCTCCTGCAGTGTCCCGGGGTGCCTACCCCCGGGACACTGCTGTTTGCAATGGCAGGACGAAGCCTCGCGGCTCCCGTCCTGTCATTGCAAACTTGCTTTGCTTCATTGAAGCGAGAGCAGGGAAACCTGCTCTCGCTTCAATGAAGCAAAGCAGATTGCTTTTCCATAAGGGGAGCTGCATGTCAGCAGCTCCCCTTATGGAAAGCAATGCCGGCTCCCGCATGACGCGGGGAGCCGGCGGGACCGGGCAGGGATTGGGGACCCCCCCACGGTCCCCAACGAGTGGCCAGGCCCCGGGGGATGGGGTCCCCGGGGCTATTAGTGGCTTGGGAGGGGGGCCACGCAGCCCCCCTCCCCCAAATTTTTTTTTTTTTAAAAACGTAAAGGCCGGCCCCGGGGGGATGGGGTCCCCGGGGCCTTAAATGGCCTGAGGAGGGGGGCCACGCAGCCCCCCTCCAAATATTTAAAATTTAAAAAAAAGAGGGCATGCCCCGGGTGATGGGGTCCCCGGGGCCAATATAGGCCCAAGGAAGGGGGGACACGCGGCCCCCTTCCCGTTTTATTTTAATAAAAAAAAAAAAAATCCTCAGGCCCCGGGGGATGGGGTCCCCGGGGCCAAAAGTGGCCGAGGGAAGGGGGGCCACGCAGCCCCCCTCCCATACAAAAAAAAAAAAAGACCGGCATCGTGCCGGAGGCCCCGCCCCCTCCCTGCAGCAGTCTGCAAACGCGCCCCCTGGCGCGTTTTAAGAAGGGGAAGTAATTCCCCTTGAATACTGGGGGTCCCTGGGGGCCAACTAGCCCACCAGGAACCTCCAGTATGCGCCAGGGAGCTGCGTTGCAGAGAGGTGTACAGAGGCCATGCCCCTTTTTACACCTCTCTGCAACGCAGCTCTGTGGCGCTTTTTGGAGGTACATGGTGGGCTAGTTGGACTCCAGAGACCCTCAGTATTCAAGGGGACTTAATCCCCCAACTTAAAACGCGCCACGGGGCGCGTTTGCACAGTGGTGAAGGGAGGGGGCGGGGCTTCAGGTGACATGTGTGCAAACAGGCCCCGTGGCGCGTTTTAAGATGGGGAATTAAATCCTCTTCAATCCTGAGGGTCCCTGGGGGCCAACTAGCCCACCAGGTACGTCCAGAAAGCGCCACAGAGCTGCGTTGCAGAGAGGTGTAAAAAGGGGCGTGGCCTCTGAACACCTCTCTGCAACGCAGCTCCCTGGCGCATACTGGAGGTACAGGGTGGGCTAGTTGGACCCCAGGGACCCTCATGATTCAAGGGAACTTAATCCCCCAACTTAAAATGCGCCACGGGGCGCGTTTGCACAGTGGTGAAGGGAGGGGGCGGGGCATGTTATTGTTAGAAATTAGCATTTAAAAAACCTTTGAAATTCACTTAAAAAACCATAGGTTTCAGGCACGTTATAGTTAGAAATTAGCATTTAAAAAACCTTTGAAATTCACTGAAAAAACCATAGGTTTCAGACACGTTATAGTTAGAAATTAGCATTTAAAAACCTTTGAAATTCACTGAAAAAACCATAGGTTTTAGGGACAGTTATAGTTAGTTGGACATTGCACTCGTACAAAACCCGTGAAATTCCCCGTTATAGTTAGTTCAGGTAACTATAACTCGCGCCCCGCAATGCACTGCTGATGACGTCACATATTACATCACTCATGACATGGTCAGTGACATCACTGATGACATCTCAAATGACATCACTGATGACATCACTGATGACATCATCCATGTGATAATTTGATGCATCTTCTCACACCCTAATATAACTTTTGATACACCCAATGCTAGTTTCTAACTATGCCTACAGAGGTAGGACATGTGAAGAAAGAAGAAAAAACGCACAGAAAGAAGCAAAAGAAATGCAGAAAGAAGCAACAGAAGTCCACAAAGACGAAGAAAAGAGCAGGAAGAAGCAAGACATGTGCAGAAAGAACCAACAGAGGAGCAGAAAGAGGCCTTGTTGCAAAATCATCCTGTGCCCACAACTTTTTCAGAAGGGTACTGATGGTAACTGACTCTGACTAACCAGGCCTAGAGCCAGTGCTATGCTAAAAGACACTTAGAATACAGTGAAAACACCTACATACACTAGGGAACACTATGCGTTGGGGTACCCCTGTGATTAGCATGACCTCCTCTGTAAGGCCCTAGTACATAATAGGGCAGGGGGATTAAAACTACCTCTAAGTCAGAGGTGCAGAAATATGCTACTTTAACTAGTAGTCGTGTTTGCAGAGTGGTGGAGAAAGGGTGCTGGGCGTCCAACCAACGCTCAGGAATTCCGCTGCGTAGGACTTACAGGAGGTACCAGGAGGGATTCTTGGCCCCCAAACTCCCTCAGGACTAAACTGGACTTCATCCCCCATCCCGTAGTCTGCCACGAGGTACGTTTGCAGAGGGTAGAGAAAGGGGGCCATGGCCTCCGAAGACGTCTTAGCAATCCCACTGTGTGGGACTTACTGGAGGAAACAAGAGGGGTGCTTGCCCCCCAAGGACATCCTTGGGGGCCAACTTCCCAAACTATTACCTCCAGTCAGTCCCACACAGCAGCACTGGTAAGTACTCGTACCAGGCCACGCCCACTTTGCCCACCACTCTACAAACGCGCTCCCTGTCACGCTCTTTGATGGGGATTGAAGTCCCCTTCACTGCTGGGGGTCCTTTAAGGGCCAACTAGCCTACCTTTTACCTCCAGTAAGCCCCACGCAGTGGGATTCGTGAGAGGTAGACAAAGGCCATGCCCCCTTTCTCCACCACTCTGCAAACGCGCCCCCTGGCGCGTTGTAAGTTGGGGGATTAAGTCCCCTTGAATCCTGAGGGTCCCTAGGGTCCAACTAGCCCACCAGGTACCTCCAGTAAGCTCCACAGAGCTGAGTTGCAGAGAGGTGTAAAAAGGGGCGTGGCCTGGCCCACCTCTCTGCAACGCAGCGCAATGGCGCTTACTGGAGGTACCTGGTGGGCTAGTTGGCCCCCAGGGACCCTCAGGATTGAAGAGGAATTAATTCCCCAACTTAAAACGCGCCACAGGACGTGTTTGCACACATGTCACCTCAGGCCCCGCCCCCTCCCTTCACCACTGTGAAAACGCGCCCCATGGCGCGTTTTAAGTTGGGGGATTAATAAATAAAAAGACGCGATCGTGCCGGAGGCCTCGCCCCCTCCCAGCAACACTCTGCAAACGCGCCCTGTGGCGCGTTTAAAGTTGGGGGATTAAGTCCCCTTGAATCCTGAGGGTCCCTGGGGTCCAACTAGCCCACCAAGTACCTCCAGTAAGCGCCACAGAGCTGCATTGCAGAGAGGTGTAAAAAGGGGTGTGGCCTGGACCACCTCTCTGCAACGCAGCGCAGTGGCGCTTACTGGAAGCACCTGGTGGGCTAGTTGGCCCCCAGGGGCCCTCAGGATTGAAAGGGAATTAATTCCCCAACTTTAAACGCGCCACAGGGCGCGTTTGCAGAGTGTTGCTGGGAGGAGGCGGGCCTCCGGCACGATCGCGTCTTTTTATTTATTTTTATTTTTTTCCTTACCTATTTTATGGGCCCTGGGGACCCCATCCCCCAGGGCCTGACCCCTATTTTTTTTTTTTTAAATGGAAGGGGGCCGCTTGGCCCCCCTTCCGAGGCCATATTCGGCCCGGGGACCCCAGCCCCCGGGGCATGGCCAGTGTTTTTAAAAAAAAATATTTATTTGGAGGGGGGCTGCGTGGCCCCACTCCTCAGGCCATTTATGGCCCCGGGGACCCCATCCCCCATCCCCCGGGGCCGGCCTTTGCCTTTTTAAAAAAAAAAAATATATTATGGGGGAGGGGGGCCACGTGGCCCCCCTCCCGGGCCACTTCTGGCCCCAGGGACCCCATCCCCCGGGGCCTGGCCACTTCGTTGGGGACCGTGGGGGGAGCCCCAATGCCCCCACGGTCCCTGCCGGCTCCCCGCCTCCTGCGGGAGCCGGCTTTGCTTTTCCACATGGGGAGCTGCTAACATGCAGCTCCCCGTGTGGAAAAGCAATCTGGTTTGGATTTTGGAAGAGAGAGCAGGTTGCCTGCTCTCTCTTCCAAAATCCAAACCACAGTTTGCTATGGCAGGGCGGGAGCCGCGAGGCTCCCGCCCTGCCATAGCAAACTGCAGTGTCCCGGGGGTGGGCACCCCGGGACACTGCAAGAGCCGGCCCTGGGGGGTGGCGGTCCCCAGGGCCATGAAGGGCTCCAGGAGGGGGCCGCGCGGCCCCCCTCCCAACCAATGCACAGTGGTCCCCGGGGCTCGGGGGTCCGTAACAGACCCCCATATTTGCATTATAGTGCCCCGGGGAGGTGGCGGTCCCCGGGGCGTGTGGGGGGGCTCTAGCCCCCCCACGCAGGTATATTTGTTTAAAAAAAAAAAAGCCCCGGGGGGTGGCGGTCCCCGGGGCTGCGGTGGGGCATTGTGACCCCCGCAAATAATTAATGAAAGCCCCAGGGGGTGGCGGTCCCCGGGGCCTTGGAGGCCCCCCAAACCTTTAAAAAACAAGCCCCGGGGGGATGGCGGTCCCCGGGGCTGTGGGGGGGGCCGTGTGCCCCCTGCAAATATTTTATCAAAGCCCCGGGGGGTGGCGGTCCCTGGGGCTGCGGGGTTCCCCCTGGGCCCCCGCAATTTTATTTCTGCATGCCCCCGGGACCTGGCCCACCCGGGGGCTTAATTAAACGAAGCGCGGGAGCCCGTGCTTCGTTTTTTTAAATTTTCGGCCGGATTCGCGCACCCAGCGCGAATTCGGCTGATTTTCTTTTTAAAAAAATGCTTTTTTGGGCCCTGGGGGTCCTTGTGGGACCCCTGAGCAGGCCTAGGGGGTCAGGGTGTTTCTACCCTGCCCCCTTTTCTTGTTTTTTGCGTTTGTTTCCCTGTTTTCTTGTGCCTCGGTTACCGAGGCACAAGATGGCTGCCAACACTTCCTGGTTTGGAGTGTTGACAGCCAATTAGAATAAAGCTCGTGATCGGGAGGGTGCGCGGATCCTCCGTGCCTCTAAATATCGAAACTTTTATTTTTTAAATTTCTCAGGAACTACTGAGCGGATTTACACCATTTAACAAAAAGAGTTCTTTCTGAAACAAGGGCTACCTTTTTGCCAAATTTGGTGCAATTCCGTTCAGCAGTTCGGGCTGTAGCCGTGTCTAAAGTTTCCTAAGGGAATTAACATGGAGAAAACACGTTTTGGGACCCCCCTTTTTTCTCGGCCCCCGCTTACCGAATCACCCTGAAACTTTCAAAACAGGAAGTGACCGGAGCGCCCCACTAGTTTTGAAAATTTCGCAATGATTCGTCAACCGGCGCCAAAGTTATTGGGAAAAGAAAAACGCTTTTTGAATAGAAACAAGGTCCTAACTATAACTACCTACTGGCGACCGCCAGTAGGTAATATATAGATATATATATATTGATATATATATATACATATATATATATATATATTGAGATATATATATAATATATATACACACAAACACATGCTTATGCATTTATAATTTTTATCTGTTTTAAAAGTTATATTAAAAATTAAATAATGTACAAATTAAAAAAATAACAAACTTCTTTTAAATAATGAAATACAACTTTTAATAAAATGTTATTTCAATTAATTAAACAAATAACTTTATATTTAGTAAATATTAATATGCTGGTATGGATGAGATTTGTTTATATTCCGCGTACATTTTTTTATCAAATAAATTAAAATATTTACATTATTTCAATATTTAGGATTCAATTTGATGAGTTAAGGTGCAATACATTTTAATTATTCTTGGTTATTAATAATTATTTTAAATTAATTTACAATGTTTTTTTACATTAACATATACTTTTATATTTTAAAAATATAATATTGAACTTGATTATACTTTGACATAGGAATATCTCTGCTCTGGTGCCAGAAGTAAACTTTACGGTCGTAATTGTACTCGTAGATATCTTCACCTCCCTAGATTCAGTTAGCAGTAAAACTACACTTGGAAATGGTGATTAACACATAAAGGTAAATGTACACCTAATCGCAAGAGTACTTCAACACATGAGTAAATCTACATTTGTAAATTTACCTTTGTGAATAGAGCTCTGCGTGTGCTGAGCCCATTTATTGCACAGAATCTGCATACAATTGTTTAGACAACTTGTCCAATGTCCAAAATTGTCAAAGTATGTTTTTTTTATCCATTTGAAAAATGTTTTGATTGTAAACCCTTCACACACCCTAGAAAAATCAGTTCGATCATTCCAGTTTCCAACCTTTCAGCACCACTTACGACTATTTCAAATAAGTGTAAGTCTAGAAACCCAGATAAGCATGAGAAAGACTTTGAAAATGTTTGTGACACCCCCCAAATGTATGACTCTGTCAATATTGGCCACATTTTCATTGTCCCCTATTCTCATACTCCCCAAAAGGCACTCACTTAACTTTGCTCACTTAAGCATCGCTTCTGAATATGTACAGATCTGCATTCTTTGTGAGATTTTCTAGTTTGTAAATGAAACCTCCCCATGCAAAACTGGCTTTGTAAATCAGCTGTCAATTTCCCTGCAAAGATTTCCACTTTTCCATTCTAAATTTTAATTACACTCAGGAAAACTTTATCCATCTACCCGCTTGTGTCTGTAAGTGATGAAGTATTCCATTTGCCATAGACAGCAGGGCACATGAGAAGACGCAGCTAAGTGTTGAGGAAACCAGTTGCCATTGCTAATACAGGTTAATGTACCATGGGAAAATGTTTTTTGTTAACCCACTCAATGCACCTTCACCAAATGTTGCCCATATATAAAGATGACAACAGGAAGCTTAACTTCTTCCCGACATAGAGCTCGATAACCTATAATCAGGACCATTGGAATTTTGCTGCAGGAGAGAAGAAAATGTTGTGGCTCAATGCAGCTCATTTTGTGATAGTATTACCTCATTATTTTGTACTTTTTTTCACGTTAACACTATCTGGGCAAAGGTTTCGCCTCATTAGAACCAGTCTGACACCCAAATACAAAAATAAGCAACAGAAAGATGACCAGTCAACCTTTATGAAGGGCCTTCTCCTGCGCAGCAACACATGTTGCCCCGTTTTTAGTAACTTTTGATCCATTTGAGCTATATACAAAATAAATCTGCAGATTCTGCAGCAGGTGATGGATTCTGTGGTAAATGCAGCAAATCCATAATTAGCTGAAAAACGCCACGGCCGCAAAATTCCAGAATTCCATAGACCCTGACTACAACTCGGCTATGAGGCATTGAGAGGTACGGAGATTTAGGCCAGAAATAGAACTTAATCATCTTGCGCTGGCGCAAAGCAAGTTATCTCAGTTAATCAGGCTGTGGTGCCGCAAAGTGTACCCTGGTGGTTGAACTTCCTGCTTTTCACCTGGCGTCCCTCTACGGGTGCTACCACCCAGCGTTGTCTGACGAGAAATAAAACCAGAGACGTTTTAAGGCATGGGCAAAGTGGGCTCTGGCCCAGGGCCCCGGCCTTTCAGGGTCCCCTGATAGAGCCAGCTCTGTTCTGCAGAGTCTTGCCCTGATGACCTTGAATAATTTTTAAGCACATTGTTTTAAATACCATTTTCCTTTCATTTATTTGTGGGTGATGTGTGAGAGTCTGTTACAGACATTTTGCAGAGAAATGTTGTGTTTGTTTTTCATGCGCCATCCATTAAAAAGGTACTTTTAGATCAAAACAGGACCTCACATATGCGAAATGGGGAGGTGAAACAGCGATTATTTTCAGTAATATTAGTGAGCTGCTGCTGTGTTACAATATTGAAAACATCACTATCCCTGAATATTAGAAGTAAACACATTTAGAATTTGTACGAGTGTACCTGTGCACTGCCAGTGACCTGGCCAAAGAGAATATGAAAGAGCTGAAACTGTATTATAAATAAAAAGCTGTTCCAAACTAGGGCTCCCAAAATACGTTTGGCTCAGGGCCCCCAAAACCCTTAAGATGGCCCTGAGTAAAACGACACTTCACCTTCAAAGGTAAGTCAAAGAACGGTCTGCTGTTACTGCGTGCTGCGGCTGGGAGACCCGAACGACACTGCGCACTCTTGGAGTCAAATGCACACAGATTGCTACACACGGGTAATTTGAGTCCCAGTGGGAGCCGATAGAGGGCACGCTTGTCATTTAAATATCTTTGTACTGGAGAATATGGCCAAGTCATAGTCTGTGACAAATTGGGAAGTTGAACTAGCCTGAAGCAGCACTTACATTCCTCCCGAGGGTAGCAACAGGGCTCTTTTCAGGAAGGTACCCATCGGGCTAGTCGTGATAATAAATGCTTGCTAACACCTGAACACCATGCAAGGAAATGCATACGGTCCTCTCGTATGGAAATGTTATGATAATTGGAAAATGTTTCAAAATCGTAAAAATGTAATTATTAAAATTACATATAGGCAAGAAGCTTTGCTCCAAAACTCTAGTACACCCATAAATAATTAGTCTACTCAGTGAGAAAGCTAGGATTTCTTCCTTAGCAAATAAAACACAATCCTACGTGAAACAATCCCATATTGCACCTCATTTGTATCCATTAATATTTCTGGCACTCTCTTAAGCATTGATTAGTTATCACATCATAATTAGATCTATAAATCAAAATATGTTCGCCCTTTATTATGGGGCCTTTGCAAACTTAATCTCCCTAACAACACTTGCCACCCTTCCTTTACTACATCCTCTGCCCCTCTATTGACATTCTCTGAGCGCCTTTCTCTGCATAAACTGTAATCCACCTATATCCAACCTCTAACCATTTGATATCTCATTTTTTTCTACATTTCTCACCCCTTCAGTAAAACTCCCTGCCTTTTCTTTTACATGCTCAAACTCTCTTATGACATGGATGTCCCGTGCTTCATCCTCCAACCCTATGTAGTATTCTCTGTCCTCTCTTTAGCATGGCCAACCCCACTAATAACACACTGTTTTTCCTTCTCTATCTCCCCTAACTGTACTATGTTCATTCACAGGGAAAAAAAGTAATAGGACCTATTTCGGAGAACCAAAATAATTGAAAACCACTTGGTGAAAAAACGAATTATATAGAAATACAGTGGGGTCGAATATAATATAATAAACCCAGAAGAACAGGTAAAAAAAAAGAGTATGAATGTTTTTGTTTTTTAAAAACAGTTAATAAATTGTGGACCATAAAAGATTACTGGCTAGGGAAAATAGTTGTAATATTAAAGTAGAAAAAGAAGTAAGGAGGCAAAGGTAGAGAAATGTAGGGCAGGGTAAGATTTAAGAGGTGAAATGCGGATTTGGAACAGTCCACTCCAACTAAAAAAGTTGAAAAAAGAAGAAAAATTATGGATTTGGGCTAGAAAAAACTAATTGTAAAAACGGGTGAAAGGTAAGATTTGGGAGTCCCCCGTCCCTCCAAAAAGCAAGGGACGGGGGGTGAGGAAGGTGGAGGAGCGTAGAGGACCATGGACATAGGAGCGAAAAATGGAAAGCGTGAATGAGAGTTTTGGGGGATTTTGAGGATCGGCAATATTTATTAAAAAGTATAATGCATAACAGTGGGAAGGAGGAGTGGAGGGAAAGGGTATCCATAAGATCCTTATCAACAAAAACAACAGAGAGAATCTATTTCAAGAGAGATGACCTATTTCCAAGATTAACACCATTTCCACCTAAAAGCAGTTCTGAAAAAAAAAACAATATTCTATTAGTTCGTTTCTACCAAATGGATAATGCCATTCATCTTGTAAATCTCAAATAAATAGTTTACGTGACATGTTTCCTCAGAAATTGTACTCTATGAGCTCGCACATTATTATTATTATTATATGGGATTTATAGAGCGCATGACTACCCCAAGGCTTCCCAGCGCTAGGATACACGTGGCTGGTAGGAATTGGACAGACCGTAAAAGTATTGCTTGAACAGCCATGTTTTAATCGCTTTGCGGAACTGTAGTTCTTTGTTCATCATCTGGTGTTCCAGTGGTAAAGAATTCCAAAGTTTAGGAGCAAGGTGGGAGAAGGATCTTCCTCCCCATCTCTCCCTCCTGACCTTCGTTGATTGTAGAAGTTCCTCCGTGCTTGAGTGCAGATACCTGTTTGGAATGTATGGGGATACTAGACTCTTGATTTTCCTGGGACCTCTATTATGTCGAGCTCTGTGGGTGATAACCAGTATTTTGAATTTTATTCTGGCCTCTATAGGAAGCCAGTGAAGCCCCATTAGGTGCTTTTTCACCGACTCCCGCACCGGAACATTGCACAGCAGCCTTACTGCTGCGTTCTGGACCACCTGCAATCTGTGGGTCACATATTTAGGGGCCCCCAAGAATAGTGAGTTTCCATAATCTAACCGTGAGGTGACTAAAGAGTGGACCACTGTCTTCCTGAGCTGTATAGGAATCCTATCTAGAATTTTCCGGAGACTTCCAAGTAGTCCAAAACATGTAGCTGCAACTTTCTTAGCCTGTGTCACCATGGAAAGATCCATTTCTAGCCAGAAACCTAGATTTTTGATTATTTCTTTGGGTATAGGTGGGTTGCCTAGGCAAACCGGCCAGCCAATGGTGGGCCTGGGTATTGCCTTACTCCAGAGGACCAGTAACTCTGTTTTGTCCCCGTTTAGTTTTAGACAGCTTTTTGTCATCCACTCCTTAACTTTTTCCAGACAAGAAGATAATCTCTCAGCGTCCTTGCTGTTTTTTGGGTCCAAGGAAATCACCAACTGAGTGTCATCAGCATAGAACGTCATAGAGATATCAAACTCCATGACAATCTCAGCCAGTGGTTTCATGTACACATTAAACATCGTAGGGCTCAATGAGGAACCCTGAGGTACCCCACACCTTAGTGACCACATGACCCCGCCAATAAATAACACAGTTTGTCACTGTTTGTCCATCCAATACTAAATCAGTGAAAGTTTTGCTAACATTACCATTTCCTTTTTCTCTACCCAGAATTCCTTCAATAAAATTCTCTGTACTTTTTTGCACAGTCTCTTAATTTGCATTGGCAAAACCTTTAATTATATTTTACCAATGAGTCTTGCAGAGACATAGAGGCATATTTACTAATCTTTCTCGCAATGAAGCGCAGCAAGGAAAGCTGCTGAGGTGCATGAAAGGGGGAGAGCGGAAATGCTTCATATTTACAAAGATACAGAGCATTTCTGCCCTCTCCTCGCGATTGTGCACTGTGTACTGCCTAGTGACAATGCAGGAACCCTTGCACCATAATGCAAGGGTGTCTGCGTTACAGGCAGGATTGCTTTTGTGAAGGAAGGGACAGCGTCCTGCACAAAAACAATACATAGAGGCATATTTCTCTTTTTATGTGCTGCAGCGTGCGGCACACATGGAAAGAGGAAAAATAAAGGGATTTCTCCATGTTACGCCTCACTTGGGAAGGCGTAGCATTTTGATGCATTCCCAGGTTTGGTAGTTTTACTAAATCTGGGAATGCACCTAAATCCATGGGTGGATGCATGGGAACAGCCATGCTCCACCCATGAAACACCTCACAAGTCGTACAAGCTGCTGCGTTACATTTCTTTACAGAGCCACACAAGTCCACACAAATCAGGCCATGCGTGGTTTGTAAATTCCAAATAGGCCTTTGCGTTGCCCTGCGTTGCCTTCCGCGATGCAAGGGCGACATAGAAGGCTTAGTAAATCTAAGCCCCCAGTCTTGTTTTGCACTTCCTGTCTGGGACCCACAAAATGGGAACATGTTCAGACAGTATTTGCTTAGAAAAGCAGAAACATAAAACCAGTTGATTGCGTGCTTTTCTGATGCGCGGAGTGCTGACTCCACTTCTTGCTGCAATTCCTAGATATGGATGGAATTGTGGGGTTTTGCAAATTTGAAAGAAACCTGGACACTACCGTTGGACTGGGTTTAGGGAAGGATGGGGAGGGGTGACAAGGAATATACACTGCCTATAAGGAGAGGTAGCGCGGGCGATGACCTGTCTTTTGAGAGTGTAAGGAGAGTTGGTGTGGGGTGAACAGCAGTCTAAGGAGAGATGACATCGGGTGAAGAACAGTCTATTCAGAGATAAGGAGAGATGACGTGGTGAAGAGCAGTTTATTCAGATTATAAGGAGAGATGACATGGGGTGAAGAGCAGTCCATTTGGAGTGTTAGGAGAGATGTCATGTGGTTACAAGCAGTCTATTCAGAGTATAAGGGGAGATGTCATGGGGTGAAGAGAATTCTATTCAGAGTATAAGGAGAGACAACATGTGGTGAGGAGTAGTCTATGCAGAGTATAAGGAGAGACAACATGTGGTGAAAAGCAGTCTATTCAGAGTGTAAGGAGAGATGACATGGGGTGAACAGCAGTCTATTCAGAGTACAAGGAGAGATGACGGGGTGAAGAGCAGTCTATTCAGAGTACAAGGAGAGATGACAGGGGATGAAGAGCACTCTATTCGGAATATAAGGAGAGATGACGTGGTGAACAGCAGTCTAAGGAGAGATGACATGGGGTGAAGAACAGTCTTTTCAGAGTATAAGCAGAGATGACATGAGGTGAAGAACCGTCTATTCAGAGTGTAAAGAGAGATGACATGGGGTAAAGAGCAGTCTATTCAGACTATATGGAAAGAAGACATGCGGTAAGGAGAAGTCTATTGAGTGTGAAGAGAGATGACATAGGGTAAAGAGCAGTCTATTTAGACTATATGAAAGAAGACATGTGGTAAGGAGTAGTCTATTGAGTGTAAGGAGAGATGACATGGGGTATAGAGCAGTCTATTCAGAGTGAAAGAAGAGGTGACATGGGGTGACAGGCAATCTATTCAGAGTATAAGGAGAGATGACATGGAGTGAACAGCAGTCTAAGGAGAGATGACATGAGGCGAAGAACAGTCTATTCAGAGTATAAGGAGAGATGACATAGGGTTAAGAGCAGTCTATTCATAGTGCAAGGAGAGATGACATGGAGTGAACAGCAGTCTAAGGAGAGATGACATGAGGCGAAGAACAGTCTATTCAGACTATAGGGAGAGATGACATGGGGTGAACAGCAGTATAAGGAGCGATCACGAGGTGAAGAACAGTCTATTCAGAGTATAAGGCGAGATAACAGGGGTTACAGGGCAGTCTATTCAGAGTGTAAGGAGAGATTACATGGGGTAAAGAGCAGTCTATTCAGAGTGTAGGGAGAGTTGTCACAAGGTGAAGCGCAGTCTATTCAGAGTATAAGGAGAGATTACATAGGGTAAGCAGTAATCTATTCAGAGTGTAAGGAGAGATGACATGGGGTGAAGAGTAGTCTGTTCAGAGTATAAGGAGAGATGTCATGAGGTGAAAAGCAGTCTATTCAGAGTGTAAGGAGAGATTACATAGGGTAAGGGGCAGTCTATTCAGAGTATAATGAGAGATGTCATGAGGTAAGAAGCAGTCTATTAAGAGTGTAAGGAGAGATGACATGGGGTGAAGAGCAGTCTATTCAGAGTCTAAGTAGAGATGACATGGGGTGACAAGCAGTCTATTCAGAGTATAATAAGAGACTTCATGTGGTGACAAACAGTCTATACTCTGTATAAGGAGTGATGTCATGTGGTGACAAGCAGTCTATTCAGAATATAAGGAGAGATGTCATGAGGTGAAAAGCAGTCTATTCAGAGTATAAGGAGAGATTACATAGGGTAAGGAGCAGTCTATTCAGAGTATAAGGAGAGATGTCATGAGGTAACAAGCAGTCTATTAAGAGTGTAAGGAGAGATGTCATGAGGTGAAGAGTAGGCTATTCAGAGTATAAGGAGAGAAGTCATGTGGTCACAAGCAGTGTATTCAGAGTATAAGGAGAGATGACATGGGGTGAACAACAGTCTGAGGAGAGATGAAATGGGGTAAGCAACAGTCTGAGGAGAGATGATATGGGGTGAAGAGCAGTCTATTCAGAGGGTAAGGAGAGATGACATGGGGTAAAGAGCAGTCTATTCAGAGTATAGGGAGAGATGTCATGCTGTGTAGAGCAGTCTATACTCTGTATAAAGAGATGGGATGGAGTGGCGACTAGTCTATTCAGCAAGAAAGGAGAGATGCGATTCAGTCAGAAGTCGTCCATTTAAAGCATTGGGAGAAATGATTTAGTGTGAATAGCAGTCTATTCAGAGTGTATGGAAAGCTGACGGGGGGCCCAGGGGGGATAATCTATTCTCAATATGTGGGTAGCTGGTGGTGGGGCAGGAGCCAATACTCAGTATAAGGAGGGATGGCACAGAGTGCAGAGAAGTCTAGTGTTCGCATAGGCTGAGGGTGCAAGGGAAGCATCCAGGGAGATGGCATGGATAGCAAGCAGTCTATTTCTCAGGATGAGCGGAAGATGACCCAGTGGTAAGAGCAGTCAGTGCGCAGTTTAAGGAGAGATGGCAGAGAGGCAAAATCGGTCTATTAATAGTGTAAGGAGATGCGGCATGACACGAGGAACAGTCTGTTCTCAGTACAAGGAGAGATGGTACAGAGGGAAGTGCAGTCTGTTCTTGGTACAAGGAGAGATGGTACAGAGGGAAGTGCAGTCTGTTGTCTGTACAGGGAGAGATGGTACAGAGGGAAGTGCAGTCTGTTCTTGGTACAAGGAGAGATGGTACAGAGGGAAGTGCAGTCTGTTCTCTGTACTGGGAGAGATGGTACAGAGGGAAGACAGTCTGTTCTCTGTACAGGGATAAATAGTACAGAGGGAAGTGCAGTCTGTTCTCGGTACAAGGAGAGATGGTACAGAGGGAAGAGCAGTCTGTTCTCTGTATAGGGAGAGATGGTACAGAGGGAAGTGCAGTCTGTTCTCTGCACAGGGAGAGATGGTACAGAGGGAAGTGCAGTCTGTTCTCAGTACAAGGAGAGATGGTACAGAGGAAAGCGCAGTCTGTTCTCTGCACAGGGAGAGATGGTACAGAGGGAAGAGCAGTTTGTTCTCTGTACAGGGAGAGATGGTACAGAGGAAAGCGCAGTCTGTTCTCAGTACAAGGAGAGATGGTACAGAGGAAAGCGCAGTCTGTTCTCTGCACAGGGAGAGATGGTACAGAGGGAAGAGCAGGTTGTTCTCTGTACAAGGAGAGATGGTACAGAGGGAAGTGCAGTCTGTTCTCTGTACAGGGAGAGATGGTACAGAGGGAAGTGCAGTCTGTTCTCTGTACAAGGAGAGATGGTACAGAGGGAAGTGCAGTCTGTTCAGAGGGTAAGGAGAGATGACATGGGGTAAAGAGCAGTCTATTCAGAGTATAGGGAGAGATGTCATGCTGTGTAGAGCAGTCTATACTCTGTATAAAGAGATGGGATGGAGTGGCGACTAGTCTATTCAGCAAGAAAGGAGAGATGCGATTCAGTCAGAAGTCGTCCATTTAAAGCATTGGGAGAAATGATTTAGTGTGAATAGCAGTCTATTCAGAGTGTATGGAAAGCTGACGGGGGGCCCAGGGGGGATAATCTATTCTCAATATGTGGGTAGCTGGTGGTGGGGCAGGAGCCAATACTCAGTATAAGGAGGGATGGCACAGAGTGCAGAGAAGTCTAGTGTTCGCATAGGCTGAGGGTGCAAGGGAAGCATCCGGGGAGATGGCATGGATAGCAAGCAGTCTATTTCTCAGGATAGCGGAAGATGACCCAGTGGTAAGAGCAGTCAGTGCGCAGTTTAAGGAGAGATGGCAGAGAGGCAAAATCGGTCTATTAATAGTGTAAGGAGATGCGGCATGACACGAGGAACAGTCTGTTCTCAGTACAAGGAGAGATGGTACAGAGGGAAGTGCAGTCTGTTCTTGGTACAAGGAGAGATGGTACAGAGGGAAGTGCAGTCTGTTGTCTGTACAGGGAGAGATGGTACAGAGGGAAGTGCAGTCTGTTCTTGGTACAAGGAGAGATGGTACAGAGGGAAGTGCAGTCTGTTCTCTGTACTGGGAGAGATGGTACAGAGGGAAGACAGTCTGTTCTCTGTACAGGGATAAATAGTACAGAGGGAAGTGCAGTCTGTTCTCGGTACAAGGAGAGATGGTACAGAGGGAAGAGCAGTCTGTTCTCTGTATAGGGAGAGATGGTACAGAGGGAAGTGCAGTCTGTTCTCTGCACAGGGAGAGATGGTACAGAGGGAAGTGCAGTCTGTTCTCAGTACAAGGAGAGATGGTACAGAGGGATGAGCAGTCTGTTCTCAGTACAAGGAGAGATGCTACTGAGGGAAGCGCAGTCTGTTCTCTGCACAGGGAGAGATGGTACAGAGGGAAGAGCAGTTTGTTCTCTGTACAGGGAGAGATGGTACAGAGGAAAGCGCAGTCTGTTCTCAGTACAAGGAGAGATGGTACAGAGGAAAGCGCAGTCTGTTCTCTGCACAGGGAGAGATGGTACAGAGGGAAGAGCAGGTTGTTCTCTGTACAAGGAGAGATGGTACAGAGGGAAGTGCAGTCTGTTCTCTGTACAGGGAGAGATGGTACAGAGGGAAGTGCAGTCTGTTCTCTGTACAAGGAGAGATGGTACAGAGGGAAGTGCAGTCTGTTCTCGGTACAAGGAGAGATGGTACAGAGGGGAGAGCAGTCTGTTCTCGGTACAAGGAGAGATGGTACAGAGGGGAGAGCAGTCTGTTCTCGGTACAAGGAGAGATGGTACAGAGGGAAGTGCAGTCTGTTATCAGTACAAGGAGAGATGGTACAGAGGGAAGTGCAGTCTGTTCTCAGTACAAGGAGAGATGGTACAGAGGAAAGTGCAGTCTGTTCTCAGTACAAGGAGAGATGGTACAGAGGGAAGTGCAGTCTGTTCTCGGCACATGAAGAGATGGTACAGAGGGATGAGCAGTCTGTTCTCAGTACAAGGAGAGATGCTACTGAGGGAAGTGCAGTCTGTTCACGGTACAAGGAGAGATGGTACAGAGGGAAGAGCAGTTTGTTCTCGGTACAAGGAGAGATGGTACAGAGGGAAGTGCAGTCTGTTCTCGGTACAAGGAGAGATGGTACAGAGGGAAGTGCAGTCTGTTCTCAGTACAAGGAGAGATGCTACTGAGGGAAGTGCAGTCTGTTCACGGTACAAGGAGAGATGGTACAGAGGGAAGAGCAGTTTGTTCTCGGTACAAGGAGAGATGGTACCGAGGGAAGTGCTGTCTGTTCACGGTACAAGGAGAGATGGTACAGAGGGAAGAGCAGTTTGTTCTCGGTACAAGGAGAGATGGTACAGAGGGAAGTGCAGTCTGTTCTCGGTACAAGGAGAGATGGTACAGAGGGAAGTGCAGTCTGTTCTCTGTACAGGGAGAGATGGTACAGATGGAAGAGCAGTCTGTTCTCTCTGTACAAGGAGAGATGGTACAGAGGGGAGAGCAGTCGGTTCTCTGTACAGGGAGAGATGGTACAGAGGGAAGAGGAGTCTTTTCTTAGTACAAGGAGAGATGGTACAGAGGGAAGTGCAGTCTGTTGTCTGTACAGGGAGAGATGGTACAGAGAGAAGTGCAGTCTGTTCTTGGTACAAGGAGAGATGGTACAGAGGGAAGTGCAGTCTGTTCTCAGTACAAGGAGAGATGGTACAGAGGGAAGTGCAGTCTGTTCTCTGTATTGGGAGAGATGGTACAGAGGGAAGACAGTCTGTTCTCTGTACAGGGATAGATAGTACAGAGGGAAGTGCAGTCTGTTCTCAGTACAAGGAGAGATGGTACAGAGGGAAGTGCAGTCTGTTCTCGGTACAGGGAGAGATGGTACAGAGGGAAGTGCAGTCGGTTCTCGGTACAAGGAGAGATCGTACAGAGAGAAGAGCAGTCTGTTCTCTGTATAGGGAGAGATGGTACAGAGGGAAGTGCAGTCTGTTCTCTGCACAGGGAGAGATGGTACAGAGGGAAGTGCAGTCTGTTCTCAGTACAAGGAGAGATGGTACAGATGGAAGTGCAGTCTGTTCTCGGTACAGGGAGAGATGGTACAGAGGGAAATGCAGTCTGTTCTCGGTACAAGGAGAGATGGTACAGAGGGAAGAGCAGTCTGTTCTCTGTATAGGGAGAGATGGTACAGAGGGAAGTGCAGTCTGTTCTCTGCACAGGGAGAGATGGTACAGAGGGAAGTGCAGTCTGTTCTCAGTACAAGGAGAGATGGTACAGAGGAAAGCGCAGTCTGTTCTCTGCACAGGGAGAGATGGTACAGAGGGAAGAGCAGTTTGTTCTCTGTACAGGGAGAGATGGTACAGAGGAAAGCGCAGTCTGTTCTCAGTACAAGGAGAGATGGTACAGAGGGAAGTGCAGTCTGTTCTCTGTACAGGGAGAGATGGTACAGAGGGAAGTGCAGTCTGTTCTCTGTACAAGGAGAGATGGTACAGAGGGAAGTGCAGTCTGTTCTCTGTACAAGGAGAGATGGTACAGAGGGAAGTGCAGTCTGTTCTCAGTACAAGGAGAGATGGTACAGAGGGGAGAGCAGTCTGTTCTCTGTACAAGGAGAGATGGTACAGAGGGAAGTGCAGTCTGTTCTCAGTACAAGGAGAGATGGTACAGAGGGAAGTGCAGTCTGTTCTCAGTACAAGGAGAGATGGTACAGAGGGAAGTGCAGTCTGTTCTCGGCACATGAAGAGATGGTACAGAGGGAGGAGCAGTCTGTTCTCAGTACAAGGAGAGATGCTACAGAGGGAAGTGCAGTCTGTTCACGGTACAAGGAGAGATGGTACAGAGGGAAGAGCAGTTTGTTCTCGGTACAAGGAGAGATGGTACAGAGGGAAGTGCAGTCTGTTCTCGGTACAAGGAGAGATGGTACAGACGGAAGTGCAGTCTGTTCTCTGTACAGGGAGAGATGGTACAGATGGAAGAGCAGTCTGTTCTCTCTGTACAAGGAGAGATGGTACAGAGGGGAGAGCAGTCGGTTCTCTGTACAGGGAGAGATGGTACAGAGGAAGAGGAGTCTTTTCTTAGTACAAGGAGAGATGGTACAGAGGAAGTGCAGTCTGTTCTCAGTACAAGGAGAGATGGTACAGAGGAAGTGCAGTCTGTTCTCAGTACAAGGAGAGATGGTACAGAGGGAAGTGCAGTCTGTTCTCTGTACAGGAAGAGATGGTACAGAGGGGAGAGCAGTCTGTTCTCGGTAAAAGGAGAGATGGTACAGAGGGAAGTGCAGTCTGTTCTCTGTACAGGGAGAGATGGTACAGAGGGAAGTGCAGTCTGTTCTCTGTACAGGGAGAGATGGTACAGAGGGAAGTGCAGTCTGTTCTCTGTACAAGGAGAGATGGTACAGAGGGAAGTGCAGTCTGTTCTCTGTATAGGGAGAGATGGTACAGAGGGAAGTGCAGTCTGTTCTCTGCACAGGGAGAGATGGTACAAGGGAAGTGCAGTCTGTTCTCAGTACAAGGAGAGATGGTACAGAGGAAAGCGCAGTCTGTTCTCTGCACAGGGAGAGATGGTACAGTGGGAAGAGCAGTTTGTTCTCTGTACAGGGAGAGATGGTACAGAGGGAAGTGCAGTCTGTTCTCAGTACAAGGAGAGATGGTACAGAGGGAAGTGCAGTCTGTTCTCTGTACAGGGAGAGATGGTACAGAGGGAAGTGCAGTCTGTTCTCTGTACAAGGAGAGATGGTACAGAGGGAAGTGCAGTCTGTTCTCTGTACAAGGAGAGATGGTACAGAGGAAGTGCAGTCTGTTCTCAGTACAAGGAGAGATGGTACAGAGGGGAGAGCAGTCTGTTCTCGGTACAAGGAGAGATGGTACAGAGGGAAGTGCAGTCTGTTCTCAGTACAAGGAGAGATGTTACAGAGGGAAGTGCAGTCTGTTCTCAGTACAAGGAGAGATGGTACAGAGGGAAGTGCAGTCTGTTCTCGGCACATGAAGAGATGGTACAGAGGGAGGAGCAGTCTGTTCTCAGTACAAGGAGAGATGCTACAGAGGGAAGTGCAGTCTGTTCACGGTACAAGGAGAGATGGTACAGAGGGAAGAGCAGTTTGTTCTCGGTACAAGGAGAGATGGTACAGAGGGAAGTGCAGTCTGTTCTCGGTACAAGGAGAGATGGTACAGAGGGAAGTGCAGTCTGTTCTCGGTACAAGGAGAGATGGTACAGACGGAAGTGCAGTCTGTTCTCTGTACAGGGAGAGATGGTACAGATGGAAGAGCAGTCTGTTCTCTCTGTACAAGGAGAGATGGTACAGAGGGGAGAGCAGTCGGTTCTCTGTACAGGGAGAGATGGTACAGAGGGAAGAGGAGTCTTTTCTTAGTACAAGGAGAGATGGTACAGAGGGAAGTGCAGTCTGTTCTCAGTACAAGGAGAGATGGTACAGAGGGAAGTGCAGTCTGTTCTCAGTACAAGGAGAGATGGTACAGAGGGAAGTGCAGTCTGTTCTCTGTACAGGAAGAGATGGTACAGAGGGGAGAGCAGTCTGTTCTCGGTAAAAGGAGAGATGGTACAGAGGGAAGTGCAGTCTGTTCTCTGTACAGGGAGAGATGGTACTGAGGGAAGTGCAGTCTGTTATCTGTACAGGGAGAGATGGTACAGAGGGGAGAGCAGTCTGTTCTCGGTAAAAGGAGAGATGGTACAGAAGGAAGTGCAGTCTGTTCTCTGTACAGGGAGAGATGGTACAGAGGGAAGTGCAGTCTGTTCTCAGTACAAGGAGAGATGGTACAGAGGGAAGTGCAGTCTGTTCTCTGTACAGGGAGAGAGGGAACAGAGGGAAGTGCAGTCTGTTCTCAGTACAAGGAGAGATGGTACAGAGGGATGAGCAGTCTGTTCTCAGTACAAGGAGAGATGCTACTGAGGGAAGTGCAGTCTGTTCACGGTACAAGGAGAGATGGTACAGAGGGAAGAGCAGTTTGTTCTCGGTACAAGGAGAGATGGTACAGAGGGAAGTGCAGTCTGTTCTCGGTACAAGGAGAGATGGTACAGAGGGAAGTGCAGTCTGTTCTCTGTACAAGGAGAGATGCTACCGAGGGAAGTGCAGTCTGTTCACGGTACAAGGAGAGATGGTACAGAGGGAAGAGCAGTTTGTTCTCGGTACAAGGAGAGATGGTACAGAGGGAAGTGCAGTCTGTTCTCGGTACAAGGAGAGATGGTACAGAGGGAAGTGCAGTCTGTTCTCTGTACAGGGAGAGATGGTACAGATGGAAGAGCAGTCTGTTCTCTCTGTACAAGGAGAGATGGTACAGAGGGAGAGCAGTCGGTTCTCTGTACAGGGAGAGATGAGTACGGAGGGAAGAGGAGTCTTTTCTTAGTACAAGGAGAGATGGTACAGAGGGAAGTGCAGTCTGTTGTCTGTACAGGGAGAGATGGTACAGAGAGAAGTGCAGTCTGTTCTTGGTACAAGGAGAGATGGTACAGAGGGAAGTGCAGTCTGTTCTCAGTACAAGGAGAGATGGTACAGAGGGAAGTGCAGTCTGTTCTCTGTACTGGGAGAGATGGTACAGAGGGAAGACAGTCTGTTCTCTGTACAGGGATAGATAGTACAGAGGGAAGTGCAGTCTGTTCTCAGTACAAGGAGAGATGGTACAGAGGGAAGTGCAGTCTGTTCTCGGTACAGGGAGAGATGGTACAGAGGGAAGTGCAGTCGGTTCTCGGTACAAGGAGAGATCGTACAGAGAGAAGAGCAGTCTGTTCTCTGTATAGGGAGAGATGGTACAGAGGGAAGTGCAGTCTGTTCTCTGCACAGGGAGAGATGGTACAGAGGGAAGTGCAGTCTGTTCTCAGTACAAGGAGAGATGGTACAGAGGGAAGTGCAGTGTGTTCTCGGTACAGGGAGAGATGGTACAGAGGGAAATGCAGTCTGTTCTCGGTACAAGGAGAGATGGTACAGAGGGAAGAGCAGTCTGTTCTCTGTATAGGGAGAGAGATGGTACAGAGGGAAGTGCAGTCTGTTCTCTGCACAGGGAGAGATGGTACAGAGGGAAGTGCAGTCTGTTCTCTGCACAGGGAGAGATGGTACAGAGGGAAGTGCAGTCTGTTCTCAGTACAAGGAGAGATGGTACAGAGGAAAGCGCAGTCTGTTCTCTGCACAGGGAGAGATGGTACAGTGGGAAGAGCAGTTTGTTCTCTGTACAGGGAGAGATGGTACAGAGGAAAGCGCAGTCTGTTCTCAGTACAAGGAGAGATGGTACAGAGGGAAGTGCAGTCTGTTCTCTGTACAGGGAGAGATGGTACAGAGGGAAGTGCAGTCTGTTCTCTGTACAAGGAGAGATGGTACAGAGGGAAGTGCAGTCTGTTCTCTGTACAAGGAGAGAGATGGTACAGAGGAAGTGCAGTCTGTTCTCAGTACAAGGAGAGATGGTACAGAGGGGAGAGCAGTCTGTTCTCGGTACAAGGAGAGATGGTACAGAGGGAAGTGCAGTCTGTTCTCAGTACAAGGAGAGATGGTACAGAGGGAAGTGCAGTCTGTTCTCAGTACAAGGAGAGATGGTACAGAGGGAAGTGCAGTCTGTTCTCGGCACATGAAGAGATGGTACAGAGGGAGGAGCAGTCTGTTCTCAGTACAAGGAGAGATGCTACAGAGGGAAGTGCAGTCTGTTCACGGTACAAGGAGAGATGGTACAGAGGGAAGAGCAGTTTGTTCTCGGTACAAGGAGAGATGGTACAGAGGAAGTGCAGTCTGTTCTCGGTACAAGGAGAGATGGTACAGAGGGAAGTGCAGTCTGTTCTCGGTACAAGGAGAGATGGTACAGACGGAAGTGCAGTCTGTTCTCTGTACAGGGAGAGATGGTACAGATGGAAGAGCAGTCTGTTCTCTCTGTACAAGGAGAGATGGTACAGAGGGAGAGCAGTCGGTTCTCTGTACAGGGAGAGATGGTACAGAGGGAAGAGGAGTCTTTTCTTAGTACAAGGAGAGATGGTACAGAGGGAAGTGCAGTCTGTTCTCAGTACAAGGAGAGATGGTACAGAGGGAAGTGCAGTCTGTTCTCTGTACAGGAAGAGATGGTACAGAGGGGAGAGCAGTCTGTTCTCGGTAAAAGGAGAGATGGTACAGAGGGAAGTGCAGTCTGTTCTCTGTACAGGGAGAGATGGTACTGAGGGAAGTGCAGTCTGTTATCTGTACAGGGAGAGATGGTACAGAGGGGAGAGCAGTCTGTTCTCGGTAAAAGGAGAGATGGTACAGAAGGAAGTGCAGTCTGTTCTCTGTACAGGGAGAGATGGTACAGAGGGAAGTGCAGTCTGTTCTCTGTACAGGGAGAGATGGTACAGAGGGGAGAGCAATCTGTTCTCTGTGCAGGGAGAGATGGTACAGAGGGAAGTGCAGTCTGTTCTCTGTACAGGGATGGATGGTACAGAGGGAAGTGCAGTCTGTTCTCAGTACAAGGAGAGATGGTACAGAGGGAAGTGCAGTCTGTTCTCAGTACAAGGAGAGATGGTACAGAGGGAAGTGCAGTCTGTTCTCTGTACAGGGAGAGAGGGAACAGAGGGAAGTGCAGTCTGTTCTCGGTACAGGGAAAGATGGTACAGAGGGAAGTGCAGTCTGTTCTCAGTACAAGGAGAGATGGCACATAGGGAAGTACAGTCTGTTCTCTGTACAGCGAGAGATGGTACAGATGGAAGAGCAGTCTGTTCTCTCTGTACTAGGAGAGATGGTACAGAGGGAAGTGCAGTCTCTTCTCTGTACAGGGAGAGATGGTACAGAGGGAAGTGCAGTCTGTTCTCTGTACAGGGCGAGATGGTAGAGAGGGCAGTGCAGTCTGTTCTCGGTACAAGGAGAGATGGTACAGAGGGAAGTGCAGTCTGTTCTCTGTACAAGGAGAGATGCTACAGCGGGAAGTGCAGTCTGTTCTCGGTACAAGGAGAGATGGTACAGAGGGAAGTGCAGTCTGTTCTCTGTACAAGGAGATATGGTACAGAGGGAAGTGCAGTCAGTTCTCTGTACAGGGAGAGATGGTACAGAGGGAAGAGCAGTCTGTTCTCAGTACAAGGAGAGATGGTACAGAGGGGAGAGCAGTCTGTTCTCTGTACAGGGATAGATAGTACAGAGGGAAGTGCAGTCTGTTCTCTGTACAGGGATAGATAGTACAGAGGGAAGTGCAGTCTGTTCTCTGTACAGGGAGAGATGGTACAGAGGGAAGAGCAGTCTGTTCTTTGTACAGGGAGAGATGGTACAGAGGGAAGTACAGTCTGTTCTCGGTACAGGGAGAGATGGTACAGAAGGAAGTGCAGTCTGTTCTCAGTACAAGGAGAGATGGTACAGAGGGAAGTGCAGTCTGTTCTCGGTACAAGGAGAGATGGTACAGAGGGAAGAGCAGTCTGTTCTCAGTACAGGGAGAGATGGTACAGAGGGAAGTGCAGTCTGTTCTCTGTACAGGGAGCGATGGTACAGAGGGGAGAGCAGTCTGTTCTCTGTAAAAGGAGAGATGGTACAGAGGGAATTGCAGTCTGTTCTCGGTACAAAGAGAGATGGTACAGAGGTAAGTGCAGTCTGTTCTCGGTACAAGGATAGATGGCACAGAGGAAGTGCAGTCTGTTCTCGGTACAAGGAGAGATGGTACAGAGGGAAGTGCAGTCTGTTCTCTGTACAGGGAGAGATGGTACAGAGGGAAGTGCAGTCTGTTCTTTGTACAGGGAGAGATGGTACAGGGGGAAGTGCAGTCTGTTCTTTGTACAGGGAGAGATGGTACAGGGGGGAGTGCAGTCTGTTCTCAGTACAAGGAGAGATAGTACAGACCAAAGAGCAGTCTGTTCTCAGTACAGGGAGAGATGGTACAGAGTGAAGTGCAGTCTGTTCTCGGTACAAGGAAAGATGGTACAGAGGGAAGTGCAGTCTGTTCTCTGTACAAGGAGAGATGGTACAGAGGGAAGTGCAGTATGTTCTCGGTACAAGGAGAGATGGTACAGAGGGAAGTGCAGTCTGTTCTCTGTACAGGGAGAGATGGTACAGAGGGAAGTGCAGTCTGTTTTCTGTACAGGGAGATATGGTACAGAGGGGAGAGCAGTCTGTTGTCGGTAAAGGGAGATATGGTACAGAGGGAAGTGCAGTCTGGTCTCTGTACAGGGAGAGATGGTACAGTGGGAAGTGCAGTCTGTTCTCAGTATAAGGAGAGATGGTACAGAGGGAAGTGCAGTCTGTTCTCGGTACAAGGAGAGATGGTACAGAAGAAAGTGCAGTCTGTTCTATGTACAGGGAGAGATAGTACAGAGGGAAGTGCAGTCTGTTCTCGTTACAAGGAGAGATGGCACAGAGGAAAGTGCAGTCTGTTCTCGGTACAAGGAGAGATGGTACAGAGGGAAGTGCAGTCTGTTCTTGGTACAAGGAGAGATGGTACAGAGGGAAGTGCAGTCTGTTCTCTGTACAGGGAGAGATAGTACAGAGGGAAGTGCAGTCTGTTTTCTGTACAGGGAGAGATGGTACAGAGGGGAGAGCAGTCTGTTGTCGGTAAAGGGAGAGATGGTACAGAGGGAAGTGCAGTCTGTTCTCTGTACAGGGAGAGATGGTACAGAGGGAAGTGCAGTCTGTTCTCGGTACACGGAGAGATGGTACAGAGGGAAGTGCAGTCTGTTCTCGGTACAAGGAGAGATGGTACAGAAGGAAGTGCAGTCTGTTCTCTGTACAGGGAGAGATAGTACAGAGGGAAGTGCAGTCTGTTCTCGGTACAAGGAGAGATGGCACAGAGGGAAGTGCAGTCTGTTCTCGGTACAAGGAGAGATGGTACAGAGGGAAGTGCAGTCTGTTCTCGGTACAAGGAGAGATGGTACAGAGGGAAGTGCAGTCTGTTCTCTGTACAGGGAGAGATGGTACAGAGTGAAAAGGAGTCTTTTCTTAGTACAAGGAGAGATGGTACAGAGGGAAGTGCAGTCTGTTCTCAGTACAAGGAGAGATGGTACAGAGGGAAGTTCAGTCTGTTCTCGGCACATGAAGAGATGGTACAGAGGGAGGAGCAGTCTGTTCTCAGTACAAGGAGAGATGGTACAGAGGGAAGTGCAGTCTGTTCTCTGCACAGGGAGAGATGGTACAGAGGGAAGAGGAGTCTGTTGTGAGTACAAGGAGAGATGGTGCAGTGCGAAGGACAGTCTATTCTTAGTACATGAAAACAGATGTCAGAGAGGGTAGAGCAGTCTATTCTCAGAATGAGGAGAGATGGCACAAGGTAGGCAATTAATTGTTCTTCTCCCCCACTACGACTATTCTTTTTTCAATTTGTTGTAAGGGTGGACCCTTCCAAATCCTCATTCACCTCTTAAACCTTTGCCCACCCTGCCTTCCTCTACTTTTGCCTTCTTACCCCTTTATTGTCTTTTAATATTTAAGCTATGCCCCCTAAGCAGTAATCTCTAGGCGTCCACACATTTTTTTAATGAATATTTCTTTTACCAGTTTCTGGGGATTTATTTTATTATTTTAGGCCTATATGTATTGCTGTTAATTTGTTTTTCCACCAAATGTGCTAGTAAATGAAAATGAGTAGATCTGCCCCTAAGTATTTACTTTCCACAACAAAACATTTTTTTGCAGTAGGCAGCTTGTTTGCGCTGGGGGAGAGAGGAGCGCAGAACCATGTTTACTAAATATAGCCTGGTGCTACTCTCTTCTAGCGCCATGCACACTTTGCTATTTCCACTGTTTTAAGCGCAACTTTCCAGTGAAAAAAAGTTTTACCCTGGAAAGTAAATACTTCATCAAGATTTGAAGCAACTTTCTGGCAATGCAACATCTTGATAAATCCACTACTGTCTCTCTGCCTGAGCCCGTAGTGACACGCTTCATTTTTAAGGAACCGATGATTTCTCCTTCCCTTTAACGTTAACCCACTCTGGGGCCTATTCTCAAGCCCCATCGCCACCACAACGTCACTTTCAGTGACGTTGTTGTGGCGATAGGGGCTTAGCCCTATTCACAAGGCAGCATTAAGCCACGTTAAGTGGCTTATCGCGGCTTAAAGCTGCCTTGTGAATAGGGCCCCCTTCACGCTGTTTTTAGCGTGAAGGGGGCGTGCAGTGGGGGTTGCTCTGGGCGTTCCACCGCAACACCCATTGAGTTTGACGCTACCTCCTATTCACAAGAGCAGCGTAAATAGGAGGTAGCACCAAACTTGTGCAGGACATCTAACCTGGGCTTCTATTGGAATTCTATAACGCATATTAGCAAGCCCATTATCGCCGTTTTAGCGGCAGTTTCCTGCCGCTAAAACGGCGATAATTTTATCGCCGGTCTTGCTAATATGCCCCCTGGTCTTAAGGTGGCGAAACGAGGAGAAAGGCTTTATTTCTCCTCGTTTCTGTTTTTTCCATGTGTGCTACCTTGTGCAGCACACATGGAAAAAGCAAAATGCCATGGTTTGTTTATGTACAGGAAGGTATCCCTTCCTGTACATAAACAAACCTTTTTTTAAAATGCTGTTTTGTAACTTACATGTGTGCTGCATGAAGCAGCACACATGTAAGTTACAAACTGGCATTTAAGGTTTGTTTATGTGCAGGAAGGGACACCTTCCTGTACATAAACAAACCTCCCTGCTTGCAGACACCCTTGCACTCTGGTGCAAGGGTGCCTGTGTTGGCGCTAAGTTGTGAAACTTAGCGCCATCGCAGGGGGAAACGCGAGGCTGCACCATATCCTTGAGAATAGGGTGCAGCCTCGCGTTTCCGAAGTGGCGGAGAGGCGTTAAGCCAAGGCGGCTAACGCCTCTCTCCGCCACTTCCTTGAGAATATGGCCCTCTGTCTTTCTGTCACTTGCCCAACTGCCTGTTGTTCGACTCTGTTGCGCTCAAGTGCGCTCTGTCTGCCTGTCATGGTAGTATGATCCCAGTCCACCTCTATGCCTTGATCTGAGTCCAGCTAGACTCCATCCCTTCCAATGAGCCCTGTCTGTCTGTCTCTTTACTTTAGTCTGTCTCGCCTGCCGCCTATTTGATCCAGCCAGCTCGTCAGTGAACCTTGCTCAGACCCTCAGCCTGTGCGTTTGTACCTTCATCTGATCCCAGAGATATAGGAGAACGAGGGTAACCCCATGAATTCAGAACACCTGGGGTAGTTTGATATGTTTACACAAACAATGGTTCACAGGGAAATAAATCTCTTTGTATAGTTTCACCATCAGGGAAACAAACCTTGAATACGCAACATTGTTTTTTATGGTTATGGCAGTAAATGTACACACGGCCAAGGGCAAAAGTTTCAGTAGCAAATAACTGAATTTATTGCAGAAAATGTCTTTGAATTTGTATTTACTAAAATAAACCAGCACAAGTGCTCATGCTTATCAGGGAAGGGAAGGTGCTGTGGGACGTGATAAAAAAGGGAGGAGAAAAACAACGCATCGCTATTAAAAAGACATATGACTCCTGTTTCAAATAAGCTTAACAGTATAAATGGAGTCTATATAAGTCTAGTAGCCTGTGACGTTTCGGCCTCCGTTAGTCTGAGGTCATCATCATCAGGACTGAGCAAGAGCGCTCTGAATCTATGAGCATGAATTGGATCACGGAAAATACGATAAGATGCTCATCAAAGAACGACCCGGTCACTGCCAGCGTAAGGGGAAGAGGGTTGAAGGCAAGTCAGCTTAAGGCCAGCCGGCCTGAAGTAAAAACATCTGGATTACTTGATGCAGTGGTGTTGGGGCGATATGGATCTTGTGGATAGTCAGAGAGGAATTGAACCAAGTTGAAAAAGTGCAAACGGTATCAGAAGATCAATATCGCTATGGAGCAAGGGTGAATCATATGGAGTGCACAGAGACAGGTGAGGTTCAAGCAAACCGGTCGGCGCTAAGATGATTACGTACTTCTGGGCAGGAAAATAAGTTTAGAAAGGGATGCAAGTAATTCCAGGCCGCCGGGAAAAATGGTAGTTCCTCCGAGGTGTGGGAGCCAGTATAAACCCAGGCGTACTTCAGGCCGGCTGGCCTTGAGCTGACTTGCCTTCTACTCTCGTCCCGTTCCGCTGTCAGTGACCGGCCGGGTCGTTCTCTGATGAGCATCTAATTGTATTTCCCATGATCCAATTCATGCTTATAGATTCAGAGCGCTCTTGCTCAGTCCTGATGATGATGACCTCAGACTAACGGAGGCCGAAACGTCACAGGCTACTAGACTTATATAGACTCCATTTATATTGTTAAACTTATTTGAAACAGGAGTCATATGTCTTTTTAATAGCGATGCATTGTTTTTCTACTTCCTTTTTTATCACGACCCACAGCACATTCCCTTCACTGATAAGCATGAGCATTTGTTCTGGTTTATTCTAGTAAATACAAATTAAAAGAAATGTTGTGCAATAAATTCTGTTATTTGCTATTGAAACCTTTGCCCTTGACCCTGTGTACATTTACTGCCAAAACTATCAAAAATAATACTGCGTATGCAAGGTTTGTTTTTCTGATGGTGAAACTACACGAAGAGATTTATTTCCCTCTGAACCATTATTTTCATCTGATCCCAGCGTGGCTCTGGCACTTGTCCTGACACCAGCTGTGTCACTTGATATGATCCCAGCCAGGTCTCCGTCACTTGATTTGATTCCAGCCCGACTATGTCACTTGATTAGATCCCTTACTTTAGACCGAGAGTCGAGTCTCCGTCAATGGTACAGATACCAAACAGATATCGTTTTAGTCAAAGCACCCACAGAGAAAATCTCCCACAAAATGCAATAGAAAAGAATCAATACTAGTTTGTGAAACATGGTCCCCCACAAACCTTTCCCCAGTCCCTCCATACTCCCTGGCGAAATACGCGCACAAGCCCCAAAGCCTTGCATCACATATTCCAGGGGTGAGCCCCCTTAGTACGGCTTCAGGGAATGTGACACGCCGCGGCTTGGGGGCGGTCCCTTGTCTTCTGTCCATGGTGCTGAAAGCCTTCAGCACACGCCGGGCAGGAGCAGGGCACGTGGAGGGTCAAGAACACGCTGCGTCCGGGTCGGACTGGGACAGACATCAAATTAAAAGTGTCACTCATTAACGAATCATACATCTAAAAAAATGGACTACATTTGAAATACGGATCAGTTGCAAACGTATAAAGAAAGATACGGTGTACGGGTGCAATGCAAGGTATGGGAAACCATGCATGTGTACTTGCCGCATGCGATGTTTGTGCTAATAGCAGAGAAATAAACAGTAAAACCGGCCCGCCAGACCATAATACAGGCTCACAAACAATAATAAAAAAAGCCCGTAAACTGCTCTGTCAGGCCAGCCCTTTCAGCACTGTCAGATTGCCCTACGGTCAGTGCGACCATAAGACGGGCAGGGCACACTCCACCGTGCTCAGAATCCAAGCAAAGCACGCTAGAAGTACATGGGGATCGCTGGTCGGGTCCTGGCATAAGGGGGCGCATCCTAACTCGGAATCCCGTTTCTGTCACCTCCAGTATTTCTACAGTTTTTGGTCTCCAGGATAAAGATTCCTTTCCCTTCGTTCCCACTGCTTCGCCTTCTGTTCCTACGCATCGCCTTGAAGCGACTTAAGTTTGGAACAAGCGCTATGCAATCTATCGATAATACCTATATCATGCTCACATCGCGTCTCTTCCCTCTCTTCATAACCTCCTTCCCCTATTTTATTCACCCCTTAGCGCCTCGAAATGGCCTCACAGCCTTCTCTTTTTTTATTCACCTCTTAGCGCCTGGAAGCGGCCTCACCTAGTGTATGTGCCATACAGCAATCAACATGGCATTGAACCGTGCACCCCCCCACCCCCCGCCGTCTTTCGCGTTTCCTTGTTTCTTTTCATCTACACCATACCTTCTCTCCCCACATCGCAGTGTTTTGAAGCCGCGTCGAGCCCTATCAACGCTTTCGAACTAACATATGACATAACTCGACGCAGCACCCAGGAAAGACAGTGAGCACCGGGTAAGGTACAGAAAACAGAGTACAATACGCAAACCAATGGGAAATAGGCACGACGGGGTCCGCTGAATGTGAGTGACTCCTGTCTCAGCTCATCAAGCAGTGGGAGACATCTGTGGAAACCCAGGCACGCAGGGGTCTGTGTACAGTCTGAGCCGCAGCGCTTCACTGCACGTGCACACCCGGGAGAATTCCTGGAAGCAGGCTGCACGCGACCAGCATCTTTATCCACACACAGGTAGGCCGGCAATCAAACTGCTGCGCACAGTCCGTGCAAGGACCAGTGGCAGGGGGCAGGTCCTGTAGATGGGTGGGGCGGGGGTAACTAAGATGAGCTGAATTCAGTGGGGGCTTCCCGGAACGCACACTACCAGGTGGGGGTTCTCTGGAAGACACATACACCCTGTATATCGCCTCCACAGGCAGGTGGGCTCAGGGAGGCATGAGTGACCGGCAGCCGGCCCCACAGACAAGGCATAACTCAGAGGAGCGGGGGGCGGTGTAGGTGTCCCCTGGTACACACAGCACTGCGCGAGGTTTCCCCGGAAGACACACAGCTCTTGGTTGACTCCACAAACAGAGCAGCCACTGCGGTGTGTGCCAGAGGGCGGCCCATACAGGCATGGGTAAGGTGAGCTCTCTCCTGAAGACACACTACTTCTTAACTGGCCTCACACGCAGAGCTCAGGCTAGCCCTCTCTGCTGTGTGCCCGGGTAGAGATGTGTTCGGAGGACAGACCCTTCATTCAGGGTGAGGAACACTCGAGGGGAGACCAGAACGATAGGTCCTCGCTAGAAGACACACTGCTTCTTGACTGGCCTCGCTAAGGCAGCCCTCTCTGCTGTGGGTCTGTGCATCGGGCAGTCCTTGCACGGGCGGATGGGGGGCATCCACGAAGGGGAGGTCTGCATGGAAGACACACTGCTTCTTAACTAGCTACAAGCAGAGCTGAGACAGCTGCTGTCCATGTAGAATCTATGCAGACGGCAGACCCTACAGAGGGCACTCAAGGAGGGGTAAGAAGAGGTCTCCCTGGAAGACACACTGCTCCATAGCTGGCATCACAGGCAGAGCTCAGGCAGTCCTCTCTGCGGTGTGTCTGGACAGAGATGAGCTCTACTACGGCTCAGGCAGAAATAACAGAAAAGCCCACAACCAACCACCTCGTGAACACGCAGACTCTGCGGTGAGCCTGGGCAGATATGTGCTAGAGACCCTCCAAACAGGGAACTCTCAAGGGGTGTCTCTTGAGAACACCCAGCCTCCCCACTGCCCCCACCATGTCTTACCTCGAAAGCAGAACAGCATCAGGAAGACGCATCCGGCAAGGACCATTCTGGCGGCGGGGCAGGCCCAGGGCATTTGGATTATTGCTAGAAACGGAGGGGTGGGGTGGAAGGGACGTGCAGCCTAGTTGGGATGGACGCTCCGCTGGACGGACGGGGTGCTGAGGCTGGAGGCGGTGTGTCTACAGCCCAGGTGGGAGAGGCTGTGTCTGCAGCCAAACTGGTAGCAGGGGCCTTAAATACCAGGCGTGCTGCGGAGGACGCAAAGTCATTCGTACGCCCTTCCCATTGGATCTCACCTGCCTTTCACTGTCTTCGAGACCCGCCCCCTCTGACGTCACACACGGGATGGGGAGGGTCTTCCACGAATTCTCAAGGACTGCTTGACTTTCTGCCTCTTGCCATGTAATGTATCTGCTCCAAATACCCACGGGTACCAAGAAAGGGTGGTTTGAAAGGGATGCAGAGCTGGGAGGGGGCACAGGAGAGTGAGCTTGCATTAGGAACAGAAGCACAGCTCTGGCAGGGCACCTCAGTGCGCACCCGAGGGACTGGCTCTCTTAATTCCATCTACTGGACCAGAACACCGCTCTGCCAGTGCTTCTCCATCCACATAGGGTGAACAGGCGTCCCGGATTTGCCAGGACAGTCCCGTTTTCACCAGCTGTCCCGGATGAAACCGGGTAATTTAGTTTATGTCCCGGTTTTTAGACACGGTCGACTGAAAGCAGAGTGAGGTGCATTTTGCATAATATCCAAAGCAGGGGTGGTTAGCAGCTGTTATAAGAAAGCAGTTGTATTAACAGGCATGATGCTGGCTTTAAAAATTGGAGTTTATTTATTTTCTTAGTGCCACTTCTGTAGTTCTCTGCTGATGAGCGCCCTCATCCTGTGCGCTTGTTTGATGTACAATTGTAGTCCTTCTTCTGTTTTTTGTTAACTGCCCCGATGTTTGGTTTTAAGAATCTGGTCACAGGGTTGGATTGGTAACGCGGGCACTCGGGAAATGGCCGAAGGGCCGGTAGCCGAGTTCCAGCTGTGGGCTGCTTTTTTGGGCAGCCTGGGGGCTTTCTGTGCTGTTAGGATGCCACCAGTGGCCCAGTGGGTGCCTCAGTGGCCTTTCTAGAGGCAGATGGGTGGAAGTGTCACTCCCTTTCTCTCGCTGGGCCGGCCCATTAATGTATGCTGATTGAGCGGGGGCAGGGGGCCTTAGCAGAAGTGGTCTCACTTGCATTCATGTGTGGCTCAGCAGTGTGAACTAATCTGTGCATTTAAGTGAAGTTAATAAAACATGCCCCCCACCCCCTTTCTTTTCATAAACATCGCTGAAGCAGTGTTTTGCGGAAAGGCAATATGCAAATGTGGGCCACATTTTTTGGTGTGCCTGGGCCGATTTTTGATCCCAATCCAACCCTGTCTGGTCACCCTAGATCCACACCCTCAGCACCGTCTCTGATCCTAGTACTGAAGTATCAGGCGGCTCTGCTGACGCCCCTCAATCTTTACACACATCGGTCTTGGTAATTCTATTATTCAACTCACACCCGCAGCACAGCTCTGCCAGTGCACCCCAATCCAGACCAGCGCCGTCATCTGCCCATCCAGCGCTGAGAATCCCAAACAGCTCTGCCAGTGCACCTCAAACCGGACCTGCGTCGCAGCCGGCACATCCAGTGCTGAGAGTCCCAAACAGCTCTGCCAGTGCACCTCAAACCGGACCTGCGTCGCCGCCGGCACATCCAGTGCTGAGAATCCCAAACAGCTCTGCCAGTGCACCTCAAACCGGACCTGCGTCGCCGCCGGCACATCCAGTGCTGAGAGTCCCAAACAGCTCTGCCAGTGCACCTCAAACCGGACCTGCGTCGCCACCGGCACATCCAGTGCTGAGAGTCCCAAACAGCTCTGCCAGTGCACCTCAAAACGGACCAGTGCCATCCTCCGCACATCCAGCGCTGAGAATCCCAAACAGCTCTGCCAGTGCACCTCAAACTGGGCCAGTGCCGTCCTCTGCACTTCCAGCGCTGAGAATCTCAAACAGCTCTGCCAGTGCACCTCAAACCGGACCAGCGCCATCCTGTGCACATACAGCGCTGAGAATCTCAAACAGCTCTGCCAGTGCACCTCAAACCGGACCAGCGCCATCCTGTGCACATCCAGCGCTGAGAATCTCAAACAGCTCTGCCAGTGCACCTCAATCCGGACCTGCGCCGTCCTCTGCACATCCAGCGCTGAGAAACCCAGATACACATCCAGTGCTGAGAATCCCAAACAGCTCTGCAAGTGCACCTCAATCCGGACCAGCGCCGTCCTGTGCACATCCAGCTCTGAGAATCTCAAACAGCTCTGCCAGTGCACCTCCATCCGGACCTGCGCCATCCTCTGCACATCCAGCTGTGAGAATCTCAAACAGCTCTGCCGGTGCACCTCCATCCAGACCAGCGCCGTCCTCTGCACATCCAGTGCTGAGAAACCCAGGTGCACACCCAGTGCTGAGAATCCCAATCAGCTCTGCCAGTGCAGCTCCATCCGGACCAGCGCCGTCCTGTGCACATCCAGCTCTGAGAATCTCAAACAGCTCTGCCAGTGCACCTCAAACCGGACCAGCGCCATCCTGTGCACATCCAGCGCTGAGAATCTCAAACAGCTCTGCCAGTGCACCTCAATCCGGACCAGCGCCGTCCTGTGCACATCCAGCGCTGAGAAACCCAGATACACACCCAGTGCTGAGAATCCCAAACAGCTCTGCAAGTGCACCTCAATCCGGACCAGCGCCGTCCTGTGCACATCCAGCTCTGAGAATCTCAAACAGCTCTGCCAGTGCAACGCCATCCGGACCTGCACCATCCTCTGCACATCCAGCTGTGTGAATCTCAAACAGCTCTGCCAGTGCACCTCCATCCGGACCTGCGCCATCCTCTGCACATCCAGCTGTGAGAATCTCAAACAGCTCTGCCGGTGCACCTCCATCCAGATCAGCGCCGTCCTCTGCACATCCAGTGCTGAGAAACCCAGGTGCACACCCAGTGCTGAGAATCCCAATCAGCTCTGCCAGTGCAGCTCCATCCGGACCAGCGCCGTCCTGTGCACATCCAGCGCTGAGAATCTCAAACAGCTCTGCCAATGCACCTCAATCCGGACCTGCGCTGTCCTGTGCACATCCAGCGCTGAGAATCTCAAACAGCTCTGCCAGTGCACCTCCATCCGGACCAGCGCCGTCCTCTGTACATCCAGTGCTGACAAACCAAGGTGCACATCCAGTGCTGAGAATCCCAAACAGCTCTGCCAGTGCATCTCCTTCTGGACCTGCTCCGTCATCTACTGAGAAAGGGCCTCTTATCTGACCTATATTGCTTTGTAGTATGGCCTCCTAGGGCTCATTTGAAAAGACAGATCCCCAATAGTAAGTGTCATACTCCACAATTCATTCCAAAAATATATATTTTATTATTTATATTCTTCCTATAAAAAGATTTTGTACTTTTTTGTGTAATTTTTTTTAGTTTTTCTACTATTCAATACTTATAAAAAATCCATTATTTACAAATACATACAACAATTGTACAAGTACACAAACAATTGCCAATAAGCCTACAATAACGCTAACTTCTATGTGTGTGATAATTATACAGCATTTAATCATTTTATATCAACACATACACAGTGACTTGAATTTGCATAGCTGCAGGTTCAAACAGTTTCTTTGTAGCTATATTGGAGGCAAAGAGAACGGCAATACAACTTAAAATCCAGAAACATGTAATTTGTACACAGGAAACCCCACTCTCAACCATCACCACTTCATTCTCACCTGTCAAACCATCTCACCCACATTACCATTCATACACAAGAGAAAAGTTCTGTCATGTTGGAGATCCTGAAACAATTTGTCATGGATTTTAAGTTGTATTGCCATTCTCTTTGCCTCCAATATAGCTACAGATGAAGAAACGGTTTGCTTATGCTTATGAGCAACAGCATGAATTCATGGCATGGATTACCTTAGGAGCTCTGAGATACAATTATTGAATGGAGTCACATGGTAATTGTAAACTTTGTATGATTTGTCATTGTAGAGTTCCCCTGACGAAGGGATTCCCGAAATGCATTGGGAACACGGCATAATAACTGATTTGTTAAATGTGACGCACGAAGTGCGAAATGAAAAATAAATGTTATATCAACGAAAGGTTGATTGGAAAACTAATTGTTGTTGATTTTGTCACTTTCCTTTTCATTTGGTTGATTAGTAACATGTAATACATGGTTGCATAATGTATGTACGGACTAATTAACAATTGTCATAAAGGTTTAATATTTGAATCTGCGCACAAAAATCTTTTTTAAACAGTATTGCACCGTAAGGGCTTGAGTAGTGCACCTTGTTGCATGTGACAGGATCTGTACACATTCACTTGTAGAAATTTCAGCCTGACAGGAGCAGGTCAGGGGACAAGGTAGCACACACTTCAAAAACTAGATCAATTAGTGTTCATTATCTTTCACTTAGAAATAAAGAAGGTGTGCAGGTGTTAGAAGGTGGTTCTGACACTATGGGCCGCCCGGATTTTTCGCTTTTTGAGCACCTATGTGTTGAGCTTTTACTGTGGGAGAGCCTCATAAATTGGGACTCATCCACAGTGAACTCATGATGAAGGAGACGGCATGTGGATTTTACTGGTGTCCCCCTAGCTTGACTAGGCCGCTGCGCAGCAGCTGGAGTAAGGGGCACCGGGCTGGTTACATGCAGACACCTGTGTACATGCGTGTGCACACGTGTAGGGGCTGCGCAGGGGAGATTCCTGGCGTGCGCAGTCCAGGAGCAGCTACAAAGTGAATGGTGTGGCGGGACTTATGCAGAAGTGGGTGGTGACACGGAATAGGCCTTATACACTGGGAAGGAACATGCCAGGGAAAGTCAGTGTGTTTTACTGTGTTTTTCACTTCATTATTCCCCTATGGGGATGTGGAGCCCATGTGCTAGATTAACTTTCCTAAGGCCTACAGATTCCAGACACGCACTAAAGTCCACTGTAGCGGATGTGAAAAGAAGTATTCTGTAGAGTCCAAAGTCATATTTGTACTGCTTTTGGGTCATCCAGAAATGTCACATTTCTCTGAGTCAGTCATAACCAGGGCCAGACTGAGGGCTGACCTCAGCTGGCTGGATTGATAACCTTTTTTTTTCCACAAGCTAAGGCCTCCTCTCCACGAAGAGAAGATGGGTGGGGCTACAGGCCCATCCATCAGCAGCTATCACTGGTGCCAGGCACCAGGCTGCACCAAGGAGGGAAGGGCTCTTGTTTCAGAGACCATGTGGCCAGAGACCCTGGACGACACCATTTTGAACCAGCCCAGAGGCTGGACAAGAAGGAGGGAGCAGGGGCAGGGAAGTGATGTGTCGCTGTTTGATAGGAAAAAAAACAGAGACTTCCTGCCAGCCCCCTACTCAACTTTTAAAAAGTGCTTGAACAGGAAGAGAAGCTCTCTCTGGGGTGTGGTCTGCTGAGGCGGAAGGTGCTGGAGCCTGGCAATGGGCAGTTGGAAGGAGGTACCCCCTGACTGCCTCCCAGGCCCCTAACAGCACCAGAAGAAGAGCCCAGGACCGGTGCGCAGAAGCAGGGGCCTCTGCGCTGGGAGAAGAGAGGCCCAGGAGGAGAGCCAGGCGAAAGTCTGGCGCAGGGAGCCAGTGAAGACCGCTCCCTGCATAATGCACCCTCTTGGAGACCAGGAGGGCGAAGGAGAGTGCTCCCAGTGGCTGGGGGCCACCGCCAGGAGCAAGACAACACAAAAATGGGGCAGATCGGACCCCCAGGGGCTGAGATATGGCCCCCGGAAGGTGAGCGACCTTTGACCCCTAAGGCGAAGGGGAGCCGGGGAGCGCCGTCGCGCTCCCCGCGAAAGTGTCCTGCCTGGGGGGCCAGGAGCCCAAAGTGGCCCCCACCGAAGATGGAGGCGGGGGAGCGCCGTCGTGCCCCCCGCAAGGAGGTCCCCAGGGGGCCCGGGACCCCATCCCCGGGCCCCGAAGTAAAACCGGGGAGCGCCATCGTGCTCCCCGTGAAGAGGAGGCAGGGGAGCACCGTCGCGCCCCCCGCGAGGAGGTCCCCAGGGGGCCCGAGACCCCATCCCCGGGCCCCGAAGTAAAGCCGGGGTACGCCGTCGCGCCCCCGTGAAGCAGAGGAAGGCGGGGGAGCCAGGAGCCCACCCTGGCCCCGCGAGCAAGTCCAGACGGGGAGCGCCGGCACGCTCCCCGTGAAGAGGCGGAGGAGGGGCCCGGGACCCCATCCCCGGGCCGCGACGCGAAGACGTGGGGCGCCGTCGCGCCCCCCATGAAGAGGAAGGGCCCGGGACCCCATCCCCGGGCCCCGAAGATTGGGATGAGGACGGGGGAGTGCAGCCGCACTCTCCCCGAGGTCCGGCGAGAGCCGGAGAAGCCGGCGGAGTCCCGCACGTCTGCCCGCCGGAGCGGGCAGACCAGAAATACGGAGCCGGCTCCCGCGGCAGCACGCGAGGGTGCTGGCCGTGCGGGGAGCCGGCGGGAGCCACCGGGGGTGGGCTCCCCAGGTGGCTCTCATCAAGTTGGCCAGGCGGGGCCCGGGTGGGACCGGGCCCCGTGAGAAGTGGTGCAAGGGGCCCGGGTTGGACCGGGCCCCCGAAAGCGGGCAGAGCGGCCGGGGGTGGGCTCCCCGCGCCGCCTACACTCACCTGGGGGTCCGGTTGGGACCGGGTCCCCCAATGAGGCCGGCAGATAAGGCGCGAAGCGCCAGTTCGATCGCGGCTCTCCCTGGCACAGCGGGAGAGCCGCTCATCCGATATTCAACAAAAGGAGCACGAAGCGCCCCATAATGCCTTGCCAGGCATTTGGAAATCTGTTGTTTTGGTGCTTGTGGTGGCCCCAGGAGGACGGGGTCACCACCAACTTGGTGCCAAGGTGCTGGGGGAGCTGCTGGAGAAGCGCAGTCTCCCCCCCAGCACAAGAAAAGTCCCACCCTAAGTGTCTTGGGGACTTAAAAAGGATAACCCCTCAAGGGCTCAGCCAGCATTTAACACTCTCTAGGCTGGAACTTTCGTTCTACAGCTGAGGGTGTTTCGAGAAGTGCCTCATGGAGTGAAGGGCTGAGTTGGGGATGTCTGGAGAAGGGCATCCCCTGTAGGTGAAGAGGTGTAATTGCACCAGAACTGCATTTACTAACGGTTATTCCTTTTTAGAGGGACTGAAGGTCACATATGTAATGTGAAATACCTGTGTAAGGTGATGTCATAAGCAAAGTGGGGTTATGTTGCCAGACATTCCTGCTAGGGTGTCTGGCTGTATATGCGTAATCCGGTGATTTCATCTGTGATGCCTTTAGGGGCTGTAATTGCAACGCATTCTAATGTCCAACAAATGTGATGAGTACTGTCATTCTAAGGTAATGCGTAAACATGTATTCTTGCTGCTGCGCTTAAGTGAGGAACAACCCCGACTGTTAGCCCTGAAGATGTAGGGGTGCATACTGTATGGTCAATATAAGATGCTCAGTCAGGGTTATGTGTCACTAGGGCAGGTGAACCTATTTTTTAATGCGTGTTGAGGTAATGGGGTGGGTCGCCACTGGGATGGTGCCAGTGCGCAGGGCCCTCGCTCCAGGTTATGCTCAACACACTGCATTAGGGGGCAAGATGATGTGCGTACATGGAAGTGGTGGTACTAGACCCCCCCCCCTGCGGGAGGGGTAGAGATGTTATGCAATGTCACAAAGTAATTCCAACAGCTTATGTATATTTGTAAATTGGTGCATAGTATTGAGTAGTGTGTGTGTTTAATAAATGTACTCTTACTTTTATAAAGCAAAGTACAGACTGGACAATCAATTATTGAGTGTTATTTCTGCGCACCTGCAAATGGCGATTACTAGCCCACACCACCTCCCTTGAGTAAGCCTCAGACTGCTCTGCAACGCTACCCTCTGAGAGTCAGGCGCTACAATTGGGTGTTTGGTTCCCAGTGAAGGACAAATGTAGTCATGTTATTTGTGCAGGCCTCACAGATGCTGCCTCGTTTTCCAACAGCAGGTTATACCCATACTTAAACTACAACATCTGTCCTGCCATAAATTATGTATGTATCGTTCTCTATAAACGGCCCTAAGAGTGCTCGAAGGAATCCCTAAGTACCCAGAACCGCCATTAAAGGTGTTTGACCTCCCCCCCCTCCATTCCGTGGACTGGCCTAAATGATGCCCCTGCGACCCCAGCCTAAATGACGCCTCAATTGTGCCAATGAGCCTCTCTGCCCCAAATGGTGCAAGTGCGCCCAGTAGTGCAGTGTCCTAGGAGGTACTTGCCTTGCATGTCTGACACAGATGATGACTTCTTCCTATGGCCATGCATGTCTAAGACTTTTCCTTTCTATATTTGAACAATTTTACACATACTCCCCACATGATTTTGCTTGCCCCCATACTGGACGTTGCACAAAGGGTCGCTACAGGCCCACAATAAACTGTCCCTGAATGCGCTGCCGTAGCTTTTAAATGGCTATTGCTGCCTCAAATAGCGCTATCGCATGACCCTATATCAGACTGGTGTCTCATAGTATTCAAAAGACAGTGGGGATTTTCTGAGAGGTCCTTGAGAGAAACTCATAATTTGATTAATGACACCCGGTCACGGAAACACAAAAAATAAGCCAGTTTCTTTTCCCTTTTGTTCCTACTTCCAGAAGCAAAAAAACAAAAAAGCGCACACACAAGCGTTACAAACAAAAGGGTGATGAAACCTAAGCCTTTCTGACAGTATTAACGGTTGCAGGCCCTGTGCCTCCTCCGACATGCAGGCTGGGTCACATTGAACTGACAGAAATCAGTGTAGCCAATGGGGGCAGACTTGTAATGGAAATTCCCCAGACTGAGTCAGGCAGCAACTAGAATGCAGTACCTTAACCAGACTGATGGCTGGCATTGGTTGCTCCATATGGGACAATCTGGTGGGGGATTGTGCGGGAGGGGGCTTGGATTCCTAGGCATCAGGCTTGTAGAGCCCAACATGTGCAGAAAAAAGCAGTGATAAAGCAGATCACTTCCTTTAAACAATGTACTATAGAATCCGTGGTGAAACTGGAAAACAAATCTGAGATATTGGATCATGTACAGGGAGGCATCAATTTCAGGGTGTTGGCTGTCCCATCAATGCTGCCTTGCAGGCCTGAATAAGCGCTTTTTGATCTGCTGGGGCCAAGCATGGTGTGGTGAAAAAGCATTCTCATGCTCTCCAAAGTATAGAAAGTATGGTGATAATTCTGGCAAAACGGTGCTGGTGGTAGAGCAGTTTGCAAACTGTAGGGATTGGATACTACTGGTTGAGGTAACTTTTTTTCTCAGACCTGAACCCATTTACCTTGGACATTATATGATTGAACCTTGTTCTAGCAACAATTTGATTTAATTCTGAATAAACAGTTTTACACCCAAAAGAGCACAGGCCCATTGAATATGGCAACAAATTGTGCTCAAGCTCAAGAGCGCAAACCTATTGAGTATGGGGTAATCGTGAAGGTGATCTTCTCCTTAACATAAACTCAAGGTTGCAGCTGGTGTGCAACGAATAGCCAAAGAACTAAGTCCACGCAAAGTGCACACAAAGATTTGGTGATTCCGTATCTTGTCTGCCAATGGCTTGTGTCATAGTATGCAAAAAGTGATGGATCAAATGCTTGAATTAATCTCAGCCACTGGTAATCACTTGGGCCCCATCCAAGTCCATTGATATTTTGCACATCATACTCCCTCAGTTTGGACCCAGACACATGCAAATCAGCCTTGACTCTCCTCCAATTGGAACAGTCCAGCCTGAACTGCCAGGCCAGGTCCTCCCTGATATGGAACACAAGCAACACAGGACCAGTTTTGCCCTTATTGGGCTCATCAGCCAGGTATAACTTAGTTCCAGCGGCACAGTGTGCATGGGACCCACATCTGGGCATACACATCCCACTTAGGGCGACACACTGTAATATGTAAAAAGTGATGGATGAATGGGGCGTGGCTAAGCGCGCAACGGAGATGGTGGCATTTCTTTGAGCTCTGCAGTATCACCGGTGCGGAAGCTCGATTAAAGATGTCTTTTGGGTGATTTTAGAGCACCCTTAGACACTGTGCAGAGGCGGAACAACCCGTGACTTCGGGAGGCCGCTCAACGGTGTTCTAAATTGCCTTTTGGGTGTCTTTTCTCGAGAGACATTCTGACCACGACGAAAATCGGAAATGGCGCCCGTTATGGCAGTCACGTCACAGCTCGCCGTTTATAGGTTGGAATTTGCCTATCTGCGCTTAATTAACGGCTGCTTACTTCTTATGCTGAACATGAGGTACTGTGAACATTAGCCCTTTCAATATTAGACCACTGGTCTTCGAATTTCCAACTTACAGTCAAAGGAACACTTGCTTCTGACGCCATTAGAGCATACAAGATGGCGGCCGCTGACAGGAACTCCTTCATGGGGTATATTTTTTAAAACACAAAGTCTACTATTTTTGTTGGCATTTACCTCAATACTGCCAGCCTACCACTAAGAGGTATTTTATCTGTGGCATTGCATTTTAAAGCTGTCTGTTATTATAACTGTTTTACTGCTACATATTGGCTGCCCTTGTCGGGTCCTTTTTTGTGTGCGCATCGCCTGCTGATAGTATCTATTTTTAGTAGCGAGTTATATGTCAGCGCTTATTTTGTTTTTGCCACATTTTCCTCAGTTGGTTCGCTTCCTGGAGGTTTATTGCTAATACCTCTCCTCTTGTACAAAACCTATGCTTCACGTGGGAGTTACAGTGTAAACTAGCTACACATAGCAGGTATTTTCCTTACCCCAATTTCTATGGCCATACATCGCCTTACCTGTTCCTTCTAACTATACTAAGGCTATCTGATTGTTGTTGCCACGACCTTATCCAATGGCGGAAGGCATGGATGTTAGCACCAACGACAGAGACTCCAAGGGTAATTTGAAACGCTCCATGCAGACCTCACCTACCCCGGATTCACCAGCTAAAGGTAGTCCTGAGTCTGCCTCAACTTTGGAAGCTATACTTCTCAAGCTCAATACGGTTCATGATATTGCGCAAAGTACTAAAACAAATACTGATTTGCTTCAGGGAGAGGTGGCTGCAATTCGTAATGACCTAAAAAATCTTTCATTACGTGTTTCTAATGCGGAAAGGAGAATAAGTAGTGTGGAAGACTTCACTAACAAACAAGCAAAGCACATCCAAAGTTTGGAGCGTTCCATTATCTCATTAAGGAGAGATCTAACTGAACAGGAAGATCGGAATCGCAGAAGTAATCTTCATATTTTTGGATTACCAGAGGATTGTGAGAAGTCTGCCCCTTCAGTGATTGACTTCTTACTTACTTGGATTCCAAATGTTCTGAATATCTCGTTCAACAAGGACTTTGAGATAGAACGTGCTCATAGAATCCCAACTTTTAAACCTAGAACGATGTCTTCTCCAAGACCTTTGATCTTTAAACCTTTGTGCCATCAACATACTGATCAAATTCTGTCACAAATGAGGAAGATTAAGACAATACAATGGGAAGGTCACAGAATATCTATTTCGCAAGATTTTGCCAGAGACACTGTAATTCAAAGGTTTCCTGAATCTACGCAAGAGACTCACTGATATGAATATTCCATTCTCCTTTGCTGGTCCCTCAAGATTCCGGATCACTTTCAAAGGTCGTCCACAGATTTTTTATGAACCCTCAGATCTTTCGACATTCTTGGATAATCAATTTGAATCGCAGATGGACTCAGACTCTCTTCCTGGTACTTCTCGCCTATAACGATTTGTATTTATTGACATGTCTGTATCTAATGCTTTTCATTTATCTAATACATACGCTGGTTCTCTGCTTTTTTGTGCCTTGCCACAATCTTTGTAGCTGTTGCTGTATTTTGAGCTTATCCTACAATTGGTGATTATGCACTGATGTTTCGCTCACTCTAGCTTAGTCATTCTCTATTAATTGATTTTCCTTTTTACAGGACAATGCAATTTTCCGTACTGTTTTTAATGTTGTTTGGGTTTACATCCCTTGCTTGTTCCGTATAAGGTTGGTCAACCTAATTTATATGGCTCTTTACAGGTATATTGTTACAATTGAATTACTGTTAGTGTGTATCTATTTTCTTACTCATTTCTATTTTTGCCTCTCTCTTAAATCTTTTACTATTAGTAGATATTTGAGCCTTTATTCTTTTGCATATTCCACTTTCTATTTTACTTCTTATTCTGTCTTTCCTCTGTTTAGTGGTATTTTTAGGCAGTAATCTATTTACATAGATATATTAACTCATGACATCATTCATCACCAATGATATGATAGTTGTAGAATTGATTTATGCTATAGTTATGATGTCTCATTTATGAAATTACATCTTATAATAGACATTTTATTTAATTCTTTTATAATATTTGTTCTAGCTGAATGGTATGGTTCGTGATATCTTTGCTTCACAGCTTTACAGTGGTCATTTATGCTATATATATTACGTACCTCTTTAGACTCCAGAACTATGCAACTCTTTGTTTTGTATTTTGCTTATTGGGGAGTACTTCTCTATAAATCTGTACGATTGTATGTGTCTATTCTTTGTCTTATCATTAACCTTCTCTTTCTTTAATCTCATGATAAAGGTAAGTATCCTTTCTTCTTTTTTCTATTCTCTTTTCTTCATTTTATTCTACCTTTTTATTCGCTTTTCTATTTGGTCCGTTTATTCTACTTCTTACTTGACTTCTTATCTCTTCTCGTTGATCTGCGTTGGTGATAATTTAGTTATGTGTATATACTATTTATTACTATTTTTGTTCACCATTGGAATGTTACATTATTTTGCTGATTTATGTTTTTATATGCACCAACTTAGAATCTATCTATTCATTTTTCGATTTAATCTTCTTTCTTTTTTATTGTATACTTATCCTTAAGTTCTATGCTATCATACCTATGATGATTTGCTTGTGAATTGCATCTAATATTAGATACTCTATTTAATTTTTATCTGACACGGGCTCTAATTGTATGAGATTGTTCATGACTTCTTTATTCCACTAATTTATAGGTGGCTATATATTTGATATATTCTGATTATCCTCTTTACTTCTTATTTATATAAATTTTATAGACCGGTGTACAATACCTTCGATGGATATTTATCTGCTGATATAGGCTTGCTTTATTTATTTATTTATTTATTTATAACATGATATCTGTTTTCTTCAATGTTCAAGTATATTATATTTATTGAATTTGCATTATTTATTCTTATTAGTAAGATATAGGCAATATAGCAATACACCTGAGAATGTTATACTTGTTTCGCCGCTCAGCGGCATGTCTATCGTTGAGCTATCTGCACCGATGTTGATGGCCTCTGCTGTTGCTCCTTCATGTTGTTTCCCCCATGCATCTTGTCTACTACAGACATCCCCTGGTGGGGTTACACTTTGTTAATGCTCCATTTTTTCCTGGAGTACTCCTGCTCTTTCTTTTCTTCCTTCTATTCTTCATTCCCTTCCTTTCTCTTCACCCTAATTTTGGGACATCTGCTTCATTCTACATTGGGATACATGCTGCATTTCCTTTAGTTTTTAATTATTTCTTGGCTACCCTTTTACCTTGTTATCAGATTCATTCACTCATGTTGTTCCATACATATCTATGTCTGGCTTAAATGTAGGTTCACTTAATGTTCGGGGGTTGAATCACCCTGTTAAGAGGGCCAAAATTTTAGATTATTGCAAAAGTTTATCTGGTGATGTGGTTTTACTTCAAGAAACTAAGATAGCCTTTAAAGAGGCTCTTCTTATGAGGAAAGATTGGGTTCTTGATGTTACTTGTTCCGAGGCTTCTGGAAAGAAGAATGGGGTTGTTACTCTTATTTCCAAAAGCTCTGGTTTGTCTATTGTTACAGCTGAGCATGATACCAGTGGTAGATGGCTACTTACTCGTTTGACTAATGGTTCAGATGATCTATATATTATGAATTTATATGCCCCAAATATTGATGACCCACTTTTTTGGCGTACCATAAATAAAAAACTTTCTGATATTCCACAGAATTCAAGAACAATTGGTGGGGATTTTAATCTTCCCCTTGATCCTATTTTGGATAGACACTCTGCTTTTAAATTTCGACCCGTTAGGGCGCATAAACACATGCTCAATATGTGCTCGTCTCATCATCTTGTTGATGCATGGAGATTGCATAATCCTACAGGTAGTGAGTTCACATTTTTCTCCTCTCCACATTCTAGCTTTTCTCGTATTGATTATCTTTTGGTAGACGCCTCTGTTTTAAAACATACTTTAAATGTTATGATTCATCCAGTAGTTGTTTCTGACCACGCGGCGGTTTCTTTAACTATTCTTAATCTCACAGATACGAGAGCCCCTCGTAATTGGCGTCTCAATATAGAAATTGTGGAAGATAATGATGAAGTTAAAGAACTTAATGAGGAGGTTGATAATTTCTTCAAAGATAATGAGTCTTCGGTGAACTCCCCAATAGTATTGTGGGACGCATTTAAATGTACTATTCGGGGTCACATTATTAAAAAAATGGCCAAAAGAAAAAGTGACATTAGAAAGTCCCTTTAATCTCTGGGGGATGATATTAAATGCAAAGAGGAACTCTTTAGACACTCGACCGGCAAATCAGTCCTGCAGGATATAAAGCATTTGAAATACTCTTTTAACTCCATAGTCACTAAAAGAGCTTATATTGGTGTACACGCTAAAAATCCCGTCATTTATTGCTACGGAATAGAGCTGATAAGTTGTTGGCCGCCACGCTAAAATATCAAAACACGAATGTTAATACTACTCATATTTCCCATATTACTGATAAAAATGGATCGAAGAAATTTCATACCCAAGAAATTCTTGGGGTCTTTCGAGAATTTTATGAAACATTATACACACCTAAGGATCAGTGTACCAAGACTACCTGTCAACAGTTTCTTCAGTCGATCCCTACTAATACTATTTCCCATACTGATATTACTGAACTGGGGAAACCAATTGATATTGAGGAGATCATCCAGGCTATGAAGGCTACTCGATCGGGGAAAGCTCCAGGACCGGATGGATTTCCTAATGCCTTCTATAAAACATTTACTCCTTCAATAATCAAATATCTTAAGAGGATTTTTGACAATTATGTTCTTTCTGGCAAGGTTTCTGGTTCGGCTGCTGAGGCTACTATTGTAGTTATACCGAAGGATGATAAGGATCATTCTGATCCTAAAACTTTTCGTCCAATTTCGTTATTAAATATGGAAGCTAAAATCTTTGCCAAGATCTTAGCTAGACGCTTAGAGGGTCATATTCCCAATCTCATCCATGATTCCCAAACAGGTTTCGTTAAAAGGGAGACTTGCTAGAGACAATATTCGGACCTTTTGTCATATATTAGAAAAAGCAAAACTTTCCTTATTGCCATCGGCGGTGATCGCCCTTGATGCTGAAAAGGCTTTTGATAAAGTCTCTTGGCCTTTTTTACAAGCAGTATTAGAATCCCATAACCTTGACGATTCCTTTATTAATATGGTTATGTCTCTTTATGCGCAACCAAAAGCTAATATCAGAATTAATGGCGCTACGTCTTCCTTTTCTAATCTTCGTCAGGGCATTAGATAAGGGTGCCCGCTCTCACCCCTTCTTTTTCTCCTATCTATAGATTCACTTCTTTGTCTACTTAACCTGAACCAGGGTATTAAGGGTTTTCAATTTGGATCGTATACGCTTAAAACAGCCGCTTACGCTGATGACGTCCTTATTTTTTCAGAGATTATTGCAACAGCGATCCCCGTTATCTCTAACATGATTAGTGATTTTTCGCTCGTCTCTGGGTACACTCTTAACAAAGAAAAGACGGAATTGTTCCCCCTAAACACGTTGTGTTTTCCTTCTCACATGGGTGATTCAGGTATTAAATGGCAATCGACTCGTATCAAATATTTAGGGATTTGGTTCTGTAAGGACCTTTCAGATGCTATCACCTATAATGAATCCCATATCATATCTAAGTTAAGGACCTTTTGTGTTCCTGGTCTCCTAAATATATTTCTTGGTGGGGAAGATTACAAACTCTTAAAATGATGATAACCCCGATTATTAGTTTTTTATCCTCCATGTTACCTATGAAGCTTTCTTCTGTCTTCTTCCATGAGATTGATTCAATCTCTTCAAAATTTTTATGGAATGATAAGAGAGCTAGAATTGCTTACAAATACCTCAGGAAACCTTCTGACTTGGGTGGTTGTAATCTTTCAAATTGGAATTTATATAAAATTGCCTTCCTAGCATCTCAAGGTGCACTTTGGTTCTTACCGGATTCACAACATGTACCCCCTTGGATTTACATTGAGCGTGAGCTATGCGCTCCTTTTTCCACTCCTTCCTTTCTCACAGCTTCTAAGCTTGTTTTCGATCATTCTCAACGTATTATATTAGACACGATTATTGCATTAAAATATGTTGACAAAAAAGCATCCAAACCTATTCATAAATCAAGATGGTCTTCTTTATGGTACAATCCTAAACTTTCTACTGACATTGAGCCTAGCACGGCCTCCCTGTGGGCTGCCAAAGGTATCAGGTTGGTGAAAGACCTCTATGATTCTAATCATGACCCACTTCCCTTTTCTTTCTTAGCCAAGAAATATAATCTTAACAACATGGACTTTTATTCTTTTTTTAAACTAAAAGCTAAACTTTCTAAAATACCCCTATCTACGGATTCGGTTATTGTCTCACTTCTTTCTATGTGGTTACGTTCAGGCCATGCTGCGTCTAAAATTTATACATTTTTATCCGCTCCACTCCCTTCACAGTCTACAATTACTTATGTTAAATGGTCTCATCATTTTGCAGTTGACATTTTTTTTTTTTTTAAATATCTTTATTGACATTTTTAATTTTTGCAATACAAATCTCATAAAAGAGGCACATTCCATACAGTCCTAAGTACAATTGTCAGGGTAATCATACAGCAGAATATTTGCCATAAATTCCATTACATGGCACGTCATACTCAATACTTCACAATGTGCAGCATGGGGTTAAACACCAATCCACCAGGATACTTAAATAGCGATTCAGAGTAACGAAATTCCACTTCAAATTTGGAAAACAGTATTCCAATAGCATATTCATAAAATGAATCCCAACCAAATGGCGCAACTGGGGCAAAAGAAAAAGAATACCAAACAAAAGACCTTCTGCAGAGGGGGAGACATATCATGTACCACTATTTCGGCTTGTGGTGGGGAACGTTTATATAAAGAAGTCATAGCAGAGAGCAGGTGAGTTGACACATAAGGGAGAGGCCCATAGCTACCAATAAGAGTGCCTCCTCCAATTACACAAATTCTGCAGGCTCACACTCACTCAGCAATTGGACATAGTGCACCGTCAGGATCTCAAGCCTACTTAAATAGCAATAGGTGTTGCAGGCCGAGTCGCCCCCGTGTGTGCATCCACATCTGCTTCGGGGTCCGAACCCATCTCCCTCTCCTCCTGCCTCTCCGGGGTCTCCCAGTTCGCCAGCACCTCCCGCCATTGGCCAGCCATGGGGAGCTTCCTCATCCCTTTGGATTCCTCCCAGCTGAGTGCTCTACCCTCCGCTCCACCCCACACAATTACATCTCTATGCCAATTCGCGAACTGTGGCCCCCTGGCAGACTTCCATTCCAGTGCGATGCGGCGCTTCGCTAATCCCAGCGCTAGGTCTATAAGTCTGTTCCCCACCTTCCGTTTCGGCGGTCGGGGAAAAAGGCCCAAAATGCAAGACTGTAGTGTGAGAGGTAAATCTCTGCCCAGTACTTCAGTTAGCTTCCCCAGAACTGCTTCTCAGAAAGGTCACAAGGCACCACACTCCCAAATCATATGACCGAAGTCCGCATCTGGATGAGAACATCTGGGGCAAGAACGAACCTCGCCTCCATATGTCATGTTGAGTCGGTGCGAGGTCATGTAAGCCATGTGCGTATAATTAAACTGAATATATTTAAGGCGAGAGTTTCGAGGGATTTTCTTGGGATAATGCAGAACCCTACACCATTCCACATCTGTCAATTCTTTACCCCCAATCTCGTCCCATTTAGCACATAGTCTGGTCAAGGGATGCACCGAGGCCTCCAGGAGAGCCACGTAGAACCATTTCACTAGGTGCCTTGCCTTTCCAAGCGTGAACAAGGCGTGAAGCACCGGATGTGTTTCCGGCTCGTTTCTACCCACCTCCCACAGCTGCGCAAAAGTTCGGGTTAGGGCTTCATACTGCAGGAACTGGCCAGAGGGCAGACCACAATCTTCTACCAGGCCATCAAAGGGAATTAGGGACTTGTCCAAAAAACAATCTCCGACCGCGTCTAGTCCTGCATCTGTCCAGGGGGCCAGTTGTTCAACGGTAAAGACGGATTGGGGGTCACCATGCGGCAAGCCCACCAGGGGCAGCACCGGAGTGTACCTAGCAGCCCGCCGTCCTCGGTTCTCGCATCTCCGCCAGGCCTGAAAGGCAGTGCGCTGTAGCAAGGAACAGTACGGTGTAGGCGTCCTAGGCCGTAGCAATTTTGCCATTACCAATCGAGGACGGGCTTCCGGGAGAGCCAAGAATGTACCCTCCTCATTTACCTCTTCTATCCATTGCGCCAGCCACTGCAACTGACCAGCTAGCATGTAGTATTCAAAATTCGGCACACCCAGGCCGCCTTCAGCTGCAGGGCGCTGCAGCGTCGCCAGTGACACCCGGGAGCGACCATCACCCCACACCAGATCCTGAAGCAGGGCATTCAGGGGGCGGAACCACCGGCTAGGCATAAGGACAGGAAGATTGACAAAAAAGTACAACAAGCGTGGAAGCATGACCATTTTGGATAAAGAGACCCTGGACATCACTGGCAGCTTCAACGTGCGCCAAAACTGAACACTCCCTCGCAGGGATCGCACCGCCCTTCCGAGATTACCCTCCGTCAAGTCATCTATCGAATGGAACACTTGGATACCCAGATATTTAAACGTATTCTGAGCCCATACGATGTCGGGCGCCAGCGCGTCCGGCCTTGGTAGGGGGCCAGCCACAGGGAATAGGTACGTTTTTGCTTTGTTAACCCGCAGACCCGAAAGGCCAGCAAAATCTTCCAATATTTGCATTGCTGTCGGGGCGCCCGCCACAGCATCCCCCAAGTACACCAGTAGGTCATCTGCATATAGGGAAATGTAATGCATCTGCCCAGCAGAATCCAGCCCAATTCCAGTACCTCCCTGGCGCAGTCTCTCGGCGATAGGTTCGATCGCCAAGGCAAAAAGAAGGGGGGAGAGGGGGCATCCCTGTCTAGTCCCTCAAAACACCCCATACTCCCTGGAGATTGTCCTACCCGTACGGACCCTGGCAGTGGGCGCCGCATACAGTAACTGCACCCAACGGATCCATTCGTCTCCTAACCCCATGTGCCTCATCACTTCAAACAAGTACTTCCATCCCACTGTATCGAAGGCCTTTTCCAGGTCGACAGAAAGCACCGCGGCCCAAGGGTGGAGCAGAGCGTCAGCATGGTACAGTATAGAGTAAAGCCGACGAAGGTTGTAGGAGGTATTGCGGGTAGGTATAAACCCATTCTGATCCGGGTGCACGAGTGCCTTCATGTGCGGAGCCAATCTACCGGCCAGTACCTTGCTCAGGATCTTGAAATCCAGGTTAAGCATGGAAAGGGGCCTGTAATCTTTGACTCCGGCCCTCGGCAATTTGAGTTTCGGAAGAGGGATTACCAGGGCACTCCGAGTGGAGTCAGGCAGGACCCCGGCCTCATAGGCATCTGCATACATCCGGGCCAACTGTGGCGCCAATATATCAGAAAAGCACTGGTAAAATTCGGCCGGGAGGCCATCCGGCCCGGCGTTTTCCCAGCTGCCAACGCATGCATAGCGGCCTTAATTTCCTGCAGGGTAATAGGGTCTCCCAGCTCCTCCCTATCCTCATCCGCCAACACCCTAAGGGGTAAAGAGTCCAAAAACTCTCCAATAACAATACCAGGGGCCTCCGCCGGAGCCGTATAAAGGCGCTCATAATATGCAACAAAGGAATCATTGATGTCATCAGGACAGTACTGCACCCCACCAGCCTCTGCATCCAATTGCGTAATAGGGGAGCCCCCCAGTTCGGGTCGGATCTCTCTGCACTTTGTCAAGATACTCATTGTAGTTGTAACGGCGTAAACGTTCAAGGGCCACATTATAACGCGCCCGCGCTTCTTGCAGCGCCAATTGAGCCGCTTCCCCTGTACCTTGAATGTTATCTAACCTGCGAATGTTCTCCTCCAAAGTGAGGACCTCCTGGCGAATCTCCCTATAGACCCCCGTCGCCTGTCCCAGACAGTGGCCCCGCACCACCACCTTGAATGCCTCCCATTCCACCCGGACTGAGGATGCAGTGTTGGCATTGATAGGGAAATAAGTATCAAGAAGAGTATTCAGCGAGGCCCGAAAAGGGTCATCGTCCAGTAATGCCGGGTTGAGTCTCCAAGTGGGAACAGGAGGGCACCGCCCCAGCGGCTGGTGTGTCATCATTAATGGGCTGTGGTCCGACAGAGTACGGCCCAGATATTCTGTGCACGTGATGGTACTATGAAAAGCGGGTGAGCATAAAAACATGTCAAGGCGCGTATGCACCTGGTGTACTGGGGAGAAAAAGGAAAATTCTCTATGACTATCGTGTTGTAGCCGCCACGTATCTTTTAACCCCCAATGTTCCATCCATGCCCGAAACCCCAAAGTGGTGCGGCATGCCGGAGACCCCGTTAAAGGCGGGTGCGACCGGTCTGCAACAACATCCGCAACACAATTGAAATCTCCCCAAGGATGAGATTTCCCTGTACGCTACCCGCTAAGGTAGCGGAGAAGAGGTCCAGAAAGCCAACCTGATCCTGATTAGGGGCATAGACATTTCCAAGTGTAACTTCACGCTCTGCCAGTCTCCCCGCCACCAGGACATATCTACCTGCCTCATCCACCCATGATCTTTTTGCTGCAAAGGGAACTCCCGGTTTCACCCAAATCAACACCCCTTTAGCAAAGGCGGAACAGGTGGTCGCAAATACCTGACCCCCTCCAGCGTCGTTTTAGTTTCCCAGCTTCCTCCTGGTTTAAGTGGGTTTCCTGCAAGAGTGCCACATGTATGTCCCTACGTCTCAAGTAGGAGTAGATATTATGACGCTTCACCATGGATCTCATCCCTCTAATGTTCCACGTTAGGAACCGTATATGCTGTTGTGTTCCAGCCATTCCTACTATAACCCATCAAGAAACCTCCCGGCAGCCAGGATCCCCACCTCGCCCACCCATTACATGCAATATTCATCCCTCTGCAAACAGTCCAGGTCATAAAAACAACAATAAAAAAAAAACCCTTATGGTGGTTAACTCCTCGATCCCAGGGCGGTCCAACAACGGTCAGCTGCCCAAACATCTTACGTAACAATACGTGCTAAGTGAGGGCTCAACCTGGTGAGTCACTCAACGGGGGTTAGGCCAGGCATAAAAGGCAAAAGAGGACTGGAAAGAAATGTTCCTCTCAGGGAGAGCGCACCAGCCTTCAATAAGCAAGACACAGCACAGGGCCCGAGGCGGACAACACTCAAACAATAAGTCTCCAGCTAGCACAGCTGCCCCAGGTTACCAGACTCATCAGATGATGTCATCCGCCGTGCGAGGCGTCACCTCAGGCATCTTCACACTATCGCTGTGGGAGGTGTCAGTCTCATTTTCGCCAGACTCTCCAGGGGTGCCGGGCCCTGCACCCGGAGCCGTGCCCTGGCTTCCCATCAGGTTCACCACAGCCCGCAGAGCCTCCACCCTCTCTTTCTCCGTCTGTGATGTAGACGGCTTCTTGGAGGTCCCCTTGCGGATGCGCCGTCGTAGTCGTTTCTGTTGCTCCTTAGGGTGCTGTCCAACACTCTTAGGGCCGCCAGACTTAGGCTGCCCACCCCTGTAGGCCTCTAACCAGTCCCACGCGTCATCAGGGCTATCAAAGTAATGAGTGGTCCCATCTAATATGATACGGAGGCGGGCTGGGAACATTAGGGAGTATTGAAGACCCTCCTCTCTTAAGGCCCTCTTGACCTCCAGATATGAAGATCGTTTCCTCTGGACTTCCAGTGTATAATCTGGAAAGAGTGAAACTTTACTGTTATCAACAGTGAAAGGGCCGTCCACTCTCGCCTTTTGTAGGAGGAGATCCAGATCGCGGAAATGGAGCAGTCGGGCCACCACCGGGCGCGGGGGCCTCCCCGGCGCCAAAGGTCTAGCCGGCACCCTGTGCGCTCGCTCAAGAGTGTAGAAAGAGGAGAGACCCTCCAGCGCCACAACAGATTTGAACCAGTTCTCGAGGAAGGCCACCATGTCTCCGCCTTCCGTTCCCTCCGGCAGACCTAGGACACGCACATTGTTCCTCCGATTGCGCCCTTCAGCATCCTCCGCCCTGCGTTCCAATTGAGCCACTCTGTCCATGAGGGCCCCCATCTGGTGCTCCAACGCCTTGTGGGCAGGTGCCAGCTCCGCTACATTAGACTCCGTCTCTTTGACCCTCTCCGACAGTTTTTTGTGTTCTTCACGCAGCAGGCCAAGTCCCACCGCTACCGTAGTAATGTCCTGATGGAGGGTCGCTTTGGTGTCTGCGATTGCCTCCAGGATTTTGTTAAGCTGCCGCTGGGTGGGGTCATCGGGGTTGGTTAGGGACTGTTCTTGCGTGCTATCTTCCGGGTCCATTGTGACACCAGTTTGGCGACTCCTAGGTTTCCCCATGGCAGCCAATAATCCCCGGAGTGGTCCTCGCCTCCAGCGGGCTCCAACCCTCGAGCTCCAAGGCACCAAGGGCCACCCACAGCGGAAGGGCAGTCACCGCAGTGCGCAGGGCGGGTACGATCCACTCCCCCCGCTGTCCCCAGCGGCCAAAGACTCACCCCAGCTCACTCCAAGGGCCGGCCAGGGGGCCCCCGCCCTGTGGTAGGCCCGACCTCTGTTCTCTTAGGCCCAGTCAGCTCCAGGGTTCCCGTCACCTCCCGGGGCGTCCCTCGCTAGAAGCCACTTCAGTCCGTCCGAGCGGAAGCAGCAGGGGTCCCTGCAGGCCCCAGCCCAGCGTGGAGGGGACAGGGTCACCCGCTGTGCACTCTTACCGGCCTCCATCCTCAGTGCCAAAGTCCAAGCGTGCCCCTCGCTCCCACGCGCTCCGGGCACAGTGGTCCTGCCTCCCCGATCCGGCCCAGCACCCTCTGTTTAATCCAGGCTCCTGGTGCCTCGCTAAGGGCGACACCATCATCACGTCAGCCGCTCTCCACCAGTGTATGCCCAGGGCCCTCCAGTAACCGCGCCCCCGCCCTAGGAGAATGGCGGTCTGGGGCACTGCACCCTCCGTGTTCCACAGGCAGCGCACAGGCCACCAATGCTGCCACCGAGCGCCAACGCACTCATCCAGCGCCGGGAGGGACACCTGCCGGTCGATGCGGCCTCCGCACAGCTGGCCGGCCGGGAGGTAAATTTATCCCACGTCCGTCGAAGGAGTCGACGAGCGCGGCCGCCTCCAGCCCTGCCGCGTCTGCAGCCGCGGCCGACAGCACTTAGCTCCGGGATCCGTGAAAAGCGGATCGAGTGCCCTCCGGATGCCCTCCAACACCCGACCGGTGAAGAGGAAGCTGTAGTGTGCCGCGGCCGCAGGTTTCAAGAGGAGAAATGATCGGCTGGCGCGGAGCTCCCTGCTCACGCGTCCGCCATCTTCTCCGTCCAAGCCACGCCCCCTCTTGCAGATGACATTTTTAAACATATTTCACAAGATACCTGGCATTTGATTGGGAAATTATCCCTACGTAATAAAATTGCTCCTTCACTTATCAAATCCAAATTCTTCACATTAAATCTTTTACATTGGACCCCTGCTCGTTTACATAAGTTGAAACTACGAGATAGTGATCTTTGTTGGAACTGTAATCTAGTACCAGGGACCCATCAACATATGTTTTTTGAATGTACGTTATTAAACTCTTTCTGGGGCCTGATACAGAAACACTTATCATTAATTTTTAACACATCTATAGAACTTTCTTTCCCTATGATTTTACTAGGTCCATGGGCTACAGTTATTCCTTTACCCCTTGATGATACGGATCTGGAGCTATTAGATTTACTTTTATACATTGCTGTTAAAATTATACTAACAGAATGGAAATCTTTTCATCTCCTGTCTTATCATACCTGGTGGGCATGGGTCTCATACCTTCGTGGAGCTCATACCTTTGTTGAGGAAAAACATTACTCGCCTTCCATTTCTAGTAATGTTTGGCGGTCCTTGAACAATTATATGAACTTATCCTCTCAGGGGTTGGTAGCTCAATATCCTTTTGATTCCATTTCTTAACTTATTTTATTATCAATGAAGCAGATGTCATTTCCCACCTATTTTCTTTCTTTCTTTCTTCTCTATCCTTCTGTCTTTCTCTAATATTCTTTCTTCTTTCTCTCTTACGCGGCCCCTCTTGCTGATTTGACTTATTTTTTTAGCAATACAACCAGTTTATGTCTATGTTTGGATAAATGTAGTTGGCTTTACCTGCTCCATATTTCTGGGATATATGCCAATGTTTGATGAATTTATAATATTTATTATTTGTCATGATATTTACTGTTCACTTTTTTAAAATAATGATATGTTTGCCTCTTTTTTTTATCCCAGTCCACTGGTTCTTGGTTATGAAATTCTTTTTCTTTTTAAATGCTTCGTTACTCATTTTTTATATACTTGATTCTGACCTGTTGTATTGTTATTGTATTACAAAGGTATTTCTTTTTCAAATAAGCAATACAGATATTTGAACAAAAAAAAAAGTGATGGATGAAATGCTTAAATTAATTTCAATCACTGGTAATCACTTGGGCTGCATCCCAGTCCATCATTATTTTGCACACCATGCCCTCTCAGTTTGGACCCAGCTATATGCAAATCAGCCTTGACCGTGCTCCAATGGGAACAGTCCAGCCCAAACTGCCAGGCCAGGTCCTCCCTGACCTGGAACACAAGCCGCACAGGACCAGTTTCCCCCTTATTGGGCTCACAAGTCAGGTATAGCTTAGTTCCAGTGGCACAGTGTGCATGGGACCCATATATGGGCATACACATCCTACTTAGGGCGACACACTGTAAAATGAAAAAAAGTGAGGGGTGAAATGCTTAATTTAATCTCAACCACTGGTAATCACTCAAGGCCGCATCCTAGTCCATCATTATTTTGCACACCATACCACCTCAGTTTAGGCCCAGCCATGTGCAAATCAGTCTTGACCATACTCCAATATGAACAGCCCAGCCCAAACTGAGGTGGCATGATGTGCAAAATAACGATGGACTGCGATGTGGCCCAAGTGATTACCAGTGGCTGAGATTAATTCAAGTATTCCATCCCTCACTTTTTTGTATACTTTAGTATGGCTCGTCAGGTTGCACTTGGCGCAAGCAGCACTCGCAGTGCTGGACTGACCTTGCTGGATAAAATGCAAACCTGTGAGAGCTGGCGGTATTTTCAGGGCGGCAATTACCTTTGTTGCTCCCAGACAGCCGAGTAACAGCCATGGCCTCACATTTGTGGAAAAATAGACCATTAAATCACTTCACAGGGGATAATAATTTTGCTGGTACTTAGAGGGTTGTCATATTATGTTTTCTTCCTCTTGATCTTCTCATTTCCATACATCCTTTGCTTTCTCCTGTTAACCCGACGTTACTCTTAGCCTTGCTTTAGATATGGTATGGTTTGGCTCATGGTCCCACTGCCGCCCCCGGCCAACTCTTCGGACCAGTAGGTCCCATATGTGAAACTGTGTCCTGAGTCATGAATGGCAGTGACCCCAAATCCGGGCCAGCGGCCACAGCACCAGACCCCTCCCGATCAGTGAGGCATAGTTCCATATGGGCATCTTGCGACACGTGGTGCCACTAACCCTGTTCAGCGTCAGCCGGCTACACGTGGTGCCACTAACCCTGTTCAACGCCAGCCGGCTACACGTGGTGCCACTAACCCTGTTCAGCGCTAGCCTGCTACACGTGGTGCCACTAACCCTGTTCAACGCCAGCCGGCTACACGTGGATGAGGGACCAGGACTACCCTGCTGACCAGTAGGTCACACATCCAGCACCTAGTCGCAAAGCACGAATGGCGGGGTCCACACCAGTGGTCGCACGGAGAGGTGTAAGAGGAAGATGCTGCTCAGTCCGGACGAATGCCGGGTCACATACACGGAGGTGACCTTAACACGTGGTGCCACTGAACCTGAACTACGCAGGCCGGTGGGGCCATCCAACCTATGCTGGAGACACTCGGTGAATGGGCCGTGCTCTGACCGCTGCCTCAGGCCTACACCACGGTCAGGTAGGTCACACATTTGGAACTGAGTCTTGATTACACCATGGCAGTGAACATTATTTAAGGCAGAGAACAATTCACAATACACCCTCCGATGTGGTGGCAACAAGTCTGTGCATGGCATCACAACCACACGTGTCTGTGGGGCTACGCGGACCACTGCCCTCGGCCTACGCTGCGCACGAGTGGGATCACAGATTTGGAACTGAACATCGGTAATTCAAAAGGCAGAATACATTTCTTCGCACGCACGGAGGGGCGTAAGAGGATGACACGTTGCAGTCCGGAGGGAACAGGATCAGCGTCACGGAGGTGATGGAACACTACCGACAACTGCCACTGTGTCACTAACTCTGTGCCTCGTGAGCCAACGACCCGTGGCTGTGGGCCACTGCTGACCGCTGCCTCCGGCCTACACTGTGGTCCAGTCGGTCACAGAGCCTTGATTTGCCATTCTTGGAGTTCACATATGTGTACCGGCATCATCGCAGACTGCATCCCCTCACAGCACCTGTGCCACTAAGTTTGTTCCCCGACATTCATGGACACTCACTGGTCGTACATTGGTGGCATTTGAGTCTTTGGACTAGGGGGTAGTTTTCATCCTCATGTAGCTGATCCCGAATTGTTGGTGCAAACGAGGGTTGCGCTTTCCACTCCTCCATTTGCTGCTTCCAGATAACATCAGACCTTCCGCATCATGCCCTGGAGGACACCTTCCACTGTCCCCCGAAACCCTCTGCAACATACACCTCGGACATTGATGGGGACCCGCTCAGGTCGCATGGCCCATCTGACTGCACCGCAAGTCACCGTCCCGTGGCTGGGTGCCTGTGCTGGCCGCAGTGCATCCGGGGCCACTAACTCTGTGCTGCTCAGGCCTGGGACCCCTTCTTCCGAGACATTGAATGGCCTATGTAGCGATGGTCTTGGGGTCATCAACGCCATGTGTCTGTGGCCCTGCACTGTCCGCCTCCTCCGGCCCCAAATGCGTGCCACCAGGGCCCACACATGGCATCGAGTCTTGACCGGCCCGGACGTCGCATCACCGCAGGAGGCACACGCCACCACCGCAAGGACCACCTCCAACCGCCATCAGCCAGAGTCGAAATGGGGGTCCTGACAGACCTACGGAGTTGCTCAGACCTGTCGTGGATGCCATCATCGGCCTGATACCCTGCTCAGCACTCCAGGTGCCAGTGACTCAGTGCACCGCAAGCCATTGTCCGTTACTGATTGAGTTTTGTGCTGTTGTGAGGTTGCGCAGCAATGTCACCTCATGCAGTGGGGAAGACCTGGGACCATGAGGAGGAGGATGTGTCAAGTGTGCGGATAGGAGAAGGCACAGACAATGGGAGGGCAGGTGGTAACAGCCCCAAGGCAGGAATGCAGACTGGTGGCGGTAGTCAAGCTACACACCCGGATCTAAAACTGGGTATTGCGCTGTGGACTGTCACCTCAGGCAGTGTGGGAGACCTGGGACGTTGATGAGGAAGTTGATGCAGGTGTAACACACCCCACTGCATCTGCATCAGGACTAACCCGAAGGGACACAATCCTAGCAATTTCTTCACATGAGCGCGCTCTTCTCTAGTGCCCCTACCTCAGTGCACTGCAACTCACAGAACCTCCAGACTGAATATTGGGTGACCTCTGTCCTTACTCCGGATCCCTCCATGTTGCTCTGCATTTGACTCTGTTATGCTGGTGTTTTCTGTTTCCATTACACTGGTGTCCACTGTTCAGGTTGTTGGCAGCACCAGCACTCCGTGCGGGCTGGCTTATACTCACCCACACACATCCAGCACAGGCGTCACTGTACATGTGGCCCTGCCAATAAAGGGGCCGGGCGCACGTGCCCGTAGCCAGTTCAACATTATATGTCCATGTGTCTCTGTGGCGGTGTGGGTCTCCTTTGTGGGGTGTAGGTGGTCCCTGAAGGGTATTGGACACCCACGTATGTGTTCTAGTTCACATTCCATGGGTTCGGCAACACCCTCACCTGTTGGGCCACCTCCTTTTGGCGTTCTGGCATTGGGGTGCCATGTGTGGGTGGGTGAAGTGTTGTGAGGCAGCCGTGATTGCGGGTGCTTCATGCTGTGTGGTCTGTTGCAGGGCCTGGGTTCTCCTCTGAGTAGCTTGTCTGCCCTGGTCCTGGTGGTGGGTTGTGTGGGATGTCCATGGGCTGTTGTAGGGCGTCGGGGTCGGGGGTGTGGTGTTCCTCTAGGGCTTCACTGATGGGTTGTCTGTTCTGACCTGCTGGAGGTGTTGTTTGTCCCTCTGCATTGTGAAGGGGAGGTGCATGTTGGCATTGTGTTGGCACCTTGTTCTTGTCGACATGCAGACTGTGTGACAATGTACATTGTGACTGTTTGGGCGGTGGTGGCTATTTGAGTTGGGACAATGGACATTTGGCCTACATGGCTGATGTGGGGTTATAGGGGTAGATGTGCATCTCACAGTTCCCTGCTCTGTCCAATGTGATTGTTCTGTTTCTGCGCCTGGGTGGACCCAGATGTGTCCCCTGTTCTGCAGTGTGGGTGTTGCACTTTGTGCCACATTGTCATGGTATGTGCTGTGCTTGCTATGTGTGTGTGCTGCAGTGTGCCACGGGGATGGGGGACATGTCCCTGGGTAATTGTGGGTGTGCAGTGTGTTACACCTCATTGTGCATGTGTGGCATTGTGCCCATCACCCCCCGTCCCCCCAGTCCCTGTTGGATCCTCACCCTGTTGTTGTTGTGTCAGGTCCTCTCGAGCTGTGTCCATACTCCCTACTCCTTGCACCCTCTCCACACTGATGACTGTGGCTTGGGTTTCCTCCAGCTCCTCCTGTGGCGCTGGACTGCCACCTCCTGTCACCGTTGCTGCCTTACTGTTGGCAGCGGGTTTGTACCTGGTTTAGGTTGTCACGTCCTGCCGGCGCCTCTTGGCCTCCTGGATTGGCCTCCTGGGTACTCCGACTGCATTCCAGGTGGTCTGCTTGTGGGTCAGTTGCTGGTGGTGGTCTGCTTGTGGGTCAGTTGCTGGTAGTGTTCTGTCACCTCCGTGGCCTTGGTCTTGTTTTCCTGCGGTCTGCACCCCAGCTTCCTCTCCCTTTTCTCCTTGGCCTTCCCCGAGCCAGTTGTTCCTTGCTGGTGGTCTGTGGGGGTTGTGGGGTTCGCGTTGACCTCTGCGCTGGGTCAGGGTGCATCCATGTTGCTACGTGCTTTGGCTTGTTTCTGGTGTGTTGTTTCTGTGGTTTTTATGGTGCAATTTCCCACCAGACGCGTGGGATTTGCAGGCCTGAGGCTGCTTTTCGCTACTTTTTGTACCGCGATTGGCCTCATCGCATGATTTCTCGCATTCGCGTTTCGCATTTTTTTGGCGTGGCGTTGATTTTCACGCTGACATTTGACGCGTTATCTGGTGACTATCGCATGGTACCGCCTTGTTGTGAATTCCACGTTGACACGGGGTTATTTTCCCGTGATAGGCTGCGATATTGAAAGTTGCGTTACGCTACTCTTGCGGTAGTTATCACAAGTTCTTGTGAACATACCCCTCAGTTTTTCCCCCTAATTTTCTACTTTTACGTTCTATACCTTTCTGCCTGCTTGTCTGCCTTTAAAACATCCTCAGTTTTTCATTGTAAAACAGCAATTCTCTTTTCGCCTGTAAAAAAATCAATTTCAGGAACCCCCTCTATTTATTTAAACTCCCTCTTGCATTACACTTACCGTGAGCCATTGTTAACCTCAGTATAACTTGTAACTCTGGTCTAAGTTTTCAGAAAGATGTTGTTTTCATATTCAATATTAAGAATGCACAATCCTTTGTAGTTTCTCTGCAGTCATACTTCTTATTCACAGTCTCTTATTGCGTCATTTGGTTTACTGTTTTTATGTAGATCTTCCGCTCTATGCTTTACTTCCATTGCAATCGACTATTATTTGGTATTGAAATTTCTGATCTAGTTACATCTAATTTGGCAGAATGCAATGGTTACCTACTGTTTAACAAATGTGGTAAGGGTCTTGCTCCGTCTTATCTGTGTGATTCCCTGCTTCTTTTCAACCTTCTGGATAACTATATTCGGTCAATCAGGGTCTCCTGGATGTTCTCGGTCTCCATAATCTCCACTCAGTTTTAGATCATTTGCTTTGTTGGAACCCAAACTTTGGAATGACCTGTCAGTTTTCTCTGAGATTCTTCTCTACTCTGTCTGTGTTTAAGACCCTTTGAAGAGTCATTGATTGAATTTGACTTTCCTTGCCACATAGTACTCTTAGGGGCATATTCACAAGGACTTATCGCCGAGTTATCGCCACCTTAACGCATCAAAAGTGGAGATAGACTTAACGCCCCATTCACAAGCGGGTGCAAACTGCAGACATCGCCAGTATTCCCGCGATAACTGCCGCAAATTTTACCCCCACGGGTGACACCACCAACTAACCCTAATGAGATGCAGAGTAGGCGTTCCCGTGCAAAAACACACGAAAACACCACTACACCACTTTCACAACGAACTGCCAGATCTGCGATGCGAACCAAAAACAGGCGATAAGCCGTGGTAGCAGCAGGGAATTAACACCTGCCTTTTGCTGGTGTTAAGCAGGACGACTACCTGCAGCATGAAAGGGAGCCCAGCCAAGAGCCACATCTGAAGACCCACAGATGCCATGGAGACAATGATCATGCAGCTCGGAGACCCATGAGGGCCACAACACCCACCGCCACCACTCCCCGGCCCCCCCCCGGACCCTCCTCCAGACAATCCCATACCATGCACGACACAAGAGCCACAAAAAGCACATGATGTCGCACAATGACAAAAAGAAACACACATGTGTGGTCAGAAGAACGAGAAACAGTCACTCTTCATTGAAGTAACAACCAAAAACTTTATTGAAATACAACACAAAACACCAGTGCGGAAGACTCGTGTCGGGTCCGTCCGGGACAACCTTGATGTCACAGCCTGGAAAAAAAAGCACCAAATCAGAACGTGTGTCATGCGCACATCAAAGGAGCGAGACACAGAGAAACAGAGAAGGAAAGAAAGGCAGAGAGAGAAAGAGAGAGAAGGAAAGGAAGGGAGAGAGAGAGAGATGGAAAGGAAGGGAGAGAGAGAGAGAGAGAGGGACACTGCCACCCCGCGCACCCAGGCACCACTGCTCACCTGCTGCCACCGGTGTGTCTCCAACCACGTGCCGGGATACACTGCAAGCCACCAGGTCTGCAATCTGTAATCGAGGCCAGAGTCAATCATGGCAGAGTCCATCTCACTGCACACGGCAACAACGCCTGTCCGTCCTGCGCACACATGCAGCCGCACCCTACCCCCTCCCGCCGGCCAGCGTTGGCTGTCCGCACTTGCGCACCCAGGCCCCACTGCTCACCTGCCACCAACGGTGTGTCCACCAGTGGGCACACCACGTGCCCGTGCAAGCTCCAGGTCCCAGTCCCGCCACCATGGCATGCTCCACATCATGCGGACCTGCACCGCGGACCAGCAGGTCCCACACATGACACTGAGTCCTGAGGCATCAATGGCAGAGACCACATCAGTGCACACGTCATAATCGCAGGCTGTACACCCGCTCAGCAATTTCGGTGCCACTAACCCTGTGAAACCCCAGTCAGCGCCACGTGGTGGTAGGCCCGTGATGGCCTGTGCGCAACAACTCATGGGCCCTTTATGATTGAGAATCGTGGAACGTCCGTCATCCAGTCACCACCGGCAGTGGGGAATGTGACGTTGTCGGCCCCTTATATTGGCGGGGTCACATGGCCTGTGACGCCTGTGCCGGATGGGTGTGGTGTGTGTGCAAACCTGCCCTCAGGGAGTGGCCGTTACATGCTGACAACTAGACCAGGGACCTGCAGACCACTAGCTTGTAAACCTGCGACATGTAGCTATGTGGCCCCCCCTCGGAGCGTAAGCGGAGTGGTCTGGCCTGGTGTACGCCGGACCAGCGCAGGGCTTGCAACATTGACTCGGGGGCTCTGGGCGTGGTTCAGTCCATGTCCTGACAAGGAAGTGACTAATGCGTGTGTCCCTGTTGTAGTGTCTACGGCACCCAGAACGCAATCGGCAATGTAGCACACTGTGACTGGAATCCCACTAGATGAGCACCATTGACGTTAGGGGGAATCAATGACCCTACATTCCTCCACACATTCATACATGAATGATGAAAGACATGACACAGCAGTGCGTTTCTGAATGTTTAATGCACATCCAGTGGAGTTTTTCAGCTGGAGCAGTACAGGGCCATGCCAACCCCACTTCACAATATGGGCCCGTGGAGGGCCAGCCAGAGTCCATCAGGAAATGACAAGTACAGCGGAAGAGGAAGGGTACAGTCCGCAGTCTGGTCGCCGTGTCATTGGTCACCAAACAGGATATGGCAGTTCATGTCGCGGTCCAAGGTGAGCAGCAGAGTGTATCGGGGGTCAGTGGAAGGTCATGGGGCCATGTGCGGCACCAAGCAGCAACAGGCCAGGTGGCGGACATGAATGCTAGTGCCTCCTTCTAATCTCAATCCCGTCCACGTCCTCGTCCTCGGATGTGTGCTCTGCCCCACCTGTGGGTGGTGCAGTTCCGGCTGCGGCACTGTGTGCCACTGACACATCAGGGGCCGGAGGTGGATTGTCGGCCACACTGTGTGGCAGTGACACATCAGGTGCCAGAGTGGAAATACCTGCCGCACTGTGAGGCACTGACACACCAGGGGGCGGAGATGTGGATGGTGTAGGAGCAGCAGCATTCATCTGCGCCACGCCTTGTGGCAGCAATGCCATGATGAGGATATGCAGGGCATGGTAGATCCCAGCTACATTTTGCTGATGTGCAGCGGTGGCTGCCATCCTTTCCGCCTCCATCTGCACCATGTCCTCCATGAGCCTCCGCATGTGTGCCAGCTCACGGCTGAGATCGCTGGAGCCACTCTGAGCGGACAGGTGTTCTTGTCTCCGAGTCATGACTCCAGCGATGTCGGCCAGGGCTAGTCGGAGACCATGGAGCGGCCTGTGGGTGTCCGTTAGGGACTGGAGGTGGTCCCTGATGGGACTTAGACACCCATGGATGGCGTCAAGTTTGGTAGCCATGATGTCGAACCCCACCCGCACCTGCTCAGCCATCTCCCTCTGGCCCTCCCACACACTGGGCGTTGGAAGGCCAAGCGTTGTTCGGGGGGGTCTTGGGAGACAGCCGGGGTTGTGGGTGCCTCCTGCTTGGTGGTTTGTGGAGTGGGTGGGGTCTCCTTGATGCAGCTGGGCTGCCCTGGTCCTGGAGGTGGTTGGCGGATGAGTTCAATGATGTCTTGGAGGGCTTGGGTGTCGATGCTGGTGGTGTCCTCCTCGTCATCAGTGAAGAGTGGCTGGGACTGCTCTGCAGGAGGTGTTGACGGTGCCCCTGGAATGTGAAGGGGAGATGCTGTATTACAATGTGTCCACATGTATGTAGCCGCATGGTACATGTTCACCTTCAGACAGCATGGCAATGATCCAGGGTCATTGTGGGTGTGTACTGTGCTCTGCTTGATTGTGCATGTGTGCCATTGTGGCCATCTCCCCCGTCCCCCCAGTACCTGGTGGTCACTCACCCTGTTGCTGTTGTGTTGTGTTGTGTCGAGCAGTGTCCGCTCCCCCAAATCCTGCCACAGTCTCCACACTGATGACTGTCGACGCCAGCTCCTCCATGTCATCCAGCTCCAGCTGTGGCGCTGGGCTCCCACCTCCAGTCTGCATTGCTGCCTTCTGGTTGCCTGCGAGTTTCTCCTTGGTTTTGCGCTTGATGTCAATCCATCGCCTCTTGACCTCGTCCATTGACCTCTTGTGCTCTCCGACGGCATTCACCTTGTCCACGATGGACCGCCATATTCCATTTTTGGTGCCCAATGACACGTTGGAGGTGACGAAGAGTTGTTGATGGTGTTCCATCACCTCCGTGACCAGGATCCTATTCTCCTGCGGACTGAACTTCGTCTTCCTCTTCTTCTTGTCCTTGCCCTTCCCTGTCCCCGAGGTCCCAGGCTGGTCGTCCGGGGTGCTTGTGGGGGTTCCGCTCGTCCTCTGCGCCTGCTCCGGCTGCCTCCATGGTGCTTCGGTGTTGGTTATTTTGTGTTTGTGTGTTTTTTCTACTTTTGTAGTGATTTTCCCGCCTGCCGTGTGTGTATTGCAGGCCTGGCGCTGCTTATCGCTGATTTCCTCATCGCGGTTTGGCCCATCGCATGTTTTTTTGCGTTAGTGTTTGGGTTTTTATCACTGTCGCAGTTGTTGTATCGCGGACATTGTCTGCGTTTTCCGGAGACCATTGCATGGTACTGCCGTGTTGTGAATTCCACGTTAACACAGGGTTATTTTCCCGCGATATACTGCGATGTGTAAAGTTGCGTTAACATTTTTTGGAGATGTTTAGCGCACGTTCTTGTGAATATCCCCCTTAATTGTTGCTTTGCAAATATTTCACAGGATTTACCTCCGATATTCAGTTTTAATTAGTGTATTGTACTTTTGTTGTTTAAACAGCGCTTTGGATACAAGTGCTATAAAATTCAACATTTGAAAATAACTAAGATTCTATTTTTAACCTGCCACGCCCGTTCTGCTTCCTAAACTGTCAACAGGAATAATGAAGAATTTCTCACTCTGGATCATACCATCCTTTTCTGTTACTGGAGGTCAGGCACAGTGGTCCGCTCCTTCTGTGGACTCAATTTCTGCCATCCCTCTAAATCGCACATCACATTTAAATGATATGAATATAAAATGTGTAGTAGGAAGGACATTTTGCAAAACCTTACAGGTGCAGTAAGAAAATTTCTAAATCTTGGATGACTGAAATCAATATGAATTTTTTTGAGGCGATTGGCAAAGAGGGGGCTTTTATGAGAAAAGTTTCGTTGCTAGAAGCATTAACTACATTTTTGATTAAATTGATCGTGATTAATCAACGTACTCACTAGGAGTTCTCAAAATGCGACTTTCACATCATGGTATTTCCCTACCCACTTTTACCGAAGTAAGTTTTGAGCAGGTGCTACGGATTAAAATTGAGAAGTTTAACAAACCTAACGGTTTAGCAGTAGGTTTTAATGATAAAATCATAGATTTCATAGGATACCTTTTTCTACAGATACTAAGGGGCAGATTTTCAAAACTTTTGCGCTGGTTTAGCATCACAAAAGTGACGCTAACCAGCGCAATTTTTTTGTTGTTGCTATTTTCTTTCCAGCGCAAAACTTGTTTTGCGCTGGAAAGCATTCTTTAAGTAGCGCAAAGCAGCGCTTTGCGTTACTTTGCACCGAGGAGGCGTTACATGGGTGGTACATGGGCGTTCCCATGCAAACACCCATGCCTTTTGACGCAAAACCATATTTACAAATATTTGTAAACATGGTTTTGCCCCAAAAGTTAACGCCCCTTCAAAGGAGGCACTAGCAGTAGAAATGCTTTCATTTCTCCGTGCTTTTCCGACTTTCCATGCGTGCTGCACTGTGCAGCACGTATGCAAAGTGGGAAAAGCTTTGCATTGTGCCTTGCATAGTATTTTGTACAGGAAGGGTACCCTTCCTGTACAAAACCTATGCTAAACTCATGCACACACCCTAGCGCTGCAGCGCTAAGGTGTGTGCATGGCAGCTGAAATCAGCGCCGGCACAAGGGAAAGGGGAGGAGAGAGCCATATCTCTGAAGATATGGCGCTCTCCTGGTCCCTCCCTGTCGCGCAACGCGGCGTAGCCTTGCAGGGGCTGCGCTGCATTGCGCGACTTTTTTGAAAATCTCCCCCTAAGTTTAAAGGAAAGCCTGCATGAAGTACACATACTTGGTTGGAGGGATCAGAGACTTCACTTCTGAAAATGATTCTGAACTCATGGTGAGATAGAACGTTTTACTCACTACCTGTAGGAAAGCATTTACATGGCTTTCTAAAGTTAAGATCCATTGGTTGCTTTTATAAGGAAGAAATTATGGTATAGGACCACCCTCATTCTGTGACTAGAGTCTTTTCTGTCTTCTCAGAGGTAGACTTCCTTCATCACAGATTTGTGCTTAGTGGCTGAAGAAACTTCTCTCTGGGGAGGTTACCATTTATAGACAGAGAAAGGAATACATCCTCAACAGAGTTCAGTCCCTGCAACTGTCTTCTAATTCATTTACGACAAAAGAATAATGTACAACACACAGACATCAATGTGGGTGATTGCGTACTACTGCTCTCCCCTGACGGTCCCAGTAAATGTGTTTCCAGATATAGCAAACCCACCATAATACACAAGGATAATACGGGTAGTATAGTAACACAAGATGACAAATGTTGGAATATCGGAAGTGTAGCACATTTACACTAGACTAATTCCTGAAGGGAAGTACCAACTTCTTTGTCTTCAATCGTAGCCTTTATTTCTATTAACAGAAGACATAATACTAAGAAGTATCTCAGATAATGAAACGCTCGACCTTCCAACCAGTAGAAGCTGTCTGTTCTTCACCCTTTCACCTTTTTGAATCTTCAAGAACAGTCCTAAGCCAAAGAATATTAGTTTGGAAATGATGTATTAAGTAAATAATCTGTTGTATCCATTTTTACTTTACAAGCATTGTAGGTTGCTAACAAACTTTTTTTATTCATGTACTTTTTGCATCTCTCAAATGATCGTTCCCACAATTTCTTTGCACATCTACTTCACAAGCAACAAGGATCCACAACTGTTAATCGTGAGACAATCAAAAGTTAAGATGTACTTTTAAATTATCTCTGCTATCTTTTTCTTATACTTTATTGTATAGAAAATGTCAGCAGAGCATTTATCTCTAATACAAGCAGCTGCTATTACAGTACTGCATTCATTTATAAGCCCTTCTAAAACCTCACTTCCAACGGTTCCCAACCTCAAACGATTTTGCAAATATCTATTCAAGCCAAATATTTTATTAACAATTTTGATTTCAAGCTTAAACAGTTTTTAAGGTTTGTTCGAGAATGGGCCCAGCTGCTCCTTGTGCCAAAATCAATATTTTGTGTACAAAGGCTTTTAACATGGATTTAATGGAAACCCCTCCGAAATTCAAGTTAAAACAGTTTAATAATTGTGTCTCTGCAAATAATTTAGAAAACCATTTACTTATTTTCCTTTAGATGTAATTTTGCGTAAACATCGCTCCAAGACAATTGGAAGACGTAACTCTTTGGAGTTTTATGTCATTTATATTCCAAACCACCTTAATATTTTTTACCAAGAGACACAGTTTGTGTTTTGTTAGCACAAATAAACAAATGTTTCATTCTGTGTATGTACTCGGTGCTTGAAGTTGTCTTTGTATCCCAATTAAGGTAGTGTCGACGATTAACACATCATACGCATACAAATGAACGTTGACATGACTACCTTGCGTTTTTGGTGGATAGCCAAGGGCTCAACTTTTTGTGTAAGAGAGATCTGACAAAAAGAACGAAAATAAAACTGGAGCACGAACACAACCTTGCTCCAGGTCATTGGTTCACTCCCAATTTTACATCATGATCACTTTACACAGATATTAGTGAGAAGGGCTGTAAATATTGATAGGAACTCTTAGGTGATGCCTAATTTGTTACATAAAAGATTATGTCCTACTGAAACAAAAGAAGATAAAAAATCCACGAAACAAGCAGACAATCTGCGATATTGAGTTATCGTCTTAAAAATATAATTGAGTGGAGATATAGGATGTTGGGTAATGTGGCCAGCCTGAAAACTTGCTTCCTCCATAGAGTTCGATTGTTACCGCTAATCCAGTCTTCCAATACTCTCAACAATAATCTACCAAATATTTTAAAAGAAGCACCTAAAATTGAGATTAGCTCATACAAGGTGTGGTCTCCCTTATTTCCTTTTTAAATACTGGCTTATGAATCCTATCCAAGAAGGATGTATTATACCCAATAATACAACATATCATAATTGGATTACATAATACACGGACTCGCAGAACCTTTTTCTTAAAAGATTGATATCTTTATTCGAAATTCTTTCATTGTAAAACTTCTCTTATTTTGCCGTAGCCAATGCATTTTGTCCACACGGACTTCTTCAGGGCTACAAAAGACACAATATGTCCAAATTAAAACCAGTACATGAACAAATAAAAATTCAACATAACAACAGAGGCGGCTCCTCCGCTATGGCGGAGGAGCATCGCCCCACTGCTTTTAAGCAGTGCACTGCAGAGTGAAGGAAACATAAAATAATAATAACTTTGAGTTATTATCATTTTATGTTTCCTGCTGCTTTGAGGGCAGGCGGGCAGCTCTACTCTTGGAGCAGGGTAGGGGAGGAGTGGTTTACCCACTCCTTTAAGTGCACAATGACTGTTTGGTAGGCCCTCTCGGGCCGCCCAAACCAGTCATGCACACTTTCCCCGTTCTCCATGCAGGCTGCATTATAGCCTGCGTGGAGAAGAAGCCCAGGCCTCCATTCCTTGGTTGAGCATCGAACCAGATGCTCAAAACCAATCAAAATGCTGCATTGCAGCGTTGCGATTGGTTAGGGGAGCCTGGGTGCTTACCAATCACAATGCTGCATTGCAGAGTTGTGATTGGTCAGGGGAGCCTTTTCTGTGCTTCCTGTGCCTCAGTCTGATGAGGAGAGCAGGAGCGGAGACGGGGGACTGGCGCGGCAAGGTAAGTGTTTCTTTTATTATTCTTTTTTTTTACCGTTCCCCCCTTGCAACCCCCCCACCGCATGCCTGCACCAGCCACGCCACCCGCGAACCATGCCGGCCGCCACTGCATAACAAAGCATCACAAAATATCCATGGGAAATCCACATGCAAATTAGAAAATAATTTTCTCACTGTCTCATTATTGATAAGTGAAATTGTTTGACGAAACAAAGTACACAACAAAAACGCATTATATTGTGCCCATTTAACCCTATTCACTGTGCATTATTTTAATAATTGTTCATTTCTTTTTAGCACACGAAGTTAGCTTGAGGTTAGTGACTATGGGATTATCTCCCTATCAGCTTTTTAACCAGTCCTTAATCGTAAGTACAGTTGATCAAGTTATGAAATCCAGGGGGAAAACAATCCATTCCTATATGTGGACAATTTTTTCAACTCAATTCAATGAATTTATACTGACTAGGGATTCCGTTTATCGTAAGTTAATTATCAAAGAGAACCAATTACATTCCTTTTTAGAGTTTTTATATTCTTTTTTAACTTTTGGCAGGTGATTAACCTATTTTATTGTCTGGAAAATCATGTACACCCAGCTTTAGGATAGTTGAATATGTACTTATGTTAACGATAAATGTAATTATCACAAAAAGGAGGGACGGGGGCTTAGTAGGTCCAGCATACAGGCCCCAGGTAGATATGGCAAGAACAGAGGTATGCAATTCCTGAGGAGGGCATGGGAGGGGAGTGGAGGGGGAAGGGAAATGGAAGGTAGGTGTTCCTGGTGTAGAAGGGGAACTGTAAATGGAGCCGCTCCAATTAGGAGCAAGGGCCCTCACACACCCCAAGGGGTGTCATGCTTCATCATAGGGCAGCTCCTCGTTGAGCCGGTGCTGCAATGCCCAACGGGCCCCACAGGGGGGCTCTTTGCCGGACGTCTTCTCTGGTTGCCGCCGTGAAGCTAAAGAGTGATGTAGGGGCGTATGTGTAGTGAGTAGAAGTGGGAAGCAAAAGGTGCGTATAAAAATAGCTAGGGATTCCAAAAACAATTTTATTCACTGGATTCCTCTGCTACAAATAAAAACAACCGACTGTCAAAGTCATAGCCATATGCCCTATGATGAAGCATGACACCCCTTGGGGTATGTGAGGGCCCTTGCTCCTAATTGGAGCAACTCCATTTACAGTTCCCCTGTAGTGTAGTTCCTATTTCCCTAATAGGCTCTGCGCATTGAAATAATATACCCTATAGGTTTGACATAGGACTGAGGTCAGTATGTCCCTATCGAGTATATTAAACTTAATTTACTTTGTACCAGCTAACTCAGAGGCCACTAGAAACTCCTTGTAAACATGAAGGGAGTAGTTTCTGGCAACTGCATAAACATGACAACTTTGTTTCCCTTTAGAATCGGAACACTCTCAGAATCGTGGAAACAACAGATAACAGTTTCACTCAGCTAATCGTGCATGCTTAGTTTCTTCAGAGTTACACAGAAAGAATAGACGGGCGTTTCAATAAAAGGATTTATTGAACAGTCTTGTTTCTCGTGTAAGAGATATGAGCTGTTATGAGACAGTATGCGAGATAGATAATGTACAGCGTAAGCAGTAGAAAAAAATAATACTGCGCTAGCATTATCTTTTAGCTATGACACATATATTCATATACATAAATAACATAAGCTAAAAACACGGGCTCCTCTAAAGTCGAGGTCTCCTCCTACTTGCTTGGGCAAGGGAAGGTATATTTATACCCGGTAGGTGCATTGGAATGTTAGCATTGACGTAAAGTCGGGCAGAGGAAGACGTCAGGAATGAACCCTTAAGGAATAGAGGTTCATGCATAATAAATGAGTTCTTGGAGAAATCAATAATCCTGTGCTAGGGGAACTCCCAAGAGCTTAAGGGTCTGGTTTCTAAGAACTCGTTGTGACGTTAGGTGGACGAATGTAGATGACCATGCCTGTATTTGGATAGCATGGCTAATGCCTAAATAAGGACTGGGATCTTATGCCTATATAAGGGCAATGCTAATTGTGCCTATATAAGGACATGTTTCAGGAAAACCTATATACGGACACCTAAAGCGGAATACAACACCCACTCCACTTTCGAATGAACGATAGTACTAAATGCTAAACATTAAATGCTAAACATTAAACTGAGTACCACATGTTGCTAAAAACATTTCTAAAAGCATATTAAAAGAAGTTTAAAAAAAAACTGTTGCTAAACATGTAATGCAATAGGTACTGTACATTTATAAAGCATTTTTTCATTCTAAGCATATATTGGAAATAAATGCAACATGAATGAATAAACAGAAATATATACATATGACAAAATGGTTGACAAGTTTTCAAAAATCAAAGCCATTTCATAACATGGTACTAAATGAAATTGTAGTAAAATAAGGTGACAATGTGTCCCTGGAAGTATTCAAAGAAGTCCGTTCTATATGAATAGTTCTACTGTAAGCAGACTGAATTGCCATGTATTTTCAAAAATAGAGAGAGAAAAAAAAATTAATTTTTTGAAGAGTTCCAAGTTTTCTTTTGTTTTGAAAATATGGAGGCCAAATTCATTGCTTCCCCGGTACACTGTGAGCCGAATCAAAGTCAGTGTATGGGTCTGGTGTAAACATGAAATCATCTATTCCTGTAGACAAAAGATCGTCTACCGATGTCGGTGACAGTTGGAACACCTCGTTTAGAAGGTTAACTGCACAGAGATGTGAAGCATCGCCCTCAGCATTGGATGCTGCAGCAATGTTTCGTCCGTTGTTACCTCTGTGCCTGTTGATCCATCTCGTACCTCAGCAGCAGCAGGAAGCGTCTGTGAGATGCACACGAATGCCGTCATCAGGATTGGTAGCCTCTGGGGACAACACAGAGCATGGGCCGTTATCGGGTCCAGCAGAGTATCGATATCCGTTGGCATGACTGATGGGAGTGTTAGACAGATGTCTAGCACGCATTCTTCACCGCATAGCAGGCAGCGTAGAACAGGTAAGATGCAATCTTGCCAGATTGGTCTAAATGACAGAAACCATGTTGTATTAAGTTCCCGTAGACGAGGTATGCCCAAAAGTTGCACTATGCGCTCACAGCACTTCCGTTCTAGGAGAGCTTTCTCCAAATTGCTGGGAGTGACGCTGGTTGATAGGCTTGCCATAGCGTAGTAGTAGGAATAAAAACAGGATTCCCGCAACCAGTGCTAGAATTAATGGCACACCACCAAACATCGAATGTGCGAAGTTTGGAATGATTCCGAGGACTGCCTGAAAAGGTGTTAACCGTCCTGAACAGATGGTCTTAAAAACATGTACAATCCCGCTCGTATCAGACATGTTTAAGATACGTCCCATCATTTCTACGAAATGTATAGGGCAGTTTGTACGAATTAGAGCCTGTATCTCAGCCGAAGTCCTTGCAATTTGTAAATCATAGATTTCTTTGGCCGAGGTCAAAGGCACGGTTTGTTGCAAAAGCATGGCTTTCATTCTGCTTAAAGTATCAAAACGTATAAAAGAAACATTCAATGAAGGCCATAGAGGCGACTCCCTGACTGTGTCTATTGGGGTGAACAATACTTGCATACAACAAGTAACCCTGGAGCTAACCGTTACCAAATATGGGATGCCTGGCAACATGCCACAGCAACTCTGATCATTCAACATGAGGTAACTCCTGTTAGAAAGTTGGCCAAACGTTGGATGAATCACAGCAGCCGGTGTACCCTGTAGGTGGCAGGACAAGTTTGCCACAGAACCATTACAAGCCCCGTGTAAAGAAATGTCCTGACATATGAGTGAACCGCTCAGTGCATTTACACAGTGGGTACCGCTTAGAAACACTTCACGATCCCCACTCCAACATCTGTATTCGTAAGGTAAATCCCAGGATGTCTTAATGTATTCTTTACCCAACCTTTCATATTTGCCTGCTTGCATTTGTTTGAGGCAATACTGAAAATGAAAAGTAGTGACAGGCAGAGTTATTTTGCCATGGATAAGCCATTCTGTAGCTGGTTTTTCTGCTACCGTAAATGGTAATTTTTCCAGTTTTTCAATGCTCAGCACTGTATACTTTGCTCCCCTTTGTGCCAGTTCGATCTGTTTATCCGTTAGATTGTATTCTGAAAACAGAGACGACGTGTTGATAAAACGCCAAGGCACATAGCCTGCATGCAAGGATTGCAGCGTCCAGCCTAATAACATAATAGAACGTAACTGAGATTGGCCTTGTTGTAACATGGCTAAATCTTGTTCCAGTATGTCAATAGCAGAGGATACAATGTTGTCCAGTGAATTAATTCTGGATGACAAAGTTGTTAACCCATTGTCGACCACAGAGAGAGATTTCTCTAAGTTAATACGATCAAGCTCACGTATTCTTTCTGCGGCCTCTGCCTGTGAAACCTTCCATATTTCATTATAAGCAGCATAAATGCCGGCATATATGAAACGTTTTTGACGCGGTTTTCTTGGTCCTAGCAAGAAATCCCTAAGGTCTGCGTCTTCTTTAAGTAAAGATAAGTGTTGTTTCACATCCTCGAGTGTAGATTTTTGTAACCAGTCGAGGCACAATTTTCCTACACTGTATGTTGTTACTACCCCCGGATGTTGTCGTTGAACATAACGTGGGTCTGGCCTATGGATAGTAAAGCCCTGTATTCTATTTAGGAATCTTTCTTGACAGATGTTTGTGTCTGTGGGCAAGAGCAACCATTTTTTCCAATCAGGATCTGTTCTGTTGTTTTGTAGTATTGTGTCTACTGTGACCGCTCCCTGTGTAGTGCTATTACTTACAGGTGTTGGTACAGAAGGTGTGTTCATGTCTTTGATCTTGGCTAAACCAAGGCAAGACGTTTGTTGCACAGTGTCATTCAAAAACATTATTTGCTGAGGGATGAAACATGCTCTAAACAAAGCTTCTATCCCCTGCACTTGCCAATCTTTAGAACCCCAGACAGATTTTGTGTCGATTGAGTCTTTCCAAAAGTCAAATCCTTGTCTAGACAGTTGGGTAATAAAGGCTGCAGAATAAATCTGTTTTGTATTAGTTAACATAATTTTCTGTCCTGTTTTGTTTACATTTTTATAGTAAAACGTTTCTGGATCAGATGTATTGTACCCTGAAAAATATGGAAACTTATTTGCAAACGTTTTTGAACTACCCTTTGGCGGTGTAGGACAATGTTCCCATTGGTTAAACATAAACACATTTCTAGGTGTTGCAGATTTATGCAAAAAATGATGACCATAGTGGTTGTAACAATAAAGCTGTTCGTAGTCTGATGAACCCTCTAGGTATTCATTGTTAGAGAATGAAGCAGACCTTTCTAGATCAGACATCATGTCATTAACAGTCTCAAAGTCCCAATCATCAGAATAGGTACTGGAGGTAATAAAGTCACTTAATGAAATTTTAAATAAATGTGGAATGTTCAAAAGTTCCGTTGGGCCGAATATATCAAAATCGGTTTTGTCCCACACTATACCATCCTGTATAGGAACGGCTGTGATGTTCACTGCTGACAAGTCTCTTGCTTCACGATGGGATGATTTGTGTGGTTTTAAAAGTAAGTTCACATTTTTACTTTCAGTGTCCAAATGGATGTATCTGCCATTTATAAGCACGCTGATAGTCATAACCAAAGCTAGCCAAAGCAGAAAGAAAAATATTCCAGAAATAATCCATAGTTCAATCCATGGTGAAACCAGATAAGTCTCTTTCAGGAAATGAAAAAGGTCTTGTACTTGTTGTTTGAAAGTTTTTAGGGCTGGTGTCGTTTCAGGCTCACTTGGATCCTCAGAAAATGTATCAAAGTTAATGAAATAGCCAGAAGCAGTTCGGTCAATTGTTGGAATTGCATCAGGATTCGTTGAAATCACTGGAACCAGTTGATCACTTGTTACGTTGGTGTAGACAGGTGTATCTGGACGAACTGTTACTTGAGTTTCAAGAGGGATGAGTTCCATAGCATTATTGCTTAGTCCTTCATCTCTTACTGCTGAATTCTCTATGGTTATGAGTCTTTCAGTCTGAACCTCTTGGATAGTAGCGAGAGGAGTGCGTCTGCTACTAGGTCGGAGTCCACGAGACCTACTATTTAGTATTGGCCACATACTGTGGTTTGATGAGGTCGATTGACACAAATCTTTTCTCCTTTTTTCCAGCAAGGGGCGGCAGAAGTACTGTTCTTGTTCCGTGGATGGCTAGGACAGTTACTGGTTGTCTGTATGAAGGTCCAAATTCCTTCTTGTCCGCAATCTTCTCTCTGACTAGATCCCCAACTATTGGGACCCAGACAGGCCTTGCTGGGACTGCCGGTGTTTCCCCAGTGGTGGTTGGCTTCAGGAACACGTTGCTTTGTTTCGATCTTAGTTCATTTAGATCCTGTAAAACAGCCAAACGATCTTTGATATCAAAGGGTTTATTTTCCACCACTGTGCCTTTACATTCGAGATCAGGAACCCACATTCTTGTCCCAAATAGGACCTCATATGGAGTGACCCCCAGAGAACTTCTTAGCAAATTATTTAATGAGCGTTGGACCCCATAAAGATGTTTGACCCACCCATCACCCGAACCTAATACCCTAGCTGTTATAGACTGCTTTATGGCCCGGTTTTTCCTTTCCACTACAGAATTTCCCTCAGGATGAAACAGAGAGGAGTACCGCAATGCTACGCCCAAACTGGCCATGGCTTCTTTGTAAGCCTGAGAGCTAAATGCAGGGCCCTGGTCAGAATGCAGTGTGCCAATTGCGTATGTGCCAATAAAGACTCGCAAATCTTTTATAACAGTTCGAGCGTCAGCCGAGCGCTGAGGCCATATCCATAGGAACCTAGCGTATGAATCCACTGCGACCATTATATATTTATAGTTACTGTCCTTTTGCAAGGGACCGCAGTGGTCCAGGTAAACACAAGCTAATGGTTTGTCTGAAATCAACAGGGGTGTCTGCGCAGGACGTTTCACTGTGGAGACTTTCATCTGTTGGCATATTTCACATTCCAAAACATAGTTCTTGGTCTGTTTCCTAATGCCAGGCCACCAATATCTTTGTTTTAGTAAAGATACTGTTGCAGAAACACCTGCATGGGCAGAGGCTATCCCTTCATGTGCTGCTAGGATCAGTCCTAATCTACGTTCCATGTTTGGAATTACCCTATCCCCCACTCCAGGAATTCGAGCAAAAGGAACGTTGTTCGCATCAATTACATAAGAGTACTTGAGTGGAAATTTCTTTGGTAACGCTGCACCACTGCCTTTGTTTGAAGCATTGACAGCCAACAATATCTCACTGTCTATTCTCGTTTTTGAACGAGTGATCGCAGCTACGGAAGCCGTCTGAACAGCCCCCTTTGCGGCTTCATCAGCCAATGAATTCCCTGCAACGTGAACGCCATCACGTTGATGACTCAGCGTGTGTATCACGTGAGCTTTTGGTAGTTCGTTTCTCAACTGAACTACTTGTTCCCAAAGCGTTTTATGCTTTATTGTGCCACGTTTTGCATCTTTGAACCCGTTTTCAAGCCAATTCTGTATATATTCATTATACGACTGAACACAGTAAAAAGAATCGCACACTATGAGTGTGGGGAATTTGTGATCTGTATTTTCAAGTGCCAGTTTGAATGCTTGTAGCTCAGCTCGCTGAGCTGTGCAATCTCCTAGAGATTGAGTTTTAGTGACCATTGGTCCGAAGTTACCATCGCGCATGCAAACTTTAATGATTGCGCACGCTGCACTGTAAGCTTGCTTACTCCCTGTAGCGGGTTGTGCTGATCCGTCAGTATAAATTATAAATTCGTACTGATTGAGAGGCAAAATTTCAGTGGGCAGAGGACATTCATGTTCATATTGTAGGAACGCTTGTGTTTTTAAATCAGGATCAAAAACATATTCAACATCTGTAGCAGCAAGAGAATTAACCCATTGTATCCATCTAGGATGTAAAGCTTTTGCATTTGGAATGCTCGCTTTTGTAACCGCCTCCAAGGCTGGTACTGGAGTTACGACAATAATGCGTTTCCCTTGGGCTAGAGCTCTTTCTTTTGCTACAGCGGTTTGAACTGCTGTCAGCATTTTTTCTGTTGAAGTGAAGCGCATTTCTGCTTGTGTATACAAATGTGATTTGTATGCTATTGGTACTTTTTCACCCTCATTAAATGTTAAATAGGTGAATCCGCATTGACCCGAAATTATTCGGATCACTAAATTGCGTTTATTTACGCGTGTTTGTAAGTGATTTGTTGCTAACATGTTAGCTTGGAGTGAACGCAGGATTTCTGTGTGTTCTTGTGTCCAATGTTTTGTTGAAAAATCAGGTTTGATTAATTCGTAGAGAGGTTTAACCCTTTCTGCGTAATTTAGAATGTAAGTTCTTCCAAAATTTTGGAAACCCAAGATGGATTGTACATTTTTCAGCGTTTTTGGAGGTTGGAGCAGCGCGCACTTTTCTAAAAGTTAGCTGCCAAGCTCTTGCCTTCACTTGAAAGCTCATATCCTAGGAAAAGGACATTGAGATGGGCAATTCTGGATTTTTTAAAGTTGAATTTATAGCCCTCAGAGGCGAAGCCCAATATAATGGTACTCACCCTATTCAAGTGCCTATCTAGGTCATCGTCTGTCAGATAGATGTCATCGACATATGACAATGCCTCAGTATCATAAATTTGTAGTAACTCTGTTACTCTTGCTGAGAATAACCCCGGGCTGTTTTTGAACCCTTGTGGGAGTCTACAAAATTGTCGCTGGGTCCCCATTATTGAGAAAGCTGTTAAGTACCTGCTTTCAGGTGCTATGTTTTGACAAAAGAAACCATTTCAAATGTCCAATGTGGTTTTATATTTTTTACGCACAATGTTATTCATTAATGCTGTACTATGTGCATTTTGCATTGCAAATGTTTTGGAACAAGTGTTCAAGTGTCTGTAATCCAAAAGTAGACGATAGGTATTGTCCAGTTTGGATACAGGAAACAAAGGATTGTTCATTGAGGAGGTGCATGCTTCAATCACCCCTTGGTATTCATGTTGATCTAAGATCTCCCTGACCTGTTTTTTAGCTTCTTGCTTTATTGGGTACTGCCTTTGTGCAGTAGGTTGATTTTTTTAGATGTATTTTGTGGTGAGGTGAGTCTCATCCCATCCGACATGATTTTTGCATAATGCTGGGGCCTGGGCAACTGCCCATTTCCTGGCATAAGTATATTTTAGGTGAATTGGAATATGGTTGGAGAAGGCTGTCATAATGATGTCCTCGCCATGTGGGCACTCCCTGACAAAGTTTGGTGGCCAGTCCTTTTCTGCTAGAAGTATATCATAACCCCTTGAAAGTTTCTCCCAAAAGAGTATTTTCACTTTTCTTGGTATGTCTCCCTCCATTCGGAGTGTTATTTCATATAACTTTTGTGGAGTACTAACCCTGGTGTCTACAGTCTCTACTGTGATGTACTCATTCAAGTCCACTATCTCCAGAAGTTCCTTCAGGTTCTGGCGAGCTATTGTTACTTCTGCTGCACTGTCCAGCATCGTCTGAGCCCATTCTCCGTTCTTGAGCTGTGTTCTCAGTATTCTCGGCATGTCTGATCTTCAGACCTGCTACCTTCTTTTGTGAATTGAGGTTTTGATTTATTTTTCTGAACGTGTTTATCGTCTTTGGATTTCACGCGTTCTTCTTTGTGATCTGACCGTCCTCTTCTTTCCGATGTCTGTGACGATATCTGAAAGGTACGAGAGGAACGTGTATCAGTATCTTGATACCTGTCAGGTTTTCTTAAATTATCCCTATTCCTGAGGTTATACCTCCTTTCAGAGGGCTCCTTTTGAGGAGACCTACCTCGGGATTGAGAATGTGTCTCGTTTGAATTTTGTTTATTAGTTTCCCACTTCTTTTTAGACGATGTAGGATTTTGTTTAATAGAGTCCTTCTCAGGACTTTCAGATAGTTTTGGCTTCAAAGGTTTTCCACCCAAACTATCTCTGCCTAATTCTGCATAAGATTGTTCTATTATTCTGGGTAGTTCATGTTGATGTTCTGTAACATCAAATTCCCTTAAGCGTTGGCGGATCGCCACTGATGCTGCCTCCCCTTTAATATTAGATAATATTATTGTTGAGACCTGGTCGAAGTTTTTCAGTAATTTCATACCTAAATTCAGAGCAGGTTCTGCCCCGTATTCGTTTTGAATTTGTTTCAGGACATCTGGTATTACTGCAATTGACGGAACACCATGTGTTTTAGTATAGATGGCAGCAAAGACTGTGCCCCAAGTGGTGCAGTCTTCCAGTTGTGGTATGATCCCCATTGGTAAACAGATTGTTAGGATTCTGTGTTTCTCCTACGGGCTAGTATTTGGAAATACTGCTTCGATTTGAGTAATTTTTTGAGCTATCCAGAATGGAATTTGTTCACGTTTTGTGGGCATTTTACCCATGACTGCGTGTAAAGTCTGTGGAGTAATTTTTAGTGTATTCCCCTGTTGAGGGGTTTGATTTGGAATGGTCATTGGTGGTTGGACTGTGAAAGTCCGCATGACATATTGGACTAATTGTCTGTAAATTTTTATTAACTCTTGTAGTTGAGTAAGTAAATCCTCTTCTGACATTTCTTCGATGTCAGGATGAGGTGTGTAGCCGGCTAGAATCGGCCATGTTGCTCCTGGTCTACCTAGTGGACCGAGCCTGGTAATGTTTTTGTGATGTTTTAGGGCGCCTTTAAACCAGAGATTATGCTCCTGGTATGTGAGTGGAATTTCAATATCCTCGAAAGGAATATATTCCTCTGGTGGTTCATCTTCTTTAAAGAAGTGAAACATTTTTGTTACTGGATTTGATTCTGGGAATACTATCTATGAATAGAATACCTCTGTTTGAAAGGATTCGTGTGCCTCTATCACGAAAACTGCTCTACCACCTCTTGGTGTTAGGCCGTGTTTTATAAGTTTTAGAGTGATGGCTCTCCTTAAGTTTGGAGGGATGTTTATAACACCCTCATCGGTTTCATTTAAACCTGTAAAATTAAAAACTGTTACGACTGGGTCAGCCGCAGCTACACCGTTCTCGCTGTTAGACATTGTTTTTTAAAAATAAATGTAGAACAAGTTTCAAGGAAACAAAAGATAAGGTGCACAATATTTTGGAACACTGTATCCTTCAACGTTGAACAAACCAAACAGCTAATATATATAGGATTTTTGTCCTATTTAGCTTTGGCGGATACTTAACCCTACCCACTCCAGACGTCTTATGGAGTATGTGAGTAGGGGTCTCTGAGAGAAAAGCATGACTGAATTACTCAGTATCTAGCATTAAATTAGTGCCTTACCAAACGTTGGGCGCCATGTAGTGTAGTTCCTATTTCCCTAATAGGCTCTGCGCATTGGAATAATATACCCTATAGGTTTGACATAGGACTGAGGTCAGTATGTCCCTATCGAGTATATTAAACTTAATTTACTTTGTACCAGCTAACTCAGAGGCCACTAGAAACTCCTTGTAAACAAGAAGGGAGTAGTTTCTGGCAACCGCATAAACATGACAACTTTGTTTCCCTTTAGAATCGGAACACTCTCAGAATCGTGGAAACAACAGATAACAGTTTCACTCAGCTAATCATGCATGCTTAGTTTCTTCAGAGTTACACAGAAAGAATAGACGGGCGTTTCAATAAAAGGATTTATTGAACAGTCTTGTTTTCTCGTGCAAGAGATATGAGCTGTTATGATCACAAGACAGTATGCGAGATAGATAATGTACAGCGTAAGCAGTAGAAAGAAATAATACTGCGCTAGCATTATCTTTTAGCTATGACACATATATTCATATACATAAATAACATAAGCTAAAAATGCGAGTACTCATAAGATACTTCTCTAACTAGTTCTACCCCAGTGTACCTAACCTAAGTGTAGTGCAAGGTAAGAAGTAGGTGATGTATTCTATAGTATGGTATGCTATAGTATGCCAAGTCTAGTATGCCAAGAGTCCCTCTAGGTTCTAGTCAGCTCCATACCTTGAGAATGAGAGAGGTGGGAATCTCCTTCCGGGTCTCGAACTCTAACACCCCGCGAAGGGAGTCAGAACACTGGAAGCTGGATTCTCTGCGAGCAGGGATGACAGCGTCTCTTGTCAGTGCGTCAGGCCGGGACACGGGCTCCTCTAAAGTCGAGGTCTCCTCCTACTTGCTTGGGCAAGGGAAGGTATATTTATACCCGGTAGGTGCCTTGGAATGTTAGCATTGACGTAAAGTCGGGCAGAGGAAGATGTCAGGAATGAACCCTTAAGGAATAGCGGTTCATGCATAATAAATGAGTTCTTGGAGAAATCAATAATCCTGTGCTAGGGGAACTCCCAAGAGCTTAAGGGTCTGGTTTCTAAGAACTCGTTGTGACATTAGGGTGGACGGATGTAGATGACCATGCCTGTATTTGGATAGCATGGCTAATGCCTAAATAAGGACTGGGATCTTATGCCTATATAAGGGCAATGCGAATTGTGCCTATATAAGGACATGTTTCAGGAAAACCTATATACGGACACCTAAAGCGGAATACAACACCCCTTCTACACCAGGACCACCTACCTTCCATTTCCCTTCCCCTTCACCTTCCCCTCCCATGCCCTCCTCAGGAACTGCATTCCTCTGTTCTTGCCAATGATAAATTTAAGCCAGAGAGGTACCAGGCACTCCCCTACATATTGCATAAAACCTTCACGCAGTAGGTAATAACAAGGAGCCATAGGTTGCTTCATTGTCTATATTTTTGCACAATTGTGCACATTTATAAAGTAAATGCAAATTGTCTTATGTATGTTTTATTTCATGTGCTTTTATTGCTTATAGTGGAAATAAAGTTTATAAAGTAAAAAAAAAAGCAATTACAATGTACCTATATTCTTGTACCCTGTATATGATGTTGTGGTCCAAGTGAATCCTTTCCAATCGTAAAAGAAAGAAAAAACTTCATAATTTGGAGTGCTATTGGTTCTTCCTCCCCAAACTAGCGGTATGTATGGCAGTAATTCCTATATCAGTGTGCCCTATTGACAGTCCTGTAACATATATAAAACCGTTTTTTCAGAAGAACATTCATATTGCAAATGAGAATTATCAATACTTGTGGGACAACTGCTAGAGATACGCATGAAAAACTACCTCCAAATGATGTTTCCTCTGTGGTCATATGTCACATCGGGAGCAATTTATGTGGCCAGGACACTCCTGGGAGGTCCAGAAACTTCTTTGTATTTTTCCAGTATAGTCTGAAGAGTTTTCAATACTGTGTAGGCAGGGACCCTGAATGGTCCTGAAATAAATATAAGAAAAACTTCCATACAATCCACTGGTGTTATGCTCTGTATTTGTAGATAAAACGCAATCATATTGCTTCATAGGACCTGCGGTGGCGGGACGAGCCTGTTGTCACACTTGCATCAAGATCTCATCTGGTTTAGTAACCTGAGATCTCATTACCGGAGCCTGCATATTCAGGTTCCGGTGACGCGATCTCATGCTATTTATATACAAATACAGAATGTAACACCAAGTAGGTGTATGGTTTATTTGCATTTGCATGAGTGTGTGGAGGCATACCACTTTGTGTTTTCACTGTTTTTGAACTAGGAGTGGTCTCAGGGAGTGTAGTTCCTTGGTACTGATGAAAGCCAAAGGGAAGGGTGGCTTGAAACATGTAGACCGATTAGAAAGTAAGACCATTAAATCCGGGAATACTTTCTACTGTTCTTTCCCTTTTCAATCATATCGCCTGGACGATGGAATAAAACATAAGTTTTCCTACCAGACAGGTATTTTTTACTCTAAAAAATCCCTCCAACTCCTATTCTACATCACTTTGTGTATACCATACAGTGCTCCAGTGTAACACACATGTAGCAGTATGCCCCGTTCTGCAGCGGATCAGGAAGAACCCAATGCTGTAGCATGGCACCAAGGGGTAACCCTGGTAGGTGAGGGTTATTAAACAAAAAGCCTTGTGTTTTTTCCACAAAGGAGGATTGACCCACATATCTGAGTAGGGCTCTTATTTTTGGTGTATAACTTGTACTAGACCTATTATATGTCCTAATCAAGTAATGATCCAATTGCTGCTCTTTTGAATACAAATCGAGGTCCAGTTGTTCTGCACTCATTCCTTCTGACACCAACTGCTAGACCGCCTATAGCATCCTTATTTTGTATAACCCCTTCCATCTTCATAGACAACTTACACAATGTTTTCCATATTTACTGCTAAGCAGTACTTTAAATACATTTTGTAAGTTTCTATGAATGAGCAAGTTTTGAGCCTCATTATGGTTAAGCACTTTTCCTTCAGCTTTTCTGACTGCTGATTTATTTTTCTGTATTTCTGGGGTTACCATACCTTGCTCCTCTCTGGGGTTCTTTTATTTTTCATTATTGATATTGTTTCGATTACTTATCGTAGCATACCTTCAAATCCTTCAGCGGTCTCTCCACTGTTCTGTAACAGTAAACCCATAAAGCCTCTTTAGCTGCCACATGCCAATTCTAGACTTTCTTCCTTCTATGCCCAATTGTCATTTTTCAAAACTCGTTTCTTTAAACTTAAACTAGAGCACCTTGTAGTTGGTGTCTTAAGGGAAGGCAAGGAAAGGATCTCCTGTATGAGATGGCGATCATACCCTTCTCATGCTAATAGTGAGAAATGTTTTCCCAGTAAGGCCCTCTTCTCTATAAATAAATAATCTGTAGGATGATTAACAGACTGTTCTCTTTGACTGTTGCTCTCTTGAATAGAGACCATACATCACATTCAATCTGAGAGAGACCATTTTCCAAATAATTGCATTTCCTAGTTGCTAGATTTTATAATGGTGATACAGAGCCTGTGGCAAGTGAAATTATTGATGAATTTCATCGTCTATTCCAGCATACTCCTGCACCCCCATATATAATTTTCTATAATTTCACCATTAAATTAATCTCCAAAGATTAATGGAGTGCGGATATTGCATTTTCATTTTATCCACTTTTTTCCAAAACCTCAAATACTTTCTCTAGGTCTACACACAGATGTAAATACACTCCATTCCTTTAATTGGAGGACTTAGTTAGAAATTTACAGCCACTGGCAGATTTGGCCTTTTTCTGCACTATGGGGGATATTCACAAGAACGTGCGCTAAACATCTCCAAAAAATGTTAACGCAACTTTACACATCGCAGTCTATCGCTGGAAAATAACCCCGTGTTAACGTGGAATTCACAACACGGTGGTACCATGCGACAGTCTCCCGAAAACGCGGACAATGTCTGCGATACAACCGCAACGGTGATAAAAACCCAAACCCCAACGCAAAAAAACATGTGATGGGCCAAACCGCGATGAGGAAATCAGCGATAAGCATCGCCAGGCCTGCCATACACACACGGCAGGCCGCGAAAAACACTACAAAAGTAGAAAAAACACACAAACACAAAATGACCAACACCGAAGCACCATGGAGGCAGCCAGAGCAGACGCAGAGGACGAGCGGAACCCCACAAGCACCCCGGACGATCAGCCTGGGACCTCGGGGACAGGGAAGGGCAAGGACAAGAAGAAGAGGAAGAGGCGGTTCGGTCTGCAGGAGAATAGGATCCTGGTCACGGAGATGATGGAACACCATCAAGAACTGTTCGTCACCTCCAACGTGTCATTGGGCACCAAAAATTGAATATGGCGGTCCATCATGAACAAGGTGAATGCTGTCGGAGAGCACAAGAGGTCAATGGACGAGGTCAAGAGGCGATGGATTGACATCAAGCGCAAAACCAAGGAGAAACTCGCAGGCAACCAGAAGGCAGCAATGCAGACTGGAAGTGGGAGCCCAGCGCCACAGCTCGAGCTGGATGACATGGAGGAGCTGGTGTCGACAGTCATCAGTGTGGAGACCGTGGCAGGAGTCGGGGGAGCGGACACTGCTCGACATGACACAACACAACAGCAACAGGGTGAGTAACCACCAGGTACTGGGGGGACGGGAGGAGATGGCCACAATGGCACACATGCACAATCAAGCAGAGCACAGTGCACACCCACAATGACTCTGGATCATGGCCCTGATCTACAGACTGTCACAATGTACATTGCCATGCTGTCTGAATGTGAACATGTACCATGCAGCTACATACATGTGGACACATTGTAATACAGCATCTCCCCTTCACATTGCAGGGTCACCGTCAACACCTCCTGCAGAGCAGTCCCAGCCACTCTTCAATGATGACGAGGAGTACACCCCCAGCATCGACACCCAAGCCCTCCAAGACATCATTGAACTCATCCGCCAATAACCTCCAGGACCAGGGCAGCCCAGCTGCATCGAGGAGACCCCACCCACTCCACAAACCACCCAGCAGGAGGCACCCACAACCCCGGCTGTCTCCCAAGACCCCCCCGAACAACACATGGCCTTCCAACGCCGTGTGTTGGAGGGCCAGAGGGAGATGGCTGAGCAGGTGCGGGTGGGGTTCGACCTCATGGCTACCAAACTTGACGCCATCCATGGGTGTCTGAGTCCCATCAGGGACCACCTCCAGTCCCTAACGGACACCCACAGGCCGCTCCATGGTCTCCAACGAACCCTGGCTGACATCGCTGGAGTCATGACTCGGAGACAAGAACACCTGTCCGCTCAGAGTGGCTCCAGCGATCTCAGCCGTGAGCTGGCACACATGTGGAGGCTCATGGAGGACATGGTGCGGATGTAGGCGGAAAGGATGGCAGCCACCGCTGCACATCAGCAAAATGTAGCTGGGATCTACCATGCCCTGCATATCCTCATCATGGCATTTCTGCCACAAGGCGTGGCGCAGATGAATGCTGCTGCTCCTACACCATCCACATCTCCGCCCCTGGTGTGTCAGTGCCTCACAGTGCGGCAGGCATTTCCACTCCGGCGCCTGATTTGTCAGTGGCACACAGTGCCGCAGCCGGAACTGCACCACCCACAGGTGGGGCAGAGCACACATTCGAGGACGTGGATGGGCTTGAGATCAGAAGGAGGCACTAGCATTCATGTCCGCCACCTGACCTGTTGCTGCTTGGTGCCGCACATGACCTTCCACTGACCCCCGATACACTCTGCTGCACTCACCTTGGACCGCGACATGGACTGCCATATCCTGTTTGGTGACCAATGACACGGCGACCAGACTGCAGACTGTACCCTTCCTCTTCCGCTGTACTTGTCATTCCCCGATGGACTCTGGCTGCCCTCCACGGGCCCATATTGTGAAGTGGGGTTGGCATGGCCCTGTACTGCTCCAGCTGCAAAACTCCACTGGATGTGCATTAAACATTCAGAAACGCACTGCTGTGTCATGTCTTTCATCATTCATGTATGAATGTGTGGATGAATGTAGGGTCAGTGATTCCCCCTAACGTCAATGATGCTCATCTAGTGGGATTCCAGTCACAGTGTGCTACATTGCCGATTGCGTTCCGGGTGCCGTAGAGACTACAACAGGGACACACGGATTAGTCACTTCCTTGTCCGGACATGGACTGAACCACGCCCAGAGCCCCCGAGTCATTGTTGCAAGCCCTGCGCTGGTCCAGCGTACGCCAGGCCAGACCACTCAGCTTACGCTCCGAGGGGGGGGCCACATAGCTACATGTCGCAGGTTTACACGCTAGCGGTCTGCAGGTCACTGGTCTAGTTGTCAGCATGTCACGGCCACTCCCTGAGGGCAGGTTTGCACACACACCACACCCATCCGGCACAGGCGTCACAGGCCATGTGACCCCGCCAATATAAGGGGCCGACAACGTCACATTCCCCACTGCCGGTGGTGACTGGATGATGGACGTTCCACGATTCTCAATCATAAAGGGCCCATGAGTTGTTGCGCACAGGGTTAGTTGCACCCGAAGCCATGCGGCCGTCACGGGCCTACCACCACGTGGCGCTGACTGGGGTTGCACAGGGTTAGTGGCACCCGAAGCCATGCGGCCGTCACGGGCTTACCACCACGTGGTGCTGACTGGGGTTGCACAGGGTTAGTGGCACCGAAATTGCTGAGCGGGTGTGCAGCCTGCGATGATAACGTGTGCACTGATGTGGTCTCTGCCATTGATGCCTCAGGACTCAGCGTCATGTGTGGGACCTGCTGGGCCGCGGTGCGGGTCCGCATGATGTGGAGCATGCCATGGTGGCGGGACCGGGGCCTGGAGCTTGCACGGGTACGTGGTGTGCCCACTGGTGGACACACCGTTGGCGGCAGGTGAGCAGTGGGGCCTGGGTGCGCAAGTGCGGACAGCCATCGCTGGTCGGCGGGAGGGGGTAGGGTGCGGCTGCATGTGTGCGCAGGGACGGACAGGCGTTGTTGCTGTGTGCAGTGAGATGGACTCTGCCATGATTGACTCTGGCCTTGATTACAGATTGCAGACCTGGTGGCTTTCAGTGTATACCGGCACGTGGTTGGAGACACACCGGTGGCAGCAGGTGAGCAGTGGTGCCTGGGTGCGCGGGGGCGGCAGTGTCTCTCTCTCTCTCCCTTCCTTCTCCTTCCCTTCCTTTCCTTCTCTCTCTCTCTCTCTCTCCCTTCCTTTCCTTCTCTCTCTCTCTCTCTCCCTTCCTTTCCTTCTCTCTCTCTCTCTCCCTTCCTTTCCTTCTCTCTCTGCCTTTCTTTCGTTCTCTGTTTCTCTGTGTCGCGCTCCTTTGATGTGCGCATGACACACGTTCTGATTTGGTGCTTTTTTTCCCAGCCTTTGACATCAAGATTGTCCCGGACAGACCCGACAGGAGTCTTCCGCATTGGTGTTTTGTGTTGTATATCAAATAAAGTTTTTGGTTGTTACTTCAATGATGAGTGACTGTTTCTCGTTCTTCTGACCACACATGTGTGTTTCTTTTTGTCATTGTGCGACATCATGCGCTTTTTGTGGCTCTTGTGTCGTGCACGGTATGTGTTTGTCTGGGGCAGGGGTCCGGGGGGGGGGCCTGGGAGTGGTGGCGGTGGGTGTTGTGGCCCTCATGGGTCTCCGAGCTGCATGATCATTGGCTCCATGGCAGCTGTGGGTCTTCAGATGTGGCTCTTGGCTGGGCTCCCTTTCATGCTGCAGGTAGTCGTCCTGCTTAACACCAGCAAAAGGCAGGTGTTAATTCCCTGCTGCTACCGCGGCTTATCGCCTGTTTTTGGTTCGCATCGCAGATCTGGCAGTTCGTTGTGAAAGTGGTGTAGTGGTGTTTTCGTGTGTTTTTGCACGGGAACGCCTACTCTGCATCTCATTAGGGTTAGTTGGTGGTGTCAGCCGTGGGGGTAAAAGTTGCGGCAGTTATCGCAGGAATACTGGCGATGTCTGCAGTTTGCACACGCTTGTGAATGGGGCGTTAAATCTATCTCCACTTTTGATGCGTTAAGGTGGCGATAACTCGACGTTAAGTCCTTGTGAATATGCCCCTTTGTCTCTTACATCTACAAATGTAGCCAAACCACCAATCGCTTTCTCTCAAAATACCTTCTGTATTTCTCTGTTGTAGGTATATAATCCATTCATATATGGTGGGTGAGACAACCATGTTTACCGCACCACAGTAAACCTTTAACAATGTTAACCATTCTTCCATCAACTGTACCCAAATTTATTTCAGGAAACTACTGATATGTTAGCCGACCTCTTTTTTAGGTTTAGGACCACTATCATTCTTCTTAAACGTTCTTTCCTGTGTTCACTCCAGAAGGTTCTAAAAACATGGGTAGCTTGATTTTTTCACTTTCTCCCACAGTTCATTACTTACACCTTATGACCTCCCAGGTGCTACTATGAATCTATCATTTTTTGATGCTTACAACTACCCAGCATCCACCTTCCTACTTTCAGTTCCTTCAATTACTAAGTTTATCACTTGATTAATTTGGTTCAATGACAAAGCGCTTGCCATGCCCAAAGCCACCTTTGTTGGTCCTTTTTCGCTTTTAGGTTTTCAATTAGCATTAATACACCTTTGTGGTGCAGCGCCTCCTGCGCTCAAAAAACATTTTATATATCAAGGGCTAATAAAAGTCAATTCAATTTAGGTGTAGTTACATCAATTTAATTCAGAGAAAGACAACAAGGATAATCTGTAGAGATGGCAGAATACATAGAAAACTCTGGAGGCACCATCCTAAGACCTACGAAAACAGAATACGCACAATACCCTGGGAACACACGTATCCTAAAATCCACAAAAACAGAAGGGAGACATCACTTTTAAGAAATTATAAAATACCTTGAGCACAGAAAATCTTTACCTTTATACAGCTCAATTGTGGGAATGGATAGGTGAAGCACCCAGAAATACTGGAAAATATGGGGAAGGTGGGAGGAGGATATAAAAGAGCAATACAGACTTAGGGCCAGATGTATCAAGATAGCATTTTGCGATTCCCTAATTGCGAATCACAAGGACACATTCATATATACCGATGCGATTCGGTATTAGGAAGGGACACACTAAACACGCCCCTTCCTAATACCGAGTCGCAAACCCATTTTGCGATTCGGTAACAGGTTACCGAATCGCTAAATTAGGTTTGCTGCTTTGGAAAAGCGAATCTGCCCGTTTGCGAACACAATAAGGCTTGATACATCAGGCCCTTAGGTTCTGTAAAGCAATGTAGAACAGTAACAAATTAAACTAATGAGTACAGATGACTAGTATCTACCCAAACGATGAATAATATGTGCGGCTCACACAGAGACGGATCCACTGCTTCGTGGCAAACTATGGAGAAGATATAGAGCAGTGCAGCTGAGCCAGTGTGTTGTAAAATACTATGTGTATGTTTTAATGTGGGAAGCAACTGGGTAGAAAACTTTGGTCTAATATGTCATAAGTTGTAATGTTAATCCGGTGGTAATATCTCTTCAGTTATACATGTGTTACTTTTAAATGTAGGAAATTATGCTCATATTTTGCTGTGCATTTCATGTACTTGCTTTTGGGGGAAAAACACTAAGATTGCAAAACAAGTTGGTATAATGTTTGAAAAGCAAGAAAATATGTTACAAAACAAACTGTGAGAATGGAATGCACAAAGCCAATCTCTCTCTCTCTCTCGTACCCACTCTCGTCCAACCCTCAACCCACCAGCATGGTATCCTGTGTTCAGAAAACAAGGAATGGAACTCAAACTCAGCCCCACAACACAAGGCCTTTGTACAGGAATACTGTTAGATTTGGGGGTCTCTAGTTGGCAGAGGTAGGTACCTTTGTCCAAATAGGGACCCTTGAGTCTAGTCAGGGAAAGTAGGTACACTCCTGAAATAACCCCTGCTCACCCTCTTGGTAGCTTGGCACGAGCAGACAGGCTTAGTTCAGAGGCAGTGTGTAAAGCATTTGTGAACACATACAGTAATCAAGTGACAACACTACAAATGGACACCACACAGGTTGTATATTTATAAAAATAGGTATACTTTATATAGATTTATCACAAGACCATAAACGACATAAATAATACACAATACTGTCAAGAATGCTTAGTTCTGATCAAAAAGGCTTAATTCAAGGTTCTGTGCGAGTCGGTAGCCTCCTCCGGCTACGGCGATGTCAAGAACAAACAGAGTCTAACAATTCCAGCTGACCGCGTCGAGACGGGCCAACACAGCGTAGACAGACTCGGTCACAGTACCTTTTACTTGAAGCGGCAGGCACGGGCGTGCGAGCCGGATGGCTGTACGTCGCGGTCGCGATGCTAAATGGAAGCGTTGCAGGACGCGTTGTCCCTCGATGCGGTGCAGGCAGCGGCTCGTTGACGTCATCGAGACGGAGTCGGTGAGACCAGGGCCGTGCGTTGCAGGGCGAGACGGTGCTTCGATGCAGTGCTGGCAGGTTGCGGTGCAGCGACGGAGCCGGATTCGGGAGCTGGCGTCGATCAGTCCGGACAGCGGTGCGAGTCGGGCGGTGCGTCGCGAAGCGTGCGAGCGGTGCCCAACTCCGGTGCGGTCACAGGGCTCGAACTCAGCAGCAGTGACCGTGTCGGTCGGACCAGTTCGATTCGGTGTAGCAAGGCGTTGCGAGGTGCGGTGCTCACAGGTTACGGTGCAGGCAACGGCTCGGTGACGGCATCGAGACGGAGTCGGTGAGACCAAGGCCGTGCGTTGCAAGATGCGAGCGGTGCTCGATGCGGTGCCAACAGGACACCGAGCCGGTCATTAGAGTCGGTCACAGCTCCCTAACTCTGTAGCCACTGAAACAGAGTTTCCAGCAGCAATTCACAAAGGCTGATGAAGTCCTCTGGTCCTGGGACTTCGTTACAGGGGGCAAGCTCTCTTCCAAGCCCTTGGAGATCCTTCACAAGTTGATGAAAGTAACAGCAAAGCAAAAGTTCCTTTCTCCTTTCTTTGGCAGTCAGGCAAACCACTGCAGGCCAATCCCCCAAGCAGCACTTCAGGCTTAGGGATAGTCTCTCCTCAGTTTCCTCTTGGTTCCGCTCCTCAGCAAAGGTTTCTTCTTGTTCCCAAAAGTGATCTAAAGTTCCTGGGTTTGGGCCCCAGTACTTATACTCCTTTTCTCTTTGTTCTCTGAAGGCAGAGAGGCCTTTGCCTAGCTTAAACCAGTTCTGTGCAGCTTTGGAGCACTCTGTGTACATGTCTCCTTCTTTTCCTTTCAGAATGTGGGGCAGGGTACTCAGATGCCCGGCAGGAAGTGGAGCCAGCATTGTGGCAGGCAGGCACAGCCCTATTCAGACCCAGATGCAACTCCTCCCTCCACTCTGGATGCAGATCTCTCTATTCAGCCCTGGGCTGCCTCACCCTGTCTCCTGTGGCCACCCCCAGCCACGCACAAACCAGACACACAATACACAAGCTGGCAGAGGCAGGCTGGATAGTTAGGCAAGAAAATACCCACTTTCTAAAAGTGGTATTTTCAAACACAGAATGTTAAAACCAACTTCACTAAAAGATGTATTTTATCATTCTGAGTTCAGGCATACTAAACTCGAATTTCTACCTAGTTCCCTGAGTCAGTTTAGGATTATAAGATGTTATAATCAAACTGCCCATTCTGGCCTATGGGGAACAGGTAGCCTTGCAATAGTGAAAAATCGAAAATGGCTGTAATTCACTATTAGGACATGCCACACACACCAGGCATGTCCCACCTTATCCTTACAATGCACCCTGCCCGTAGGCCTACCATAGGGGTGTCTGATATGAAGAAAAGGGAAGGTTTGGGGACTGGTAGGTGGGTGCACTTACCAAGTCGACATGGCAGTCACAGACTGCACACAGGCTCTGCAATGGCAGGTCTGAGACACACTTTACAGGCTACTTCTGTGGGTGGCACAACCAGTGCTGCAAGCCCACCAGCAGCATTTGATTTACAAGCCCTGGGCACACTCAGTGCACTGTACTAGGGTCTGACAGTAATTCAAATAAGCCAAACATGGAGTCACTAATTCACATCACAATTTACAATAGGGAGCACTTGCACTTTGGCACTGATTAGCAGTGGCAAAGTGCCCATGAGCATCTAGTCCAGCAAAAACATATCGACAACAGTTGAGGCATTATGAAAAAATGGAAGGGAGACCCACGCCAAGGATGCCAGGTCTAACACGTGTCCCCTCCAGCTGAAATGTGGGGAGAACTATCGTACCCCATGGGAGTTCTCATCACTAAGGCGGAAAAATCTGGACAGACCATCAGAATTGGCGTGTTCTGTACCAGGGCGGTGTTCCACCGTAAAGTCCATCCCCTGTAGGGAAATGGACCACCTCAACAGCTTTGGATTCTCACCCCTCATCTGCATCAACCATCTGAGGGGCCTGTGGTCTGTCTGAACCCGGAAGTGAGTCCCAAACAGGTATGGTCTCAGCTTCTTCAGTGCCCAGACCACAGCAAATGCCTCACGCTCAATAGCACTCCATCTCTGTTCCCGGGGAAGTAACCTCCTACTGATGAAGGCTACAGGTTGGTCTAGGCCCTCCTCATTGATCTGTGAGAGAACAGCCCCTACACCATGCTCTGAAGCGCCCGTCTGAACAATGAACTCATTGGAGAAGTTGGGTGCCTGGAGCACAGGCGCCGTGCACATGGCAGTCTTCAAGGTGTCAAAAGCTTTTGACAGGCGTCAGTCCAAATCACTTTCCTGGGCTGCTTCTTGGAAGTCAGCTCTGTCAAGGGGGCAACAATGCTGCCATACCCCTTGACGAATCTCCTGTAATACACGGTGAGTCCTAGGAAGGCTCTCACCTCTGTCTGGGTCTTGGGGGCTCCCAAGCCAGAATGGTATCAATTTTCGGTTGGAGGGGTGCCACCTGGCCGCTCCCAACCTGGTGTCCCAAGTACACCACAGAACCCTGCCCAATCTGGCACTTACTTGCCTTGATTGTGAGGCCTGCCCTCCGCAATCAACACTTCCCAGAGGTGGCGCAGATGTTCTTCCCAACTGGCACTGAACACTGCGATGTCATCCAGGTAGGCGGCACTGAAATCCTCCAGTCCAACCAACACCTGGTTGACCAACCTCTGAAAGGTGGCAGGAGCATTCTTCATCCCAAAGGGCATCACCCGGAACTGGTAGTGCCCATCTGGTGTGGAGAATGCTGACCTCTCTTTGCCCCATCAGTCAAGGCGATCTGCCAGTACCCAGACGTTAAGTCAAACGTGCTGAGGTACCGCGCAGCCCCTAACCGATCTATGAGCTCATCAGCTCTGGGGATGGGGTGGGCGTCAGTCCTGGTGACGGAATTGAGTCCCCTGTAGTCCACACAGAACCGGAGTTCTGGTGTGGCACCAGGTGCGGCAGCCTTTGGAACCAAGACCACTGGGCTGGCCCAAGGGCTGTTAGAGGACTCAATCACCCCTAGCGCAAACATCTTGGAGACCTCCTCCTTGATGCAGGCTCTGACCCTGTCAGTCACCCTGTAAGCCTTGTGCTTCACAGGAACACTGTCCCCAGTGTCCACATCATGGACGCACCAATGAGTGACACTGGGAACCAGGGAGAACAGGTCAGGGAACTGTCCCAACAGCTGGCAACAGTCACCCTGCTGCTCAGGTGTGAGAGAGGTAGAGAGGTTTACTCCCTCCACTGATCCATCTTGCTCTCGGGCTGACAGGAGGTCAGGAAGAGGCTCGGTCTCCTCCTCCATCCCATCATCTGTAGCTAAGAGCATGCCCACTTGGGACCTCTCCAAGTGGGGCTTTAGGCAGTTCACATGCAGGACCCGCAAGGGGTTCCTGGGAGACTGCAAGTCCACCAAGTAGGTAACTGGACTCTTGCGCTCCACCACCGTGAAAGGGCCGGTCCACCTGTCCTGGAGCGCACAAGGCTCCACAGGGGCCATGACCCACACTTTCTGACCAGGCTGAAGCTCGACCAGAGTGGCATTCTGGTCGTACCACCGCTTCATCTCCTCCTGGCTGGCTTCCAGATTTGCCTCAGCAAGCTCTCTGAAACGCCTAGTCTGGTTCCTGAAGGCCAGCATGTAACTGTACACATCCTGGGGAGGTTTCCTGGGAGATTGCTCCCAGCCTTCCTTGACCAAACTCAGAGGTCCTCGCACCGGGTGTCCATAGAGGACCTCAAAGGGGCTGAACCCTAGAGACTTCTGTGGCACCTCCCGGTATGCAAACAACAGGCAAGGTAAAAGGACGTCCCATTTACGCCTCATGGGTTCTTCCAGACCCATATCCATGATGCCCTTGAGGGTCCGGTTGAATCTCTCAACCAGCCCATTTCCTTGAGGGTGGTAAGGAGTGGTGAACTTGTAAGTTACACCGCACTCCTGCCACAGGGACTTCATGTACTTGGACACGAAGTTGGTACCTCTGTCAGACACCACCTCTTGAGGGAATCCCACACGTGAGAAAATTCCCATCAGTGCCCGTCCCACCACGGGGGCCGTCACTGTCCTCAGAGGGATGGCTTCAGGGTACCGGGTGGCATGGTCCACCAAGACCAGGATAAACCTGTTGCCCATGGCTGTCTTGGGGTCCAGTGGACCCACAATGTCAATACCCACCCGTTCAAAGAGGGTGCTGACCACAGGGAATGGCTGGAGAGGAGCCTTCTGCTTCCTCCCACTCTTTCCACTTGCCTGGCAAGTCTGGCATGTCCTGCAGTGAGTGGCGGCACTCCTGCGCATCTGGGGCCAATAGAAATGGGGGACAAGCCTTTCAAAGGTCTTGTCCTGCCCCAGATGTCCTGCTAACGGTACATCATGAGCCAACCCCAGTAGGAAGGCTCTGAAGCGCTGAGGTACCACCAGCACACGGGCTGACCCAGGCTCAGCAACCTTAGGCTCTGAATACAGGAGACCATTCTCCCAGTAAATCCAATGTGATCCAGACTGATCACCTGCTGCCTGGTCTGTGGCCTGTTGCCTCAGACCCACGAGAGAAGGGCATGTGTTCTGCTCCTCGCAGAACTCTTCCCTGGAGGGTCCTTCTTCTTGCTGCCAATGGGTCAGCTCAGGTAGGTCCCCCAGTTCAGCTACCTGTTCCCCTGTAGGCTCCAGGGCATCCCCCTCAGGGTCTGCCTCCTCCTGGACTGTGGGAACTTCGGGGGCCGGTTTCCCGCGCCCCCTGCCTCCTCTCTCTTCGGTAGGCACCTGGGCCTCCCTCTCAGGCTCCAGGTGCTCTTGAACACCTTTAGCTGCCATTGACCGGGTGGTCACAAATGCCCAATCAGGCAAGTCCAACATTTCTAAATGCGCACTCCGCTCCACCTTAGCCCAAGGTGAGCTCTCCAAATCGTTCCGTAACAAACAGTCAACAGGCATGGCTGGCCTCACAGCTACTTGAAGAGTACCCGAGACCCCCCCCACTCAAAGGGATCCTGAGCCACCTTGCAGTGACTCTCTGTGTTGTCAACGGCAACAACCGGATAGAATGCATCAGGGAAAACCTGCTCTTTAGACACCAGGTGACACTTGACAGCTGTCACACTGGCTCCTGTGTCTCTCAGAGCCTCCACCCTATGGCCATTGATGGTCACCCACTGCCTGTATTATTTAGTGTTTTCAGGCAGCTGGGTCCTAGGGACCATCTCAGAGTCTCCTAATGAGACAAGGGAAAACACTGTGGGATCCCCCCACCTTGGGCACCCCACTCCTCCCCCAGGGCTACACTAGCCAACTGCCGGGGGACTGCACCAGTGGGTGCTGGTTTTCCATGCAAAGGGCAACGAGGATCGTTTGCCTTGTGGCCAGGGGCACCACACTTGTAACACACCAGTGGTCCCTGGTGAACAGGGGGGCCTGTCAGGGCCACTGGCTTCTTCTCAGGGGGAGGCTGGGAACCTTTCCCTTGGTTCCCTTGGGGTCTACTTTGGGGCCCTTTATGGAACTCCCTCTGTTTACCCTTGTCCCACCCACTCTTCTGCTGGGGACCCTTCCCACCCTTGGCGGAGTCTCCCACGTGACCCTTGTGGACCCGGGTACTCACCCAGCGGTCCGCCTCCTCAGCAAGCTGCCTAGGGTTAGTCAGCTTACTATCAATCAGGTGCTGGCGTAGCTCAGGAAAACAATTACTGGACAAGTGCTCCCATGCAATCAAATCAAAGAGCGCCTGAAAATCAGTCGCTTTGCTACCCTTCACCCAACCATCCAATGCTCTGCAAAAAAAAGTCACGTATTCAACCCAGGTACTGCCCTCACTCTTCTTACAGTTCCTGAACCTCTGCCTATAAAGCTCAGGGGTCAAACCATATCTAGACATTAATGCTTCCTTCATGTGGCTGTATGAATTGCAGACTTCAGAGGGCAAGTCCAACAAGGTATCCCGCCCTTCACTAAGGAACCGACCCCACAACCCCGCTCCCCAATCCTTCTCAGGGACCCGGTGGGAAGTCATGGCTACCTCATAGGCCCTAAACCATTGCCCAATATCATCATTCTTAAAAAATTCCTTCACCACATCTTTGGGGATATACACCCTAGGTTCAACAGGCATGGACGGTGTGCTGCCACCAGAGGGAGTAATCTCTAAGCTTTTGGCCTTCAATTCCAACTCCCTCAAAACCTTCTCATGTTCAAACTGCATTTTCTTTTCTTCTAGGGCTAATTTCCTAGTTTGCATTTCAAATTCTAACTGCCCATTCAGCTTAAACTTGGTCAGCTCCATTTCGTGCATCCTACTCTCTTTCCTGTCCTCCAACTTTTCTGGAGACAGACCTCTGGCAGAAACACTGCTACCTACTGGGGAAGGTGGTCTTCCAGCCCCTAGACCCAATAGCCCTTCCAGCTGCCCTTCTGCATTCTCTGCCCCCTCCACAGGGGCACTCCTTGATTCGACCCAGGCCCTCAGCGCCTTTTGGAGGTCCTCCTTCCTGGAGAGCCCGGTCATGGACACTTTAAACTTTTTGCAGAAATGCTTGAGCTGCTTGAGGGTGTAGCATTCTAGCCTCTCCTCTTCCCAATCACACTCAACAGAGGCTACTGATGCTGGTTTCTCCATGGTGATTAAACTTGGCAGTTGCAAAAATAGAAAATCCCAGAAAAAATGCTATCAAAGAGTATGTGGTTGCGTTTTGGTCTGCACTCACTAGGTAGTGTTCACCAATTACTGTAGATGAGTCACAAATGCAAGTCCAAAATCCTCACCGCTGACCACCAATGTTAGATTTGGAGGTCTCTAGTTGGCAGAGGTAGGTACCTTTGTCCAAATAGGGACCCTTGAGTCTAGTCAGCGAAAGTAGGTACACTCCTGAAATAACCCCTGCTCACCCTCTTGGTAGCTTGGCACGAGCAGACAGGCTTAGTTCAGAGGCAGTGTGTAAAGCATTTGTGAACACATACAGTAATCAAGTGACAACACTACAAATGGACACCACACAGGTTGTATATTTATAAAAATAGGTATACTTTATATAGATTTATCACAAGACCATAAACGACAAAAATAATCCACAATACTGTCAAGAATGCTTAGTTCTGATCAAAAAGGCTTAATTCAAGGTTCTGTGCGAGTCGGTAGCCTCCTCCGGCTACGGCGATGTCAAGAACAAACAGAGTCTAACAATTCCAGCTGACCGCGTCGAGACGGGCCAACACAGCGTAGACAGACTCGGTCACAGTACCTTTTACTTGAAGCGGCAGGCACAGGCGTGCGAGCCGGATGGCTGTACGTCGCGGTCGCGACGCAAAATGGAAGCGTTGCAGGACGCGTTGTCCCTCGATGCGGTGCAGGCAGCGGCTCGTTGACGTCGTCGAGACGGAGTCGGTGAGACCAGGGCCGTGCGTTGCAGGGCGAGACGGTGCTTCGATGCGGTGCTGGCAGGTTGCGGTGCGGCGACGGAGCCGGATTCGGGAGCTGGCGTCGATCAGTCTGGACAGCGGTGCGAGTCGGGCGGTGCGTCGCGAAGCGTGCGAGCGGTGCCCAACTCCGGTGCGGTCACAGGGCTCGAACTCAGCAGCAGTGACCGTGTCGGTCGGACCAGTTCGATTCGGTGTAGCGAGGCGTTGCGAGGTGCGGTGCTCACAGGTTACGGTGCAGGCAACGGCTCGGTGACAGCGTCGAGACGGAGTCGGTGAGACCAAGGCCGTGCGTTGCAAGATGCGAGCGGTGCTCGATGCGGTGCCAACAGGACACCGAGCCGGTCGTTAGAGTCGGTCACAGCTCCCTAACTCTGTAGCCACTGAAACAGAGTTTCCAGCAGCAATTCACAAAGGCTGGTGAAGTCCACTGGTCCTGGGACTTCGTTACAGGGAGCAAGCTCTCTTCCAAGCCCTTGGAGATCCTTCACAAGTTGATGAAAGTAACAGCAAAGCAAAAGTTCCTTTCTCCTTTCTTTGGCAGTCAGGCAAACCACTGCAGGCCAATCCCCCAAGCAGCACTTCAGGCTTAGGGATAGTCTCTCCTCAGTTTCCTCTTGGTTCCGCTCCTCAGCAAAGGTTTCTTCTTGTTCCCAAAAGTGATCTAAAGTTCCTGGGTTTGGGCCCCAGTACTTTTACTCCTTTTCTCTTTGTTCTCTGAAGGCAGAGAGGCCTTTGCCTAGCTTATACCAGTTCTGTGCAGCTTTGGAGCACTCTGTGTACATGTCTCCTTCTTTTCCTTTCAGAATGTGGGGCAGGGTACTCAGACGCCCGGCAGGAGGTGGAGCCAGCATTGTGGCAGGCAGGCACAGCCCTATTCAGACCCAGATGCAACTCCTCCCTCCACTCTGGATGCAGATCTCTCTATTCAGCCCTGGGCTGCCTCACCCTGTCTCCTGTGGCCACCCCCAGCCCCTGTCATGCACAAACCAGACACACAATACACAAGCTGGCAGAGGCAGGCTGGATAGTTAGGCAAGAAAATACCCACTTTCTAAAAGTGGTATTTTCAAACACAGAATGTTAAAACCAACTTCACTAAAAGATGTATTTTATCATTCTGAGTTCAGGCATACTAAACTCGAATTTCTATCTAGTTCCCGGAGTCATTTTAGGATTATAAGATGTTATAATCAAACTGCCCATTCTGGCCTATGGGGAACAGGTAGCCTTGCAATAGTGAAAAACGAAAATGGCTGTAATTCACTATTAGGACATGCCACACACACCAGGCATGTCCCACCTTATCCTTACAATGCACCCTGCCCATAGGCCTACCATAGGGGTGTCTGATATGAAGAAAAGGGAAGGTTTGGGGACTGGTAGGTGGGTGCACTTACCAAGTCGACATGGCAGTCACAGACGCACACAGGCTCTGCAATGGCAGGCCTGAGACACACTTTACAGGCTACTTCTGTGGGTGGCACAAAAAGTGCTGCAAGCCCACCAGCAGCATTTGATTTACAAGCCCTGGGCACACTCAGTGCACTGTACTAGGGTCTGACAGTAATTCAAATAAGCCAAACATGGAGTCACTAATTCACATCACAATTTACAATAGGGAGCACTTGCACTTTGGCACTGATTAGCAGTGGCAAAGTGCCCATGAGCATCTAGTCCAAGAAAACCTATCGACAACAGTGGAGGCATTATGATAAAATGGAAGGGAGACCCACGCCAAGGATACCAGGTCTAACAAATACTAACTGCAAAATTAGACTCAACCCATCCCCGGGTGTATTGAGTGAAAGAACAGTAAATTAAAGTACACTCAACCCACTCCAGGGCATCTTCTATATGGGAACAGCAAATACAACCACACTCCACAAGAACAATAGGCATTTGTGAGCCAAAGCTCCAGAACCACCTCCACTCAACACACAACTTAGGGGCATATTAACAACGAGGCGATAAGCAATTATCGCCGCTTTAGCGTCCGTTTTCGGACGGAAAGCGGCGATAATTCTATCGCCTAATCAGCAAGGTCACGCTATCGCGTGAATCCTTGCACTATCGCCCTTTCCCCCAACGCCCATCCTTGCATCTCTAATGAGATGCAAAGTGGGCGTTACTGGGCGTACCCCATATGGGCTACGTTGCAAATATCGCCGATGTTCACATCGCGATATTTACAAGGCAGCCCACAGGATTATAGCAGACATTAGATTTTGGCAAAAACGGCCGTTTTCGCCAAAATCTAACGTCTGCTATAATCCTGACTTACCTATGTTAGGCATAGGAGGTGGATTCTGCTGATACGACCACAGGGTCGTATCAGCAAGTAGCTATCGCTTTTGCAGGGAACATCGCTGGAAAACCAGCGATGTTCCCTGCAAAGGGCGATAACTTCGCTATCTCTGGAATTTTTATCGCCCTGGAGTAACGCGTTGTTAATAACGCGCTACCAGGGCGATAAATGCCAGAGATAGCCTGCGATAATATAATTATCGCTAAGCACGGCCAGCGATAATTATCGCTGGCCGTTGTTAATATGCCCCATGGTATCTTGTAGTCCAGATCAACAAATGCAACCAAAACAAGGATATCATGTGTACCAGAATTACAAATGCAGTTCGCTCTCAGACCAAACAATATTGGTTACAAAGAACATGTGCATAAGACCAAAGTCATCCCACTCTCTCAACAGTTAAAATACAATGAAATGACAATCATTAAAATGAGAGGCGCAAACACTCAACATAGTGCCTGACCTCTTTGCTGGTGCGTAATCACTCATGACACGTGTAATTGTGGGTCATATCTCAGAATTTATAGTCATTAGACTCTCAAATGTCTCATGATGCTTGCAGTCAAATGGTGGCCTTGGCAGATATCTTGAAGACATGCAGCTCAGCTGCCACCTTAGCTCATGTTGCTTTTTCAGTCAATGTTATCAATTTAACATTTGCTTTCTTTACTCGATTACAGTGGATTTTGTGACTGTTTGGCAGGGTGGTTCAGTAATCGAATTTTTGGCAATTATAACTGTGCTTAACAGTGCCCCATGTGTTTAAACCTCCTTTCCTAGCTACATTTGTCAGAGCTATGTATTGCAAGGAAAATGCAGGCAAGTATTTTGTAGAGTCTGTCATCCATTTCTTTGTGTACAAGGAGGAGGTGATTACGTCATTCAGGTGTGACACTGGCGTTCCATTGCGTGCACTGGTGGTGCAATAGATTCTCGAGCACGCTTCCATATGTCTGATAAACAGCAGTTTATGTGTTCCCTGGATTATGAAAGAATCCATTTGTAATAATCAAGAGTTTCTCCAATAAATTAGTGTAGGATTGGAATTAGATAGCCACTCACATTTACAGAGAAAAACTTTGAAGCCCAGAAGAATAAATGTTCCAGCTCATGTGACTTCTAGAATACCGTGGTACAAGAATATTGAGGGACAATATATCGAAAGGTATGTGCACATAGAGAAGCATAGATGTACTGTTCCTACCTTCACATCTACGTACCTTGAAGATATGTGTACTGCGTAGGTACATATATGCCGAGTTAGGTAGGAAATCTGAACTTACGTGTCAATTTTTTTCTTCTAATAGCTTGCCCACAATGTTGTGTCCCACCCAGTGCTTAATTTGAGCCGGTGGTTTCCGGTGCTCAGCACCGGCACTTAATCATCAACACAGCGCTTTTCATGAGCACCATTCAAGGACACATTCATTTACGGGGAGAGTAAGTGATTTGCCCAGATTCACAGGATGTTGAGCCAACGCGGAGAATCAAACCAGGTTCCCCAGGTCCGAAGTCAGCAGCTCTGGCCATTATGCCAGATCCTTTCCCCAATTTCATGGTTATGAGTTGGTTCTGTTTTAGGCGGCACTAACAGGAGAAATGGGCCGGTGCAAGCTGCCTCTTGACGAAAGCCCCAGCACTTATTGTTTTACAAATTATGTTATGTTATGTTATGTTATGGGGTATTTGTTAAGCGCACGGCTACTCCGAGGAGTGTCCCGGCGCTGTCCTGACCCCAGAACAGAGTAATTAAAAGACCGGACAGCTAGAGCGGAAAAAACTACTCACTGTTGGAAAAGCCAGGTCTTTAGGTTTCGCCTAAAGCTAAGGAGATCACAGTCTTGTTTAAGGGAAAGTGGGAGACTATTCCATAATTTTGCAGCTAGTACTTGAAAGGAGCGTCCGCCTTTGCGAGAACGGCAGAATTTAGGCACAATTGTCTTTAGCTGAGTAGATTAACCACTGGTCCCATCGATATTCTGGGGTTGGTATTCAGGGTGCACACCCTTGCACACTGGTGACAGTGTAGGGAATACACACCTATGCAGTCTGTAAATGCTTTGGGAAGCTGAAGGACCGCTCCCTTGCTTGATGGCTCGGCATGCTGCTGCAGGATGAGGCCCAGACTGTGGGAGATGCGAAGATGAGAAAGCACACTTCACGCCAGAACTGCAAAACACCACAGAACATTTCACTCTGTGGCTCCCAACGTTATGGAGACTCGTCATGCCACATCATTGTTTCCAACTAAGATTCCCATGAGGCTGTTGTTTTGTTTGATTATATTTAATGCGAAGGATTATTCGTCTAGTGAATGGACGCTAAGGTTTCTTGGCGCTCTAGAGGCTAACACAACAGCAGCAATAAGATGAGAGCAAGTTTATTAAGTGAATGGAGTGTAAAAATTAAAGTTGTCAATGTCTAGCCAGCCATCCTGAACGTTGGCCAGGAGCATCTCCCGCGTCTGTAGCAGCTGAGACATCTGTGAACAGCGAGAGGAAACAAGTTGGATGCACTGAAAGAAAGTTATCAAATCATCGCAAAAAGCCCCAAATGTTCCCATTTAGATTGAGCTCTCTCAGGCACTGCACTGGAGTTTTGACCACTGCCAGACGTATCCCATGAGTCTCTTTTAAATCTGTTTAGATAACCTTTGTTTTTTTAACACCCAGGAAGGTTAATAAATCCCGGTTCACAGTGTCAGTTGTAGAAAGTAACTTGGTTGCCAAATTGCTATTCTCTAACTAGATTGGGGCGAAGGGTGCTGAAGCTTTTGTTGCAAGTATGTCAGGCCTTTAAGTGTCCCTCTTGCCTTCCATTTTGGGTGGTTAGGACTAAAAGGGCCAAGAAGCCCTGCGCCTCGGTACAGAACTCGTACCATCATTTATTTATTTTCTTTTTGATGTCAGAAGGCCTGCAAAGCACCTTCTTGAGACACAGCATATTCACATCCCCTGTAACTCCTCAGTAGTTAAGACACTTAGGGGGATATGTACAAGGAAGTGGAGGAGAGAGGCGTTAGCCTTCCTGGCTTAACGCCTCTCTCCTCCACTTCTTGAAACGCAAGGCTGCACCATATTTACAAGAATGTGGTGCAGCCTTGCATTTTCTCCTGCAATGGCGCTAAGTTTAGCAACTTAGCGCCAATGCAGGCACCCTTGCACCAGAGTGCAAGGGTGTCTGCGTGCAGGGGAGGATAGTGTATGTGTAGGAAGGTGTCCCTTCCTGCACATAAACAATCCTAGAAATGCCATTCTGTCACTTTCATGTGTGCTGCTTCATGCAGCACACATGAAAGTGACAAAATGGCATTTTGCTTTTTCCATGTATGCTGCACAAGGCAGCACACATGAAAAAAGCAAAAACGAGGAGAAATAATGCATTTTTCCTCATTTTGCCATCTTAAGACCAGTTTTTACCTGGTCTTAATTTTGGCGCTGCCTCCTATTTACGCTGTCCTTGTAAATAGGGGGCAGCGTCAAAATGAATGGGTGTTGTGGTGGAACGCCCACCGCAACACCCACTGCCCACCCCTTTCACGCTAACCATAGCGTGAAAGGGGGCCTTATGAACAAGGCAGCGTTAAGCCACGTTAAGTGGATTAACGCTGCCTTGCCCTAGGTAGGGTCCGTCCCCCTTGGCACTACCAAGTCCACTTTCTCTGGAGTTGATTAATTTTTAAATAAATGGAACGCAACGTGTTTTTCAATGGGTAAACACTGTTTAATTGTATTCTTCCTTTTTAGGTTTAAATTTTATTTCATTGCTTACAGTCAGCAATAATGTACATCCAGTACATTGTTAGATACAATCCTCTTTACTTTTTCTCCATCCCTCCCGATGCATTTCGGGCAGCGAGCCCTTCGTCAGGGGATAGTTCTAGAGCAATACATATGTTCAGAAACAAATGAGGAAAACCAAAACATCAAACAATCCGCAGTCATTCATAATACTCGGATGTGGTGAACAATGGTTCCGGGCTAGCGTAGTGAGGTTTAATCGCAGACCCTTAATGTTAAGCATAAGGGCCTACTTCATGCAGTGAATGAGTAGATAGGTCCAAATCAGTGATAAGTATAGTGACTGGATCATGCTGAACTCACAATGATAATCATACTGGTGGTGCCAGTAAAGTGGCATGCGCAGGCGAATAATCCTAATAGCCAAGTGTTGGTGATTAATAGGCTAAACGCGTGTCACGCGGGTCCATGGTATGGTGGCAACCCATGTTAGTATACACCTGTATACTAACTCACGTAAGTTCCCAGTTGCACCCAATACTGCTTACAGGGGTCCATTTCGGACAGTTACAAATGGTACTTGTGCCCATCACTGAAAGACTAGGGCCTCCATCGCCCCAATCTCTTGAACACAATGCTTCTCAACGACGCCCATGTCCTCCCATTAAGGAACCATCCTCCTTGGGCTTAACAACCTTTGAGAGTTCATAGTCTTCCAAACCTTTTGGTCCCTAACAGTACTGGCGCCCCTCTTCCTTCACTGCCCCAGGATGTATTTATGGACCACATTCTAGACTGAACAAAAAGTGTTCCTAATTCCGCCCACACTTCAAGTCTACAAGCGACTGTTGGAAAAAGTTGACGCAGAGCGCTTTCACACCTCATTTTCGCCCCTTGCAATGACGTCAAAGCAGCCTTTGGCATTCATTTGCTCCTGTAATTCTGCAAAGCCGTCCTTTGAGTTCATTTTTCTTTGCTATTATCTGCCGAATGCTCAGTATCAACGAGGAGTTGCCTTTCCGTCGAACCCGGGAGTAGCGCAATGACCTACGCAATGGGGAGTATTGGAGAAGAGATGTCTTTTCGAGGGGTTATTGACGATGAAGTGGTCCTGGATAAGAAACAGATGCACTGGTGATTGGTGAAGCAATCAACAGGTGACCATCTAGCATCAGGCATTTCTTCCTTTAGGGAATCATTTGCTTTGACATGGCCAGTGGTATCTGGTTGGTGTTACTGTGCCAGTGAGTGTGACCTGGTCCACTCCAGAGATATCTGGAGGCACAGCTGACTCTTAAGCATTGTCAGGGGCATCCATCTCCTGGCAGACGAATTTTAAGTCCTAAATAGACTGGCAAAGGACCATAAAACATGGCACCGCCACCTCCTGAGCCTCACCGGTGTCACCTAGCAGGGAAAGGGTTAACTCTCTTCCAGTAAGTGCGGTTACCATTGTTTACTGGCTGTTTACAGGAAGCATCCTAACAGCTGTTCCCTTCTCTCTTTTGTTCACAAACGTCTGCACACAAATCACCTCCCGTCCATGGTGGCCCTTTTGTGTGGTAGCCATTGTCAGTCTCAGAGTGGAATTAAAGATTGCACCTGTTTCGTCGCACACGGGAAATGCCCTTCAGGGCTGGGCTTGTGGCGCAGGTGCTGAATGGAGAGCGACAAATCACTCTGTCCGGAGTCTCCCTCATGGAAATAAAGATAATGTCTCGCACCAAGGTGGATATCATCCCTTGTCCTAAAAAGAGCATCTTTAATATTGACAACGTTGTAATGTTTGTTTTCCAGAATGACTCGCACACGAGGCTTGACATTGTATTCAAATTCCACCTTGCTGGTCTGGACCATCACACAGAAACCAGGGCCCATTCTAAATCAAGAAACCCAACCACATTCTAGTCCGCAGACTTTAAGCACTGGAGCCCGCAAGCATTTCTGAAACTGCTCGCCAACAGAGACCTCGAAAACAGCCTTCTGTTCAAGAACTGGTAACTGCACCAAAGCTTTGTAAAGGCCCCTCTGATTTGACATGAACAATTCCCAGCTGTTCTAGCACTGGCACCCACTCTCGGGTGTGACAAAGGGACCCTCATCCAAACTGTTATGAAGAAACTCCAAAACCAAGACAAGTACACTCAGCTCTGTCAATGTATGCAATGCTGACATGCAGACTTCTCTGATATTTCAAAACTGGAAGTCTACTGAGCTCTGTCCAATCAAGTCTCCTGAGTTCTGTCCAATCAAGTCTACTGAGTTCTGTCCAATCAAGTCTGCTGAGCTCTTTCCAATCAAGTGTGCTGAGCTCTGTCCAATTAAGTGTGCTGAGCTCTGTCCAATCAAACCGCTCTTTACAAATGGCGCTCTCCCTTGCCTGTGCCTCACTATGCTATCCGTGTCAAAGCTTCTGTATTCCAAAAAGAATTTATGGGGCCCTATTGAGCGTACTTGACTTTTCAGCAAGGTATTGTCTGAAAGCTCCCGTGACTGGATTCGGCAAATGTGATCTTATTACACAACAGCCTGATCCCTGCTTTGTGACACAAATCCACTCTCTTAAAACACAAAGTCAAAGTTGTAGTTGGTAAAAAAAAAAACTTTAAGCCAATGGAATTCGTCACTTATGACAAAATATGTGAAGCATCGGAGAATCACTAATCAGTTGAAAACGGATTAGTATATGCAAAACTAGCAGAATGGGATAGATCAGTCACAGAACAAGCATTTGCAATGCAATAGGTCTCGCATTCACACAAGTTTGAGCTATTGGCATTGTAAATGACAATGCCTTTTATTTATGTTTTGGGTTTTAAAACATAAATAAAAGGCATTGTCATTTACAATACTAATAGCTTAAACTCTTGCAAATGCGAGACCTATTGCATTGCAATAAAGGGCCTTCTCAACCGCTTGTTAGATTGTAAATATCAGAGGAAGAGACCGGCCTGCGAATTCTTCAAAGTAGTGATAAATAGTGCAGTGAAGAAGATGTGTAAGTGTTGTAAATTACACAGACACAAAGTGTGAAGTGAGAGTTACATATGATCCGAGCTATAAACACTAACAAAGTGCTCCAACACCTTTCGCACTGTGATTACACTGTCGCGGCTCAGGAGGAAGAGCGGGAGGGGGGGGCTATTTCCTGCCCTCTCCGTGATTTGAGTGTGCAGTGTGGCATTGCGGAACGTCACTGCTATCTTTGGCCTAATAAACACTCCAGCTGTAGTAGGGCCCTGGGTTCACTTCCTGGTGCAGGGCGGGCTGTGGTTTATGGCACGCATGGAGGGAGGGAAGAATGGTCTCGGCTGCAGCTCCGGCCTCGTACAGTGCCTCTGCTATTACTAGTGAGTGAGAGGCACTGAGGTGGTGGTGGTAGTATTGGTGGTGGTATTGGTGGTGGTGGCATCGGTGGTGGTGGTGGTCGTGGTACTGGTGGTGGTGGTACTGGTGGTATTGGTACTGGTGGTGGTACTGGTGGTATTGGTGGTGGTACTGGTGGTGGTATTGGTGGTGGTACTGGTGGTGGTACTGGTGGTACTGGTGGTGGTACTGGTGGTGGTACTGGTGGTGGTGGTACTGGTGGTGGTAATGTTGGTGGTGGTACTGGTGGTGGTGGCACTGGTGGTAGTGGTGGTGGTACTGGTGGTGGTGGTGGTACTTGTGGTGGTACTGGTGGTGGTGGTGGTACTGGTGGCGGTGGTGGTACTGGTGGCGGTGGTGGTACTGGTGGTGGTAGTACTGGTGGTGGTGGTACTGGTGGTGGTACTGGTGGTGGTGGTACTGGTACTGGTGGTGGTACTGGTGGTAGTGGTACTGGTGGTACTTGTACTGGTGGTGGTTGTACTGGTGGTACTACTGGTGGTACTGGTACTGGTGGTGGTATTGGTCGTACTGGTGGTGGTACTGGTAGTGGTGGTGGTGGTACTGGTAGTGGTGGTACTGGTAGTGGTGGTACTGGTAGTGGTGGTGGTACTGGTAGTGGTGGTGGTAATGGTACTGGTGGTGGTGGTACTGGTGGTGGTATTGGTGGTGATATTGGCGGTGATACTGGTGGTATTCGTGGTGGTACTGGTGGTGGTACTGGTGGTACTGGTAGTGGTGGTGGTGGTACTGGTAGTGGTGGTACTGGTAGTGGTAGTGGTGGTGGTAATGGTACTGGTGGTAGTGGTACTGGTGGTACAGGTGGTGGTGGTATTGGTGGTGGTGGTGATAGTGGTGGTATTGGCAGTGATAGTGGTGGTATTCGTGGTGGTACTGGTGGTGGTACTGGTGGTAGTGGTGGTGGTGGTATTGGTGGTGGTACTGGTGGTGGTACTGGTGGTGGTAGTGGTGGTGGTACTGGTGGTGGTGGTACAGCTGGTGGTGGTACTGGTGGTGGTGGTACTGGTGGTGGTACTGGTAGTAGTGGTGGTGGTAGTGGTGGTGGTGGTACTGGTAGTGGTGGTACTGGTAGTAGTGGTGGTACTGGTGGTGGTACTGGTTGGCCTAGTGGTGGTACTGGTGGTAGTGGTGGTACTGGTGGTGGTATTGGTGGTGGTGGTGGTGGTGGTGGTGGTACTGGTAGTGGTGGATGTATTGGTGGTGGTGGTACTGGTAGTGGTGGAGGTATTGGTGGTGGTGGTATTGGTGGTGGTGGCATTGGTGGTGGTATTGGCATTGGCGATGGTATTGGTGGTGGTGGTATTGGCATTGGCGGTGGTATTGGTGGTGGTGGTGGTATTGGTGGTAGTGGTATTGATGGTGGTAGTGGTATTGATGGTGGTAGTGGTATTGATGGTGGTGGTGGTATTGGTGGTGGTGATATTGGTGGTGGTGATATTGGTGGTGGTGATATTGGTGGTGGAGGTGGTGGTATTGGTGGTGGTGGTATTGGTGGTGGTGGTGGTGGTATTGGTGGTAGTAGTGGTGTTGTTGTTAATAAAACAGGCTTTTGAAAACAACCCGTCAGGTGGCTTTAGTACAGATGACATGTAACACAGACGTGCTGTTGTCAGATTCAGCCCGTTAGCACACGATTCTGTGCTACCTGGAATTCACATGACTTAATTCGCTAATCATTTCTAATTCCATTTTACTTGGTGGGGGGGGGGATTGAAAAAGACACAAGATAATGCCGGGTTAAAGTGATTGAAAGCAGGCGCCAGTGTTACGGGGCGGCCGTACTGCTTAAAAAAACACAAGCATTTGCAATGCAAAAGGTCTCGCATTTACGCAAGTTTAAACTATTGGCATTTTAAATGACAATGCCTTTTATTTATGTTTTAAAAACGAAAACAAAAATAAAAGGCATTGTTATTTGCAATGTCAATAGCTCAAACTCGCGTAAATGCGAGACCTATTGCATTGCAAATGCTTGTTAGATTAGTGAGTAGAAACGCTCCCTTTTGGCCCGTGCGGCAGATTAATTAAATAAACAAGCGCGGCAGCTAAAGTGAAAGCGGACCACGCTACAAATAAAAAAAAAGTGCCTACCGATTTATGAAGGAGACCGTTTAACGCCACAAGTAAAATATCCAGTCCTCATGGGAGGTAACAAATGGCAACAGGGAGGTAACAAGGAGGGACTAACAAGCCTCATTATCAATCGGAAGCCAGCATTTACCAAAGACAATGCCATCAGCCAATCAAAAATATGGGCGGAGAGAAGGCGAGGATTCCACAGCATACTCGACTACTGCATGCCTCGCAGAGCGAGCAGTGCATGCGCGATGCCGCTAGGCTCAACCTAAAAAGGCAGGTTCACAACAATAGCATAGCATTGGAAATATTGATGAAAATCACGTTAGTAAAGGGAAATCGCGACTCGAATAGAGATTTCCAAAAACTGTGGCAAGGAGGTGTCAACAATTAAAGGATACCCAAAGTGCAACACTACCTTTCATCACAACCCCCCCCCCGTATGCCATGTTTGGACAGATGTGAGCCCCATGAGACCAGGAGAGGAGAAGGGCAGAATAATTAAGCAGTGAGTTCATTTTTTACGCCAACGTAAGGAGTAATTTTAATGGCAGGCCCAGACTCAACTACTCTAAGGGGCCGATTACTATGTTGATCGTAAACTGTTCCAACCGAATCGGTCTCAGAATCTTTTCTGACTGAATCGGATTCTGCGAGTCCAAAATACTGATTACGATGCTTCCCAACATCATTCGGTCGGACTCGCATTGACTTCAATGGGAGCCTGTGTTCCGAACGAGAACACAGGCTCCCATTGAAAAAAGGGGTGGTTGGGGAAAACCTTGCACCCTGTGGCGGGCACCCCATGGTGCCTGTCACATTGTGCATGATTGGAAAGAGGGGCACCTTGGTGGCCCCAACCGGACGCCTCCGGGTGAAGGGGGGCCTGCAACGGGCAGATTCCGACAGCCGTTTTGTGTCGGGCAGACCGAATCGGAACGGCTGCCCGAATCTGTCATCGTAATCGCTCGCTCAGAAACCGTGTCCATAGAGCTGTACGATTCGGCTCCGGCTGTCCGAATGCCTTTCGGAACCGAATCGGACAGCCCGGACAGTTTCCGGGCATCGTAATCGGTCGTTTGGAAATGTGTACGATTCGGTCGGAAACAAGGCTTCCAAATCGGATTCTGAGATACCGAATCCCATTCGCAGCCTTTCCGAACGACATCGTAATCGGCCCCTAAATCAGAATACATAATCGGGAAATCACAATCGATATGCAGGCCTTCTTTGGCCTACCTATGCTTGCCTCTGGTGGGATCGAACACTCCACCATACCAGTGGCGAGTGTTACATCCAGCAGTGGATTATCAAGATCCTTCCACATGTCCCCAGATGTAAAGATATTCAGAATCAAAGTACCCATTTAAGTTTCAAGGAAACCTGCGGAACTACCGAACACAAAGTCCACATTTCATGGGAGTGAGATCTTTTCATGTGTCAGTGGCTGTGTGGGTGGAACCCTTAAAATGAGATGCTACTCCTAGTACAAACAATGCATTTATCAGACCAGGAAATCCCAAAACATCTCCTTCAACATGTAAGCGATGTTCCATGTAGAGCACATGACCACAGATGTAGTGACATGCTTGTCAGGGAGCACGCATGACTCCTGCATGCTCTACAGTTCAGCAATATCTCACTGGAAGCAAGAGGTGAACTAGGAGATGGGTGACTTTGTACATCAAGATACAGTAGGCATGATAAAACAATGACCTTGTGCATTCCACAGTCGATAGCGCACCTTCGATGTGATCATGGATAATAATACCCTACAACAGAGGTCTTCAAACGGTGGGGCATGCCTCTATTCCTCAGGGAAATGCCTCAGTAAGTACTTGCAAATGAAGATGGCCTAGAAGCGCATCTTTGTTTGGCACTTTTCCAGGCTACCTTAATGTAGAAAGAGCAATTGAAGCACATACAAAAAAAGTACAAGAACTATGGTCCTGAATACGGTAGTGGTGGGGGTCAAACACTCAATGACTAAAAAGAACAAAATATTCTCAAGCTATTTTGCTGTCTTTTTCACCTTCCGGTAACTGCAGATAAAATAATGCACACACTTTAAATGAAAAATAAATGCAAGCTAAACTAACCAGTGGGAAATGCACTATTTTGGGTAATGAAACCTCAATTGGTTAACACAATCACTTCGGATGTCTGTCTGTGAGGTCAGAGAGTCACAGAATTGCATCCTGGTTGGCCCAGTGAGAAACACGGTCCTGTGTATTTATAGTGCTAAGAGGTACCAGCTTGTAACAAAAAGCACTTTGAATGTGTAAGTCATTATTTTAAAACTGAACAACACAGTATAAGATAGGCTGCCACAAAACGATTTAATGTTTAAAATAAAATAAGTGCTTCCACAGTATATATTATAGTCATAGGTAATCAGACTGTACGTAGTGCAATAATGTTTGTGTCCATTAAAATGACAATTTCTAGAACACATTTATGTTACCTTTCAAAAAGAATAAATCTTTGTCATCGTGCAAGTTCAAGTGACTCCATCAATTAAAAACTATACTAGCTCTCAAGGAGCCCTTACACCTGGTGATTAATCAGGTGCACACATTTACATTTCTTTCAGTTTGAGGTTATCTTGGTGAGAAGACCTATTTCTTCTTTAGCTCTCTGTCCCTCAGCTTCACATCACGAGACCCCCCCCCCCCCTTCCACTCCTCTTTCATTTTAGCAGGAGGCACCTCATGGTCCACGTTAACTATTCAGTAATGGTTGTTTTTAAACAAAAAAGAAATGTAAACTGTTTTTGTAAAATTTAAAAAACTTGGGCACATTGGTCCCTAGAGATCCCACCCACTTTGACATGTAGATGTGCTTTCAGGTGAGTTGAGTGGTGGCAGGGTGGCCAGCAGGGCCGCATTCAAAAGCAGAGTCCGGAATGTCCAGTCCCCTGGGAGTCAGAGTAATGTCCCAGGAGAAAGAAGAAAGGAGTGATATCCCTGGATACACTCAAAGACATGGCCCATACTTGTAGGCGCTATTTGGGGGCTAATGTATTCACCGACAAATGGACAGAGAGACCTTTCTCTGGGAGATGCCCCGAGGAAGGCATCAAGATATGGGGGATCGTTTTCGTTTAAAAGAAAGGGCCATCACTACCATTAGTGCCACAGGTGCAGTGTTACTTGGAACAAGGGTGTAAGGTCACTGTGCCACAATTATGGTGGTTTTACTAGCAACAATTCACCCTTGATGTGCAGGGAACAGGGCCCAAACAACAGGTAGAGGGGGCAGGGGAAGGGGGTTGGTCGAGACGTGAGGCTTCTTTACCTTTTGTTTTTTTAATTACACAAAGAGGTAGACAGGCTGCTATGGGCCTCAGGCCAGGAATGATGGCCCTGAGAAGTGGGCAGAGGAGGAAGCCTTCATAGGGCTGTAGGTATTATTGGTGCAGCAGGTGTACTGGCACCGAGGCCAACTAAACCCCAATTATGGTTGTTCTACTATCCTTCCTTGCCTGCATTAGGGCACAGTGCACCCTTGCTATGCCAGTATTGCTTGAATGTATGACGTTTCAACGCATACATTCACAACGCATGCCTTTACAACGCGGTCGTTACAATGACCGCGTTGTTACCACGTGTGCCATTACATTGCAAGTCGTATCAACGACTTGCTGTAGGGGGCGCGCTGGACTTAGGAATAGTATTAATTACTATTCCTACTCCAGTTTGTGCAACAGCATGGAAGGTGTTGGATTTAAAATCCAACACATTCCCTGGTGTTGCACGCCCCCTACAGCAAGTCGTTGATACGACTTGCGATGTAATGGCACGCGTGGTAACAACGCAGTCGTTATAGCGACCACGTTGTGAAGCCATGCGTTGTGGAAACAGCGTTGTAAACGCTGTTTCCCGTATTGCTTTGGGACTAGTACCAATAGCCCAAGGGAGGGGAATATTGAAACACAGGAGACACCATTGCTTCATACAGAGGGGGATGGGGCAAGATCTGGGCCCATGTTTTTAACAAAGAGAAGGAGAGGAGACTGCCCTCTTCATCAGACAGTAGCTATCATTACTGAAGCAGGAAAAGTGGCTCTGGGGCCCACTGCATCACAATCATGACTGTTTTACTTTCCAAAAGAGGCATTAGGCCTTGCTAGCTTTAGAGCATAGGAAACCCTTGCATCATAGTTGGAGCAACACATGGGAGCTCATATTTTTCTGAAAGGGACAGAAAGTCTGTTTCAGGATTGGATTGACAGCCAAGAAAGGTGGATGAAGGGGTGAAAAAAGGCAGAGAAGAGAGCCTGCTATTCCGGGATGCACTAAGATTAGCGCAGAAAGTGCAGGTGCATTGGGATCCAGGCATGTGAGTTGCTCATAACACTCCAATTATGAAGGTAATGTTTTTTGGTCAACTTCTTTTTGTGTGACATCGTTGCATTTTTATAATTCTCACATTTAGTTCAGGTTTTGAGCTACAGAAAAGTACCCCTGAAATTATTTCATAATCCCCACCCCCTGTGCTCAGCCCTGCCACTCCCACTCCCACTCCACCAAACCTTACCTTTAGAATTCTGAATGAAACATTCTACTGCATACACACTGGCCCTACAGAATGATTCATTCCATGAAGCTGCTCAAGCAAAATATTACGTAGCATAGCAACCAACAAGAATATCACCTAGTATGGACAAAGAAAAAGAGCCCTTTCTCCCTAGACAGGATGCCGAGACGGCTCCAGAGGGTGGGTTTGCTGGACTGATGTAACAATCTACTTCTAGGTGAGCAGCATGTATTTTCAGCAATATACACATGGGCACTCAAAATGTATGAAAAAATGTTGTTTCATTCACTGGTTCAATGTGACATAAAAAGTTATCCGAGACCCGTACTCCATGAGCACATCTATTGAGAGTACAAAAATGTAAAGTGTGTGATCATAAATGTTACAGGATACTTCTGGTAAACATATACTTGTACTCTTTCTCCACCTACCTCAGCTTACAATACACCTCTTACTTCTGGGGCATGTGACAAGTCTTAGGGGCTTACTAGGAGTCTGGCAGTCTATGGACTGCCAGACTCGAGGGGGCGCGGAGGTCTTCCGACCGCCCTATTATGACCAGGGCGGTTGGGAACACTGCAACCGCCAGCGGTCAGAGATCCCTGGCGGTGGTGTGGCGGTCTTGAGGCCGCAATATGCTTGCCAAGCATAATACGAGTATCCTCACCGCCACACTTTTCATGGCAGTGCGACCACCATGAAAAGTATGGCGGTAAGGAAACAAAGGGGGCCCTACAGGGCCCCCTGGTGCCTCACGCCTTGTGGATGCACACAGGGGGGGCATAACATGTGCCTCCCTGTGCTCATTCGCACCAGTACCTGCACCAGTACCTGCACGGCATGGACTGCAGCAGTCCATGCCGTGCAGGTACTTATTTTGACGTTCCCATTGCGGTGCCTATTTCATAGGCACCGCCTTAGGAACGCCAAAGAACTGCCCACCAGACAAGCAGAAAACTCCTTATCTGGCGGGCAGTTCTTACATGGCTTTGTCGGTGCGAGAGCGGGCGGTCCCACTCCCACACTGCCAAACTCATAATAAGGCCCTTAAACTTTAACCAACCCTTGAATCTTGTGCATGTTCCTGCACCTCCCTCTATCACCAATATACTACTTAAAATGGAGGCCTCCTCGCTCTCCACTGCTGGCAGTGCAGGCAACGGTCACCTCCTCCAAAGCGGATGTAACCTGGAAAAGTCACTTGATTTTACGTCTGCAGAGCACAGGTGTTAAAGAGGCCAGTCTACCTACAGAAAGAACAAAAGTAATTAGCTGTCGAAGTTTGTTGTGACCAACGTCTCACTGCAGCTGTACATGTAGTACCTCACATATTGAAGAAAGAAGTTGACACTTGTTATCAGCACTACGTGTCAGTTCAGGTTGGCAAAACACTGGACAAATTGATGTCACCACCACCAATCCACCAAACAACTGCATGGCCTACAGCCATCTCTGCTGCAGTGAGAACATTGCTCATTCAAACACCCTGGATTTGGAAGCTGCGGGAGTTCCCCGATACCGGTCAATGAGCAGTGTTTGTAGTCTATAACATTTTTGAGAAGAGGATTAAACATTTATAAGGGACCTCATTACTTTTTCCATAGCAGACTGTTATAGTTACTTACCACAGGAGCGCCCTGAAGGAATACCACCAGCGCATAAGAGACACCAAACGGACCTTCATAAGAGACAAAGTCCAGACCAACGCAACCAAAGCCAAGGAATTGTTCAACGTCATACAGCAGTTCGCCAAATCCCCCAGCGTAGCCACGGACGTCACACCTTCCCAAGAACTCTGCGACAAGCTGAGCTCCTACTTCCATCTGAAGATCAAGGTCCTCTACGACAACTTCAACGAACAGACGCCAGACACCCCCCCCTCGCCGCCGATAAGCCATCCATCATGACCTGGACTCCCGCCACCTTAGGACACACCACCGCGACCATGAAGAAAACCCACTCAGGAGCCCCAACGGACCCCTGCCCACCGCACATATTTCACAGGGCCACCGCTGCCATCGCACCCGAACTAGGATGGACCATCAACGCCTCCCTCATGTCCGGCATCTTCCCAGACGACTGGAAGCGGGCGGAGGTTAAACCCCTCCTCAAGAAACCAACGGCCGACCCAACGGACCTGAAAAACTACCGGCCCATCTCTCTCCTCCCCTTCGCTGCCAAAGTCACTGAGAGACTCGTGAACGCCCAACTGACCGCCTTCATCGAAGAGAACTCCATCATGGACGCCTCCCAGTTTGGATTCCGCAGCAACCACAGCACCGAGACCGCCCTCCTCGCCACCACCGACGACATCCGCATGCTACTCGACCAGGGACACACAGCGGCACTCATCCTTCTGGACCTCTCCGCAGCCTTCAACACCATCTCACATCGCACACTCGCAGCCAGACTTCACAACGCGGGGATACAAGGAACCGCCCTCGACTGGATCCTATCCTTTCTCTCTGGCCGAACCCAGAGGATCAGACTCCCTCCCTTCCTCTCCGAACCCACCGATATCAATTGCGGAGTACCCCAAGGATCATCGCTCAGCCCCACGCTCTTCAACATCTACATGGCCCCCCCTCGCTGCCATCGTCAGACAGCATGGGCTCAGCATTGTATCCTACGCCGACGACACCCAGCTCATCCTCTCACTCACGAATAAGCCCGAAGACACCAGACTCTGTTTCCAGGAAGGAATGAAGAATGTGGGAGCCTGGATGAAGGACAGCTGTTTGAAGCTCAACTCTGATGAAGACCGAGGTCCTCATCCTCGGACCCTGCACCTCCACCTGGGACTACACCTGGTGTCCCGCCGCCCTCGGGAGCCCGCCCACCCCCACAGACCACGCACGAAACCTCGGCATCATCCTAGACTCCTCCCTCTCCATGAACCGCCAGAACAACGCTGTCGCCTCCACCAGTTTCAACTGCCTACGCATCCTCCGCAAGATTTTCAAATGGATCCCCCCCGACTGCAGAAGAACCTTCACCCACGCACTCATAACCAGCAGACTGGACTACGGCAACGCCCTATACGCCGTTATCAACAGCACCCTTCTACACAAACTCCAAACCATCCAGAACGCCGCAGCCAGACTCATCCTCAGGACTCCCCGTCACGAACACATGACCCAACACCTACGAGACCTCCACTGGCTCACCGTCGAGAAGAGGGTCACCTTCAAACTCCTCACCCACGCCTACAAATCACTCAACAACATCGGACCCAAATACCTTAACGAGAGATTATCCTTCCACGTACCCAAGAGAAACCTCCGCTCCGCCGACCTCGCCCTGGCAGAGGTCCCCCGCATCCGCAGAAACAGAACAGGCAGGAGAGCCTTCTCCCACATCGCAGCCAAGACCTGGAACGAGCTCCCTGTGAACATCAGACGCTCCCCGACCCTGCACACGCTCAGGAAGGACCTCAAGACCTGGCTCTTCGACTGATTTAGAGCTGCCCCCCCCAGCGCCTTGAGACCCTCACGGGTGAGTAGTGCGCTTTACAAACCCGATTGATTGGTTGATTGACTCTGAAGCCCCTGTAACGGAAGCGACAAAAGGTCCCTCCCTACCTTATTGGGCAGAAGTGCTCTAAAGGGAAAGGAACTGCCAAATAGACATGATAAATCCTCAGAGGCCTCGGGAGGGAGCTCTTGAGGTCCAAGCTCAAGTCTGTTTGTGCAACCGCACGTGACTAATGTGCTACCCATCAAATGTTCTCATTTCCTAGATTTATGTCACGTACGATTTTATTTCTGTGATCAATATATTTTAACATATGCATCAGATGACATAGGCAGAGTCACACACCAGAAATGATCCTGCTGTTGCAACCAGGATAATGTTGAGTATACTACTGAATGTCAACAACAACAATATTGTGGCATACTAATATTGAGGACAGAATATCCAGGGACAAAATATCGAAAGGTAAGTGCATACAGGGAAGTACACATTTACTATTCCTCAGTCCCGCTGTTATTCAGTAGTCACCCTTGTTGTCTGTTGCGCACATAAGGCAGGCGTTATTTCCTATTTGTTTGCAGTCTCTTAACTGTTCCATTCGGTGCGATAGATTTAGCACCACCTTTTAGGTCCCGTTTTCGAACTGTTAGGTGATCACAGAGACTTGATCATCTGTTTGTCCCAACACACCATTGTTGGTAACTGTTAGAAATGGGGGTCTCTAGTTGGCAGAGGTAGGTACCTTTGTCCAAATTGGGGCCCTTGCTTCTAGTCAGGGCAAGGGGGATACACTCCTAAAATAACCCCTGCTCACCCCCTTGGTAGCTTGGCACGAGCAGACAGGCTTATCTCAGAGGCAGTGTGTAAAGCATTTGTGAACACATACAGTAACACAGTGAAAACACTACAAATGGACACCACACCAGTTTAGAAAAATAAGTAATTTTGATCTAAACCCAAAACAAGACCAAACGACAAAAATCCACAATACAGTATTAAAAATAAGGCTTTCAAATGGTAGAAATAGTTCAGTTCAATGCAAGCTGTAAATGCGACACTTTTCTCAAAAGTACCTTAGATGCGTCACGCAAAGCAAACAAAATGGCCGCAGGGAAGTTGATGCGTCGGTTCCTTACACTCTGGGAAGGTGATGCGTCGACTCCTTGCTCCAGTAGAGGTGATGCGTCGGTTTCTTACTGCAGCGCAGGGGAGTTGATGCGTCGGTTCCTTACCGGAGAGGAGGTGACGCGTCGTTTTCTTACTGCGTGGGGAGTTGATGCGTCTGTTTCTTACTGCGGCCCCCAACGATGCAACAGTCTTGGCGCCTCGATGCGATGCATCGATCCGGTATGATGTGTGGTTTCGTGCAGCCGCACAGCAGGCTTGCGTCGGGATCGGTGCGATGATCTTGGACTTCGGAGATCGTTGCACCCGATGCGTCGTATGGCGATTTCTCGAGCCGCGGCAGGCGCTGAGACGGGTTCTTCGGCGATGCGTTGGAAAACAGGTGCAGATGTGACGCGCTTCTTCGATGTTGCGTCGATTTTCCAGCTCCCAGTGACAAACAGTCTCTAGAGGTCCTAAACAGCAGCAGGCACCTCTATGCAGGTTGGAATTCCCAGCAAGGAAATTCAGGGGAGCTGGTGGTGAAGTCTTTGTGTCCCTGAGACTTCAGAACAGGAGGCAAGCTCAGTTTCAAGACCTTGGAGATCTTTTCTTCAAGCAGGTGGCAAAGCAAACAGCAAAGTCCTTTTTCTCCTTTCCTTGGCAGCAAGCAGCCACTGCAGGCCAACCCCAGACAGCAACCAGCACAGGGGCAGTATTCCTCCTCAGCTTATCCGGCTCTTCTCCTTGGCAAAGGTTCCTCTTGATTTCCCAGAAGTGATCTAATAGTCTGGGGTCTGGGCCCCTCTTTTTATACACCAAAATCCTTTGTCCTTGAAGGCAGAGAGTGTCTGTACCCAGCCAAAACCAGTTCTGTGGGGCACTTTGCAAGTGCACAACAACCTCCATTGTCAGTGTGAGCCCTGGCTTCAGACACACCACAGGGGGGCGGAGCCGTCATTGTGGAAGGCAGGCACAGCCCTATTCAGGTGAAGGTGCTACTCCAAATGCAGACCAGGCCTACTCAGCCCAGCCCTGACTCATCAGACTTCTGGAGCCACTGCCCTTCTCTAGCCTCTGTCATCCAAAAGCCAGACATGCAATACACAAACCTAGCAGAGGCACACTGGATGGTTAGGCAAGAAAATACCTACTTTCTAAAAGTGGTATTTTCAAACACAGAATGTAAAAATCACCCTCACTAAAAGATGCATCTTAACATTCTGAGTTCAGGCATACTAAACTTTATTTTCCTATCTTGTTCCCAGGGTCAGTTATGTTTATAAGATGTTATAAACAAACTCCCCATTCTGGCCTGTGGGAACAGATAGCCTTGCAATAGTGAAAAACGAAATTGGCAGTATTTCACTATCAGGACATGCCACACACATCAGGGCATGTCCTACCTTTCACATACAATGCACCCTGCCCACAGGGGTACCTTGGGCCTACCTTAGGGGTGACTAACATGTAGAAATGGGAAGGTTTAGGGACTGGCAAGTGTGTGCACTTGCCAAGTCGACTATGGCAGTCCCAGACTGCACACAGGCTCTGCAATGGCAGGCCTGAGTCACATTTTACAAGCTGCTTCTGTGGGTGGCACAATCAGTGCTGCAAGCCCACCAGCAGCATTTGATTTACAGGCCCTGGGCACACATAGTGCACTGTACTAGGGTCTGACAAGTAAACCAAATAAGCTAATCATGGAATCACTAATCCATAACAATACCTTACAAAGGGAGCACTTGCACTTTGGCACTGCACAGCAGTGGCAAAGTGCCCAAAGCATCTAGACCAGCAAAAAATGGAGTCCAACACACAGCAAAACACATGAGGTAAAGGCAAGAAATGGAAGGGAGACCCACGCCAATGGTGCCAGGTCTAACACGTGTCCCCTCCAGCTGAAATGTGGGGAGAACTACCCACCCTCTTGGGAGTTCTCTTCACTAAGGCGGAAAAATCTGGACAGACCATCAGCATTGGCCTGTTCTGTACCAGGGCGGTGTTCCACCGTAAAGTCCATCCCCTGTAGGGAAATGGACCACCTCAACAGCTTTGGATTCTCACCCCTCATTTGCATCAACCATCTGGGGGGCCTGTATCCGTCTGAACCCGGAAGTGAGTCCCAAACAAGTATGGTCTCAGCTTCTTCAGCGCCCAGACCACAGCAAATGCCTCACGCTCAATCGCACTCCACCTCTGTTCTTGTGGAAGTAATCTCCTACTAATGAAGGCTACAGGTTGGTCTAGGCCCTCCTCATTTAGCTGTGAGAGCACAGCCCCCACACCATGCTCTGAAGCATCTGTTTGCAGAATGAATTCTCTTGAGAAGTTAGGCGCCTGAAGCACGGGCGCCGTGCACATGGCAGATTTCAAGGCATCAAAAGCCTTCTGGCAGGCGTCAGTCCAGTTCACCTTCCTGGGCTTCTTCCTGGAAGTCAGCTCTGCCAAGGGGGCAACAATGGAGCCATAACCCTTGATGAATCTCCTGTAATACCCGGTGAGTCCTAAAAAGGCTCTCACCTCTGTCTGGGTCTTGGGGGGGTTCCCAAGCCAGAATGGTATCAATCTTGGGCTGTAGGGGCGCCAACTGGCCGCTCCCTACCTGGTGTCCCAAGTACACCACAGAACCCTGCCCGATCTGGCACTTGCTTGCCTTGATCGTGAGGCCTGCCTTCCGCAGCGCCTTCAACACTTCCCAGAGGTGGTGCAGATGTTCTTCCCAAGTGGCACTGAACACTGCAATGTCGTCCAGGTAGGCGGCACTGAAATCCTCCAGCCCAACCAACACCTGGTTGACCAACCTCTGAAAGGTGGCAGGGGCATTATTCATCCCAAAGGGCATCACCCGAAATTGGTAGTGCCCATCTGGTGTGGAGAATGCTGACCTCTCTCTTGCCCCATCAGTTAGGGCGATCTGCCAGTACCCAGACGTTAAGTCAAACGTACTGAGGTACCGGGCAGCCCCCAACCGATCGATTAGCTCATCAGCTCTGGGGATGGGGTGCTCGTCAGTCCTGGTGACTGAATTGAGCCCTCGGTAGTCCACACAGAACCAGAGTTCTGGCGTGGCACCGGGTGCGGCAGCCTTCGGGACCAAGACCACTAGGCTGGCCCAAGAGCTGTCTGAGGGCTCAATCACCCCTAGCGCTAACATCTTGGAGACCTCATCCTTGATGCAAGCTCTGACCCTGTCAGTCACTCTGTAAATCTTATGTTTTACTGGAGGACTGTACCCAGTGTCCACATCATGGACGCACCACTGAGTGACACCGGGGGTCAGGGAGAACAGGTCAGAAAACTGTCCCAACAGTTGGCGAGAGTCAGTCTGCTGTTCAGGGGTCAGGGCGGAAGAGAGGTTCACCCCATCCCCTGACCCATCTTGCTCCTTTGCAGACAGGAGGTCAGGAAGAGGCTCAGTCTCCTCTTCCATCCCAGCATCTGTTGCTAGGAGCATGCCTACTTCGGACCTCTCCAAGTGGGGCTTCAGGCGGTTCACATGCAGGACCCGCAAAGGGTTCCTAGGAGACTGCAAGTCCACCAAATAGGTGACGTTACTCTTGCGCTCCACCACCTCAAATGGTCCGGTCCACTTATCCTGGAGCGCACAAGGCTCCACTGGGGCCATGACCCAAACTTTCTGTCCAAGGCTGAAACTCGATCAGAGTGGCATTCTGATCATACCAACGTTTTATCTCCTCCTGGCTGGCTTCCAGATTCGCCTGAGCGAGTTGTCTGAAGCGCTTAGTCTGGTTTCTGAAGGCCAGAATGTAGCTATATACATCCTGGGGAGGTTTCCTGGGCACTTTCTCCCAGCCTTCTTTCACCACACTCAGTGGTCCTCTTACAGGATGGCCGTACAGCAGTTCAAAGGGACTGAACCCTAAGGACTTCTTGGGCACCTCTCTGTAAGCAAACAAAAGGCATGGTAAGAGGACGTCCCACTTACGCCTCATGGGTTCACCAAAACCCATAATCATGCCTATCAGGGTCCGGTTGAATCTCTCAACCAGCTCATTACCTTGGGGGTGGGAAGGAGTGGTGAACTTATAGGTAACACCGCACTCCTGCCACAGGGACTTCATATACTTAGATATGAAGTTGGTACCACGGTCGGACACCACCTCTCTGGGGAACCCCACACGGGAGAAAATCCCCATCAACGCACGACCCACCACGGGGGCTGTCACAGTCCGGAGAGGGATGGCTTCTGGGTACCGGGTGGCATGGTCCACCAAGACAGGGTAAACCTGTTGCCATGGCTGTCTTGGGATCCAGAGGTCCCACAATGTCAATACCCACCCTCTCAAAGGGGGTGCAAACTACAGGAAAAGGTTGGAGAGGAGCCTTACACTTCCTCCCACTCTTGCCACTTGCCTGGCAAGTCTGGCAAGACCTACAATGAGTATCAGAGTGCTTGCGCATCTGGGGCCAGTAAAAGTGGGTGACAAGCCTTTCAAAGGTCTTGTCTTGCCCCAGATGTCCTGCTAAAGGCACATCATGAGCCAGACCCAGTAGGAAGACTCTGAAGCGCTGGGGTACCACCAGCACACGGGCTGACCCAGGCTCAGCAACCTTAGGCTCACTGTACAGGAGACCATTCTCCCAGTAAATCCAATGTGATCTGGACTGGTCACCCGCTGCCTGGTTTGTAGCCTGCTGCCGCAAACCAATGAGAGAATGGCACGTCTGCTGCTCCTGGCAGAACTCCTCCCTGGTGGGCCCTCCTTCTTGCTGCCAATGGGTCAGCTCAGGCAGGTCCCCCAGTTCAGCCACTTGTTCCCCTGTAGGCTCCAGGGCATCCCCCTCAGGGTCCGCCTCCTCCTGGACCGTGGGAACTTCGGGGGCCGGTTTCCCGTGCCCCCTGCCTCTTCTCTTCCTGGCAGGCACCTGGGCCACTCTTTCAGGCTCCAGGTCCTCTTGAATGCCCTTACCGGCTGCCATTGACCGAGTGGTCACACATGCCCACTCAGGCAGACCCAACATCTCTAAATGGGACTTCCGCTCCACCTTCGCCCAAGGTGAGCTCTCCAAATCATTGCCTAGCAGACAGTCAACAGGCATGGCTGGCCTCACAGCTACTTTCAAGGTACCTGAGACCCCCCCACCCACTCAAAGGGAACCTGTGCCACTTTGCAGAGGCACTCTGAATTGTCAGCGGCAACTACTGGGTAGAATGCGTTGGGGACCACCTGCTCTTCAGACACCAACCGACAGCTGACAGCTGTCACACTGGCTCCGGTGTCTCTCAGAGCCTCCACACTATGGCCATTGATGGTCACCCACTGCCTGTACTTTTTAGTGTTATCAGGCAGATGAGCCCTTGGGACCATCTCACTGTCTCCTAAAGAGACCAGGGACATCTCTGTGGGACCCCACCCACCTTGGGCACCCAACTCCTCCCCCAAGGCTACACTAGCCATCTGCCGGGGCGGTGCACCAGTGGGTGCGGTGGTAACCGGTCTGGGACACTTAGGATCCCTCCGGAAGTGACCCACCTGACCACAACTAAAACTGGTCTTGGGACCCCCCTGAACAGGTTTACCTGTCGGGACCCATGGTTTCTTTTCAGTGGGAGGCTGGGATCCCTTACCATGGTTTCCTTGGGGATTACTTTGGGGCCCTTTTTGGAACTCCTTTGGTTTACCCTTGTCCCCCCCACTCTTCTGCTGGGGACCCTGCCCACCTTTGGCGAAGTCTCCCACACGACCCTTTTGGACCCTGGTACTGACCCAGCGGTCCGTCTCCACAGCAAGCTTCCTGGGGTCAGTCAGCTTACTGTCAATGAAGTGCTGGTTTAGCTCTGGAAAACAATTATCTGACAAGTGCTCCCATGCAACCAAATCATAGAGCTCCTGCAAATCATTCACCTTGCTACCCTTCACCCAACCATCCAATTCTCTGCAAAAGTAAGACACATACTCCACCCATGTACTGGACTCCAGCTTCCTACAGTTCCTGAATTTCTGTCTGTACAGCTCTGGAGTCAACCCATACCAGACTACTAAGGCTTCCTTCATGTGGGCATAGGACATCTGATCCTCAGTGGGCAATGCTAGCAATGTCTCCCTTCCTTCACTAAGAAAGCGTCCCCACAACCCCGCTCCCCAATCTCTCTCAGGGACCCGGTGGGACTTCATTGCTACTTCATAGGCTTTGATCCACTGACCAATGTCCTCATGCTTCATGAAATCCTTATTAACATCCTTGGGAATGTATACCTTCCCATCCCCAGGCACTGATGGTGTGCTGCCACCAGAGGGATTGATCTCTAAACCTTTTGCTTTCAGATCCAACTCCCTCAACACTCTCTCATGCTCTAAAAGCATCTTTTTCTCCTCCATGGCTAATCTCTTGCTCTCCAACTCCAATTTCTTATTTTCTAACTCACCCTGGCTCCCCAGTTTGAGTTTGGCAAGCTCCAATTCATGCACCCTGCTTTTTTCCCTGTCCTCCAACTCCTCTGGAGACGGGCCCTTTGAAGAAACACTGCTGCCCACCCTGGAAGGCGCTTTCCCCCCAGTCAGGCCCAATGGCCCCTCCTGCTGTCCATCTAAATTCTCTCCCTCCACCATAGGATCCTCTGGATGCTCACTGGCATTCCTAGATTCCAACCAGGCCCTCAGCGCCTTTTGGTATTCCTCCTTTCTGGTAAGGCCTCTCACAGAGATTTTAAATTTTTTGCAGACAGCTTTGAGATGTGGCACAGTGTAGGTATCAACCCTCTCTTCTTCAAATTCAATATCCACAGATGCAATGGATGCTGCTTTACTCATGGTGAAAATTGGCAGTTCTCAAGATGCAAATAATTCCAAGGAAAAAAACTACCAAAATGTATGTGGTCGCGTAATGGTCTGCACTCACTAGTAGTGTACACCAATCACTGTATGTAAATCACAAATGCAAGTCCAGGATCCTCACCGCTGACCACAAATGTTAGAAATGGGGGTCTCTAGTTGGCAGAGGTAGGTACCTTTGTCCAAATAGGGACCCTTGCTTCTAGTCAGGGCAAGGGGGATACACTCCTAAAATAACCCCTGCTCACCCCCTTGGTAGCTTGGCACGAGCAGACAGGCTTATCTCAGAGGCAGTGTGTAAAGCATTTGTGAACACATACAGTAACACAGTGAAAATACTACAAATGGACACCACACCAGTTTAGAAAAATAAGTAATTTTTATCTAAACCCAAAACAAGACCAAACAACAAAAATCCACAATACAGTATTAAAAATAAGGCTTTCAAATGGTAGAAATAGTTCAGTTCAATGCAAGTTGTAAATGCAACACTTTTCTCAAAAGTACCTTAGATGCGTCACGCAAAGCAAACAAAATGGCCGCAGGGAAGGTGCTGCGTCGGATCCTTACACTCAGGGAAGGCGATGCGTCGATTCCTTGCTCCGGGGGAGGTGATTCGTCGGTTCCTTACTGCAGCGCAGGGGAGTTGATGCGCCGGTTCCTTACCGGAGAGGAGGTGATGCGTCGTTTTCTTACTGCCTGGGGAGTTGATGCGTCTGTTTCTTACTACGGCCCCCAACGATGCAACAGTCTTGGCGCCTCCATGCGATACGTCGATCCGGTACGATGCGTGGTTTCGTGCAGCAGGCTTGCGTCGGGATCGGTGGGGTGATCTCGGACTTTGGAGATTGTTGCACCCGATGCATCGTGCGGCGATTTCTCGAGCCGCGGCAGGCGCTGAGAAGGGTTCTTCGGCGATCCGTCGGAAAACAGGTGTGGATGCGACACGCTTCTTCGATGTTGCGTCGATTTTCCAGCTCCCAGCGACAAACAGTCTCTAGAGGTCCTAAACAGCAGTAGGCACCTCTATGCAGGTTGGAATTCCCAGCAAGGAAATTCAGGGGAGCTGGTGGTGAAGTCTTTGTGTACCTGAGACTTCAGAACAGGAGGCAAGCTCAGTTTCAAGACCTTGGAGATCTTTTCTTCAAGCAGTTGACAAAGCAAACAGCAAAGTCCTTTTTCTCCTTTCCTTGGCAGCAAGCAGCCACTGCAGGCCAACCCCAGACAGCAACCAGCACAGGGGCAGTATTCCTCCTCAGCTTATCCGGCTCTTCTCCTTGGCAAAGGTTCCTCTTGATTTCCCAGAAGTGATCTAAAAGTCTGGGGTCCGGGCCCCTCTTTTTATACACCAAAATCCTTTGTCCTCTGAAGGCAGAGAGTGTCTGTACCCAGCCAAAACCAGTTCTGTGGGGCACTTTGCAAGTGCACAACAACCTCCATTGTCAGTGTGAGCCCTGGCTTCAGACACACCACAGGGGGGCGGAGCCGTCATTGTGGAAGGCAGGCACAGCCCTATTCAGGTGAATGTGCTACTCCTACCACCACTCCAAATGCAGACCAGGCCTACTCAGCCCAGCCCTGACTCATCAGACTTCTGGAGCCACTGCCCTTCTCCAGCCTCTGTCATCCAAAGGCCAGACATGCAATACACAAACCTAGCAGAGGCACACTGGATGGTTAGGCAAGAAAATACCTACTTTCTAAAAGTGGTATTTTCAAACACAGAATGTAAAAATCACCCTCACTAAAAGATGCATTTTAACATTCTGAGTTCAGGCTTACTAAACTTTATTTTCCTATCTTGTTCCCAGGGTCAGTTATGTTTATAAGATGTTATAAACAAACTCCCCATTCTGGCCTATGGGAACAGATAGCCTTGCAATAGTGAAAAATGAAATTGGCAGTATTTCACTATCAGGACATGCCACACACATCAGGGCATGTCCTACCTTTCACATACAATGCACCCTGCCCACAGGGGTACCTTGGGCCTACCTTATGGGTGACTAACATGTAGAAGAGGGAAGGTTTAGGGCCTGGCAAGTGTGTGCACTTGCCAAGTCGACATGGCAGTCCCAGACTGCACACAGGCTCTGCAATGGCAGGCCTGAGTCACATTTTACAAGCTGCTTCTGTGGGTGGCACAATCAGTGCTGCAAGCTCACCAGCAGCATGTGATTTACAGGCCTTGGGCACACATAGTGCACTGTACTAGGGTCTGACAAGTAAACCAAATAAGCTAATCATGGAATCACTAATCCATAACAATACCTTACAAAGGGAGCACTTGCACTTTGGCACTGAACAGCAATGGCAAAGTGCCCAAAGCATCTAGACCAGCAAAAATGGAGTCCAACACACAGCAAAACACAGGAGGTAAAGGCAAAAAATGGAAGGGAGACCCACGCCAATGGTGCCAGGTCTAACAGTAACACTTCCGCTCAGACCAATGTATGTAAAACATACGCATGTTACTTTCATCCGGTAATGTCATAATCTTATTGTAGTCCCCGCACTGCATTATTCGGTGCGACAGACTCAGAAACAGCATCCAGGTCCCAAGTTTTGTTTGCTAAGTGCCTTCCTAGAAGGCGTCGGCTGCTGGCTCAGCCGGTCCCCCATTACATCACAGTTGGTAGTACTTTTGTTCAAACTACCGCTTTCAACATATTTTGTTGTTTCTTCTACCCGGTAAAGGTTTCCCATTGTTTTCTTTCCCCTACTGTGATAGGCATTCATCTCGGCCCAGTGATTCTCACCCTCGGCCATCCGATTCCAGACATGTAGACTGCGTGTCTCACCTAAGTATTTATCGACCTTTGATTACTGACAGAAGCCTGTACTCTGTTTGGCAATAGTACTATATGCCAGCCATTGACCCATTTTAAGGTACGTTTTGAATCCATGGCATATATAGCCATACCAGACACATACATTATTTTTATAGATTACGGGACTTGATGCCGAGTGTTCATTATACCTGTTCTGTTGCAGGGAGCGTTTCAATTATCGTTGATTTGGCTTCAATAGATTTCTACTTTGGTTATGATATCAGGTATCATTTACTTTGTCAGTGCTATTTTAGTCACTGAGTTTTTTCCCCATTGGGATTTAACCACCACCTCACGGACAATCTGTCCATTATTGTTGCTCATTTCGGCAATCCTTTGGACCTAATCTCGCCCTTGAGGCTGCTTTAAGGAATACACCTATTGCATTTGGTCATGGTGAGCAAAGTTGTGCTATTTTACACATAGCGGCTCTGTTTCCACACTTTTCTGTTTGGTTGCATGTGAAACTTCATATGGTATAACTAGTTTTGGGCGCCCTTTTTTAGACCATAAACTCTATATTTCTCTTATCCCTTTTTTTTAATCTCTATTAAAGCACAATCTCTCTTTCCATTTCCTTAACACATTGGGACTTCGGCTCTGTTTTTTTAATCTGTGTGCACCACAGAAACTGTGCATCCATGAGAGATGTCCTTAACTTAATGTACCTTTACCCCATTTCTGTAGATAATGCTTTTTCATGTGGTTTCCTGATGAAGGCGGCATGCTCGCCGAAACGCGCGTCGATACATTGAGGAACCAGCACCACATTTATGTATTCTATTGATTGTTTGTCCTTTTTCTGTTCAAGTGTGGCTCATCATCTGTATGTGTGTTTGCACTGCTTCCATATTTTGTGATGTTCAGCGCATTGTAATGAACATTTCCATGTACATTGTGTTTTGACGAGACATTCAAAACAAAATTGAGAGTTTGAACATCAGTAGCATACACTAAATCTCTGGGTTAAGCAATTGACATATTGGTGTGTCATCTGTTACATATGTTTTAGCTATTGTTTGATGAAGTCTGAGCCACCTTTTGTAAGTATTTTATAATAAAAAATAAAATGATATATTTTTATAACTGTTTGGTACATTGAGTTGGTTTTCATCAGTGCTTAAACTGAGGTCTGTTACAGTTTTCTCTTGACCTACATGTTGCCTAGTGATTCTTTATTGTCATTCTCATTTGATATGTTCTCATTTCCTAGATTTATGTCACATATGATTTTATTTCTGTGATCAATATATTTTAACATTTGCATCAGATGACATAGGCAGAGTCACACACCAGAAATGATCCTGCTGGTGCAACCAGGATAATGTTGAATATACTACTGAATGTCAACACCAACAATATTGTGGCATACTAATATCGAGGACAGAATATCCAGGGACAAAATATCGAAAGGTAAGTGCATACAGGGAAGTACACATTTACTATTCCTAACTCCATGTAGGAAAGTAGGATCTGCTTCTTATGGTTACCCCACTTTTTGCACCCACTGTTTTGACTAGTCTGGCTGGGATCCTGCTATTCAGGACCCCAGCCTATCTGCTTTCTCCTTTAAATTGCTATGCATGTACTTTGGTACACTCCAGATTGGATACTGGGGTACCCTTATCAGTCCCTAGTATATGGTACACATGTACCCAGGGCATAGGTACCCCAGAGGCCTCCCATGGGCTGAAGCATGCATTATGCCACCCATGAGAGGCCATGCAAAATGGAACTACAGGTGTGCTACTGCAAGCTGTGTAAGCTGGTGCTTGCACCACTTACGAAAGATATAGGTTCACTATATCTATATATATCACAACACTTAAAACTTGTAAGTCACCCCTATAGCAGGCCTTAACAATCCTGAAGGCAGGGTGCTGGGTTTTACGTGAGAGGGTGCCCCTGCATGAGCCTGGCCCCTCTGCAGCCTTCGGAGACCATTCTCCCGGGTTGTCTGTGAAACAGCCAGACATATAGGTAGAGGTGCATTATAACCTCGCGGTAAATGCTATCTCGAAAACGGCTGCAACAAAATATGTCGTGTTTGGTGTCAAACACCTTGGAATCATACCTCCACACCAGTAACTGGTGTGGGAGGTATGATTCCTCCCCTCAGAACCAAGCTTCTGGGGGTACCTAGTATACTGGTACCAGCTTTCTCGACCCGTACAGCACAAAATGGATGCTGCCAGCCACAGACACGATTCCGCCCTCCTGCTGCTGAGCCAAGCTCGAGCAGAGGAAGGCAGTACAATAGGCATCCTGTCACAGGGAGGTGTGACCACCTCCCAGACAGGATTTAGTGTATTGGGGCTGGGTGGGTGCACTCAGAGTGCCTGAAAGTCTGCACTGGGGGCACATTTGGTGTCCCTGTGCATAGTCCAGTTCAAACCAGTTCTGGGAGCCATTGGCTCCTGCTCTGGCACGAAACTGGACAAAGGACATGGGTGTAACCACCCCTCTGTCCTGACCCTCTCCTAGGAGTGTCCCCTGAATCTGTCCAACCCTCTCTCGTGGGTATAAAATGGGTTACCTGGCTACAGGACATTAGATTTTACGTGGACAAGATTCTGCAAGAAGAAACCACTAAGCTTCGACCGTCTGGATACGCTGGACCTCCATTGGGCTCGACTTCGTCTCCCTTTCCATCCAAAGCCTCGTCTGTGTCCGTGTTCCATACAGGCTCCGTGCAGGACCCTGTGGACCTCCAAGACATCTGAAGAATCTCCCTTGGGGTGAAGGAGTCACTCCCCTGCATTCGCAGGCACCATAACGCATCTGACCGGTCTGCTGATCCTGAGCTCCTGCGGACTCTGAAGGCTCCAGCAACACAGGAGGTGGGTTCCGAAGGTCTCCGAGGTCGAGCTGCCCTCTCACCGAGTTTGAGGCCAGTATCCCTCGTGGGGACCGCATAACCCGTACCTCTGTGCACCGCGTTCATTTGCAGCAGCACATGCTTGTTGTCGTGCAACAATTCCGTGCATTGGGCTAATTGTAGCCCTGACCCCAGCGCACCTTTTCCACAAAGGACTCCGGCCTCTTGCAACTCTGTGCCCTGCTAGCTGTTGTTTTGTGAACTCGCCTGAGGTCCCCTCGCGACTCCTGTGCCTCCGGCCTGTGGGTCCACTTGAGGGTCAACACTGCTTTAAATGGGCTCCCCTGGTTTCTCCAGGCCTGCCCTGACTCCCCTTGCTGTGGTGAGTCTCCTGGTCCTTGCTGGGCCAGATCGACACCAAACTTAACCATCTTCGTGGGTTGCCGCTGCCAGGGCTTGTTGGTGTTCCCGCCGGACACCGACCCCTCAGCACTCGACATCCTTCATGGGACAGCTCGTATCCGGCTCCTGGTCGTCCTAGATGTCTCCTGGTCCCTGCAGCTGAAGAGTCAAGATCCCCGTCAACGCACCTGAAGCACCCGACATCGGTGGGCATTCGTCTACCGAGCCCCTGGTCACTCCAAAGTGACCCAGACTCTGTCCCCTCTGCTTTCAGGTTCTTCTCATCTAGAATCCACGTTTGGATTCCACCGGACATTCTTCTTACTTCCAGCAGTGGCACTTCTTTGAGGTCTTTCATAGAAAACAACAAAGGTTTCCGACGCCACTTCGTACCTATGCACCAGGCTCCTCTGGGATAGGTAACTCTGGTACAAAGGTATCCACGGGTGGTGTGGCTCTCCAACCTCGTAAGTTCCAAGGGAATTCCTCGACATACACTGAGAAGGGTCCTTAATCTTTAATTTTCCAACCGCAACTTCCCCATAGAATTGTACGGAGCACGCAGTCGTGTTCTCATTCTGCACCCGTCCTCCGTGGGGTCCCTATATACTCACCTTGGGTGGTTCCTTGGGGTCCCAGCATTTCTACACCTTCTAGACTAGGTCTAGTCCTGAGTCGTGGTTCTTATACCACTATTTTAGTATATGGTTTAATCTCCCCCGGGAGCCCACTGTGTATTGTGCTATTTACGATTGTTTCTTTGCAACTGTATTACTTGATTTGTGTCGTATCCTCGTGTAGAGGATACTAGAGAGTGTTATATATAATAAATACATATTTTTATAACTACTGTGTGGTTTCCCTTTCATTTAACCAATATAATAAGGTTGCATTCTGGTAAAACAAGCTGCTTAACATTCCTTCAAGACTTAGCCTGAAGGCTGCTCTCCATAGCTATCACTAGGATAGCTTTCTATAAGGTTATCTTTACCCTAATCACCATAAGGGTTGTTTGGACTGGTGCAAGGTGCCCACTTTAATTAGTGGACAGCATATACCAGGCCAACTTCTCACACTCCACATCTATGTACCTTGAAGACATATGTACTACGTAGCTACATATATGTGGAGTCAGGTATGGTAATCTAGACATACCGGTCAATATTTTATTTTTGATATTCAGCCCTAAATATTGAGTCCCATCAATATTTTTCATTTGATATTCAGGGGGCACACCATAATGTCTATTGCCATTAACATGGAAACATTCTCCAGTCACCTTATGAAGAATTGTTTCATTACATGCGCTGCATAAGCATCTTCCATATAGGAGAATGGAACAAAAGTGGAACACAGTATTATTCTTCATGTGTAACGGTGTCCAGTTTTGGAAAGTGATCTGCATATGTGCTTTTTGCACGTCTACACTTACAATGAGATAGTACATATATACCAAACATACTCACAGTTGTTTTTTCTACAAGTGTAGGAAGTACATTTACTTCAGAGTCTTACCTGTAGTATGTAAATTCCATCAAGACAAAGGGCATGATTTAGATCTCAGCAGACTGTTTACTCCATTACAACGGTGACGGGTATCCTGTCCGCCGAAATATAAATCCCATAGTATAGAATGGGATTTACATTTCGGTGGACGGGATATCCGTCACCGTTGTGACGGAGTAACCCGTCCGCCGAGATCTAAATCAGGCCCCAAAGCATTACCTCACTAAACCGTATCCATGGGCCCGATTCATAAAGGATTTTGCATACTTAGGTTGAAATTAGTAGCGAAAAACCTTCATTTAGGTGTAAACTCATGTTTTATATTCAAAAACGTGATTTCACACTCATAAAAGAACTTGAACACATTGGAACTTACATGGTGTAATACTATGTGAGAGTACATCAGCTCACAGGTGAGGGGATACTTGCCTTAATGCATGAAAACCCACAAACTAACATGTTTGTGTGTGTATATTCACAAACGTTTGCAGGATCCTTTCCACACTGCAGATGGTCTAAGGTGTGTTATAGTCAGGAGCAAGATAAAAAACAGTGCTTAATTTGTAAAAAAATAAATAAGTACGTGCAAGGGCCTCAAGATTTTCTTTTGAGCCATTCCACCAGCACCACCAAATGCCGGGTTTGCAGAATACTAAATGTCGTAATCAGCAGGCATGAACCAGGTAAGTGCATAGCAAAATGTATTCAAACACTGGACCATCAGGCAGAGCAGCCACAGCCGACCACAGCTCAACCGCCAGTCCAACGCTCGGTGCAGAACCCTAAGGCAGTGAGGTTCTGCACTATGAGCATTCCATGGGAAGGGAGGCACGAGCTAACATGGGAAAGGAGGCACGAGCTACTACATGGGTCCTCACCAAAATATAGAAGAAGAAGAAAATCAGAGAGAGAAGAAAGAAAAAGTATACAAGGAAGGCATTCATCAGGGAACAACATGAGAGTAAAAAACTGGACAAAGAACCATGTACAATACCTGTGAAGGGAAAAGTTAAAAACATATGCAGTGCTGCACAACAATTAGCAAGATGAGTAAAAAACCTGTAAGAGAAAAACAGGGAAACACAATAATAAACACAAATCAAATCTTATAACGTGCGGGAATATTTTTAGTCCTGGAACTGCGTCTCAAAACAGTAGGACCATCACATGAAGAACTCCCGTGACCACTCAAATTACATCCGCCAGACGGTGCACCAACGACACTAGTTTTCACCAAAAAACACTTGTTCCACCACTGGCCATTCACAAGCTTTACTGAATCTCTCAAGACTTTCACCACTTTGATAGGAGGCCCGAACCTGGGTCCACCTTCACATGGACAGGTTTCTTCACACGAACAAAATCGCCAACAATCAATTCAAACTCTTTGACATTCTTCTTTGAGTCAAAATAACGTTTTTGCTTTTCTTGGGTTAGACACACACGTCTCCTGACACATGCATCTGACCACCTACCACTTTTGACCCACTTGTTCATCCAACTCGGTGAAAAGGTCGTGCTACCTCTGCGTCCACGCAACAACTCGAAAGGTGAAACACCTGTTGTGGAATGTGGAGTTGTGCGATAAAACCAAAGCATGCTCCTGACCGAATTAGCAACCAAACACTTGTTAGCCAAAGCCCACTGAATACATTCCCCCAGAACTCTATTCATGCGTTCTACAAGACCATTGGTCTGGGGGTGGAAGAGTGAACTCTTAAGATGTTTGATCCCACTGGTAAGGACGAAATCCTCCACCTCAGTGGCAACAAACTGAGGGCCATTATCGGTAACCAAATATTCTGGGAAACCTTCCTTCAGAAAAATGTCTTTTAGGAATTCAACAACAGATTTCGAAGTTACTTCTCTCACAAACTTGACCTCAGGCCACTTAGAGAAGTAGTCCATCATAACTAAAGCAAACCTACAGGAAGCATCGAGCGCATGCAAAGGACCAACAATATCGACCCCCAATTTGACCCAAGGTGCAGAAGGCAATTCAATAGGAGAAAGAGGTGGAGTGGACAACTTGGCGGTCTTTTCACAACTAGAGCAAACGACACAAGACATGACCATTTCCTCCACCTCCCTGTCCATATTGGGCCACCAAAAAGAGAGTCTTAATCTTATTTTAGTCATGGTGGCTCCCAAGTGTCCCTCATGGGCACGAACAATGATGCCAGACCTCAAACACACAGGAGGAATTAGCTTATCAGCTCTCAGGAGCAAACCATCCTCAATGGACAACTCATCAGACACCTGTACGGAAGTTTTATGTTCGAAACCCAGGTTTCTTTCTCTGGGCCAACTTGTCTCCACGTACTTCATGACAGACAACAGGGAAACATCCTTACTAAGGGCCTGCCGCCACTCATGCTCTGTGATCGCACACAACTGCTGGATATCAACAGCAGCGACAATAAATTCTTCTTTGTCTTCATCACCTACGACAAACTCATCCTCCACTATGTCAGAAGAGCGAGAGAGATAATCAGCACAACTATTCCTATGTCCAGGAATGTACTCAGGTGAAAAATCGAACTGGAGGAGCTTAGTTGACAGACGAGCAATGCGAGGGGTGAAACCGCTAACATTTTTCCCACTCAAAATGAAGATCAAAGGCTTGTGGTCAGTTTGAAGACAAAACCTTCTTCCCCAAACGAAATTCCTGAATTTCATCACCGCCCACCAGCAAGCCAATAACTCCTTCTCAATAACTGAATACTTTTGTTCAGTAGGAGAGAGCACCCTTGAGGCAAAACCAATGGTCCTGACTTCATCGCCTTTAACTTGACTCAATACAGCACCCACACCAACATTACTAGCGTCTACTGTAACAGTGCAGGGAAGATCTGGGTCATAATGCTTCAACACCTTCGGCGAAATAAGTTGTTCCTTGACCCAGTCAAACACACTCTGGCATTCATTAGTCCATTCAAACACAAAACCCTTCGTGAGCATCTGAGAAAGGGGCCTCAATTTTGTCGCGAAATTTTGTACAAAGCGTGAATAAAATTCACAGAGCCCCAAGAAGGACTTGAGAGTGGTCTTATCAGAGGGTGCTTTGGATTTCACAATGGACTCAACTAAACTAGACTTGGGAAGTATACCCTGTTTAGTGATGAGGTGTCCCAAGTATTGCTGCCTATTCTTGATTCCACTTTATGCCCGTTTCTTCCACCACTCTACACTTCTCGTCTCTTTATCTCGCTCTTGAAGGTTCTTTTTCTTCTCCGCGTTATCCCTTTGACACTGTTTTACTACCTTCCTCTTCCTCCTTCTCACCATCGTTTCTGCCTTTCTCTTGCTCTGGGCCAATGTCTGATGATAAACAGCAAGCCCAGGTCCCCAAAAATGAGAGCCACTTCCCACCACCGGTGGCACTTTATAAATCTTTGTCCAAGGCAGAAATGACAAAAGAGCCCCTGAAAAATAGGTGAGTAGGAGAAGTTTCTCCACCTGGAGAAACAATTTCCTCTGGAGAAACAGAAAAAGTTACAAAGTGCAAATATCCTTAAGCAGGATATTCTCATGCAGTAAATGGACAGTTCCTACATTTAAGGCCTGCGAACATGCTTTCTCAGGGGAGTAACTTTAATTTCTCACAGGATTTCAGAGCTACTCCTTGAAGCTACGTCAGTCACAGTTTCCCGGAAGTATTAATGGTTTGTTTTGCGAATTTCAACATATTGGTATTTACTTACAACTTGTGAGCAAAACCCATAGGAGTCCATTTCTGACATTTGTTAATGAATCAGGTCCTAAGTATGCATGTATTTAGACAAATTACTAATTTCGTATTCACTTTCTCAAGTTGAACCATATGACGATTGTTCATGTTTTGATTTTTCGAACAAGCACCATATTAATGGCCTTTCATAATTCAAAATATTATTGACAGCTTGTGTTATAGAATTGCTACAATGAAAAGCTCCGATGCCTGATCAGTCCTGGCCCTGTACTAAACAAAAATCATAAATATATAAATAAACAATGTTGCCCAGATAATTTATTTTGTTTTAAAATAGATGGTTGCTTTTCCATTCCAATATGGCACCCACCATCCATGTTACAAATAGGAACATTTGTCCATCTTTTTAAAATGAGTTACTGTAACCTTTTACAGGATCAGTGGGATATAATATTCATGTCTGATGCTAGGAAGCCACATTATGTGCACACAGAGAAGTTATAGCAACTGATTAAACGGGCTCGGATCTATGCAATCTCATGTTCACGTATTACTTGATTGGACTAGATGACAGACATACATACATTTAATTTAGGGTGATTTATTGACACAAATCAAAATCAGTGATGCAAACAGAGGTTACCCTTACAAAGGTCTAAATCCTCAATACGCTCCGAGAGCGGATTTAGTGACTGCTAGGGAGGAGAAACAAGGGAAATGGACCCCAGTAATGTCACCATAGATAACAGCTGCCGTGTGTTCCACAGCCCCAGCTTTCCACCTTTTGAATTCTCAGGCTCCCTCTTAGGCCTGGCATTGTCCTGTTTATTCTGGTTGGCCCACCAGTCTCCATATAGCATTATTTTGGACATCCATGCCGTCGAAAGGTTGAGGGTGTAGATATAAAGCACCGTGCTTCTCATGTTGACTGGCTGTCTGGTCTTCGCTGGTTTGGTCCTATATATTTCTGGGGTGTGTATCCAGGCTTACTGATGATATCTGTATTCATGTAGGGCCGAAGGACCTCTGGAACTCGTACGCGCCCATCCTGTGATGAAAAGAAGGGATGCAGTGAAACAGTCCAGAAACCCAGGAAGTCCAGAATCTTTAGAGTTCCCAACCACCTCCTGAACAACAAGCATAACATGGCAATGTGAGAAGGCTACAGTCGCCTAGAGTGAATTGGCTGTACTATAGCGAAAGTGAATCTCAGCTCTATATGCAAACTATAGCCACTCTTCTAGACATGTTCTATGTTCTCACTATTACATTTGAGTTAGCTACAGATTGCATACTAAAAAATATAACAGGGGCCCTTGACTAATATAGACATAGTTGAGATCATGTGGGTGGGCCATTGCACTGTGGCATTCAATTAAACCTTAATGAAAACAATGCAAGTGCCGCACACCCAAACATTTCTTTTATCAAACTGAACTCAAAATAAACCAGCGGTTCTCTGGCTGTACTACTAAAGTGTGCTACACAGTATTTGTGGGCTGCCTATCCCACATGTAACTTGGATATGAAAAGAATCAAGCTGATTAGCTTGAATGAACCGTGTGCACTACGCAGAAATGTTTGTCAATCTTTACGCAATTTTAAACCAAAACAATTCAACAGTGTAAAACAATATTCATACACAGAACACTATAGTCAAAGAAAATAAATCACAGAAATGTTCATTGTTTCTCAAAGCGAACTCATGTTCAGAAAATACATGGTTACAATCCATTAAATTGATGAATCAAGTACATTTTGTATATCAGACATTCTATGAAAAACATGAAAGGTGAAATTCATAAATCTTCATATCAATTCCACTTGATAGCAAAATGCCCTATGCATTTCGGGACTCCTGCATCCCTTCTTCAGGGGCCACTGTAACGTGAACAAAAATAACAAATGGTTACTGCTGCATTCAAGAAGCATGCTTATCGGCTACCTTATTCGACGGCACCCGTCACTGTGAGTGTCAATAGGTTTCCCAAACATGCACGATAGCCTGCATGCCATCCTTAAAATCCCAAAACTCGTGAGTGAGCACAAATAGTGAACTTATACTGGAAAAGATAGACCTGCTGTGGAGCCCCACAGACTGAAGACCAAAGCCACAGAAGTAAATGCCAACGTTAGTGGGAAATGCCACTGTAATGTAGACCCAGAAAACTAGTGAACGATAGAACCAAACTGTGGTGAGCAATATATAATAGGCATGTGCTTCTGAAACAGAGACCTACGAACAATACATAAACAGTACTACACTTACTGCCAAGCGGAGACAGCGTGGTAAAATTTAGAACAAGCTCAAAGCTGAATCTACCTGCAAAATTAATAAGTTTAAGAAACAAACGCGAAGAACAAATAAAGGAAAGTGCACTGAACGTGAGAAAAAAGTAGCGGTACCTGTAGTGATGGTCGTAACGCTAGACAAAAAAGCCTGAAAGAAATACAAAAATGGGCACTAACATAAATATCTGCGCATTATGCTACTTGGACGCTAATGTAAACAAAAGACGAAAAGCATCTTACCTGTGCTACGGCAACAGCTAGATGCTGAGCAAACCACGATAAGAGTGTGCGGAAGACACGGTGTAACCATCTCGCCTCTATATACCAAACATCGACCGCGCCAAACTAGACGCCGGTCACATGTGGGTGACTCGACCCGGAAACGAAACAACGAGTATACCTGCGCAGTAGCGGCCGCCATATTGAAAGGGTGAAGTGAATAACGAGAACGAGCTGCCACAGATGAAGCAAGCATAATCTCTATCCTCTTTTGACGTACAAAAAATGTGACAACGACCCTAAAAATTAAGTGGCTGATGTCCTAAATAATACTCTTGTGGTCTACGAGACAAATGAAATACTAAAAGGTAAAGTACCCATACCAGCCACATGAGTGACAAAAAAAGGGGGAGAGATCGCGACGTGCAAACTAGAAAAATAAAGAAGAAAAAAATAAATAAAACAAAGGGTGCTTGGCTAAAAAGAACAGAAAAATAGCGATAATATAATAACACAGAGAGAAGTAAAGAGTATCATCGAATTCAGCACCACAAGCATGGCTCATTAAATGGCAACATCCAAATGTTGACAGCATAATACATATGTTGATGTGAAGAAAACACGCATATAGATCATATGACAATGGACCTAGTACAAATCTAATCAAATTGATAGTTATCTAATGATACAACCATTATTAGTGCATGTAAATTCAATACAAAACAACATATGCTGCCATGCAGGTTGGCAAATGTACTGAATGTCAGTGAGAAACGTAGTGATCGCTGCACCAAGCAAGTACATGTGTATCAAAGACATGAAATGAGAAAAGATAAGGAAAAGGAGTGCTCATGTTCTTATACTGGGTCCTACATTACAAGAAGCAACTTAAATCTAAATTTGTCATTGATACCTAATGGCATCATTGTGTTAAATTTTTTTGTCCAAAAAACTTCTTTCTGAGATAGGATTTGACTAGGATCTACACCTTCTCTGGGTTGCACTTTTTCCAAGATCAGAAAGCGCACTTGAGCAATGTTGTGACTTTGCTCCAGCCAATGTACGACCAGATTGGAGTTAGGTTTCTTGGTACGAATCATGCTTTTATGTTCTCCAATTCTAATTTTGATTTTTCTTTCAGTTTTCCCTATATAGAGAAATCCGCACGGGCATTTTATACAATAAATCATGTTGATGGTATTACAATCTGACGTATGTTTGAGGATGATTTTCTCTCCTGTTCTGGGATGTGTAATGAAATTTTGTTGCATTACGTTGTTACAATGTGTACAATTATTGCATTTTCTCATACCTACAAAGTTGATATTGCATCTGTTTTTTTGGCCGAAAGTAATTCTTTCAAATTTTGACTCCTGGATAAGCGAATAATGGGCGTTCCAGAAATGAATTACCAAAATCTGGTTCATGTTGTAAAAGTTCCCACCTCTTGTTGATTATTTTTTTGATGCTTCTGGATCTCGTGGAGAATTTTGACACGAAAACCGTGCGATTGATAACAGATTTCTGTTTAATAGATAATAGTTCACTACGATCTGTGTTTTCAATACGTTTTTCAGCTTTGGCAATAACTTCTGGAGGATATCCTCGTTGTAAAAATCTGTTTTTGATGCGAGTAATATCATTATCACATTTTTCTTTGGTGGAGGAGATCCTTTTGACGCGTAGCATTTGGTAGTAAGGTAAGTTCTGGATCAACTGGGGAGAATGAAAACTTTGGAACAGCAGCATATTATTGCGGTCTGTCGGTTTAACGAATACGCTAGTATTTATCCCTTGGTCATTTTTCTCTACCAGTACATCCAAAAAAGAAAGTTGGGTGTTGCTGATATTATGAGTGAATTTGATTCTGTTGTTGACGGTGTTTAACAACATGATATTCTTTTCCAAAGATGCTTGAATGTGAGACCAGATTAAAAACATATCGTCAATGTATCGACAATACATTACTAGGTGCTCACTCCATGTGGGATCTTGAAAAATGTGTTCTTCTTCGAAGGCGGCCATAAAAATGTTAGCGTATGTGGGAGCCCCCCCAAAACAAATGGAGGTCCCGCTTATTTGGAGAAAAAATTCTTCTTCCCAGCGAAAATAGCTGTGTTGGGAGACAAAATTGAAGGAGTTCAAGTAGAGAAACTTTATGTGCACGGATCTGTGGTTGTCGCAAAAGAGCCCATTCCACGGCGTCGATTCCCTCTTGGAGGGGAATGGAAGTATAGAGTGAAGTGACATCGATGGTGCAAAGCACCCATTCTTTGATGTTGGTAACATCCAATTTCTGAAAATGGTTGAGAAAGTCGGTAGTGTCGTGTATGTAAGATTTCCAAGAGCACACAATAGGCTGTAGAAATTGATCGATGCATTTACCCAATGGTTCGAACAGTGACCCACATCCAGACACAATGGGTCTGAATGGGGGTCAATGGGATCTTTATGGATTTTGGGTAACATATAAATATGTGGTCTCTTAGGAAATTGCATGATCAAAAAACTTCTGGTTTTTGGCGTGATCCAGTCCATATCTAAAGCTTTGTCAAGAATTTTAATGAGTACTTGTTTAATCTCATTGGTAGGATTGTGATCCATTTTAAGATACGTCGTTTCATCCGCTAAATGTTCAAGTACCTTATTGCGGTAGTAGATGTTATCCATTACAATGAGTGCACCTCCTTTATCTGCTTGCTGGAACGTCATTTTGTCTTCCTCAACTAACTGTCGCAAGATCAATTTATCAGATTTCGTCAAATTGCAACCTTTGTATGGTTTAAACTCCAGTTTCTGAAGATCTTGTTTCACAAGTGAATCAAATGTATCGATCGTTTTATGTGACACTGGTGCTGTAAAGGTGCTTTTGGGTCTGAACTCTAAAAATTTGTGTTGTTCTTGAGGTCTAACATCTGTAAACACATTATCAAAAAAATGACGTAGTCTGATAGTGCGCATAAATCTGTATACAGCAATCTCTGTTTCTTGCAGATCTGTATTGTAAGTTGGTACGAATGAAGTACCTTCATTCAAAATCTGAAGTTGTTTGGGTGTCAATGTTTGTTATGAGATGTTGATTACGATGTTTTCTGACTCCGTAAATTCTGCCGACTTTTTTCTTTGGCTTTTTCTTTTTCCTCTCCTGATTTTGCTCCTCCTCCAGTGGTTTTTGAAAACGTCTGGTCCGGTGGTTGTGTCGGATGTTGGCCCTTGGATAAAAAAGACTCTGTTCCGCTTGTCGCACGTTTCTCTGTGTTGTCAATGCTTGTGTGACTGCTAGAAGCAATTTCTCCTCTAGATGCCTCGACGTTTAAAGGCGGTCTGGATGGTAAAATATCCCGATCGGAGACAACACTTTCTTCAGAAGAAGAGTGTGGATTTTTAGAGGGTTTACGTTGTGAATACATGTTCCGCCCATGTATATACTTCGTTCAAGCGGTAATCAATTGTGTCTCTCTTGAACTTCCTGAGTTTACGTTCTTGTAGGTCATTGCCGTAGCTGTCCAGTTTGTTATTAATTTGTTCCAATGTTTTGGACCATTCCTCAGGTTCCATACGGTTTGATAGATCTTGGTGTATGTTGTGAATTTCCTCTTCTAATTCTCTTATTGTTTTGGATAATTCTTCCACAATCAATAAAATTAGGTCGAGAGAACACTTATTTAGCACCGCATACCATTTGTCCATAAATGGTTTATTAAACTGGAAACGGAAAAGCAGGGGTTTGATGGCTAGTCGTAGACCTCGAGGAATTCTTTGGTGTTTATGGTTTTGGATCAGTGTAGAGGCATGAAGCCTTTGGTTAAGTTCCCGTCGGGAAATGAATTCAAGGTGCTTCAGTTGTTGGGTTATTGATCCTTCCCGGGTGTCGAAAGATTTGGTAGCTTTGATTAAGGCATAGATTTCAGAAGCTTGTTCAGCAGTGTAAGCTTTTGTTTCAGCTCGGTTCTCAGTGGTACTGGCTATGCTTTCGAAAGAAGCCATGCTTAGAGATGGTGGGTGCAAGTACTTGCGAGTGGGCAGTTATGTGTGAAACTAAATAAAAACAATGCAAGTGCCGCACACCCAAATTTTTTTTTATCACACTGAACTCAAAATAAACCAGCGGTTCTCTGGCTGTACTACTAAAGTGTGCTACACAGTATTTGTGGGCTGCCTATCCCACATGTAACTTGGATATGAAAAGAATCAAGCTGATTAGCTTGAATGAACCGTGTGCACTACGCAGAAATGTTTATCAATCTTTACGCAATTTTAAACCAAAAAAATTCAACAGTGTAACACAATATTCATACACAGAACACTATAGTCAAAGAAAATAAATCACAGAGATTTTCATTGTTTCTCAAAGCGAACTCATGTTCAGAAAATACATGGTTACAATCCATTAAATTGATGAATCAAGTAAATTTTGTATATCAGACATTCTATGAAAAACATGAAAGGTGAAATTCATAAATCTTCATATCAATTCCACTTGATAGCAAAATGCCCTATGCATTTCGGGACTCCTGCGTCCCTTCTTCAGGGGCCACTGTAACGTGAACAAAAATAACAAATGGTTACTGCTGCATTCAAGAAGCATGCTTATCGGCTACCTTATTCGACAGCACCAGTCACTGTGAGTGTCAATAGGTTTCCCAAACATGCACGACAGTCTGCATGCCATCCTTAAAATCCAAAAACTTGTGAGTGAGCACAAATAGTGAACTTGTACTGGAAAAGATAGACCTGCTGTGGAGCCCCACAGACTGAAGACCAAAGCCACAGAAGTAAATGCCAACGTTAGTGGGAAATGCCACTGTAATGTAGACCCAGAAAACCAGTGAACGATAGAACCAAACTGTGGTGAGCAATATATAATAGGCACGTGCTTCTGATACAGAGACCTACGAACAATACATAAACAGTACTACACTTACTGCCAAGCGGAGACAACGTGGTAAAATTTAGAACAAACTCAAAGCTGAATCTACCTGCAAAATTAATAATTTAAGAAACAAACGCGAAGAACAAAAAAAAGGAAAGTGCACTGGACGTGAGAAAAAAGTAGCGGTACCTGTAGTGATGGTCGTAACGCTAGACAAAAAAGCCTGAAAGAAATACAAAATGGGCACTAACATAAATATCTGCGCATTATGCTACTTGGACGCTAATGTGAACAAAAGACGAAAAGCGTCTTACCTGTGCTACGGCAACAGCTAGATGCTGAGCAAACCACGATAAGAGTGTGCGGAAGACACGGTGTAACCATCTCGCCTCTATATACCAAACATCGACCGCGCCAAACTAGACGCCGGTCACATGTGGGTGACTCGACCCGGAAACAAAACAACGAGTATACCTCTGCAGTAGCGGCTGCCATATTGAAAGGGTGAAGTGAATAACGAGAACGAGCTGCCACAGATGAAGCAAGCATAATCTATATCCTCTTTTGACGTACAACGAATGTGGCAACGACTCTAAAAATTAAGTGGCCGATGTCCTAAATAATACTCTTGTGGTCTACGAGACAAATGAAATACTAAAAGGTAAAGTACCCATACCAGCCACATGAGTGACAAAAAAAGGGGGAGAGATCGCGACGTGCAAACTAGAAAAATAAAGAAGAAAAAAATAAATAAAACAAAGGGTGCTTGGCTAAAAAGAACAGAAAAATAGCGATAATATAATAACACAGAGAGAAGTAAAGAGCATCATCTAATTCAGCACCGCAAGCATGGCTCATTAAATGGCAACAGCCAAATGTTGACAGCATAATACATATGTTGATATGAAGAAAACACGCATATAGATCATATGACAATGGACCTAGTACAAATCTAATCAAATTGATTGTTATCTAATGAACCATACAACCATTATTAGTGCATGTAAATTCAATACAAAACAACATATGCTGCCATGCAGGTTGGCAAATGTACTGAATGTCAGTGAGAAACGTAGTGATCGCTGCACCAAGCAAGTACATGTGTATCAAAGACATGAAATGAGAAAAGATAAGGAAAAGGAGTGCTCATGTTCTTATACTGGGTCCTACATTACAAAATTGTAATACCATCAACGTGATTTATTGTATAAAATGCCCGTGCGGATTTCTCTATATATGGAAAACTGAAAGAAAAATCAAATTTAGAATTGGAGAACATAAAAGCATGATTCGTACCAAGAACACTAACTCCAATCTGGTCGTACATTGGCTGGAGCAAAGTCACAACATTGCTCAAGTGCGCTTTCTGATCTTGGAAAAAGTGTCTTCCGCACACTCTTATCGTGGTTTGCTCAGCATCTAGCTGTTGCCGTAGCACAGGTAAGGCGCTTTTCGTCTTTTGTTCACATTAGCATCCAAGTAGCATAATGCGCAGATATTTATGTTAGTGCCCATTTTTGTATTTCTTTCAGGCTTTTTTGTCTAGCGTTACGACCATCACTACAGGTACCGCTACTTTTTTCTCACGTTCAGTGCACTTTCCTTTATTTGTTCTTCGCGTTTGTTTCTTACACTTATTAATTTTGCAAAGTGTAGTACTGTTTATGTATTGTTCGTAGATTTCTGTATCAGAAGCACGTGCCTATTATATATTGCTCACCACAGTTTGGTTCCATCGTTCACTGGTTTTCTGGGTCTACATTACAGTGGCATTTCCCACTAACGTTGGCATTTACTTCTGTGGCTTTGGTCTTCAGTCTGTGGGGCTCCAAAGCAGGTCTATCTTTTCCAGTATAAGTTCACTATTTGTGCTCACTCACGAGTTTTGGGATTTTAAGGATGGCATGCAGGCTGTCGTGCATGTTTGGAAAACCTATTGACACTCACAGTGACGGGTGCCGTCGAATAAGGTAGCCGATAAGCATGCTTCCTGAATGCAGCAGTAACCATTTGTTATTTTTGTTCACGTTACAGTGGCCCTTGAAGAAGGGACGCAGGAGTCCCGAAATGCATAGGGCATTTTGCTATCAAGTGGAATTGATATGAAGATTTATGAATTTCACCTTTCATGTTTTTCATAGAATGTCTGATATACAAAATGTACTTGATTCATCAATTTAATGGATTGTAACCATGTATTTTCTGAACATGAGTTCGCTTTGAGAAACAATGAAAATTTCTGTGATCTATTTTCTTTGACTATAGTGTTCGGTGTATGAATATTGTGTTACACTGTTGAATTTTTTTGGTTTAAAATTGCGTAAAGATTGACAAACATTTCTGCGTAGTGCACACGGTTCATTCAAGCTAATCAGCTTGATTCTTTTCATATTCAATTAAACCTTGCCATTCCCAGTTCTCTGCCCCAAAATGTTATTTTGCCACTAACAAAGACATCCGCACAATCAAATCTGAAGCAGGCTCTAAAGGCGAACTGCAAAAACCAGGAGGTACGTTGCCTGCCACATCTCAAAACACCACATTAGTAAGACCCTACGTGAGCTGCAAGTCGAAGTATGGCAAAAAATATACAGTGAATTGTTTGAGGCCAGCAGGTGGAGGTGAAAACTCTCAACGCAATTGTGATGCTTGGTGTAGTGGATTCAGGTAAATGATGAAAGGTCACTTTAAAGGAGTTTCATGAATTAGTGTAGTTTGATTTAGCTCTGACTTGGGGGTCTTGGTTTTCCACAATTTGGGGTCCAATACTCCATGGATGGTCAGCTATCTTTTAACCACTTGAATGGGTGCTGTTACTTCATGTGCTACAAAGAACTACAAAGGTTTCTAGTGGGAATGTAGTGTGGGGGCAGTTTTTGTAGATGTGTCGAGCCTTCGTTACTGTAGGCATTATGGCTAACGCAGTGCATCTTGAATTTGATCTTAGTATGCACAGAGAGCTTTAACAATGCTTATAGGGATAGTGTAGTATGGTCAACCCATTGAAAGTCAAGCAACATCTTGGCGGTTTAATTTTGGAATCTGTTAAAATCGTTAACCAACATCTTTGGGAAGACCAAACAGTTCATCTTACAGTAGTCTGTGTGTCCCATCAATAGACATCATATTAGCTCATTTCACAGTTGAGGGAGAGAGAGAATTCAAATGTTTCCACCATTTAGGCACCAGGAGCTTTCCTTTATCCACGGGAGCATGTAGTTCAGGCAATTGGGGACGTTGGGCAAACTCTTTGCATTGATCCCTAGATGTATACAGATTTGAGAGTAATCTGTATTCATCTGAAAATGGATCTTACAGTGGACTAATAATTATGACAAGGAAGAAACACACAAGTAAAATAGGGATAGCGCAGAGCCTTGGAAGACACCCCACTGCAGTTCACGAGAGGAGAAGTCTGAGTCTGTTAGGCATATCAGTGGAGTTTGGCCATGAGCGGAATGAAGCAATCCAATTTACAGCACTTTCAGAAATTCCGTACTATTATTCAATTCCTATAGGCATAATACTATGGTTGACAATCTCATAAGCTGCCACGAGGTACAGGAAAATCATTGCAATTTGTTGGCCCTCATGATGAGAAATTCTTTTTTTAATCTCCATCGGATCAGATATTGCTGTCCTGGCAGGACTCAACTGTAGATCATGTTGCAGCTCTTCTGCATATTCTTGTATTTTGTCTCCAATAATTAATTCTAGAATTTGCTTGGATATGGCAGATTGGAGAGTGGATGTTAGCTGACCAGGAGTTTGAGGTCTGCTGTTGGTTTCTTTAGCAGGGTGGTGATAATAACTGCATGTTTCAGTCGGCCAGGGTCTAGGCCCATTGCAGAGAGGAGTTGATTAGGGTGGATATGTAATAGATTAGAGAGGTTGTCTTAATGCTGGATGCAAGACATGGTTTCCTTGGTAGATAAAACAAGTTACTTACCTGTACACTGTGGTTCTCCAGTATTGATATCTTTCATAGATTCACATGCTTGTATCTTCCCCGTAGTCATGGTGGGAGCCTCGTGGTAGATAGAAAAGAAGTACTATAAAAGTATATTAGAAACCACCACAGGAAAAGAAAAACTTTAACATTCGTCAACCTCTTTATGTAGATCCAAACTTTGACCAATCAGAGACGAGCCCTAGACCTCAACTCCCCAGCAGAGCCACCAGTCCTCAGATTTCGCGCACAAATGTGCTAAGGTTAAGAGTAGCATGAGGTAAGAAGTGGCAAGCCTAGACGGGGAGGAGGGAGGGCTGCATGTTGAATCTATGAAAGATATCAATACTGGAGAACCACAGTGTACAGGTAAGTAACTTGTTTTTTCTCCAGTATTGAATCTTTCATAGATTCACATGCTTGTATCAGAGTAGGTAGCAGTGTTCTTTGTTAAATTGTTGCGACTAGGCGAAGACCTTCTTATGCACAGAGAATGAAACATAGCATTTAAGAAAAACATATATAACCATATAGATCTATATGCCTCACTAAATCCATATACATAACTAGAAACATGTAAAAACCATGAAATCAAAAGAACAAAGTGAAACAGAGGTAAAAGAGATAAATAAGCTGTACCTCAAGCGAACAGATGTCACAGGACCGCTTGCCCCACTGCGGCATACGTTTTCCATGCTGAATCTAGGCAATAATGCTTGGTGAACGTATGCACGTTAGACAATGTTGCTGCTCTACATATGTCTGGAAGCGATACCCTAGCAAAGAGGGCAGAAGATGCCGCCATCTTCCTTGTGGAGTGCGCAGACACCTTTGCAGACAGGGGTTTTCCAGCTTTATTATGGCAGAAGACAATTGCAGAAGAGATCCAACGTGCGATACTGTTTCTGGAAAGGGCTTGACCTTTCCTCGGAGAAGCAAAAGACACAAAGAGCTGGTCCGACTTCCTGAAAGCCCTTGTTCTATGGATGTAGAATTTGATGCATCGTTTTACATCCAACGAATGCAACGCCTTTTCGGCAGAAGTTGTAGGATTTCCAAAGTACGTTGAGAGCACAACCGGCTCGTTTAAGTGAAAAGATGTAGGAACCTTTGGAATAAAGTGAGGGTTTGTTCTCAACACTACCTTGTCTTGTTTGAATTGTAGAAAAGGTTCAGCCACCGTGAAAGCCTGAATCTCATGGATTCTTCTAGCCGAAGTGAGGGCCAGTAAGAGAGCCGTTTTCCATTAAACATATTTTAGATCAGCTTTGTGGATCGGCTCAAATGGCGATTTCATCAATTGAGATAGGACCAAGTTTAATTCCCATGGAACTGCCGGACGTTTCAGTGGAGGAAAAACTCTGAAAAGGCCCTTCATAAACTCTTTAATAATTTGCGTTGACCACAGCGAGAGTTCCCCAGGCTTTCTGCGAAACCTAGAAATCGCAGCTAGGTGTACCTTGATAGAAGAATGAGCCAACTTTAGCTTCGCTAAATGAAGTAGGTAAGGCAAAATTTGCTCCGGAGTCGAGAGCAAAGGATGTATGTCCTTTTCCACACACCAGTAGCAAAATCTTTTCCATTTCGCAGCGTATGCCCTATTAGTGGAAGAAGCTCTGGCCCGCTGAAGGATGGACTTGCAATCTGGAGCGATATCTAGATTTGTAAATTCATAGTCGTGAGGTTCCAAGCTGATAAACTCAGAGATTTTATCTGAGGATGAACAATCTGGCCGTTGTCCATGGACAGCAGGTTTGGCCATGGTTGAAAGAGAATGTGTGGAGAGATGGAGCACAGGAGAAGCTCTGGGAACCAAAACTGTCTCTGCCATGCCGGAGCAATGAGAATGAGATGACATGGTTCCTTCTTCATTTTGCTCAGCACCCTTGGGATGAGGGGGAACAGCGGGAAAGCGTATGCGAACATTCCTGTCCACTGCATCTGCAGAGCGTTTCCCCAAGAGTTGGCCTAAGGAAACCTGCTGGCGAACTTTTTGCATTTTTTGTTGCTCGCTGTCGCGAAGAGATCCAGATTTGGAGTGCCCCATAGCCTGAAAACTCGCCGCAGCTGTTTCCAATCTAATTCCCATTCGTGACATTGTGCATTGTTTCTGTTCAGAGAACCCGCCCACTCGTTGTCCACCCCTGGGACATGCTCTATCTGCAACGTTATCTTGTGCTGGATTAACCATTTCCATATTTCTTGGGCTTGGTCCGATAACGTGAGAGATCTGGTGCCCCCTTGCTTGGCTAGATAGAACATCGTTGTGGTGTTGTCTGTTCTCACCAGAACAGAGGATCCCTGGATTCTTGGAAGGAACGCCTGAAGACCTAGATAAACGGCCCTCAACTCCAATAGATTGATGTGTAATTGCTTTTCTTGAATGGACCATTTTCCGTGGAATTGCAACTCCTGAAGATGCGCTCCCCAACCATCTACCGAGGCATCCGCGGTCATTATAAAACTGGGCTGTGCCGCCTGGAACGATAGGCCTGGAGAGATATTGCAGTCCTTCTGCCACCACGACAGTGCCTGTTTCATTGCCTGAGAAATAAGGATGATGTCCTCGAAGGAGCCCTGCGCCTGAATCCACTGTTTGTCTAACTGCTCTTGAAGAGGCCTCATTTGGAGCCGACGATTCGGAATTAGTGGGATGCATGATGACAGCATCCCCAGTAAAGATTTGAACACTCTTACAGAAGTGGACTCTCTTGCACGCAGGAGGGATGCTAAGAGCATTATCTTTTGCTTGCGTTCTGGAGTGGGAAACGCCTTCATCAATCTGGTGTCCAGTATTGCTCCGAGAAAAATACGTTTCTGACTTGGAATCAGGCATGACTTCTCCTCGTTGAGTTGCAAGCCTAGAGATGTGAACAGCCTTTGACAAGCCCGTGTAGATTCTCTTGTTGAGTGGAAAGAAGGCCCCTTCACCCGCCAGTCGTCCAGGTAGGGATAAACCTGATGGCCCTGCCTTCTCAGGAAAGCTGCCACCGGAGCCATACATTTTGTGAAGACTCTGTGAGCTGAGCGAAGGCCGAAGGGCAGAACCTTGAACTGGCAGTGATCCCCAGCCACCTCGAACCTCAGGAATTGGCGATGTTTCACCAGAATAGGAATGTGGAAGTATGCGTCGAGGCGATCGAGAGACGATAAAAAATCTCCCTTGTTTACCAACAAGAGAATGTCCTGCAGGGACAACATTCTGAATGATTGTTTCTTGATGTATTTGTTCAGCTGTCCTAGGTCCATGACCTGTCTCCATTTCCCACACTTTTTCTTTATGAGGAAGAAATTGGAATAGAAGCCTTTCCCTCGTTGACTGAGAGGAACTTTTTCTATTGCCCCCTTTTGCAGCAAAATCGAGATTTCCTGCTTTAGTAAAGGAAGATGGTGATGTATTCTCCTTGAGGGCGGATTCTGAGGAGGCTTGTGAACAAATTCCAGGCTGTGACCCAAACGGATGATGTCTAGTACCCATTTGTCCTTTGTAATGGCTTGCCATTGACTCAGAAAAGGAGAAAGATGATGGGACTGCAGAGGCTGAAGTCGAAATGAGGTGGCTGGCGGAAGAGAAACGTCACTGTCGTCTATATGGGACTTGCAATTTTCCTCATGCCGAAGACTTGCGTCTAGCTGACTGTTGGCTGTATGAGACATTAGAAGCCCGAAAATGCTGCTGTTGTTGCTGTCCTCCATATTGTGGTCTGTACGATTGTTGGGAATACGGCTGAAATCTGTAGGACTGATAGGACGATCTTTGCTGGAACTGACCTCGTCCTCTTCCCCCACGAAAGCACTGATAACGTCTTTGCTGCAACATGCCCAAAGAACGAGCCGTCTCAGTATCCTTTTTGATACCCTGAAGTTCTTCGTCCACGTGTTTCCCAAACAGGTTTTCCCCGTCGAAGGGCATGTCTAACACTTTCGATTGTACCTCGGGCGGAAAGACGTCGCCCTCAGCCAGCCCTGTCTACGGAGAACAGCGGCTCCTGCCATTTGTCTAAAAACAATTGAAGACAAATCCATTGCCGAGTCAATCGCTTCGGATGAAGCTCTAGCACCTTCCTGTAGCAGGTCTTTCGCTTCCTTCTTTTTTGCCTTCGGGAAGATATTCAAGAAGAGGTGCAAGGTCTGACCATAACTGCCGGTCGTATCGCCCCAAGATTGCTAAGGCATAAGAGGCCTTGATGGAAGTGGCGGCCATAGTAGCGAAGCGTCTGCCTATGCTGTCAAGCCGTTTGCCTTCTCTGTCCGGAGGCACAGAACAAGGAGATTGCAGATTCCTAGAGCGCCTCTGCGCAGCTTGCGTTATCACGGAATCCGGCCGGGGATGACCAATCAAACACGCCGGAGCTGAATCGGGTGCCTTGTATTTCTTCTCCATCCTCGGCAAAACAGCTGGAACCGAGGCCGGATTCTTCATAATCTTTAATCCCTTGCTCCATATATAATCCACAATAGGTATGGATCGAACTGACTTCCTGGCCGGATCCTTAAAATCATAAAGGAAGCATTCCTTTTGAACTACAGGCAAAGGCAAATCAAATCTTCTAGAAGCCCTCTCCAGTAATTCGTGGAAGCCCCCAATATCTCCCGGAGGAGAACTTGCTGGAGGGGGGCATGGCGACGGAGACGATGGAGCCACGTAATCATCCCACTCCAGACCAACAAAATCAGGATCCTGAGTGAGCTCACCTTCTTCAGGTTGATCATCAGCTTCACTCTCGATGTAATCATCCTGAATTGTAATGCATCGAGGAGCCTGTCTCTCTTCCTGCACAGCAGGTGGTGGAGTAACCACTGGCGGTGGCGGTACTTGAATGCTTGGGCCTCCAGACGTCAGCGGAACCGGAGCATGAGAATCCGGAAATCGCTTGTAGTAATCGTTTAGCATGTGTCTCAGGTCGGAAACCAGGGAAGTTGGCACCAGCATGGAATCTCTTCTAACCTCCTGACGCTCTTCGTAAGCCTCATAAGGATAGTGTTCCGGAAAAGAATCGTAACGCTGAGCCTGAGGACGACCTGTGAAGGAGTAGTCCCCTTCCAAAAACTCAGATGTGTCCTGCCTCTGTGCCTCCTCTTCCTCATCTGTGTCCTGGCATTTAACTCTGAGCTGGGAAGGGCTGTAAGCTGGACCGAACAGACTTTCATCTCCCGATTTCTCCGTATCCAGAAGGTGAGAAGGAGGCAGAGGTGAAATCTTTGACAAAGAAAACAAACCTGGAGACTTCTGGATATAGTGGAGGCTCCTAAAGTCCTGTTTTTGCTCCGTCGATGACACCGTCAACGACGGAAGATGTCTGAAGGTAATCGTCGTCGAAACCGGCAACGAAAAAGGTGATTTAAAAACTGTTGTCGACGGAGTGGTCGTTGACGGAGCCGTCGTCAACGACGGTGCCATCGACGAGGAAATAGTCGTCGCCGTATTTGTTGACGAGGCCGTCACTACAGCCACCGTCGAAGCGGTCGTCGCCACAGACACTGATGTAGATCTAGCTGGAGTTCTCGACAATGGGTCCGTCGACATAGCTTTTTTCGTCGACAAAGCCTGTTTTAGAGGTGTGATAGGCAGAAAAGCAGCAGCAGATTTCTTCAAGCCAGAATCTTTTTGTTTTAGAGCTGCTTTGTCGGCAGATGAGATTTTTTCCGCCTTTAACCTTTTAGAATCAGCCTTCAATGAGGTAGAGCCCTCATTTTTACGTTTCCTCTCAGCTGAGGATGGCCCAGGGCTCTCTTCCACATCAGATCCAGAATCAGATTTAGATTTTTTCTTCTGGAGCCATAACAACAACCTGGTTTCTCTATCCTTTAGAGTCTTGGCTAAAAAGGTTCTACAATATTTACAGTCCTTGGCTGTATGCTTGGGATAAAGGCAATACAGACAGTCTTTGTGGGGGTCTTCAGAGAAAAGTCTTGCCTTCCCACAGGATCTGCAAGGTCTAAAAGCCTCTTCTTAGATCCCTCTGACATTGTGAAGTAAAGAAGATGAATCAAACAGTACCTTGAGGTGAATAGCAGGGTCAAAAGTTCACAAACTGACAAAACTGAGCAGAGCTCAGGGAGACTCCCTTCCACACGACATGCGGTTAGAAATCTGAGGTCTACGGCTCGTCTCCGGTTGACGAATGTTAAAGGTTTTCTTTTCCTGTGGTGGTTTCTAATGTACTTTTATAGTACTTCTTTTCTATCTACCGCGAGGCTCCCACAATGACGACGGGAAGATACAAGCATGAGAATCTATGAAAGATTCAATACTGGAGAACAGATGCTTTAGTCAGTGCTAGAGGCTAACTTACACATTCCCTCTATGACTGGATTGAAGAACGAAATGAATTTGCTATTTAAGACCCTTATTCAGGCTAAATCAGATTCAGTTGTGGGTGGTACATGAAATGAATCTAATATTAGTTCAGTGACACACTCCATTGTTATACAGTTACCATTGTGTTTGTGCATTTCAGGGATTAATTAAAATCTGTTTGCTCTCCAAATAAGTGTTATACACTAGCACACTTTGAGCTAGAAAGATGTCAATATCATTTTCATGATTATCTTGATGGGGGAGTGGGCAAGGAAAGGAATTTGTGTTATAGTCGTCCTATGACATGTCGTGTTTAATCCTATCCTTTGCTGGGGTCATGAATGTGCGGCATATTGATATTTTGATAGATGAGAACCCTTCTCCTACCTCCTTAAGCTTAGTTTGTATGGATGTTACAGAGTAGGTCAATGACAAAGATAGATGTTGGAGCGGAACCGTGCTCTTCATGTGGACAGATGACATCATTGACAGCAAAGAGTTCAAGCTGGCTCTGATTGTTTTTTCAGCATCTGAGTATGTGTCGGTGCTAGAGGGGTTTTTAAAATCATAAGACTTCACAGGACAGCTGCACTGACTCAGTATTTAACATTCACAGAGCCCTCTGCAGCAAATCCTTCTTGATTTTGAGGCAGACATTAAGAATTTGCGTGATTTCAAGTTCATTTATGTTGAAAGAACAAATCTATCTTTCAGGATGGCTGTGTCAAGTCTGGAGTCTTGGTTGAAATATGGGTTGACAATGGCTTATAAGGGATGCTGATATTTATCAATGGTGCGGACCTAAGACATGTTGGAGAAAGATGTCCCGTTTTTTTCGTCACCAATTCAGAAGTAATAAGAGAATAGTTTTTCTTTCCTGCAAGTTATCTATTCTATTTTGGCCCAACTGAGTCAATGGAAACCACCCTTGAGGAATTTAATTTCTTCACAGCTCTCCTAAAGAGCAATCTATGAAAATAAGCCTGATAATCTTAGACACAAACAGATGGTAAGCTGAGCATTTCTTCTCCTTATGCTCCTGTGGAAGGCATGAACAACAAAAATGATGGTTGTTCTTTCATGAGAAACTTTAGTTAGAGAGGTGGCATGGTAGGTAACGTGTAGTCAATTACAGCTTCTCAGACAGAAAGACCAAGGAAATCACAAAATAGAACAACAGTTTTTGCTCGGCAGCCTAGCGTACAATTCCTCCATACTGCTGCTGTTTCGAACTATGGAGAGAGACAGACAGACAGACAGACACACACACACACGTTAAACATACAAATTCAATACAAGACAATTAGATGTACCTTCTGCCCTAAATGGCAGACAAAAACGTATGAAAAAATGCACATTTACCTCTGCGACTGAAATAAAATTCAAGGTCAACAGCTTTTTTCAAAAGCATGAAGGGTACAGACTTTACAGAAAAACAGGGAAGCATCAGAGGGCTGAAACTTCCTAGCCAGCGGAGGTGGTGGGGCACAAACCATCCCTAGCGCTGGGAAAATCAATGAAAAGACAAAGGCCGTGATGGTTAAATGGCAATGTGTTCAGTAAAACTATGGGTGCATGGAAAAAGACTAGATTTAATGCAAATCCTACAGTCATGAAACCATGATGCACAGCTGCTATTTGGGCTTTTTTCTGTGATTACTAAAAGCCACAAACATTAAGACAGACTCACCTTCAACTGGTTGGATTCAAGAATTGCAATTATCATGCGAGGGATAGCACACGCTGTCCCATTCACCTGTGGAGAAAGAAGGCAGTGATAGTCAGCACAGATAGGCTCCTTGAAGGGGCAGTAAAAAAACAAGCACATTCACAAAAGTAGTAAGAGTAACTGATATTGAACAGTCATAAGTGTGTGTTTGTGTAAAGGTGTGTTCATACAGGAGTCACTACTTTCCTCAATTCATTCACGCTCTATGTCCCATACCCACGCCCCCATTATGCCTCCTTGATGGTTCTCCCTTGCAAGGGTTCTGGAAGCCTGCTTACAGTATGTGCATATTGAAGTTCCCCAGATGCCCCATGGTACATGATGTTCAAACGCCGGCTCTGGTAGTCAGTGCAGTTGGATGCACTGGAGATCTGAGGAGGAAAAAATGAACGGTCTTGTTAAAAAATATGTCCTGGGTGTCTGACACAGACAATCACACACCTTTTATATGCAGTATAAGAGTTCTGCCACTGCAAACCAGAGGATGCATGGCTACACCAAGGGACACAAATTGCCAGCAATCAAGAGCTTACCTCCCTCTGCCTGAGAGGGCATCTTGCAATGATAAATGACTGTGGGATACTAAATAGTTTCGGATTATTTCTTTTAGGATAGCAACTTTCCCATGATAGCCCAATACCCTCCCCACTTGACTGCAGTCCCAACAAACTGTCCTCAGGATTCCTGCCGCAGCACCACAGCCCTGTCAAAAATGTGACATTCTTCGACTGCCTACACATTTGTTTTAATCAATCAATGCTTTATTCGACAATACAAGTCATAAAGGCATATATTAAATACAGGGGTTCTCATACAAATGCAACCTTATATAGAGCATAATAAAACAGTATAAAATAGAATAAAACCATGCATTACAAAATATCATCAATAAATAAATAAAAATTTGTTAAGAGATCGATTTAACAGGCTGATCCTCTATTTACATATAGAGATTGGAAGAAATACAACAGAACAAAACAAGCTTTTTTACAGTTCAAGGGGCATATGTGGAGTTGTAAGGGTGATCACCATTCATGTAGTCACAATAAGTAAACATGGACAGATGTGATGACTGCTTGAGCAGTAAAAAGGATGTCAGTGTAATCAAGCTGCCTTTATTATTGCCTTTGAGCGAATAATCCACATTTTACCCTACACATTTTTTAAAACTAGTGCTTTTTGTTACTGACCAACTAATAGTCCTGTGCAACAGTGTACGCTTTCACAAGGTCATGCTTTCACAGTTAGTGCAAAATATTTAATTGTTGCAATATAATGTCATGGCTATTTTGACTCAACTGTTTTGAAAAGAACTGTACACAAGACTCAAAACAGGGGACAGAATACTGTGGATCATTTGACTCCTTTGAACTGCTCTGGTGCCCTGCACCAAGAGCTGCAAGCACCAGAGAATAAATTGACCTGCAATAGAGTAGCACATGCAACTGCAGTTATCATGTTTTTGGTTTGCTCATCTTTACCTTACTCAACAATTGTTCTATCAAGTTGAACAATCTGGGGTTGTTTCAAGTGTGACAGCTGTTAGTCTCACCTCTCCATACTTTCCTCTGCCAGTCATCCAGGCTTCGATATCATATTTCCTATAAGCAGGTAGTCCCAACTCCTGTGTAGGCATGTCTAGGATCCTGTATGTAATAAGGAAAAAGGTTTATTTACTACAACAACACTAGATGTTCAGCTGGGACGAATAGCAAGTGCTGGCCTCACCTACATAAAACATACAGCAGCAAGAGTAATTCAAGGCTTCATTCTCAGAAACAGACACTTTAAAACTAGCTACAGGGTTCAGCTTTTAAAAGGACAAGAAGGTGAAAGTGCTGAAGTGTGTTACAAGGAACCAGCCTTACAAACAGGGCACACAAAAGCGCTTGTGAGATACCGTAAAATCTCACCAATGTGGCAGGCAGACACGGTGTCTGCTGATGTGTTGAAGACCTCCATTGTCATCCTACAGGTAAAAGTACTATGACCACTTCCGGGTCACAACCTCTCACAACGCAATGTTCACAGATACTACTGTCTGAAGCAACGCACGGCTCTCACAGAAGCAAAAAAAGCAGAATGTTTGGGTGCATTGCAATCCCTCAGAGGTAGAGATGAAAAGGTTACTTACTCTGTAAAAATATTTCTCGCGTATACAAAATCTTCCTGTAGATTCCTCACCCTATGAATACTCCCCCCGCCCCCCACCCCCCCCAGGGTCCTGGCAGATCTGGAAAACATTTCTCCAGCTGTGACTTTCCAGCGCTGCCATATTAATCCAGCCACAAATCCACCCCAGCATGTGATATCAGTGCAGTATATTAAGCAGCAACCGTCATCCTGACGTCAATTCCTGAATCTTTCTTGGAGCCCCCTTGAGAAACAACATCAACAAATACAGCAAGTAATGATAATCATAACACCAACTCATCGGGAGGAGGGAGGGTGCTGTGGAATTTGCAGAAGATTACGTATCCATGAGAAATATTGTTGTAAGTAACATTTTCTTCTGATAGATACATCTTCATGCAGATTCCTCACAAAAAGCAGTACCTCCGTGGGAGGCCGGACATAATAATGCCTGTTAACTAAGGAAGTCATACAACATAGCACAGGCAAAGTACTGCTTTTCTCCATGCTTGGCAGAAGTATATAGAAGAAGGATGACCACGTAGCATCCCTGTAGCTGGTGGTAACCGGGACACCTCCAGAAAGAGCAATTGAAGCAACCATGGCTCTTGTGAAATAAGCACCGATGCCCTACAGAGAATCCCTCTCTGCCAGCAAATCTTGAAGTAGAGGATGACCCAACCACAAAATGGTGTGTTTTGCCACCGCATTGCCCTCTGCTCCTGCGAAGCCCACATAGAGCTGATCATCAACTCTGTCCTGTCACATGTGGTCAGTGTAGTATCATACCAATCGCCTGGGATCCAACCTATGCAGAAGTTCCATCTCCATAACTGGATGTGGAGGAGGAAAGAAAATGGAACACTGACAAACTGTACCATATAGAAAGCAGAAACAACCTTGGATAAGATAGATGGACTGGTGCGAACTCCATCTTATCCAGGTAGACACTGGAAGAGTGAACGAACTGGAAGAGCCTGAAGTTCTCAGAGTCTACAAGCAGAAGTAAGTACTGCCAACAGAACTGTCTTTAGAGTAAGATGCTGAACCAGCCAACTGTGCATTGGCTCAAAAGGAAATGCCATCAAGAAAGTCAATACAAGGTACAAATCCAACTGATGCACATGAGCCACAGTGGGAGTTAACAAATAAAGCAAAACTTTAAGAAACCATGCCACTAGTGGGGACATAAACAAGGAATGTTGGTCAAGAATACAAATAAATGCAGAAAGGGCTGCCAGGTAGCCTTTAACCCCAGCCACATTCGTATCCAGCTGAGCAGAGAACAATGTAAACCTTAAGACACTGGAAAGGTGAGAATTAAAGGGCCGAATGCCTTCTGACTCACAATGATGAATAAACTTGTTACAGTGGTCTGTGCAGATAGATTTGGTAGCAGACTTCTTGGCCACTAAGATGACCTCGGTGACCTGATTAGGAAGGCAAAAGAATTGCAGATGGTACTGCTCAATTCCACGCATGCAACTGCAGCGTGGAAGGTTAGGGTGGGGGACCTCACCATTCTGCAACAAGCGCAGGTCCACTGTGTTCAAGTAGGAAACAGGCGACTGAATGTTAAATGGCAACATATCGGTGTGCCAGATCCTCCTCACCCAGTCTGGAACGTCAGAAACAGCTATGCCTGATCCTCTCGCACGTTACGCAGTAGTTTGGACAGAAGTGGGATCAGCGGAAGTGTGCATAGCAGGCCCAGAGACCAGATGAACCTGAAACATCCCCCAGAGAACCATTAGGAGGGAGGTGTATGTCAAGTGAGGGCACTTAAGTGTTCTGGGTCTTTTCTAAGAGATCTTCAAATGGAGATCCCTATCCAGATCCCTATCTGGAGACACCTGCCTCGTTCATGTCGGGATGCACCTCCCACCTGTGGACCTTCAGTGAGAGGTGACTAATTGCATCCGGTCTCACATCGATGGAGCCTGCAAGATGAGCCACTAACAGGCAGATTTCTTTTGTTGCATTCACCTCCACAGGTGAATTTCCTCCCTACATAAGGTCCAAGGTCCCACACCACCCTGTCTGTTGCTATAATTGACAGTAGTGGTAATCTCCAATAGAACCTTGGTGTTGTTTCTCAAGGCAGAAAGAAGAAAGGCCTTCAAAATGAGACAAATGCATGCAACTTAAGAACATTTATGCGTGGAAGTTGCTCTGGCGTAGTCCACAAGCACCTCACCATGCTGTCACACAGATGAGCAGTGTCTCCCAGCAAGACAGCAGCTGTGACCACAGTAGCTTTTACTGGCGGGGGCTAAATTGGCAGCCCTTTACAAGGTTGGAGGGGCACATCCACCAGTGCAGATCCAGATGCACCGAAGATCTGAAACGGAGTGGAAATGCTTTCCCAGTGCTCAAGCACGGTTACATCAGGCACCACTGGTGGCTTTTATCTGCCATACTGCATGAGGCACCAACAGGATGCAAAAGGCCATGATGTCCAGCAAGCGTATAACCTGTTGGAGCAGGGTCCAAGTTCGAGACAGAAAATCAGATTTATCACCTGAATATCTTTGATCCTCTGTTGAGGAAGGAAGGCCTTCATCTGGATTAGAGGTACAACACCTGAAGTAATGCAATCTGGTGGGGAGAAGGGAAAGACATAGCCACGGGGATTACCTGGATGACCAAGCAATCTGTTGTGACCTTCACCCGATTTATGACAAGACATGAGAGTCTCCCTCCCACCGGAAGATAGTGCGGTGAAGGGAAGGAGTCAGAGGGGGTTATAAGCGGCAGAACCTGCAAATGATGCTGGATCTGCTGATGCTATTGATGTTGTCCTCTAGATCCACTTCTGCCCTGAAATGATCGGTATAGCAGTCTCTGAAACACCTGTACTGCTGTACAGTAACCACAGAACTTGCAGCACTGCTGGTAGAACTGCTATGCTTGGGGGACTAAGGTGCGAGTTGCAGACCTGCTGTTCTTGAAGTGTCATAGGGAGGGGTCCGCCTCCTGTACAAAAAGACACTCGCTATCAAAGGAAATGTCCGTAAGCGTAGCCTGGATTTTCCAGAGAAGCCAGTGGAATGCAACCAGAAATGCTGACGCAGCGTGCTAGCCTTGTTCACATATTGAACGATGTTCGCAGAAGCTAGGCCACACTTCTGCTTTGCGGCATCCAGTACATCATACAGAACTTTTTTTCATATGGTCTGGCTCTGAAACCGGTGTTTTGCCAGCTCCTACAAAGTATGTAGATATTGGCCTAGAAGGAAGGAGTCATTAGCACTGCAGAGTGCCAAACTACTGAGGCAAAACATTTTCTCACTAAGGCATCAAGTTTCTTGGATTTCCTGTCCGGGTGTGCCTTCGGAAAGGCACTGGCATTCTGTTTCGATGACTATGTCTGAACAACCACACTCTATAGTGATGAGTGACAGGACAAAAACTGTGGAACACCTGAAGTGGATCTATGGCATTGGACAATCTGCTTGGACTGCTGGACTTGAAAAGGTCTTCTTCCATGCAGCTATGGTAGGGCCTCATTAAACACAAGTACAGTCTCTGCCTCAATGAGGCTTAATGGCTAGAGCGGCCGACCTTGAAGCTGGGGAACCATGTTCGAGTCTGGCGGGAGGCTCAAACATCCTGTGATTCTGGGCAAATCACTTATTCTCCCCGTGTCTAAAAATAATGAATGTATCCATCTGTAATGCAACTGGCGCTGATATAAAGCGCTCTGTTACCTTCGGGTCGAGTTCGCGCTATGTAAAAATGCAGAAAGCAAAATCATTTCCAAGGCTTCTTCATCCAAAGTTGGGCCAGTGGGTCAGAGAATGCCACCTGCTAGTGATGTATCCACTCCACTGCCATTTTGTAAGTGCAGATATGTACCAGCACCTGCATTATAAGAAGGCAGGAGATAACCATCCTCTGTTCGGCCATAGTCTTTGTCTTCCCTAGCATAGCCAAGGCATCTGAATCTGAGCCCAGCATTTCCTCCAAATGGGCATAACACTGGGCCTGAGGGAGGGGCTCCTAACAATGCTAAACATTAAAATTAACCAAGCAGATATTTTTCTTCTTATATGGTCCCACTTTTTACAAGATGACCCCATTCTTCCCCCCACAGTTCACTTAGACTTTTGCTTCTTCCTCATTACCATCATTGCACTCACTACCCCTCCCTCCCCTTCTTTCTTCCCTTTGTAGTTTCCGTCTTTCTTACCTTCTTTTTCCCTCGGTCCTTCCCTTCCTCTCTTTACTTTCTTCTATAGCTTATGCTCTCATCCTCCTCTTCCTTTTTTCTACCCCTCTTAAATATTATATATAAGTATTGTTTGCTGTTGGTGCGTGTATCACAATCAACATTTGTATCTTTAAATGGGTTTAAGCTGAACCTGCATGCCACTGAAATTTGCTGTTATTTCTCAGTTCTTAATTTTATCAATAAAATAATTGATTCACATAAGAAATAATTAACCTTGAGTTTCTATTTTGCTGTACGGACAATTGTTTCTACTATCCACTCATTGGCAGCGTCTGCAGAAAGGCCCATACAAATGTGGGACATCACATTAACCAGGCTCAACATAGTCTTCAGTGTCGGAGTCTATAGAGATGCAACATTGGGCGGCATCTGGATCAGAGCTGCCGGAGTTACCAAGCCCAGCCTCTCTCCTCGGGAGTGGCCCAGGTGGTGGCAGCGCAGCCCTGAAGATATCCAGCAATCCAAGCTGCAATTCCTGCACAGGGTCAGCCAATGGACCAGGAAACTCCAGTCTTATCTTTTTCTGATGCCCGGGTCTTGTCCAATGATGAGGGAGAGTCTGGCATCTGGGAACAATACAGACTTCAAAGGGTCCAGAGAGCAAAACACTCTCCTGGAGGAAGAAGACTTCTTCCTATAGTAGTGTCTTTTTTAGAAGATCTCTTAGCAGAATGTTCCCAGGAAGGCAACTTTTTTTTCAAGAGAGGGAGAGCATTCGGGTGTCTCCCTATGGGCCGTATTCAAAAATAGCTTGTCCTCCTGCTCTCTGATGTCCTTTGAGTGATGGAGGCACAGGATCAATAGACCGTGTCATCATCAGTGACCACAGACACCATATGATGATGTCATGAGGGGGTCAGAGAAAGACATCATCTTGCAACCTCTCCTACAAGGCTTGAATCCAAAAATCTCGTGTGGATACATTTTACCTAGTTGTTGGAAACAGCTGAGAAAAATGTATGTTCTTGACGACAGAGGTATGGACCACATCAAAGAGGCATGGAGAAATAGGAACTGCAGCCAGTTGACTCCAGTGATGTCCAGTCCAGAGGTGAAGTCGAAGATGGAGCCGCATGGTACCATCTGGTAGTGCTGTATGGGCACTGTCACAGTTGTTGTTACATATTATCCATATAGAGGCATTCCAAATTGATAAAGCCTTTTTTACATTACTGCTGGTAGCCATGCCTGAAGTTCTCACTGCTTACTATAGTATGGGGTGGCCATTAATGCAATCTTGCCTGATATGGTTTCTATTACAGCACCAACAATATTAGTAGCTTAGGATTATTTTTATTGAACATAAGTAGCTCTTATTATAGAAAAGGTTTGAAACCCCTTATTTGAGGGGGTGGGGGTGTATCCATTAGCAGCGCCTGTTCAGAGCAGTAGACGCAACACTTGTGGACAGATAATGACTCTCACATGTAATGAAGTTCCAAGTCTGAGAAGATCTCCTTCTGAAGAGTAACAAACTCATCTAGCAGCTCCTGGCTCTCTGTTCCACTCTCATCCGCAGTCACTGCGAACATCTCCACCTGGTCACACAAATAAAAGAAGGATGGAAAGAGAAACAAAAAGTGTAATTAGAGTCTGCACCTTTGTGTATCTACATATGCATGCTTAAGAAGCCTTACCCATTGCACTGAATATGTGCGCATGTGATGGCCACTAAAGAGTATGTATTTGAAGAGATGGAATGACTTTCATAAGTGGTGGTGTAGTAAACTTGGGAGAGAGAGGAAGGTGCAATCAATGAAGAGCTGGTGCTCCCGTTAAGCAATATCTCCCACACGTTGACCTCTAACTCACCTTGGTGAAGTGATGGACCCTGTAAAGACCCCAGGGTTCCCGGCCAGTATCTGTCTCAGCTCTGTAACAGGTACTGCAGCAAACAGTCCTAGAAGAGAGACCAGAGAAAGAAAGAGAGCAAAATGTGAGACGGTCACTGACCAAAGAGAGGAAACAATAGACTCAATGACTAGTAATTGACATCTCACAGAAGAGATGAACCAGAAGCAAGCACACAAAAGCAGAACCTACAATACAGAGTGAACACCCCTCCCCGAAGGAATTAAAAATGGTGCCATCACAAGGAAGGAAAAGGGAACACTTCAAAATATTGTAAGTTACTGCCACGTATTTTGGAAATGATAGGTGAGTACAACAAAGAAGGACAAACCCCTACTGAAAGTGGCCATAGCCTGCACTTTTACATGCTGTGTGTACCCCTGTCCTCTGGAACCCTGCAACATCGGAACGAGAAGACCGCGTTCTCCTAAACAAATTACACACTTCTCCTAGAAGGAGAGATGTGGCATTTCAGTTAAATGATTACGCGGATATTTCACAAATTAGGTAAGATAGGCATAGGCACAGTGGTTTCCACTGAATCATTTTCTTATGGTAAGAATTATTTCCTTGTGCATTTGTAAGAGCCGTCCACTCTTAGGTTCTGATGAATTTTATTACCTGTGCACATCTGTACCACAATAGAATTGTTTGTAAATCCATCTCTGGTTCCTTGGCATCTGTAACATGTGAGATGTACTGATGAAGCTGTAACAGGGAGCAGTTGAGAATTCGGGAAGAAAAGCAATTCCAAAGCAGAGGATGGAAGTTGAAATTAGCAGACTGGATCCAGCAAAACAGTTTGCAAACATAGCTTGGCCAAAATGAACACTAGCTTTAGAACTTGTGCCAAGAGTTTAGTAATTAGAAAATGCATGAGGAATATAACAACTTGAATTGGGATAAAAGTCAGGGGCCATCAATTCGGCCATTGATCCTAAAAGACAAATCCCTCTGGTGTGAGACAATAATCAGGTTCTAGTGTTTTGAACATCCCAGTCTGGAAAGTGGTGGGGGGAACACCTAGTTAGATCTCCTCAGCCCCATGAGCTTAAGTGGGTCGCACCTCCGTCAGAGAAAAGGAGAACATCAAGGTGTCTTTCACTCTTCTACATAATCTCCTCCAGGTTGAAGTGTTAAGAGCTAGACTACGCTGCCAGAGAAACTCTTATCTGCTGGGGGATGGAGATCTTTATATATGAAAAATAACATTAAAGTTAGGTGTTGAAATGGAGGAAAAAAAACAGAAATTCACTAGTTCGAGTTTAGTACACTAACTATAATCTGCACCTCCGTCATGCACTGCTAATGACCTCACATAATACATCACTCAAGACAATGTTAATGACATCTCAAATGACATCGTTCATGACATCATCCATGATGCGCTTACTCTCACTCCTCCATAACCCTTACATCATTTTTAAAAAAGCAATTGTTAGTAAATGGTCTCCAATCATACCACAGGCAAAAATTACTGCGAATACATGTGTGGGTCCATAAAATAGATATGTACTAGAGCCAAGTGTGATTGTGGATGGCGGTGGTCAGATGGAGCATGGTTTCCCTACAAAGATTTAGGCGCAAATAGTACTGCTTCTTAAACAAGGTAAAGGATGAACACACCCGGTGTGAGATGCAAAAGGGACGTTTTAAAATACGTTCTGCCTAAATAGCAAAGCTTCTTGCCAAACATCTTTGAGAAAAGTCAAAGATTCTGTTCACAAACAATTATTCTTTTGCGCAAGTTTGGCCACAAACCCCAGTGAAAAAATTGTCAACGTCGCTATACATAGCTACCATCAAAGTGGATGTTAAGGGAAGATTTATAAGGTGTTCATATTTAGATGCAAACTTCCATTACGTTTTTGAGTAATTTCACACTGTTCACGAAAGAAGGATGCAGGGGAGACCACTTACACATGTTTTAAATCACAGTGCTCCTTTATTCATGGCTTTGAAGTCAAATGTAATCCTGTTCATCTCACCAAGGTGTATAGTATATTTTACAAAACGAATGAGAGTTGTCCTTTGCACCTTGATGAAGCTGCCTTATCATTGACTAATGGATACATGTCAACCTTTTGATTGTCAATTGTTAGTCTTGTGAGTTTTTTTGTGAGTGTTCCAATTTAGATGAATTAATAACAAACCTTTTGTTCATTGGTGGTCAAACTTTAAAAAGTATGTGAACCCATTCAAATCTAAAGTGGCTTATGATACCTTAGGTGAGTGAATACAGGTAAAAAGAGGTTGACATTCACTAAACGTGGGTAAGTTGACATTTATTCCATCTCTATTGCACAATATACAAAATAATGTCCACTATTTCTTAATTACTTTTAAAGGATCGTCCTCATTTGTCATCACTGGGGTAATTTAATATGTCAAGAGTGATGTAATATGTGAAGTCATAGCAGTGTGCATGACAGGGGTGCAAGTTATAGTTAGTTTACTAAATTATAACTGTTGGATATCAGTGGTTTTTCGTTTTTAAATGCAAGTTCTTATGTCATTTCAGCAACATAAATCTATATATCTATAACTTCACTTTATTCTTAGTTTTTTTCAGTAAATTTCTGTGTTTTGTTTTTTACTGTTGAGCATACACCTAACCCTCTGCGTGTAACCATCCCTTCATGGCCCAGAGTCTTCGGCTGACCTCAGCAGAGGGTTGGACGCTAGGCTTTTACTTGGGATTGTGGGTGACCTGTGCCCAACATTCCATGGGCAGCCGAAACCCAGCTGTGAATAGTGTTAGGCCCTGTGAAGTGGGTGTTGGCCTGGGGGTCAGGTTGTGCTCAATCTGCCCGCTTATGTGCCCCTTGCAACTTTTTTTCATGTGAATTTCTCAAAAACCACAGAATGGATTTACACCAAATGACAAAAAGCACGCTTTCTGAGTAAAATTCTAACTTCGTGCCAAATTTGGTGCAATTCTGTTCAGATGTTTTTTGATATCGGTCAGCAAACTTTCCTAGTGAGCTTAAAATGTGAAATCTTGCTCTGGGGAACGCCCCTTTTTCTTGACACCTGTCTGACAGGTCAGGGCAAAATATTCCACAAAGGAGCCAAAGTGGATGGACTTCTTCTTTTTTTTTTTAAAGTTGTGTGCAAATTCTTCAAAAGTTGACAAAGTTATTACCAAAACAAAAAGTGCCTTTGCTGTGGAAAGTCTGAGATGTATAGTGCAACCCCTGCGCCTTCTCAGGGGAGATTAAATGACAGGAAGGGGCCGAGACGAGTCCTGCTTCGATTTCTACAGTTTTTTCTTCGACTTTCCAGAGGACATTGATCGAGACGACTCCTGGATCTCTAATGGGACCAAACTTTTGATTTGGACTAGTCACATCCTGGAGTCTTCCAGTTCCTTGATGATGTAAAGTTTTGCCTTGCGGTCTCATCTGGCCTTCTGGTACATTTAGGGGCAGTCGCCACAAGCCTTAGAGTCGTGGGTCGACCCCAGGCCAATCTGATGATGATCTGTCACAGTCATTTGCTTGCAACAGTCCATACAGGCTTAAACCCGGTCGTTCTGGGAGGTGACATGTCCCTTGCACACTGTAAAAAGAAATTCTCCGATTGAGATAAGGTCTCAGAGAGACAAGGGACAGCTCTGGATCGCACATGGTGGCTCGTAAAGAAAGGAACGGACATCAGCACACGGGAGTGGCACCTATACAAGCTAGGCATGTCTTTCTGGAGCAGAGTAGAATGGCGTCAGTGCAGAGCCTCATGGCGCCACCTACTGCACAGGTACTGGAGAAAAGGTTTCGGGTCCAGTCTGGCGCCTGAGGAATATTCAAAAGTTAAGGAATCTGTGGCTAGACAGAGCTTCTACCAGAAATCCTCCTTTATCGTGGAAACTACCTCTGGTAAATAAAGTAGATCTCAAAAAAAGTCCAAGAAACCATAAAGTAATTACATTTCTACAGACCTAGAACCTAACAGGTGTCTAAACCCATAGAGATTTGTCTTTCTGAATCAATGACTGAATGAGGGCCCCCAGTTTTTTTATGTGTAGATACAATAAGTCAGCCCAACCCCAAAGTTTCAAAAAGGGCCACAACAGTAGAAAGAAGATAACTTGAATAAAGACATGTCAGCCTAAGGATTTTTGCCACCTCCTCCCAATTTAGATCTACTTTGGCCTTTAAACTTGTGGGTTGCAGAGTGGAGAAAAAGACAGGGGTCAAACTGACCCTCTAGGGGTAAGTCACAGGGACTGAGTCAGTACTGAGACTACTTCGGACCTGACAAAAACGAATTCAGGGCTATTGGCTTAGGAGCGCCCTTCCACTTCTCTTTGAGGTCTCATAAGTCAGGAATGACGACAACATTATCCTTATAAAGTCTTCATTACATTCAGCATAGAAATGAAATAAAATTTCACACAATATAAAAATGAAAGAAAATTAAGGTAATGCTATTTAAACATTAGTACAGGTTATTATGAGAAATTTGACCAAAACAAATATCATTAAGGGGCTAACATATGCCCACATTCTTCTCTCTATCAATATCCAGAAATGTGTTCAATTGCCCATACCATTCCTCACGCTAGCCGTGAGTTGGATAAGAGGAAAGTGAGAGCACAGTTCATGTGTTACGAATGTTCCTTGTTCATAGGCATGGAACTGGTCAGTTAATCATAGTGTCACCGGCCATCTGATATATTACCCCCCTAAGGTGATAAGTCCACTGATTTTTGTGCATGACTGTGTTTAGAAACACATCCCCGGACAGTCTCAATTTCAAAGGTTGTGTACAACATATAACCTTACTTTCTCATACTTCCAAAGTTGTGCATGGAATCCAGGTTGTGAAATACCAGAAGGTAAGGAGATAACAGTGTCTGAATTCTACATTCTTCAAGCACAATGTCGACCCACTTGTGACATGCCTATATATGAGCAGTAGTAATAATCATTCACAAATATATAATTTCTCTGTAAGTAGATTGTAAACATCCCAAATCAATTAAGCCTTCATATCCTGATAATTATGGATATTAAATGTAAGCTTTTTCTGTGTCCCGAATCAGGGGTCAAACTAACTGATTTATGATGGACAAGTACCTGAAGGTCACAGGTAGTCCTTAACGGTGTCAGTGTGAGGAGCAGAAAAGACCTGAACAGCGTAGCACTCATGATTAAAAAATACAATCCAGAGGGCAACAGAGCCTTAGAAGCCTTTTTTGTGGTTCTGTTACCATCGTTAGTAACAATGGGCCTTTTATGGGAATTAAGCATTTTGAATTATTCCAAGGAAACCTACTAATCTCTCACAACATCCAAGTAGTGGTGGTCCTCTCTTTTTCAGGAGTATTACATATAAAAAGAGAAAGGGAAGTCTCGTGGTGTATGTAACATTCTGGAATAGCTCCAGGCAGTTTGCATTTGATTAGGTCCTCAGGTTTTGTGCCCAAATTGGATCAGTAGCGTGTGGCCTCTTTTTTATCTGAAGCTAGTGGTTCTTAACCTTTTGAGTTCTGTGGACCCCCACTTAACCATTAGTGGGATCCCCGGACCCCCACTGAATCCTTATTGGAATCTGGGGACCCCCACTGAGTTATTACTGGAAGCCGTGGACTCATCCTAATTATTTTCAATGATTTGAATGACAAAACAATACACGAAAAGTACAGAAATAAGCATATATCTAACAAACGGTGAAACATTTTATTTATTTCACAAACAAATATAAAAATAAAAAAATAAAAAACTTTTAATGGGTAGGTTGGAGCTTTTCTAAATGTATATTGAAGCCACTCATAATCCATACTATATTCTGTTTGATGCACTTGCACTGCTCCAACTAATCAATTTGAGGAAACTAAATTTGTAGCCTCCAATTTCAATTTTCTTCACATTTACAGAACATTGCAAAAAGTTTCATTTTACATTTCGTTTCTTTATTTATATACACTTTCTGTTAATATTATTTCATTTCCTAAGCAGTCGCAGATCTCCTAAATACGCTTTGTGGACCTCGGGGGTTCCCGGATCACACGTTAGGAACCACTGTCTTAATCAGCTCTAGAAAAATAAACTACCCAATCTTAATGAAGAAGGCAACATCTTGACTGTACCATTAGCTTTGGAATCTCTGAAGTCATTAAGACATTTGAAGGTGATCCCGAATGCGCCGGCTAGAAACATCATGAGTGCTCCTAGATTTAGTTATACCATCCTTTTGAAACACCATTATATTTACTGCAGACATGTTTCAAGAATGTAAGCTGCTAGGGCTTAGGCAAAGAAATGTCAGGAGTCCCACATTCGAAGTCAAAGCCCCTGTGGGTCTATGGAACAAGAAAATGTAGTGTTCCTTTGTTTCCCCTGGTGGCAAACAAAGCATTAATAGCAAAGTGCCTCCAAGTTTTACAGTGAATGGGCAGTAACGTCACCGGCCTCTGTAAATATAGATAATAACATCTCACTTGAAGTCAGGCGGGTTCACTTACACCATCAGAGATGGAGTTTGGTGTAATCAAGGGGATCCACGAGGATGAGCAACGGTTTGCATGGTTAAGATGCCTCCAAACTCAAAGGGAGTCACAGCTTTGACATTAAAGAGTTGGGGGGTTTACTCAGAAATGGAGACTGGATGCATTTTAGGTCATTACAGTGGTAATGTGGCAGGATACTTCAAAGAAGGTGGCACACTGTAGGGCAGTAGTAAGGAAACTGCACAATACCAAAAGGCCCACAAAGGAAACGAGAAATACCGGTGAAATGTTCACACTTTGAGCCTCTATGTGACGAGACAGGGGTGATGAACTTGGACAGTTTCAGATTTATTAGGGAGATGTCTTACTTTACAAAAAGGTCTAGAACCTCTAGGTGGAGCCTCCAAGGATTGTGGCACTTAATTAATTTGAGGGGTTTGCAAGTGTCTAGTCTGGTTAGCACATGAGGTTCCACAGTGTGAGCACTTGTAAATGAAGGAGACACACAAGAGACTGTTTACTCACATACGTTGATGCACAACAATGGCTTCTTTACCTTCAATATTAGTTCTTTTAGAGAAGATAGCAGTGGATACTACCAGCCTTCCTGACTTTCTAATTCTGCAAAGTATAGGTATAACCTTGAAAGTGGATAACTCTCAGGAAGCAAACCTTACTTATGAGCGCATAAGGCTATGTGGGAGGAGTGTTTCTTTTATGCCAAAGAAATCCATTGACTACGCCAATTTAATTCCTTCATTTGTCTGGAATGATCAGACTGTTCCTTTGTCTTTTTTTTCGTTTTGTTTTTTGTCCTCATTCACCTCAGGTTGCTCTATTTGAGATCTCGTTGCAGAGTGCGCCCTTTTCTCAGATCTCAAAGGGACAGACTGTTCCTTTGTCTTGTCAAACTTAGATAATAAATTGAGCTACTCTGCAAAGAACCACTTAGATTTCTAGCACAGTTAAACTGGCAACGTGCTGGAAGGTCTTGTGATTTTTCATGCATGAATCCATCTTTCCCATTAAAAGCTACACATTTGTTTCGTCTTCATTTGTGCTTAGAGAATATCATTTATAGGTAAATTACTGAATATATGCAATCAAGGTACAGTCAACTATTCTCGATATTCTTGCCCCAAATGATTGAGCCATTTTCATCACTGCATCCATCTGCCTTGAAAACTAAAGAGCCATTCTCTTCTCCATTCCTAAGGCACACTAATTTGCAACCTCTGGGTTTATTCTAACAGGATAAAATATGGGCTTCTTCAAAAGCAACTTGAAGCTGAGAAAGAACAGTTAATCACATCAGAGCAAAAGTGTCTTCTTACCGGAGGGGAAGGTCAGCAAGAGGTACAGCATGGTCCATGAAATACCCTGAAAAAGAAACGTCTGAAACTAGGAGATGAGGATTTACAACACAAACTGGGGAACTTTCAGCACAGATTGAAAGAAGACCCAGCTCGGTCTGAGAGGAACTCATACCAGAATCTGGGGAAACCTGCAGCATGCACTGATCAGAACTCACAGCACACAATGGTCAGAAAGAAGTCTCATACAGAGTGAGAGTAGCTGAAAGCACTGACGGAGAACATTCACACAGGCCCTTAAGAATTCACAGCACTGACAGAGAAACTTACAACACAGATTCAGACTCTTACAGTAAAGAAAGCAGCCGAACAGAACAAACTTAAGCACATCATTGGCGGCTGAGCTCATAACACTGAGGAACTTGGAGAAAAAACTTAAGCAATTATATAGACTGTGGTTCCAAAGCACAGAGTGGAACACATAGAGCACAGGCTGTGAGGAGTTAACATGCTTGAGTGGAACTCACAGTGGTAACTGAGGCACTTATAGCAATTACTGGGGCTTGGAGCAGACTAAGGAACTCACAACAAACACTGAAAGAAACAAAGCACAGACTATGAGAAATTTACAGCAAAGACCAAGGGGAAATTATATCCAGAGTATCAGTAACTCCCAGCAATAATGGTGAAACACTCAGTAGTGACTAAGGCACTTATGCAGGTTAGGCTGAAGCCAATAGCAGAGAATGAGTAATGTGTCATAAAACTGATGCCCTAGAACTGGCACCCTCTCAACATAGGTAGAGGAACTTGCAAAAGTGACAAAGGAATTTGTGGCAGATATTGAGGGTTCTTCATGCCACTGATGGGGAAGAAAACGTTACCTACTTGCTGTAACAACACAATCTCCACATGAATTCCTCACCTTAGGACGTTCTTCTAGGTGCCAGACTGGATAAGCAAGCTTTTCCACAGCAGCAACTCTCCAATGTCGCCAGGTGGTGCAATTTGGTTTCGGGTTCAACTTCGACTCTGCCTGCCATAGGTGGCAATATCAAAATATATTTGGTACCACCCGGCATACTGCCATCAGTTTCTGATACTTTTCCCACATCCCATTGTGGCCTGAGGAGAGAAGCTGATAGCGCATCACGGGCAGAAACAAACAGCACAAGATATTTTTTCATACCTTGAGATCTTATTAATCAAGGCACTAAATTGTCACAGGGGGTGAGAGCCAGGTGAGAAATCTGCAGGAAGATTATGTGTCAACCAGAAATATTGTTACTGAAGCTAAGTAACTTTTTCTTCAGAGGGATACACCTTGCTGCAGATTCCTCATCTTATAAATGAGTCCCAAAGCAATACTCTCGAAGAGGCAGGACCCAGTAGTGCCGAATCAATCAGCAAAGTGCTTGTCACTACGAGGTCGGGCTGTGAGTCAGTAATGTTTAGCGTAAGTAGGTAAGGATGACCATGTGGCTGCAAAACAGATATCAGCTACTGAGGCATCTCTGTTGAGAGCCGTAGAAGCATCCATGGCCCTAGTCAAGTGGCGACAAACACCCTCTGGTAAAAGAGTAAAAGAGCTTGATACAGAGCATAACCGAAAGTGAAATATGGAATTTGGCCACCACCTTACCATTCATGGCTTCGCGAAGCAAAAAAAAAAAAAAGAGCTGATAATCCATTCTGTCCTGTCAAGTGCCATTGATGTAAAATAATACTGCAATACCTGGGGTCCAGTTTATGTACCAGTTCCTCCTCCATGCTGGGATGAGGAGGAAGAGGGACGAAAACTGGACTAGCGATTATCTGACCCATGAGAAAAACAGATACGACCTTTGGTAGAAAAGATGAGCAGGTGCAAAGAACTTATTTAGCTGGGTTTAATACTGAGAATGGTGGTCAACCAAAAATGCCTGAAGTTCACCAATACTTTGGGCTGAAGTCAGTGTCATGAAGAAGACAGTCTTCAGAGACAGAACCTGAACTGGCCAAGTGTGCGTGAAGTCGAATAGTGATGCCATGAGAAAATTCAACAGAAGATTCAAATCCCACTGAGAACAATGTACAGAGTGTGAGGGAAGAAATGCCGTACACCTTTCAGATAACACACCTCTAGTGGCAACTTAAACAGAAAAGGCTGGTCATGGAGACACATGAAGGAGGAAAGGGCAGCAAAGAACAAGTTACCTGGTGGGTACTCTATATGTGTGTCTGACCACATTGTAGGACTTCAGTCAGTACATTTGTGTTTACCTCCATGGTTGGAAGTGGGAGGTTAAGTACCTCAGCTGCCTAATTCGAGACAAGTTCAGCTCAAAGTCACAGCACGATCAGTAGTGCCTCATCCTCCAGCATTGCTATTGAATACTCCAAGGTCCTTTGCAGGTCGTGGTGCTAGAATGGAAATTGGTGCCAAAGCCGGTGTGGGACACACAGCGGGTTCAGTGGTTCAGGCTGACAGTGCCAATAATGCATAGTTTGGCTTCACGGAATTTCTCTATCTGCTGCATCGCTGTCGATTGTCCCGGAAAAATTAGGTTGCCTCAGGACAAGTGTCAGATCAGGCTCCGAAGGAGATCGATTTCTGGAGCTTGACTGAGAGGCACATTGACACTCTTCTGCCTTCTCTATAGTCGCAGAGTGGCTGGAAGAGGCAAAGTCCCACTTGGACGTCTTGTGCCTCTTTCTAGACTTACCGGACAACTGTGACAATGACCTGCCAGGGGAACAACTGAGGGAGCAGGAATGGGATCTTCTTGTCGACCTCGACCAATCACAGCAGGGGGTCTTCCTGTGTTCAGTGACGTACAGCTTTGCCTCACAGTCCCTGATAGCTTTAGAGTTCATCTGGGGGCAATCGCTGCAGGCCTTAGAATCATGTTCGGAGCCCAAGTACCAAAGGCAAACTTGATGGGATCTGTCACAGACATCGTTTGGCGACAGTTCCTATAAGCTTTGAACCCTGCATTCTTAGAAGGTGACATTTCCCTTACACACTGGTAATATATTTAGAAAAATTGTCTCGTCAGACAAAAGGGTACCTCTGAATGTGCGTCTGGTGGCACAGAAAGAAAGGTCTGATATCGGTGCACATAGGTGGAGCTTATATGCAGCTTCCCATGTCACTTTCGGAGTGTAGCGATGGTGCAGAGTGGCACAATGCCACCTATCGGCACGCAGGTGTACTGCTGAAAAGTTTCCGGATTCAGTCTGATGCCTGGAAGAATATTCATAAGGTGAGGAAGATGAGGTTAGAAGTATACATCAGAAATAACATTCACTGCGAGACCTTGCTGTCTAAGAGACAATATGAAATGCAGAACATTGTAAAGAAAGAACTGGAAAGGGATCCGACTGTCCTACTTGCACCACTGGACAAACTTCTTCCAACGACCTGCATGAATGAATTTTGCAGTGGGTTTCCCTTTGCCATGATGATATCCAAAACTTCAGACAGCTGCAAGATATTTGTTAAAACAGATGTCACATTTGCAAAGGGGAAAGTCGGTTCCAAAGATTCTGCTGCTTTTCGTACTACCATAGTGAACCAAAAGATTTCCTCTAAAGCGTTACGGGATATCCTCTTCTGGAGAAATATCCAGAACACTTGCATTTTGGAAATCAAGGTATAATAAGTGTTGTTAGGAGGGAAGAGGTGATCAGCCGCGGAGTCATCATCTTCAGTATGCTATAATCTTTACCAAACATGGCAAAGACATCGGTGTCAAACCCCAATAATTTTTCCATTTGGGCAAATCTAGGGAACCTAGCAAGAAGCTCTGCGAAGGGCTCATCATCACAACATACCTTAACCTTTTCTTTTGTCACTCAGATAATGTTAGCCAACTTTTAGGGCAGGGCCAAGAGCCGCTTAAAGGGCCAGTGGGTCTGGGTCAGCATAGTAAGCAGTGCTGACCAAACAGCTCCTTGAGCAGCAACGAGGCAGAGGCCTGTAGAGGCACGGAGTTGGGACACATTAGGTTTGGGGGCGATGGGAGTTGCCAAATCAACAGGAACAGACTCGTCCTTGGTGAGTGGTAAGAGGGTACTGGAGCCATCCTCAACAGGTCTAGCACGGCCTGCTGGAAGACCTTGACTTGCAAAGGGTCAGCTGATCGAGTGGGAAATTCCTGCTTCATCATTTTTAACACTAGGATCAGCTCTGGTGAGGAGGAACAGCCTAGTGTTGGGGAACGACACAGGGACTCCTAACAGTCCTGGAAGCAGGACAGTTCAAATGAGGACAAACAAGTTTTTGACTATCGGGAACATGGCGGCGGGTTAGTCTAGCCGCAAGCTCCTCTCCTCCGGATGCCGAAATTAACTTCCCTGTGCCCGTTTTTTGATTCATCCTAAATTCCCTTCCCGGTCTTGATCTTCTGCCCCCCCATTCCCGCTACCGTTGCTCATTCTCTCCGCTCTCTTGCTCTCCCCGAGGCCCCATTTGCTTACCGGCGGGCATTGCGCTGTCACCTCCGGCGCCATCTCGGTAGCTCCCGCGGCCAGCTCTAGCCATTTTCGACCAGCGGGAGGCGGCGGTGACTCCCTGGGAAGACTCGGTCTCCTTCTTCCCGCTTTGTGGAGTGCGTCCTGATTCGGAGCTGGCTGACAGATGCGCATCGGCTCCGCGCGTCGGGGGGCAGCTGCTTCGGGCTGCTGAAGGCGTTCGCATTGATAGGCGTGCTTCGTCCAGGATTTCTTTTCGGGGCACCCCAGGTAGGATTAACTCCTGCCGGGCGCCCCGTTTAGTATATTATTCGGCTGGTGGCACTGGGAGGGCTGAGTTGCTGGGTGGATCATCGCTGGTTCGAGAGCACCTTCATTGCAGTCGCCCTCAATCACCATCTTTCTCTTTGGCCTTTTCATCCGCTCTGCCCATGAGCCCTAGACGGGTCAAGTGCCTCAACAGCAGGGAACTAAGCACTACCTTCCCTCCAAAGCAGACACCCCGGAGAAGAGGGAAAGCAAAATCTACTACACCAGCTGCTGCACAGGAAGAACAAGTAAGACGGGGGAGCATTTGGTCCCTTTGTTTCTTCTGAGACTACTATTATTTCACCCCCACAGTCCGAGGGCTTAGTTGGTGAGAAGGGGTCAGAGGCTCTTCGAAATAAATCCTTTAGTATTGCGGGGCACCTGGTAAGCTCGTCTACCACTCCCTTTCTCGCCCCTATCTCTGGGAAAACAGCTATCAAAAAGCCCGGAAAAAAAACAGGGGGGAATCAGTCCTTAATCTCTCAACATCCCTCCTCAGTTCCCTCGATACGACAGTGGAAGGAAGCACCGCAAGTTAGGATAACCCCGTCCCTTAGATCCTATTTTAAGGTACAGGCTAAAACACAACAAGCTGGTCCATCTATACCAGAGACAGTGGAGTCCTATCAGGACAAGGGGGTCTCGGTTGAGGCTCTGGAGGTAGATATGGATCCCAAAAATGATAATACCTTAGTTGAAGGGGCGGTACAATCGAATATTCCTACTTCTAATAGGTTTCAGGTCTTAGAAGATTGCGGTGGTGACCCTGACCCGGTCAGTTCACCTGCTGAGATGAGCCAAACTTCTATCTCAATGGCCCCTGGAGACTTACCAACTTTAAATAGCCCCAAGCAACTGGATCTGGCAGAGATGTTGGAGGCATTGTCCTCGGAGATCAGGAACAAGTTTGCTATTTCGGAAAAGAACCAGGCCAAAATACAAGACTCCTGTGAAACTTTGGAGGTTAAATTGTCGGCAATTACTGAGAGAATCTGTGTGATGGAAGCCTCAGTTGAGGCCCTGAATAAGGAAGTGGAGACCAATCGCATCGAGATACAATCATTAAAAACTGGGGAGAAAGTCATGCTAGATAAAATTGAGTCTATAGAAAACAACGCCAGACGAAATAACTTTAAGGGTCTTAATATTCCAGAAGGTCTAGAGGGAGATAACATCAAAAGTTTCTTCATAAATCTACTAAAGGAGTTTATCCCTTCCGTTGATCCACAAGACTTAGAGGCCGACATTCAGAGAATTCATAGAGATCCCTTCACAAAAAATTTGAATAGAAAAACTCCCAGGAGAATTTGTCAATTTCAAAACATATACACTAAAAGAACGTGTGCTGTCTGAGGCTTTAAAAGCAGGTAGCTTCACGAAAGGGGAATGGGCTTTTCGGATTAGGTCAGACCTTTCGAGAATCCCACAGGATAGGCAGTGGTAACTGGGAAACTTTATGCCAATTTTAAAATCTTTGGGTGCAATAGTTCAACTGAGATTTCCAGCCCTACTTAAGGTTATGTGGAAGAACAAAATGTTAAACTTCAAGAGATCCCAAAGAGGTAGGGATTTTTATTGATCAAATTAAAGCTCAGGGAAAATTGTCTAATTATTGTTGTTTTTTTCTCCTTTTCGGTCAATCCCGGAGGATGAAGTGAGCTCCAAAGGGTAAATTTTTTCATCATACCCAAAATATCATTAGGGAGGGTTCCCTTGGGGAGGGAGGGGGGGGTCACATGAGAAGCAAATAAGGTCTGTATTTCACTGGGTGGGGAGCATATTAGGGAAAAAGAAGACCTCATTACTTTGTTATGTTAAAGGAAGTTGTAAGTAAGAGGGGGTTAGGCCATGACCAAGTTATTCAATTATTCAATTGGTGTGTTAAGACATTGGATTTGATAGACCTAAATGTCTGCTTTGACCCCAATTAGAATTTTAACATGGAATGTTAATGGACTCAGAGTAGCGGGTAGACGAAGAAGAATTCTCCAGTACCTGAGCCAATCGAGTTATGATATTATTATACTACAGGAAACGCACCTAACTATTGATGAATGGGAGGCGGTTCGATCCAAGCAGAAATGGATTGAAAGTTCTCTTCATACTCCCCAAACATGTTGTACAAAAGGAGTAGCCTTTATATTTTTTTAAATCAGCTAAGGCGACCCTTGGGTCCTTTAAGGTAGACGTTAAGGGGCGATGGATTATTGCCGATGTTAAGATCCAGAATGATTGGGTTGTATTAGTGGGACATTATGGACCAAACATAGATGATGAATCTTCTTTAACTATTATCTATAACCATTTAATACAATCTAACCTTCCGGTTATTATGGGCGGTGGTTTTAATATCCTCCTGAATCCCTCACTCGATAGGTCTAAAGGGGTATGATTAGTACCCACTAAAATGGGCTCTTTTATCAGAGTCTTGATAGAGGACCTAGGCATTATAGATATTTGGAGAGTGAAAAACGGGGGAATAAGTGGTCCCTCAAGTTTCACATTTCACAATAAAAAACATGGACATTTTTCTAGAATCGATTTCTCCTTAGTAGATACCAGGCTGACAGACAGCGTCAACTCAGTGATACATATTCCAGAACATCTCTCAGATTATTCAGCGGTGCTGATGGAATTACAAATAGCGAGACATTCAGCAACTGGAAGATGGACTTTTGATAGAGCCCTACTCTCTGATGCTTCAGTAATTGCACAACTAAAGAGTGATACCCTGTCTTTTTTTAATTTAATGAGTCCTCAGCCCCCTTACAGGTAGTATGGGATGCCTATAAGGCATACATTAGAGGCAGAGTAATAAGTATTGCGGCTAAAAAACGTAAGGAAACTAAAGAAATGATAAAATCATTGGAAGCAGATATTTCTAGAGCGCTGAATGAACAAGTCATCTAACAAGATAATGAAGAGCAGAGGGAGGAAAACACTGAGGTCACAGTCAAGAGGCAGGCCCTAGTGGACTATTTAAATAGTATCACTAGGAGGAGATGGGAGGCTAGCAAACTAGCCAATTATGAATATGGAGAAGGGTGCGGGAAGCTCCTTGCCTGGAAATCTCAAATCAATCAAACAAGGAATATAATTAAATTAAGGAAATTACTAATACAGATTCAGGGGAGGTTTCCTCAGATAATCTTAAAATAAAAAAGCATTTGAGTCTTTCTTCCAAGTTTTATATACAGAAGATCAGGCAGTCTCTGACTCCCAAATTAAAAACTATCTTGATAAAATAACTCTACCCTCACTGGCTGGCGACCAGGCCCTATAGTTGAACGAAAATATTTCCCTAGAAGAACTTAAGGCTACAATGAAACATCTAAAAAGAGGTAGGGCCGCAGGATTAGACGGTATACCCAATGAGTTTTATATCTCTCTTGGTGAGGTACTCTCTCCTGTTTTGGTGAAATTATTTGATAGTATTTTTTCCGATGACACTCAGATTCCTAACTCTTGGGATGAGGCAGCTGCCACCCTAATTTTGAAGCCTAATAAAGACCCCAAAAAATGTGAGTCCTATAGGCCCATCTCCCTGCTGAACTGCGATTATAAAATCTTTGCGCAAATTCTAGCAGGGAGGTTGAATTCTGTGATGGGCTTTCTGGTCCATCCTGATCAGAAGGGATTTATTAGGGGTCGTCAGCTCCATGATTTAACTCATGAGCTGATTGGCGCAATAGACATCGCCTCAGTTAATAAACTACCTCTTACCATCTTTGCATTTGATGCGGCCAAAGCCTTTGACAGGGTGATTTGGCCCCGTCTACGCTATATAGCTCACATCTTTGGGCTAGGGGACAAATTTGTAAGGGCCATTAGAAATATCTATAAGACCCCTACAGCAAGGATAGTAGTTAATGGAAATTTAACTAACTAAATTAAGCTGGAGCGGGGAACTAGACAGGGGTATCCTCTTTCACCTTTACTCTTTGACCTATACATTGAACCACTGGCTCGCAGCATCAGGGCTAGTGAAATTTTTGTTCCGTTTGAATGGGAGGGGTGGGTGAAAAAAGTAGCCCTCTATGCGGATGACTTGATGATTTTCACAAGGGAAAGTCCTAACATCTTGGCACGGTTGGAGCAACTTTTGATGGATTTTGGGAGGATTTTCGGGTATTCAATTAACGCACAAAAAACGGAAACCATGACCTGGAATACGCAATCTTGTATCCCATCAGTTAAACAGCAAATTAGATATTTAGGCATACAAATTACACATGACATCAATAGATTGGCCCAGGTAAATCTTGAGTCAAAAAAGAAAGAGACAGGAACACTACTAAGATCATGGGGTAGTCTTCCACTTTCCATTTTGGGTCGCTCTAACTTGGTCAAAATGTCAATCTTGCCAAAATTCACATTTATTTTTTATGCGATTCCTTTATATTTTAATCTCAAAACACTAAAAGCTGTACAAAGTGATGTAACCAGCTTTCTCTGGTCCAATAAAGGGGCGAGGATTGCGTGGAGGAAACTAAGATGTCCAAAACTAGACGGGGTATAGCTAGTTCTGATCTCCGTTTTTACTGTTGGGCTTTCCAATTAAAGAATGTGAGATCTCTTTTGTTTGGTTCCTCCTGTTTTCCCCCTTTTCTCTTAGCCATGTCTAAAAATGTCCCCCAGGGCGGTGATGGGCTTCTTTTTAAATTCGGACATCCCAAATATTTCAAAAAAGTTAAATTAAAGGTTTTGAGTTCTGCCTGTGAATTATGGTATCAGTTGAGGAAGATGCTTAAAATTCCGTACTATTGCATCAGTGCCCCTATTTGGAACTCTCCGGGTACACCTGAGTGTCTCAAGGATAGTTTGTCGGACCCACTATTGGAAGAAGGCATTGAGAAATGGGGTCAACTACTGCAAAACAACAAACTATTTTCATGGGACTTCCTCAGTAACATCACGAACCATAGGCTGTCCAGATTCAAATATTATCAACTATCCAGTTGGGCCGCAAATCTGGGCAAGGATGGGGATGGAAACGAAGAATATGAGAACATTTTACTAGGCCCACTCCATCAACGTAAAGAAGTATCTAAATGGTACTGGCTTTTAGTAAAAGGAGAGCCCCCGCTAATGCCTATAGAGGAGCCCTGGAGAAGAGACCTGCCTTCGAGCGACGTAACATCTCTTTGGCAAGTATCGATGTGCACTTTATGGAGTGTTGTTAAAGCTGCCCCTCTTAGGAGAAACCATCTGTTTACACTCCATAGAGTTTACTGGACCCCGAAGAGGCTCGCCAAGCTAGGAGGTGAAGGTCTGCCTGAAGTGCGCCTCGGGGAATGCGGACGATGTGCACATGTTCAGGCATTGTCCCCAGATCCAGGGCTTTTGGAACCACGTGGGTAAGACGATCTCTGAGGTCCTGGGGCAAGAAATCAAGGTAAGCTTGGTTTTGGTTATCTTTGGAGTCTGGCCAGAGGAGAATACGAGCTGTAAACTTTCTAAACTCCAAGCCTCACTCTTATTTGTTTTAATCCTTCTGGCCAGAAGAGAAATTTGTCTAAAATCACAACCTCCAGTATTTTTAGATTGGGTTGCCTCAGTTAAGAGAGTCCATAATTTGGATCAGGGTTGTATGTCAAGAAAAAGAACTAGATTTTGGGGGGCCTGGGAGGAATGGACTAGCAAACTCGATAACTCAACTTCCTAAAAATAGTCCAATGATTATGAAATAAGTGAGTTTAAGGAATGGAGGTTGAGTCTGGGGGAGGTGGATATGCTCTTCCTCGTCCCATCCCCAGGTGTCTTGCGGTTGGCTACTCCAGGAGTCCTAGAGGTGATAAAATATTGCACAAGGTCGTGCTCTCCCTCTGTTGGATCCAGGAAGGAGCCTTTGACTGCTTAAAGACAATCCACTTATGTATGAATGAGGACAAAAAAAAAAACAAGTTCCACCTACGTATGACAGTTTTTGTGGGAATATCTGGGAACATCGCCCCAGTGCGCATCAGGAGATTTACCTGAAGGAGAAGGGGAACACTTCTGCATATATGTGCGGACATTACCCAGAAATATTTTGGCCTCCCACTTTATGATAATTTTCGGATGCATGAATGGGCAGGAGTTGAATGGTCCTGGATTCATAGTTGGACTACAGACACATGTGCTGGTCTGACAGAAACATATTTTTGCTGCATCTGCGACAGGGTTTAAAACCCTGAGATCTTAGGAGGCATTTGACCTAGTTGCTGTTAAAAAGCTAAGAAATTTCACTGGCGAAGCACTGAGAGCTCTGCACCCATATCGAAGTGGTGCTTAAAAACAGGAACTGATGCCAGCTTGCTGGTTGCCACCTGATAAATTCCAATGTGCTCACATCTGGTATGTGGAGTTGCAGTTAAAGTTGCATGGTGCCACCAGGAGGATGGACAGCTATTGCTGGGAGAAAATTGTCTGAATCCAGTCTGGTACTTTAACCCCTTGCGTGCTGCGCACATTTTCGCGCTGTGTGGGCAATTTAAATAGTGGGCGGGACTCGGATGGCCCCCGGCCGTCCTCCGCACACGCCCACCGTGACGTATGACGGCCGGGGGCCGTCCGAAGCATGCAAGGGGTTAAGAATATTCGCAAGGTGAGGAATCTGCAGGAAAAAGTGTCTATCAGAAACCAACAGTACTTAAGGAGGCTCTTAAATGACAGACTCTCAAATGTTTAAAACACAGACTAAAAAACAAACAAAATAAACATACACATGTCACAGAGTACGTGGAACACACACCTAAGCTTGAAAGAACTTCACACAGATGACACTGAGGAAAATACAGTATAAACACAGTTCAAGGACAACGTCAAGCTTGAAGCGAGAATTTAGAGCATGCTGCGATGAGCCCAACAGAAAAACTCAGAACACAGTTGAAGAGTACATTGCGTAAAGATCACTTCCTAATAATAACAGGTTGTAATGGGGAAATGTGAGATTAAAAGGAGTAGCAGGTTGTAAAGCCCAATTACATGCATTCAGCAGAATTGATTTTTAAGAAGAAATGATCTATTTGCCAATTTTACATCTCACAATCGAGACCACCACCCATCCCCCATTATCCCTAGGGGTGGTATAAAGTAGTCTAGCTTGTATTGACAAACTAGGCCTCGTTAGCGGTATCTGAAAGGATCTGCTCTTACCAGCAATGCCCACCTCTGCAGTTCCCGCCAGATTCAGATCTTCAAACCGTGAGGGATCCAGGCTATAAACTTGGGAAGAACTGACATTTGGGTGCATTCCACAGCCTTCCTGGTAGAGAGCAATAAAAATGGTACACACACATGAATAGCTGCACCTGAATCCATTCATAAAGCCAAAGGATGACCCCCAAACACTCAGAAGTTCAGTAGCCAACAACCTGTTCCAAAATACACAGTTCAACAAATGCCCTGCCAAACGATCTACAAAACAAATCTTGCAAGACTGACCACATACACACAAGAGGGTAACATCTGATCTTTGAGGCCCAATGTCTCGAACCCAGCAGAGCAAAACTGGCCTACAAATTCCAATCACATTCACATAGAAGTGCAGCATGGGAAGGAAAGAAAGATGAAAAAATTAAAGAAATGGGGAATCAAAAAATAAATTGAGGTGCCAAAAAGCCTGAGAATGTGTGAGAAAGAAGAAATTCTATGTCAGGCTCCTCAGACGTCAGAGCCCTCAATGTAACAGGTACAAGTTTTCCCCTGAAGGGGTTACCTTTTAACATTTGAAGATGAACTAAAAGTAATTCTACGATTGCGTCATACCCTTCTTTCCGGATGTTCCAAATCGGTATGTGGTAAGGTGTATCAAAGAATAAGAGAGCATGACAGAGGAACTTCACCCACCAGGCGAACAACAGTTATTGATTGCTTTACAGAAGCCTCACAGGGCGGTGTCTTCGCCCACGGGAGCTAGATGGGTTTGCTGGATTATGCGGCAGGTGGCATAGATACCAAATCCTTTGCTGTGTCAGAGGTGCCATGGCTTCTAAAGCATTTGCTCTGGGTGCAAGGTTGGACGATATTCTTAATGCTTCAAATTGGTCTTCGGATTCTAGCTTGAAGATGATTTACTTCAAACCAGTCGCAGATGTGCTTCTCTGGTGGTTAGTAAGCTTTGACCCAGCTTAATCCTCGCCCCTGGTACTGACATAGAATGCAAAATTTCCTAGCCACCGTAACAGAAAGTTTCAATTCTATTAAGGACAGAGCAGTGAAAATCAACCCACCTGTGTACTGAATGTTACTCCTCCCTCCCAAACAAGTAGGGTGGGATACAAATGACCAGAGTATCGTTCTCCTGGGAAGGTAACCTCTTTGTGCTTTGAGGTACAGGCTAGAAAGACTGATTTCTGGCTAGATTTATGACAGCAATGTGTGTTTGACACTATGTCATTTTTCCTGTGATGTGTTGGTGACCTACATCAGTAATGTTCGTTCATCTCTTCCCAAGTGTTCATAGGAAATTATTATTATTTTTTTTTTTTAAGAGTTTATATGGCTGCTGGAGAAAATAAAGTGAAGAAGGTTTGAGCATAATCATCGTCTCCATGTCCTTAAATAGAATTGAAACTTTCTAATACGGTAGGTAGAAAATCTTTCATTTAGAAGCAAAGAAAGAAACCCCAATGAGGAAGATGAGATAATTTGCTTCGCTCATTTGCTGCTCTCCCTCGCTCCTTCAGGATAGTTTAAAGTGGGGGGGGTATGTTATTTTTATGGCTACTCAGTTGGCTAACTCTTAGGGGCTCAGAAAAAAGTCTAACAATAATGGGATAGACAGTGAAAATCATCGGTTGCCCAACAGACTGGTTACTCCCACCTCATCCAGAGGCGGGGGAACTGCCTAATTTCTAATGGTGGAGCCTCATCCAGCTCTGCTGATGTCATCAACATCCTGATGGGCAGCTACCGAAGAACCACCATGACGCTGAAATTCCAGCCCTACTTAAGGTGGACTATTCAACGCAACTTTTTCCTGTTTGTAACCATCATGGGGTGGGCCTTCTAACTGATTCTTTGTGTTCATAGCTGCCATGTATGATATAGCAACTGATAGCAGGAAATCAGCAAAAATGCTCCCCACTGGGGGAAAACTCCCAATGCATTAGGGACATTCATTTTTCAATTTTCAGTAAGAAACCCCCAGCTTTAGGGGCCTGTTTCTGAAAAAACGAATAAACAAGCTGCACTGACTGCCTGGATACCATTGCACTTTTGCAGAGTGCTCCTGTCGTGTCAGAGGAAGTACTTTCAGTGGAAACGGAGTCAAAACCAGCAAAGGCAGACGAGTCAGTGCAGGGCTGATGGAGACAGGGCCTCAGCTGTTCGAGTGGTCTGTTGGCTTGTCCTTCAAACTTAAAATGATTCCCTAAGACTTCACTGTTAGCAGTTAATGGCTTGCTCAAGTTTACCGGTGCCTTAAAAAATGTAATTTTTAAGCTTCGCTTTCATTTAGAACGTTTCAAAGTCCCATTTCAATCAAATGTATACTGCTGGAACTCAGCTCTGCTCATCTTATTTAAAGGAACACTGCTTTCACTCCTGAATTCTCCTAGGTGAACTCCAAATGCATTGAAAACCAGACCTGCTGGAACCCGACAATTTAGGAAAAAAAATTATATTCTACTTCTTATACTTGCCATTTTGGAAACTATTTCTATGGAATCTCTTGTTACCTTCCTGAGCCACTGCTGCACATGAGAAATGTGTGCTGCAGGGAATTTGACATCTTCTGATGACTGAATACCTTCCTAGGTTTGCTGGCTTGGCCTTCCATTTATTAAATGCAAGATTTATCAGACTTCATATTTTAAGCCCTTACAATAACTGTTTCTTTTTCATTGAAAGAGTCCAGATTACCTTCTTGTCAAAAAGAGAGTAATTATATTCTACTGCATGTTTGTTGGCAACTAATTGTGAATTAGACTTAGCAGTCTGTCGTTGAGATCCTTATTTTGATTGGATAAATTCTATTTTGAGGGTTCATCACCAGGAGATACACAGATTAATTTCCAAAACAATGACATTGGTTTGAAACTTTTTCCTTCAGTAGCATCCAAGACTGACCGTGTGACTGCCTAAAATGTCATGACATCAGCATGGAGACTGTGGATGTTCAGCAAGATATAAAGGCACATTTAAAGCTGGGAGGAAGGACAGTGCAGCATCCCATGGTGGAAGAGTAAATACCACCAAATAGGTGCAGGATAGTCTTCTGCATTTAAAACTCAATTTTTAATCCAGCAGACCCCTTTCACCCACAAACGAAGCTCCCACCAGCATTACAGGAGCTCGCTCGGCAAAAGAAGGCCTGTCAATACAATTCCACCAAGCCATTCTGGTATGGTGGAATTGCTATAACCAATATCAGTGCTGTGAATATATGCCCTGAGTTGAGGTGCATGAGAAGTGTATTTTTATCAAGCACTTCATGGACAATTTTGCATGTCGGTTTTGCACATAACAGCCATGGTTTTCATGGGGGTCTTGCACAGAGGTGATCCCCTTCAAAAACGGTAGCTGACCGGCATTCCTAAACTGGATGGCCACTCTGATGCCATTTTTGCTGGTGTTACAACTGCCAGACAGTTTTCCCTAAACTCTAGCAGGGGCACTGTCTTCCCCCATAATCTAAATAAAGCAGAAGTGACTGAACAGTACACTCACCCTTTTTTGCCGAAGTCTTTTTATCACCTACCTTTAAATTGGACCCTATGGTATCTTAGCTTGGATAGTGAAAACAGGTAGAGCAATATTTATTATCCTAAGCCTAGACAGAGAGGATCAGTAGGGTAAAAATCACTGTCTGCGTGGAAATTGGGATCTCCAGTAATAATAACTGATCATAGCACATTTGCAATCCCAAGTCGTTTCTATGTATGTGGTGTTTATATAGCGCAAACCTGTCCGAAAGTCTCAGTTCAGCTAGGTTTGACTTCCGACCATCACAACAAGCCATGTGATGGATGGGGCAGAATGGGAACCATGGGATCAGGGTGGAACAGCGCAGAAGGGCAAGTGGAAGAATAAGACGGGGATGAAGTAAGATCATTTTATAGGGTCAAGTGAAAGACGGCGTGGTTGGGCATGACAGTGAAAGGGAAAGGGCACTGCAAATCTATCTGTTCCAAGCCTGAAACATTGGATGGGGAGGGTCTAACAATAAGACATGAGGTAGTGCCCTGCATAGGAAGCCTTGGAGATAGTAGAATACGACTTTAAACCCTCAGCATGAAGTCGGCAAAGCTCATACATCCAAAAGGTGAAGTAAAATAAGGAATGATTCTCTGCCCTTGGACTGGCGACGTGGAGGGAAAGCAAGATCTCATGTACTCATCCAGCAGAGAGGAGAAGTACAATTCACTGTCCTCAGTCTGACCACAGCAGCAAAGACTAATATGGTTAAGATCCACAAATCTAGACTCAAAACATAACAAAATGAAAGAAATTAGGTAGCTTACCAACACAAACCTTTTTTTGAGACAGGTAGTTTAAATGGGTGCAAGAAGGCATTTTTTACAGTCTGTCTCCAAAAAACAGAAAGAAAAAAAGTAAGTGTTTGAGACGATGAATAGGTCAAAGCTCCTTTTCCAGGCTCGACAGAAGTGCATCATGACAAGACTGTGTCCTTGGCCTGTGAGTGACATTGTAAACTTTCTTCCTTAAGCCTGGAGGAAGAGAATATGCATAGACAGTCTGTCTCCAGGATGAAGGAAGGGGAGGGGATCTGACTTTTCAGCTGAGGACGTTGTGGGAAATGTGAACACTAACAACCTGTGTAGGAAAGCTGGTGAGCAATCTATTTACTGATATCTTGCTTTATATCTTGCTGAACATCCACAGCAAAGCAAAAACTTGCGCTCCGCCAAAAAGAAAGGAGATGGAGACTAAGATACTCCCTCGAAGAAAAACTCCAGTACTCAAAGGCTCGCAAAGAGTATAAAAACGCCATAACGGCGGCCTATTTCTCTGCCAGAATCCTGAGCTCCCATAACAAGTCGAAGGAAATCTTTACGATAGTCAATGACCTATGTAATGCTGAGAGAATTTTCCCTAAACAGACTCCTACCCAAGATCTATGCAACTCCCTGAATGATTTTTTCATGGATAAAATCTCCAGCATTAAAGCGAGCATCTCCACTTCCAGACACTTGGAGCCCCCCGACACCATGATAACCAATACAGCCACCATAGACCACTTCCCGGCCATTTGTCCACAGGCCTTTTCAGACTTGCTGGCCCGAGTCAAATCAGGCTCCCCTAGAGACTGCTGCCCCCCTCACATCCTAAAGGACACCCTCTCTGCTCTGCCACATACCGTGCTGCCCTTCTTAAATGAGTCTCTCTCGCAGGGTAGGGTCCCTAGCGCATTCAAGAATGCGATAGTGGTCCCTCTCCTTAAGAAACCTGGGGCTGACCCCCTAAATCCATCTATCGCCCCATCTCCCTGCTCCCCTTCCTGGCCAAGATCCTAGAGGCTCATGTCGCTAGGTGTTTATCCAACTTCATTGAACATTCGGAACACCTAGAGCCTCACCAAGCAGGCTTCCGGCCCGCTCACTCCACTGAGACAGTAATCCTTGCGGTTCTGGACGCCTTACGAGCAAATGCGGACAAGGGCATTCCTCAGGCCTTGGTGCTACTGGATCTGTCGGCCGCTTTTGACACGGTCGACCATAAAATCCTGTTGGACCGTGTCAGACAGGCCGGCATACAGGGCTCCGCCTTCAACTGGATTAAGTCCTTCCTTGAGGGCCGAACCCAGGCAGTACGCCTTGCCCCTTTCACTGCCCCCAAGATCGCCACCACGTGTGGGGTCCCACAAGGATCGTCGCTGTCTCCCCACCTATTCAATCTTTACCTCCTGCCCTTGATTCACTCTTTAAGGAACAGGAAGGTAACCACATTCAATTACGCTGATGACCTCCAGCTTCTTTTCACTATTGATAACTCCCCCGACTCAGTCCAGGAATTCCAAGCCACCATGCTCTACATCCAGTGTTGGATGGACCTCAACCATCTCAAACTTAATCCGGGCAAGACCGAACTAGTCCTGCCCGGGAAAGGCCAGACCTTTTGAGGCTCACATTACTGGCAGACTGAACTAGGACCTCCCTCCACCCCGTCCCTCTCTGTAAAAAGCCTAGGGGTTACCATAAATGCTGATCTCTCACTCAGAGGCCAAGTAGGGGCAGTGGTCTCCACCTGCTTCTTCCAGTTGCGCAAAATTAGGAAGATCGCCCACCTGCTTACCCACTCCGCTCTCATACAGGTAGTGATTGCCCTGGTACTCTCTCATCTCGACTTTTCTAACTATCTACCTCGGCCTGCCATTGTTTTTACTTAAACGTCTCCAGCTGGTGCAAAACCAAGCTGCGAGACTAATCTACAAACAACCAAAATGGCAATCTGCCAGACCTTTATTATCAAAACTTCATTGGCTCCCTATTGCCCAACGCGCAGCCTTCAAGACAGGATGCCTAATCTTTAAGGCCTTGCATTGTCGGAGCCCTAAATTCATCAGTTGCATGATATCAAGGCATGTCTCTCCCCGCAACCTACGTTCCGCCCACCTCCAGCTGCTAACTACCCCTGCCTTCAAGCTCAAACGCCAGGGAGGGTGTAGGTTCTCCTTTCTCGCCCCTAAACTTTGGAATTCCCTACCACTAGTAATTCGGTCCTGCGACAACCTCCTGGGGTTCAGAAAAATGCTCAAGACATGGCTGTTTGAGCAGGCTCATGCGTAATCCGTCTCTGCCTTGACACTGCCCAAAGCAAGCGCCATGAAACCTCTCGGTGAACGTGCGCTATAGAAATTCTTTCTAACATAACATTGATTACAAAATTCATTATCCTTTAAAGGTCGACCAGCTGTTGTGAGAAGAATTACTATCTTAAATACTGACGCTGGAGAAGATTAGGCAAGACACAATGGAAACATTATCTGTGTTGACTTAGTGCTCATGGAAATACACAGCGCCTTCAATGTGAACAATAGAGGCGCATCCAGATTCATAGGATTGTTATCTGTGCGTCACAGAAGTAAATAAATGGTGCTCGAGGAAAGGAGACCGAAAGTTGATCACAATACTTACAAACACAGCACCTCTCAGCATGTCAGGCACCGTCATCGGAATAAAGCCCTAGGGTGGAAAGCGAAAAAAAGGAAAAGTAATAGCCTCCCAACAAAAGATGGAAAATACCCATCCTCCAGCTCCCACGCAGAGGATTCCCCCGAAAAGAATGACACTATTGTCGAAGGCAAGTACATTTTGGGAGCTTTGCAGCACAAGGATAGGGAGGGGGAATTTCCTGCCTTTGGAAGGGGATAGACAAGACAACAGAAAACTTGGCTCACCAACTATAGTACAGATTGTTCAATTAATACAAGTGTACTTTGTAACATCTTCATTAAAGAGACTGGAGACAAGCTTGAGGAGGGTTTGTAGTATAAGCAGTGCTGAAACCTATAATCCCCTAGGAAATGGTGCATCATTCTTGTGTTAGTTGGTCTAGTCTTCACTCCTTTAGGACTCCTTTTTCCTGGGATAGGCAGCCACATAATCCCAAACTCAGAAGGGGGCCTTTCCCTGCAACATGCAATTCTAGCGTCACTGGGTTAGGTGGTCTTGTGGACCCATGAACAGTTGGTGTGGCTTGCTCGGAGTGTCGTAGTGTAATTCAGCCAATGATAGCCATACCACCACCACTAGTCTCCCACCATTGACTTATCAGTTAGACCATTAATTGGTCTCCCCTGGAAATGTATTCTGGTAAGAATGCTGACTTCTGAGACCTAATGAGTTCTGTACACCCAGACATAGATTAGAGTTTACTGGCCAGGTAATATAATCTGGAAAATGCACAGAACCCTTGTCACTGTTTGACTGGTGAATTTTGGAATCAATGGTATTTCTTGACTGATTTTGCTGGACATCCCGCCAATGGGGTTCTAATCCACTGAGTTCAGGGCCTCTGACAGTAGAGTTATCAAAGCGGTCTCAATATATGGTGCATTCTGGCTGGTATGTCCGTCCAGCGAATCGTTAGGGACAAAACAAAGGCTGCAATAGAGAGTTCAAAAAGCTTGCAGAGGACATGTACAGCTTATTTCAAGGACTAAAACTGACCCTACGGCCCCCTATTGGTTTGCATATTGCCTTAGTGTGCAAACACTATGATATGGCTTGGGGTCGTATATCAGCCCCAGAAGGATTTTCTAGGCGCTAATAAAGTAGACATTATTTATAACAGGTATTGTTCTGACAGAATACAGAATTAATCAAGAGCAATTAATGGTGTTATACTGTAACTGAGTTCCAAAGGCTTTACCACTCCCTCGAGTATATCCTGTACAGTCAAGTGTCCAAAGAAAGTGACCAAGATATCCCAGTAAGCCCTAGAATACCAGTGGCAACCCAATCAATAAGAGAAAATGCATTATTGTCAAAGTTCCTCTGCTTTTGGTGGTATATTATTTCTGGTGACTGGTGTTCGTAATTTACGTGGGTCGCCTGGTTCCATTTTCTCTGGTTTTGTGGCCTCACTTTCCCTGTTTTTGGTAGCCCTATTTTCCCTCTTTCAAGTGGTTTCCTTTTTCCTAGGTTAGCATGCCACCCTGTTCCTTAGATTGCATGGGACCATCCTCCTTTGGTTTGGTGGTACCGTCTTACTATGGTAAAACAGATCCATTGGTTAAGTGGTGGTACTTTTGCTCACTTTGGTTGCCTCCTCTTTCCTGAGTTAAATTGTCTACTCTTTCCTCACTCCGGTGGTGCCATGTTCCCTAGGTCAGTAAGTTCCATCGTTCCTGGACTCAATGGAGGTGCTTTAGTCGATCACATTTACCTTGTGACATGAATATCTATCTTTACTGCGTTGGTTCATTCCATCCATTCAACTCCAAGTTGTTCCACTTAGCTTAGGTCAGGTAGCCCCATCTTATGTGGTTGCTGTGGCTTTCCTTTCTCTAGGCCAGGTGGTCTTACCTTGTCTAGGTCAACTGGTCCACTCTTACTTGGTCAGTTGGTCAGCTCTTCCTTGGGCTAGATCTTTTCTTTGCTGGGTCAGATGTTCCCACCAAACTGGCTTAATGTGTCTAGCCATTATGAGTTTGTGTTCCTAGCATTGTGGTCTTACTACCCTTGATTAGTTCAGATCTTAATTTGGCTTAAATTGATTTCTCCAACTGTGTTAAATAAACCCAGAGGGCCCTATTACTGTAAACTGATTGACGGTGCTAGTTTGAGCAAACATTCACCTGTTGCACCTGGAACTGATATGGTCTATGTGCCTCTGGGAATAACGCAGCATTAAAAGAAGGGATAGCAGTTTGAATTTGCCAGTCTTTTCAATGCAGGGGTAAAATTTGGACTTTGAGGGGTCAGAAACTCTCCTGCAGATAAGTGACCACATTGGCATGTGGGGGACTCCTGTACGGTGTGCGTGCCCCTGGGATCCATGTGACGCTTCCCAAGCTGTGGTGTCTAGGGGCGCATTAACTGACCCAGTGTTCCATGTTAATGGTACATATAGTAAAAAGCCTGTTCCCAACTGAAGCATTTCCTAGAAACTAAATAAATGCATTATAGTAAAAATATAACTATATTATAGTCATCCAATAAACTATATGAACTGTATGATTTCTGCAACAGCCCATACATTTCTCACAGGCTATTTTTTTCAATTTTTCTCAACATTTCTTTTTATGGAAATTGTGACAAAGCAATAAATACATAACAGTGCAAGTGGCACAGTGGTCTGTGATGTTGTGGGTACAGGAGTAAAATAAAATGAAAACAAAAGCAACCCAATTATTTCACATAGACGCCCAACAGTTCGCTGGTATATAATCAAGTCAAATTCAAAAGAGAAAAACTGGCCAGTTAAGTAGTATTTAAAAAATGCCTTTGAAAATTAAATCGGATAATGGTGAATAAAAGGAGTCTGTAATGTGCCTACTGCCCTTGTGTCTTTACTGGTAAGAGGGTGTTAGTGAAGGGCAAAGGAGTTTCTTCATTTGTGTGAGGCTAATCCCACATACAAATAAGCGCATGCCCTTCTGAGATAATATGGGTGCAAAATGTGCACGTGGACAATTAGTATTACATAAAGGGGGGCACAAGCATCTGTTGTCCGTTCTATTAAAAGGAAAGGCCTCAGGGGTGCAAAAATGGGCACAAATCCCAGGTTATTCCCCATGACACTTGAGTAATGCGGCCCCAGGTTTCATCCCTTCCTCGAGGTGTGTGGCTGAACCACATATTATGGAGGATGGTTCTGCAGGAACTGTATGTCGGTTACCTTTTTCACCAGCTTGTTCATGGTAAACTGCACAAGGGCATGTTGGAGCATTGCACCAGCTCCCCTCAGGTAGTATGACCGGTGACCAGAAATATGAGAGAGGCGCCTGTAGGAAAGAAAAGAGATGAGACAAAGATAGAGGTGTTATTTAGTTAGTGGTTAAAAGTCCACTCAGAGTATTCTGGGATGCAGCAGAGACACTGCCACAAGTGAGGAAGTAGGTTATGTACAGCTCCAACGATTTGAGCAAGAGGAACTCCCCACTATTATGTTGCAGTATATCCTGCACCCCACCGATGGCAACAGGCATAAATAAAAACACTGAAACCAACACAACTTCCACATTTAACCCTACTATTGTTGCTGTACTACAACTTTACAACTGCCACACCATAACTCGACAGCTGCCATTTTGCTTGTTTTCTGTTGACATACCACATCTTTACAGCTGATACATAATCCTGAGGAATCGATCAATCATTTGTACTTGGCGACTGAAGACTTATTGACAATCCCAGACAGTTTTTTGGTCTCTGTTGATAGCACAGCTGTCTTTTAAGGCGTACAGATTACAATATACGTGCATTGGGCTTTGAGTCAGCCTCTCAACTATTGGCCTATTTGGCTCAGCCTCTTTGAGTCACTGACTTGAGACATTGTTGATCACATCTTAGAGGAATATTTATTGCTCAAAATCATGCTATGGGCTGTTGGGGTATAGCACTCCTCCTCCTATAGAGTGCTTGCATGGTGATGCACGAGGGGCTATTTTACATCTAAAATGTCCACTCAATTATCACGCTGTTTGTGTTATATTCAATTCCTTATCACATACATGCATTATATACAGAAAGAAATCTTTTTTTCCATTTTTAAATGTATGCAGACTTTTGTCGAAAATTATGGCATGACCTTGATGTGGCCTGCCAATTTCTTTATAACACACAAACAAGATAACCACCACCAATATAAGAACCAATACAATACCACATCACCACCACTAATAACACCACCATGGAATATTAAACTGCATCACCAATAAACACCATCACCAATATATCCACTACCACAGCCACTAATACCACCACCACAACCACCAGTACCACCAATACTACTACCACCACCAGTAACCACACCACCACCAGCACCGGCAAAGCCAATAGTCCTGGCTTTATTTTCTATTGCATAGAATCATCATTTCTAGCTTTACCTGTGTTTCTTAATGTATAGTGACTACACTGGGTGGGATATGTAAGATACGTAGTGTAAAACTGATCTATAAGAATGAGAGGTTCAATAAAGTGTAATGCATTGATAGCGAGATACAAAAGACGGTGGAAAAGTTAGCACAATTATCAGCACCTCTTCCTCAACTGTATCTAAGCTCAGGGTAAAGCAGCAACTAAGGTGAAATTTAAAAATTCTGCTTAAGTCCAGAGGAGAAAGAAAGAAAATGTGTAAATAATAGCACCTAATAAATAAAGAAATTGTTACAGATGTTAGTTATTTTGGCATCTGCCTGTGGAAGATACTGCTTCAATTATTTTTATTATTATTGATCAATGCATTTATTACTCATTGAAGCTGCCTGGTGCCAATGTATTTGGGAACTCTCTAAAACTTAAAATTAAACTAGGCAGTAGTAAAATGATGAACTGCAAATTATTTGCTACAGAGGTGGAGGTAAATGACATTATTGATATACACAATTCTAGAGTACCAGCGCTGACAGGTTAGCGCCAGCAATGATAAATCTTCCTACGAGTTATGGGATACTTTAAAAAAATATTTTTATATTAGTTTCATAACTCAGATCGAGTTTGTAAGGGCAAGGCAACATTGATAAATTGTAGAATCCCATTGCTTCTCGCCTGTAGGCTGTTCTGACATTAAAGTACTAAATTGCAGGGGTGTGGAATTTAATAAATTTCTACTTGTCCATGGGGCAGGTTGCTTCATAAATCTATTTGTCCTGTACCAAATCCACTTGCCCCTTTGGTGCCATGTAGTGCAGCGACAAATTATGGCAGCAATCTCATTATATAAGAGCTCTGACATAGCCTCTCTGATTATGTCAGGGCTCATACCATAGTAGTGTCTGAATACTTGCAATCCCCTTATGTTGCCACGTTTCTGCAGATCTACATACTGAGTGGTAAGCAATAGTTCCAGTGTTAGAATGCCCTTTTGAGTCTGTGCAAACCTTCTAACTTGTATGTTTTAAGGATTTTCAACAACTCTTCTCTAATCTTTTCCCATACTGAGAAATGTTAGAAATTTACTCCTGACAATGGCAGACGTAAACCTTCTTCCAGAGTTGGGAAAAAAGTGGTTGGGGGAAAGTGAACTTGCAAACACTCAGATTTTTGCATGAGCAAATCTACACAAGCATATTTGCACATGCTAAAATGCAGTTCACAAATATTTTCTAGGAGTACTATTTCTTGTCCTACTTCTGTAAATTCTTGTGCATTCATGAAAGCCTTATAGCTGCACTTAATGCAAGGACATATACCATGGGTGCACTTTTGAGACTTTCTTTAATAATTGGGCCCCTAATTTGGTCTGGAGTTGACCATGACCTTTTGTATTTATTAAAATTCTGTCTCTCTGTATTGGCTGGCTTCACTGTGAGTGACAGCATTCTGCTCTTTCAAAAGGAGCATATCGGCACACAAAGTAGTTTTGTTCAGTGCCAGTAACTACTGTGGCAGTGTGTGCTTTTTGAGACCAAAAAACAATTTTTGCTTTTGCCAATGTTTGTTATAATGGTGAGGGCCCGGCAGCTCCCACACCAGTAAGGGTTTACAAAAACCATGCCAAAACAAGTCACACATTGACAAAACTAAAAAGCTGACCACCAATTTCAGACCTACTGGCTTTGCCAATGCTTGTTTATTTTTGTTTCCCATAATCTTATTGGAACTGGTTACACCGATTTTCCATTATGAATATTTTTGGGAAATTCTAGCATGCATCAACACATGTTACTAAATGATGCTGCAAAGAAATTGTACTTGAAATTTTACAGTAGTTTAGCAAAATGTTTTTTTTTCCCGCTTTCATTTTTTTATGAACATTGTATTTTTGAAAGCAAAGAATCATCAATCTTGCTTTCAAGCTTCTGAAAATATTTGCATCAAATCAGAGAGCATTCTAGGTGCATTATACATAGCCTCATATTGCTAAACTTTGAAAACGTCTGTACAAATTTTATACTGGAACCAGTCTCAGTAGTGCAGTCAGAGCTTACAACATTTACTTAGAGCGCTCACCCTAATAATAAATAAGGCTTTCATTAATGAACCATAAATACAAGTTTGAACAGCATTAACATATGGACAAAAATATTACTTTAACTGCAGATAGTGCCCTTCCCTGATCCAGAATGTGGTACTGCAAACTGGCAGCCAAAGGGTTTGTGCTGCAGGGGGTTGGGCCTACTTGTCCCAAGGACAAAATACACACGGAAACTTGTTATGTCCTGGGCGTCAGGCTATAGGAATTCCACATCCCTGAAATTGCATGATTGTTTTCTACGTTTTAGAATGGTTTTCGACTCGATTGACAGAGAATTCTCACAGGCTACGTTACATCGCTAGGATATGGATTGATCCGGAGCTTCATGACTTGATAACACAAATATGTACTGATACAAGGTTGGAGGTCTAGTTGTGGAACTCTGTAACTCAAACCAGCAGCATACCCACACAATAATTAACAACTGGCTCCCTTTGTAGATATACAACGTGCTGCAATTAATTTTTGGGAGTTCCCTTCTTCTTTATGAAGCTTGGTTAGTGAAGACTCCTTTTACACACAAACACAAGGGATACAGTGCTAATAATTCAAACTCACATTTTCCTGCAAAGAGAACAAATGCTCCAAAATCCGATGGGGTGAAAAATAAAATATGTATTATGTTATTACAGTCTGAAGTGATGACCTATGGTAGTACTTTGAGCATGCATAATTGGATTAAATAGACAATGGTTAGATTAAGTCAAGATGCTGTATTGTGTATGCTCTTGTATGGTGCATTCCTACCACTTATGAGGTTTAAAGCATTTCAGGAATAGTGGAGTATGTAGCTACTCGTTTATTATGCAGGGTTTCTACATGATAGATTTAGTGTTAGCGTTCATTGTCCTTTTATCATGGCATAACATTCCTGGTTCTCAGTTATAGCTTATGAAGAAAATATAAACTGCAGCAACTTGGGCATGGAACAATACAAACTTGTGTAATGGTGAAAGCAAAGCATTGAGGGCCTTAATTAGTGTTATGAAGGCTATTCCATTATACGTCCGTCAAATGGAATTTATTTTCCCATTCAAAAGGAAACTTATGATTACCATTTGGCCTGATTTTTCCTTGCTTTATCTTGTGCTTCAGTTGATACTCTTCAACATTATTTCACTCTGAACAAAAATGGAAATGTAATCTGGCAAAAAGCCTTCATTAACGATAAATGAAATGCCTTGGATCATAGTACAAATCTGGTCAGGCCTGAATTTTCTCAAAGGAAGAGAAAGCAATAAGTATTGAAATGGCTAAATTATACTTAAACTCCTAGGCAGTCTAATTCTCTGTGCCACTGCAGAAAGGGGCCAACCATGTGCAATTCAGTCTTGGACCCTCCTACAGGGGATAGTCTAGCCCAATCTGCTAAACCACATCCTCTCAATCATGGCCATAAAAGATAAAACAAAAGCTGTTAATATATACAATAAAACCATGAACAAAGATAAAAACAGTCATTAAAACCTCATACATAGCATAGGCACATTGGGCCCGATTATGATGCGTCCGACCGCCATCCTATCGGGGATAGGACCGCCCGACTAGCTGTCGGCTGTCCCACCGTAAGGATTACAATGTGTATGTTTTGTATTTCGGCGTGAGCTGCGGGCTGCAAGCACACGCCACAGTACAAAAAAATACACATTTTGCATATCTCTGCACTATGTGACAGGCACCATGCGGTGCCTACCACATGGCGCAGGGATATGTAGGGGGGCACCATAGGCGCCCCCCAGAACCCAAGGCCGAGAGTAAGGGGGGCCCACTAGAAGCCCCCAAAGTCCATTTCCGCCTGCCTTTTCATGGCGGGTTAACCGCCATGAAACAGTCGGCGGAAAGGGACATTGTAATCCCTATGGCGATGCCTGAGCAGGCACTGCCACTGTTGTAGGGATACAAGTCCATCCGATGGACCGACTGGCTCCATTGTAATGTGGCGGGCAGTCAAGCGGCGCCGGATGGCGGGGAGACCGCCACCGACGGCTTGATGGTGGCGGCCCCTCTGCTGTCGTAATAAGGTCCATTGTGTTTAGACAGCAATATTAAAATGCAGAAAGTGGCCTACATTGACTTTCAACCGAGTAGCAGCAATCATATAAAATGTGCGATAAGAGGAGAGAGGTGTACAGGGAATATTTTAAATAAAACACATGAAACAGAAAGAGCAACGTGCAAATACTTCAAAGTGCACGAATACCATAAATTACAGCCGGTGGGTTACAAACAGAAACCATCGGGAAGTGATTAACCCTCCACAGATTTTCTCGCTTTGACTGTGGTCTTAAGAAAAGAGCTCACTTCGAAACAAATAATGGGGGTGTTCAACAGTTGTAGATGGTACAGAGATTCTCTACATCTACGGTGCCCCAGTAAATTCAAAAAAGGTTTAAGGAAATGCCTGTGTTGATAATTAAAATAATCGGAGAAAAACAGTGTAGCAGCGACTGCTAGTAATACCATCTCCAGGGCACATGGAGGCCGATTCCCTCATGGGATCGGTTTGTCTGCCAAAACACAAGAGCTGCCAGACAGGTCCAGCTCTAGAACAGAAGAGAAGAGAAGAGAAGAGAAGAGGAGGGATCTTCCCCCAGTGTGTAATATCTACAGAAAGGTAGAGAACGGGCTCAACAGAGGCAAAAGCCTATAGAAGGTCTGCACTGCACTCTTTGGTAATTCAATTTGCAGCCTTCTTTCTTCACAAAACTTAAAAAAAAAAAAAAAAAGATGTTTAACTTGCAATTTAGCTCCCTTCTTAATGCTACAAGGGGACGTAACAAAAGCAGCCAGTCCCAGTGCATGAAATGTTTTGGAAATATACCTCAGCCACGGAATGGCACTTCCCTTGTCCAGGTTGAGCCAATCCTTAATGATGTCTCTGCAAAGGCTCGCTTGGGGGATAATCCAGGCACTAATCCACAATAGTAATGGCGCCAGATGGACCCTGTCCTAAATATAGCGCTGGTTTAGCTCTGCATGGACAATGAAGCTGAAGGCGGTCAGAGGAAGATGTAGCAGCTTCCGGCATATGCAATTTTTCTCAAATTGGAGAGGGGAACTATTGTAATAACCCCAAAACCCCCGCCCCATACGTAGCTGCCAGGGACCACTGGGCATTAAACATGTTGAGGAGGGGGAAGATAGTCCCTTTCCTTGTAGATCTGGGGAGATTAAAAAGTACATCTGCAGACCTGCTGAGCTTAAGGTGTGAACTAATCAGCTGGGGCTGCCAGGAACCTGAAGAGTTGAAAATGACTCCCAGATACCTAAAATCACTTACACTACACGGTGGCTGACACTTAATGCAAAACATATGGATGTTTATTTTTCCAGGCTTATCTGTGGCTTCCCATAGTTGGTGACTAAGTCAAGATTGCTCATGAAGCAGGCGCAGAGGTCCACAAGCGTCCGCAAAGCATTTAGAGGCCTAGCCAGTAGGACCGCGTCGTCCACATAGAGCAATGCAGGCACCTGGGTACCAGCAATTCTGGGAGTGTCTATCTGTGCCGCGGGCAGATGGGAGGAAAGACCATTTATGTAAAGAATAAAAAGTAGAGTCTCCAAAATACAACCTTGGCGCACTACTTGCCTGAGACGAAATTTTGGGGACATTTCCCCGCTTGTACTTAGGCGCAGTTTAGCTGCTAAGTCAGTGTGTAAAGTATGAAACTATGCAGGAAGTTCACATGGGGTAACTCCATGCCAGGCCCAACAACATCAGCCACAGCTTGGACCTGTTTACGGAGTCAAACGTCATTGAGAGGTCCATAAAGGCCAGGTACAGAGGGCAGCGCCTAACAGAAGTATAATAATTTACTATAAAACTCACATGTAGGCACTTCTGTACCGTACCCAAACCAGGACGAAACCCAGTTAAAAAGGGAAGAAAATGTTGTGCTCTTGGGACGATGCAGCAAATCGGTTATAAATCACTCTGCCTACAATTTTAACTGAACTGTCAATAAGAGAGATAGTCCTATAGCACTTAGGGGACATACGATCTCCTTTTTTTTAAAATGGGCACGATAGAGGAAAGGGTCCAAGAGTGTGGGTTGTGCATGTTCAGGGAGAAGTTAAAAACGTTTGAAATCAAGGGACCCCCATAGGTTTATATTAGATTATATAAGGACCACTGGGATCCCATCTTGGCCTGGTACTTTCCCCCCTGAACTCTGGCAAATAGGCAGTTTTACTTCAGCCAATGAAACGGTGAGGGGCGACGAGTTGTTTAACCTAATGCAAAGGGATTCACCCACTTCAACTTTTTTCTCTAAACAGTAAATAGCCAAAAAATGTGAGACCCAGTCGGACCCTAAAATATTGCATTACAGCAGGGGGCCTTCGGGAGCGCTCCTAAGCCGAACTCTCTTAACTGTGACCCAAAAATATCTTGCTATCATTCCCCACCACTGCTTATTACAATAGCTTCCAGTTCTTCTTGGGCAGGGCCTCCTTCTTATGTTTAAGAGCGGACTTGTACGCTGAACAAGCAGACCGCATCACGGCCTGTTCTCTCGCGTAGCGAACAATGCCTGCCTTATTTTTCGAGCTTGCCATCGAGCAAAGCTCGTCAAACCATCGTGGGCCCCCCATATCAGCCGGGAGTGGTTTGAGAACAAACTGCCTGATGGCTTGGGTCAAGCTGTCAAAGTGGGCTGATGCAGTTTCTCCACAAGCTTCTGCCAAACAATTTAAAAACAACCCCTGGTGCAGATTCTGTTGGATCCTTAAGTCGCCAGTTAAGCCAAAGGCCATCTGTGGAGTTTTGTGTGGGTGAAACAGCATTAGCTGGGGATTTAAGCCTAATTAGAGGTGTTGTGATCCCCCCACTCGTCTGCACAACTTCCCCTCTGATGAACCAATGGATAAAGTTCCTAGTCAGAAAAATTTAGCCGATAGTTTAAACCTGGCCATGACCTCTAAAGGTTGGAAGTGGTCGTTCGCCCCCTCCAAGGGTGTCAACCTGGTTAACCAGATCATGTGTGGCTAAATATCTGGACAACTCATCACTGAGTTCCCACTCCGATATCCCTCTCTCCCTCAGATTACCAACCAACTTAGCATTACAATCTCCACACAACGGCGGCAGAGTTCAGGCAGGGGGAAAGCGGTAGAAACATGTCCTCTCTGTATGGAAACACAAAAAACTCTAGGCATGTTTTGGACTTTGTTGGTCCTCTTCAGTGAGGTACGATGCCAAGACTGATTTTCATACAGTCGATCACTGTCTATAGCCTTACAGTGAGCACAAACAACAGGTGTAGTATAATATGAACCAGAGTAATCTTAGCAGCTGAAATTAATCACAGTACAACAAACATACAGAGTGATCATGGTCAGACAACAGAGAAAAAAAAAGTATGTTTATAATGTGTACAGGCACAATTAGCTGACTTCAATGTAGGACCGGGCCCTCTTTTCACTACAACAAATCTCAAGGCACATTCCCATCTCTTCCTCTGTTGTCAGACACACAATTGCCCTCATCGACCCTGGGGTGGCATGCTTTACCATTGGGCCCCTCCTCACACCTTTCCTTGTGTAGTATTGGTGTGGGCTACGACTCTTAAAAGAGGGAAGCTCCTGGGATCTCAGAAAACCAGGAGGGATCTCTCCAAAGCAGTGGGTGTGGAAAGCAGCAGAAGGCACATACTAATATTTGTAAAGATTTATAAGCAAGCAAAATACAAGTGTGGTCATCGAAGGCCAACCAGAAAGCAAAGGACAAGGAAGTGAACTCTCACCCTTAGGCGTCAACATTATACACTTCAGGCAGCAAACAGGCACAATTAGCTGACTTCAATGTAGGACCGGGCCCTCTTTTCACTACAACAAATCTCAAGGCACATTCCCATCTCTTCCTCTGTTGTCAGACACACAATTGCCCTCATCGACCCTGGGGTGGCATGCTTTACCATTGGGCCCCTCCTCACACCTTTCCTTGTGTAGTATTGGTGTGGGCTACGACTCTTAAAAGAGGGAAGCTCCTGGGATCTCAGAAAACCAGGAGGGATCTCTCCAAAGCAGTGGGTGTGGAAAGCAGCAGAAGGCACATACTAATATTTGTAAAGATTTATAAGCAAGCAAAATACAAGTGTGGTCATCGAAGGCCAACCAGAAAGCAAAGGACAAGGAAGTGAACTCTCACCCTTAGGCGTCAACAAAGAACCACTTTAACATTCTAACAAGAGAGGAGTCATAGAGGATTCCACTTAGGCCTTTATTTGTAACATATCTTCGTCTCTTCATATTATAATAAAATATACAACTTACATATGAACAGAGCACCGAATTAAAAATAAGAAAATTGCATCTGTATAAGTAATCAAAGCAAATGGAGGTACACTCACAAATGTAGTCTTGCAAATATACAGGCACTCTAGAAAAAATCTGCACTTCTTGAATTTGACTCCACTGTTTGCACACTTGCTCCTTCCAGAACAATAACCACAACCTACAATACTACCCACCTCCACACCACTCGTTCCTGACCTACTCAATTCACGGTCCTTTATAAATAGGGCTCCCGGTTTTATGGTATTTCTTTTTTGTACATTTCCATCTGCATTTATCCATATTTATTTGTTGTTAATTTTATCTGTATTCATCTATATTTATTTTGGGTTTTGTGAAAAACGAAGCTGAAACTAGCATATTTCCACATTTAATTAACCGATAAATGAGCACTCATACTTGAATGCCTGGCAGGTCTCATTGATATGAACACCCACACATGATAAATCAATGCGCTTATACGCCAGATTGACAATTTTAGTATCAACTTTGTGCATATCTACTGCTGGGTATGCCTAATTACTAAAATTCCTTTCTTTTTTTTAACCCCCTTCGCTTTTAATCCACACAGCTACTGGCCTGGCAGTAATGACTGATAGCATTTAGAATCATCGATAAGACAACCTATTTTCCATTTTTAGCCACATTTAAAAATAAATACAATAGGAAAATAAATGGTTTTCTGTCTGTATTTATCTGTAAAAATGGAAAACAGGGAGCCTTATTTATATACAAGAACCTGCTGCAACCCGCGCTCACTTGCTCCCTGCACAGACCCCTTTCTGGTGCAAAATCACTATCCTGTGATTTTATTTCTTTTACTTTAATCAACACCACATAATACTCATGCAAGTCTTTAATTTTAACCTGGCAAATCCACTGCCCACATGATCTGATTTCACCTTCACCAAATTATCAACAGAGAATCCATCACCCTTCAGGGGCTCTTCACCTCACAACCATTCTCATCTTGAACCATCTCCTTCATCCACATTGCTACCCGTTTGGTTCCTGGAGTCTTAGTCCTCACAAAGGGTGATTGTACAATATGCTCACTCCAACTCCACCATGACTTTCTTTACATCTTGACCAGTCGTCACCACCTACTGGATCATCCTTTACATCATCCTCTTGGCTCGCTCAGTTATACTGCTGGCTTGGGCATTATACAGTGAGCCTCTTCTCATCTTCTCAACATCCACACACTATTCCACCCACTTTTCTTTTTACCCTTTTTAATACCCTTCTTTTTATAAGCGTTTGCCCAAATGACCTACAAGACAACAAAAAATAATTCACCTGCTTAAGCCCTCCAGAGGCATAAACTTGCCCGCCCTCATTACCAACCTTCTCTCACACACAGACGACTCATCTAAAACCTTTACGTAAGGCCTCACACCTGGTAGCACAGCACTCTCACTCTTTCCTCCTTTCTAGATCATGTGAAGCACTTTATTCAATACACTATCAAGTTCTGTCTCTTTATCCCACTCATCCTTGGTAATGGCACCTCCACACCACGCTACAACATCCTGCAGATTGGTAACAGCATGGGGACGCCTGATTGCCGCTGCCTGCCTGCCTGCCTGGGGGAACTACAAGCCCTGGTTTGCCTCGCGGCCTCGGCCGCCACCAACGCCGTCATTCCAGCGTGCCAGGAGGCGCCAGAAAACGTGAGGAAAGCTCCCGCAGCGCGGGGCGGGCGCGCCCGGGCCAAGGGCGGGCCCGTCAGAGCCCAGAAGAGGCTGGGCTGGGCAACCCCTCTGACATCTGGATGATCGGGACTCTTGCCCAGGTGATAATACAGTAGTAACATCTATTTTATATACTGTCATTGCATTTCTCTAACTTATGTTAAAGGGTAGGTGGAGTACCTGAAGTGCCCAAGGACATTGGTGTTTGGACATTGAATCACTCTTATCAAGGCCTTAAACGAGTTGTCTAACGCATAATATTGTATTTCAAAACCGTTGGGGTTAGTATGGGGAAGAGGAAATCGTGCGAAGCAGGTATGGGTGATGCCAAAAAAAGAAAAGGGAAAAAGGGAAAAAGGAAAGGCCCTGGACACAACGACCTGAGGGTGGTGTTATGGATAGGATAGATAGCCTACTATCCGAATGTGAGGGGCTTCTGGATTCTAAACACCCTGACCCGACATCCTGGGACAGTATCCAACAGATCCCGAGCAGTAAACCATGTAAAGGGCGTGTACCTGATATGTTTAAAAAGCTAGTTAAAAGGTCACCATTACCAGATCCTCTGAGTGTATCTGAGGCAAACAACACAGTAGGGGGTCCCCCCAGTGCCATCCAGACACTCGAGAAGTTCTCGCCATTTTTCCCTGCAGCAACAGATTTTCTACCCTAGTTGACCAGCCTGAGTCACCAGCAATTGCCCCCCATAATGGGATTGAGGGACACACAATGGGCATGGAAAGCGCAGTGAGCAGTACTCCCTATAACACCAGGGGTTTAGTTGACCAAAGTGTAGTTAGCAAGGATAGTACAGTGCCTGATGTTAGCGGCATGCAATTGGATAGACCCATAGATGATCCTTTCCAACGAACAGTGTCTAATCAGCTGGTAGCACTGATGAACGAAATTACAGCCCTCAAAGCGTCAGTCTGCAATCTTAGTGACTCCCTAAGTAAGGTGCACCTAGCTGTGGAGCTGGTTAAATCGTCAATGGGAACATACCCCAGTCATAGCCCACCTACACAATTGGATAGGGGTGCTAGCAATCATTCAATGGTACAAAGTGTAGCCCAGACATCACAAAGTTCAAGGGCTAGTGGATTTACTAGGCCATTAAACATGGATACTACTAGCAAGAATCACTTGCAACCTGGGAGGAAAGGTTATTTGACGCCCACCCTCAGGCCCATATTGCCCCTTGCCAAGGCCATTGCCTCACCTTCCATCCCCCATTTTAACAGATATGATGGACAGAGAGTGGCAGGAAAAGAGAGTAGCACGCTAGGCACAAAAAATATGGTGTATATGATTAACGTCCCTAAACTTTCTGGAGTATCCCTCAGAGAAGATGAGGGCTCGCTTATGAATAAGTGTACCCAGTGGATTCGCCATGGTAGGGGCTGTCGGTCCCTAGTACGGGACGACATCATTACAGCTAAAAGATACTCATGCCCCAATGCTACACTAGACTACATTGCCCTGACACTTTCTCACCACCACTTGGTGGAAAACCTCGTAAATTTTGACATCCGCACGCAACATCTTACCTGCTCTAACATTAGATTAAAATACAACCCCCCTGAGCTGGTCTCGAACCCCAGCATGTCACCACTAAGGGAGGTAGATTGAAGGTTATTCCCACTCGCTGGTGATCTTTTGGAGAATATAACACAACCATCTCCCAGCGAGTGTGAAGTCCCCGTGATGTTAAATCCATCATCTACCGTATCAAGAAAGATACCTATCGCTGCCCCGTTACTAGTAGGAGGGAGGGATAGCGGAGTAAAACCAACCAACGGGTGTGACGGGGAGATTTCACATGGTCCTACCTCACTTAGGTTAGCTGTATTATCATGGAACATTGCAGGGTTGGGGACTAAGATCACGTCTCCTGATTGGCTAACCTTTATGGAGTATTACGACATCTGCCTTTTTCAGGAGACATGGCTGGTGGACCCGCTCAATTGAGTAGGTTATTTGAACTACCACATTCCAGCTATCAAGGTGGGAAAAGGTCGACCTGCAAGGGGCCTCACTATCTGGGTTTGCCAAGCGATAAGTCGTAAATTCCAGATACTCCCGACCCAGAGCAATGATATCCTCGCAATACGGCTGAAGACAAGTCCGCGATGTAGTATCGACATTTATAATGTCTATGCAAGGGGCCTAAGCGGGGGGAAGAAGTCGGAGGTTATAGCGGCCCTCGACGATCTTCTGGACACGCATTCCTGGGACTCCCTAGTGCTAGTGGCTGGAGATTTTAACTCGACCTTCGAGCCCCTTGGCATTGAGTACCATGACCTTACAGGAGAGGAAGATGCTCGGTGGGGCATTCCAAAATTGGAATTAGCGCCCATAAAAAAATGGTCGGATGTAGCAATCCAAATCAAAGCTATCTGCCTCGAAAAAGGGCTACAGGCAGCAAACGGGCGAACTGCCTCTGATAGGCATGGGGCTAACACTTTTGATAATGGCCATAGCGCTAGCCGCATAGACTACCTACTAATTAATTTAAAGCTATGGCATGCCCTTTGGGGATATGACTGTGAGGGATCGCCTAGAGAGTGATCATAACCCTTTATGTTCAACACTAGATTTTCAAGTACAGAGAGCATCTGCTCAGCCAGCTCACGAACTACTTACCCTTGATCTGATCCCCACAAATGATATGCAGAGACTAAAATGGGCTAAGCTAGTAGAGAACCCCGATCTTCTAGCCACTATTATTAGGGATATTGACCTCACTATAGCTGACCCTGAGGCCTGTTCTGATCACCCCGAGTTCACTGAGATAATTACTGCCACTCACAACAAATTATTTTCTCATTTAAGATCATACTTCTTCAAGCAGCATATAGATAAGAACACCCAAAGAAAGAAATTATGCCTATGGTTTAATGAGGATTGTAGGATGGCACGTAGAACCCTGGCTGACGCACTTAAAGCAGGGGCACCAGACAAAGTACGGGCGGTCAGGAGTAATTACAGGAGGATTCAGGAAAAGGCTAAGAAGCAATGGGACGAAAGTAGATGGCAGGACCTGAGACTGGCATGCGCCAGCAATAGTTCCAAACAGTTTTGGAACATTGTAAAATGGGACGGGGGGGGGGGGACAGCCAGTACAGCCACAAAACCATGCAGCCCAGGATCAATGGGTCAACCATTTTAAACCCCAATATGCTCGTAGTGCCGACGAGGGGGACCCTGCTGCGCCTTTTCATACGTTTTATCAAGACACGCCCTTCACATTGGCTGATGTCAATATCGCTCTCGGAGCCGTAACAGGGGGTAGAGCTCCGGGTTTAGATGGCATCCCGGCTGACATCTTTTTGTATGATAAACCCAAATGGTGCCGGTTCATTACATTACTGGCTAATGCCATTGCCCAAGGTGCCCCAGTGCCTTATTCTTGGAAAGGGGCCGAGATCATCCTGGTGTATAAAAAAGGGGATAAATCCCACCCAGGAAATTATAGGCCTATAAGCCTCATAGAGTTGCTATCTCTCATTGCTCGGTTGCATGAGGATAATTTCGCCCAAATACGGTGGGGGGTCACAGGGCAATGTTACCAAACCTTTTCCCATGGATAAAGGAGTGCATCAAGGCGTTGTTATGGCTCCTACACTATTCTCACTATTTATCAATGGGATCGCCAAGTTTTTAATGTCTACTCCTACGGATGACCCTGTTTTAGCGGGAATTCATATCCCTATTTTAATGTTCGCGGATGACATGTTGATCATCTCAAAAACGCCCAGCGGTCTCCAGCGTGCTTTGTTACTTTTTGAGGAGTTTTGCCATCTTCGGGGTCTGGAAATTAATGTATCCAAAACAAAATTTATGACCTTTAACCAGCACAAAACATTTAAAGGTGGCGTATGCATGAATAACCGTCCCCTGGAACAAGTTAGGGCTTTCACCTATCTGGGGGTTATTTTGCAAAACGACCTGAGGTGGAATTGCCAACTTGATACGGCCACATTAAAACATCGGCAACTAGCTGGGGCCTTATATACAGAGTTTAATACCTCCCTTACCAAGCCAATTAGCCCTGTGCTCCAGATTTACAGTATGAAAGTTGTGAGCTCTGCCTTATATGGGGCAGAGCTCTGGGGTTTTGAGAACCTTTCCCAGCTAGCTGTTGCAGAAAACAGGTTCTTACGCAGGATTACCGGTCTCCCGCAAAGTACCCCAGTGCGCCCATTGCTGTATGAACTAGGCAGAAAAGCACTGGTTGATATTGCCAGATTACGTCCAATATTATACTGGCGAAGAATTTGGTGCACGCCAGAACTGGCATCCTACGCTTCTGGCCTCAATGATCTAATTCAGGCAGATTGTTATCACAAAATTAGATGGTTACGGGAGGTTAGAACCTCATTAGTCAAGATCGGCATGGCCATTTCCTCCAAAGGAGTTCTTGAAAGAAAAATACTGGGAATCGGTGTTTCTCAACATCCACCGAAATAGTGACACGTCTTCGCTAACGGGAGGTTTTTTGGAAGTCAAATCCCGGCCAAATCTAGAGCAGTATTGGGATTTAATAACCAAACTGCATGATCGGAAGTTGTACTTCCAATTCAGGGTGGGTACACTGCCAATAAGATCACATACAGCAAAATGGGTCCCTTCTGGTAACAGCAAGTGTCTCTTGTGTCTGGACCAGCAGGAGACCCTGGCTCATTTATCATTTGTTTGTCCAGCTTATGCTGCCCCCCGTCGCGTGTGGGTCAAGCCAATTTGCAGGTCACTGGGCACTAGAAGGTGCGCTGATGCACTAAGAATATTGCACACAGAAACATCACCGTGTATTTCTATTGCAATTGCTAAATTTCTGAGCTGGTCATGGGTTATTAGATCACGATCAACCCCCGCAATCTGAAGAATGTTTTTAATGTCATCCTGGTGACTGTACATATGAAGTTGGCTATCGTTTTATTCTGTAATGAATCAAAGTTTGGCCCTTTGATTACGTGCATGGACCCTGAAAGTAATACATGTAATTGTGCCCATATTCACTCCTATGTTCTGTAACAATATTACTAATTTTATCTGTCTCAGCTTTTTAACCCATATGATTTGTGTTTTACTACTTGCTACGACAGTCTTCATGTATATTTAATATTGTTTTACACCTTGTCTATTTATTGTGTAGTGTGTTATAAAAATATTTCATCTTATGTATTGTGCTTTTCTGACTCAACTGTCGAATAAAGCTTTTTGGATTGGATTGGTAACAGCATCTTTCTTCTCCCTGTCTCTAACAACAACACAATCCATCTCTTGCCATTCAATCCGAGGCCAGGAAATGTGTTCAACTGGTGGATTACTTCAGCCAGGAATGTGGCCCGACACATACCTATATTCCTGTAAGCATGCCACTATGCTTTCCATCCTTGCAGCGCTATCACCAGCACCTCCAATAAGCATTACTCTATACTCTAATCCAGTGGCTCCTAACCTGGGTTCTGCAGACCACTGGCTGTCTGCGACGCTTACTCAGGGGGGCCTGCAACTGTTTCAAGGAGTAAATTATATTAACAGATAAAGTATATATACATAAAAAGCGGTATGTACATTTTAACATTTTAAAATGTGCTGTAAATGTGAAGGAATTTGAAAATGGAGGCTAAAAAGTAAAAAATATGTTGGTATCCTTCGCTTGATTTGCAGAAGCAGCATAAGTAGGGTAAACAGAATCTAATGTGTTAAATTAGTGGCCTCAACTCTAGCACTGGTATGCACCAATAAAGAGAGAAGGCATTAGGAGCAAAAAAGGTAATGCCACATGCAAGTGTCTGGCATAGTGGTTCTTAACTTGTGGTTCGAAGGCCCCTGTTGGCCCACGAGGCCTACTCAGGGGATCTGTGACTGTGTTACCAGATTAAATAATATTAAAATGAATACATTAAAATTAATAAAGTATAAACACACGAAGAAGCAAAAATGAAATTATTTGATCGCAAATTAGGCAAAATCTTTCAATATTTGAGCATTTGTATGGTGTATACTTGGTTTTTTATTTTGTTTATTGTTTTGAAGTTCAAATCATAGAAATTGCTTACGTTGGGGGTCCCCGGCTTCCAGTAATGACTCAGTGGCGGTCCCCGGATTCCAGTAATGATTTAATGGGGGTCCACAGAAGTCAAAAGGTTAAGAACCGGTGGTGTAGCATATCGCTATGCCTTTTTGAAATAAAACTACAATTTGCGGAGCTCAAAGCTTTTCATAAAATTTTAAATTTGACTTCAGGAAATTGTAATTACCAACCATATGGAAGTTAATGAAGCGAACTTCAGCAACAGGTATACTCGCCTTGTTTGAGGTGTACTGCTAAACAATAATTCGAAGGCGACAATATGGATCGGAGTTTAGCACTAGCCGCTGATCTCTGTGTATCACCTGCAGGTCATGAGTTTGAATCCAAGCAAGGCTAATTCAGCCTTTCATCCTTCCAAAGGTGATAAACTGAATAATAATTAACCTGGATACCAGTAAAATTCTGTAGACAATATTCATTACACACACCACCAATTCTGTTGCCCTACTGCAAATGTGCCACACTGCACACTCAGGGAAGAAGACCAGTACACTCCTAACATTCAGCATCTCAACCGTTATAAAAACAGAAAGATGCAAAGAGCACCCCAGCACTGCTACCAACACCCCCACATCCAGCCCCTTCCCTGTGAGGTGTGTGAGTGGGAACAACTGGCATTGTCGCCTAAGTTACCGGCTGCTCCGAAGCACGCACACATAATTATCTTCAAGTGACGGCAGGGATGGTGTTTGTTTAGTTACTGTTATGGTGGAAAACAGCCGGAGGGCCGGACCATAACAATGAAAACGGTAGGGTGTCAGCAGCAGGTCATGTAATATTTAAACCGCTGCCGTTCCGTGTCTGGCGGTGGGAGCTCCCAATCTGCTAATGGAGGCGGAGAACAAAGCAGGGTGGGGCAGGCAAAGGTCACACCACCACTGCAGCGGCTCCCTCCAAACAGGGGGGAACTGGCCATGCAGGTGGGGGTCTAGACACCTCAACACGGCACCTGTTGAGCGCAAGCAGAAAACAAGAAGTTTCTACACAGTGCACTGACATTAACCAATAGGTGTGGCGTCACCGCGTGGGGGGAGGGGGGGGGAGGGGGAGGAGGAGGGTGAGTGTGTGTTTGTGTTGGGGGGCACTGCCATCCTGCGTGTGCCCCCCTCAGCCTATACGTGCGCCTCCCCTATGATGCCCAGGCGTTGCCTGTTTTTTTAATGCAGAAATTTTGTAATATTTCTTGGCTGGATCATAAAGGGCAGTGACAGCTAGTCTCAAACTAATCCCCCAAAGTAGGTTTCCCGCTTCAGCTGCAAAATTAACAAGCATTGGCAAAGTCAATAGTTCTGACTTTCATTTGAAAGAGGCAAGCAACCAAACCAATTCATGCACAAATGCTGTGATGATGATGGGTCAAAGATAATAGTGTTAGTGGTAATAATGGTGGTGGCGGTGGTGGGAAGAGTGGCGGTGGTGGTAATAGTGGCGGTGGTGGTAATAGTAACTGTACTTGTGTTAATGGTGGTGGTTGGGGTGTCTTGAAAGCTGGTGGTGGTTGGCTGTCTAGTAAAGATGGTGATGGTATGGTAATTATACACGTATGAGATGAAAATAAATGTGTGACAACTGAATACATCTTTCCTTTGTAAATAGTTCCTTGTGCAGTGCAATGCAAACATTCCGTATGGAATAGTAGGCAGAATAATACAGCCAAAACTGAAAATTATGAGGTGGGAAAGTCATACTTCTTTGGGTGAAGCAAAAGCCCCCAAAATATATATTTTAAAGAATTGGCGACAGCTTGTCGTGTAGACAGCTGAGCTATTGAACCAGACCTAAAAAGGTGTCTCTGTATATGTGTCATCAGCCAAACAGACTCACCTTTTGTACTAATAGACCTGAAATAGGCAATAACCATTCACCAAAGAGTGTGCCCCTATTGTGCTTGCAAACCACCAATAACTTCCAGAGATAGTATAACCCCAAACATTTTGTTAAAAGAGACCTTCAGAACCAGACACACTGGCAGAATTTGGCCATAACTGATTGGCCTCTCTAGGACTAGTGGAAAATTATGGCTCGCTTTTCACTGGCAGCTTCATGGGGTATAACAACTAGGGGTGTGTGAAGTTTTACTGCGCAAGGGAAGTTTTGTGTAGATCATGATTATTGGGATACTTCTAGTTTAAACAGTTTCTAATTTTTCATACAAGCAGGCCCTGACATAGTTTTTCCTCAACAAATTGTCAATATTTCTCTGCAAGTGCTAGTTGTCAGTGAAAAGGAATGGACCGCTTTCTCATGAGTTTACTTTTAAACTGTTTTTGTTCGCAACTTTGCAACTGAGTGGATGTTGGTGATGTTGACGAAGCCCTGAAAGCGCAGATTTTCACATGAAAATCCACATGCACATGCAGGGAATTCGCAACCTAAGGGTAGAAAATGTTGCATTTGTGAAAATTATGGGTGAGAAAAGCTTTGCACGCCACTAAATACAACAGAGCATGTGGAAGTGCCAAAGATTCCCAGGTTTTGCCAGGTTTGCCGAATTCTGTACCGGGATTAGCAGAAACGATTAATTAAGTAAGGAATGAAGGAACTATTTCTACAATGAATACTATTCACTCACATATGACACGTCTGCACCTACAAAGAGTTGGCAAAAAGAAAAGGGCATTTAATCACTTGCACCTAAGGTGGCTGGAGGATTCACTTTGGGAAGACAAGGGTGTATATGCATGCTCGAAAACAGGAAAGCGGGTGGAAATGGATCCGAAGGGAGGAGACTGAAAAGGAAACACAGAAGCTCAACTGACTGAAGATTAATTAAGGAGTTAAGGCCCAAGCAACCATAAAGAATAAGATAGAGAGAACTTAAGACCTGCACTTGTGACTAAGAGTGCCATCAGGAAGAAGAAAGGCCACACCTCTTGGTAAGGAGCAAGTTCATGAGACTTAGGTCCTCAGCCCAGGACAAAGAGTGAGTTGAGCAGAAACATTTTGCACACCCACCTCAAGGAGTATGTTATAGGGACATTGGTCCTCCAACTATGACCAGGATTTGGATCAGTAATAAACAAGGCATCTGCACTATTTACGAAAAAAAACAGTGAAGAAGGAAGCTGGGCTTCTACAACACCTTGCTGCTCCAGAAGGAGAGAAGACACAGGAGCCAAAGACCATAAGACACTGAAAGATAGCTCACTGAGGGAAAGGGCACCAGCACCCAAAGAGAAGAGGAACAACAGGCAAAGGCACATCACCTATGCATAAAGGTAGTACAAGAGGAAGTACCTTGCCTGTTAAATCAGAGAGAGAAGTTAAAATAACCCCGCCTTAAAGATCTCAAAGCAAGCATATTTTACCCTCATTTTAAGTCCAAGTAGACAATTTCCTGTTGTGATCCCCTAAATAGTAATTAAGCTCAATGCACATCAATGTGCAAAGAGCTTCTATCAATTTGGCCCTAGAGAGGAAAGAGAGCAATTATATGTAGACGAAAGAAAGCACAGAATGTGATTGGTAGCCAAAACTCCTGTTAGACCCAATATCCACTCAAAGCCAAGAGGGTAAACATTTCCATTGCAAGCCTGGATCATGACAAGAAAAAGAGGAGTATCCTATTAAAAATAGGTGCAGAAAAACAGGCAGAGAGCTAGGGTGCTTGCCAAGCAAGTCTATCTCAGTCAGGTGTACAACTGGGAAAAATGTTATTGACATTTGCTACGTTCACATAGGCATGGCAAAAAGAGCACAATGGGTCTTTTGCTTTTTGTGAGAATGATAGTCAAGGTGTACTTTGGTGCACTACACCGCGCGAGAGGCACTCCTATCTTCTTAAGACCAAGGCCATCTGTGCACTTTCATTCTGGTGGACTATTCAGCCGCGTTTCATCCCAATGACTATAATGTGCTCATCAAAAGCATTGCAGCATTTGCTGGCCTCAAGGAACTCACTCTAGCTAGATTCTTATCTAACTCAACATCCACATTCAGAAGGGAACAAGGAATCCTTTTGCTTTTAAATTCACCCCAGTCAAATTCTCAGAATCCACAAGGATTAGTCCTTCCTGCAAACGTCTTAAATTTGCATATGGCCCCTATTAGTTTTCACGATGGACATCACATTGACTATCCCCTATATGTGCTTGAAACCAAGATTAAAAACATCGTTGTACATTACAGCCACTGGTTTCATATTGAAGGTGTAGCCCAAGGGAGTACATGAAATACAATCTGTGGAAACTGCGAATTGGTTGGGCAATTAGATGTCTGAGCGGGTCAGGCTCATGAATGGCTGCATTGTACACATTTCCAGCTGCTCTTCCACTTTTGAAGTACTGTAAGAGACTAACACTAAAAAAAGAGGTCAATAGCTGAAGGAAAGTACAGAGGTCCAATCCACAGCCACACCCAATTAGAGTCTTCAAAGTGGAAACATTTGAATTCTATGAGGATAAGAAGTTATTTTCATACAAGAGGACAGTGGTCTGGTATGCAAACCATCTTGGCTGATGTCATTCATAGAGCTGCAAATGAACAAGCCTACACATGCATAAATAAGGTTGATGTAAGCCTCAGGAGCGAGGGCCACAGCGGTTGTTGCATGAGCTGAAGATGGCAAATGCATCTGATTTTACCAGGCATGAGAAAGGTGTGCCATAGATTGCTGGATCTGAGGTAACTAGGTAGTCCTGCTCTCCCACAATTGGATTTTTTGGACACTAAGGGGTCGATTACGATGCCGTCCGGAAAGGCTCCCAATGGGATTAGGATTCGGCGAATCCGATTCGGAACCTATGTTTACGACCGAATCGGACACCTTTCCGGACGACCGATTACGATGTAAGGAAACCGTTCGGGCTGTCCGAATTGGTTCCGAACGGCATTTGGACAGACCGAGTCGTTCGGAGCCGATTCGTACAACTCTATGGAAACGGTTTCCGAACGAGCGATTAGGATGACCGATTCGGACAGCCGTTCCGATTTGGTCTGCCCGACACTAAACGGCTGTCGGAATCTGACTTCGGGGGCCCGTAGCAGGCCCTACTTCACTCTGAGGTCTCCGATTGGGGCCCATGGGGGTACCAATGGGACTCCCCCTGTTAATCCATGCACAGTGTGGCAGGCACCATGGGGTGCCCGTCACAGGCTGCATGATTTTCCCCAACAACCCTTTTTAGGTCTCGCTGAGCCAGCGCGCATGCGCTGCTCTGCGAGACTTTAGTAAGGGGCTTTTAAAAGTGCTCCCAAGGCGGCCACCAGCGTGCGGTTACGCGCACAAGCGCGCGCGCCTCGCTCCGCCTTTTCTACTGCGCGCGCATCCCTCGCGTTCTCAGCACAGAACGCGTCATCGCGATCGCGATGACTTTCGCTTTCACGTTCTCAGCACAGAACGCGTCATCGCCTTGCTGTATCAGGGTTCTTAACTTACTTCTGTCTCCAGGAGTACGCTTTATTGCTCAACCTTGCTGCTGTAGAGCGATGAGTCGCTAGGTAGTAGCAGGGTTATGTAACTGGAGTGTGACAGTAAATTACAGTATCTCCCACAGATATCGCGCAAGGAGCACTGATTGTCCACCGACTGAAGACACAGGACTCACAAACCCCGGTCCAAGAGCCATCTCTTCAGCCCTTCCATAGTCTGGATCCAGCCTAATCATTCCACAATGTGCTGCACATTTGCGTATATCGCAATGCAAATTTGTCATTGGTCTGTTAACATGAACCACGGCTTACAAGGCTCTTTTCCTGTGTAACGCATTTGAAAGTAAAAGTGCCCAAAGGTAGTTTCCTAAAATACGCAAGGTATGAGGCTGATATGTGACTGGTTTGTCCACATTCTCCTTAAGTCCCTAGAAGAAGAACAAACTTTGATAAAGCAAATAGATTAAACTTTTAGATAGTGAAAATTCTTTTTTACCGATCCTCACCTTCACAGACAGCACTGACTGCACTCTTCCTCTCACACATACCATGGCATGTTTTATCAGCAGTGCAAGCACCCCTCAAACACAAAGCAGCTAACGCTCAAGCTGCGGCAGTTCAAGCTAACATCTGGTTTATTGTGTCCATCTCTACTTGACACAGTTGGAGGTTTCTGTCAAGCTCTGGAGGTCTTATTTTTTTGTCCAGTTCTGGAGACTGCAGCCAGACTACTGAGTCAGGTTTTGGAGATCAGTTGTAGCACACATTGTCTCACTCTCTGGACACCATATTTGGTGCATTGTCCGAAAGCTTGGTCTCTCTCTTAAAGTCGGTAGGCAAAATCATGAGAATTGTCACTTTTCTGAATGTCACAGCTAGCGCATTGTTTAAGTTCATTGGCATAGCCAATAGGTCTCGCCTTTGGGACCTTATAAGTATTTAGTTATGCAGCACAATATCCTTGGTGCAACAACATCAACTGTTGCATGGCTAAACACTTAAAAGGTCCCAAAGGCGAGACCTATTGGCTATTGGCTATGCCAATGCTTGTTTCAATGGGAATCCGACCGAACAATGTACGGAAGCATCTTTATCGGTCGGTTGGACTCGCAGAACCAGATTCGTTCGGAAACGATTCAGAAACCGATTTGGTCGTAAGAGTTTCCTAAATAGATCGTAAGTAGGGTAATAGGAAAGCCTAAAGCTATTTTATTGGTAAAAGGAGTGTATTAAAGTTGATAGACTGGTTTATTGAGGCTTCACATTTCCAATCTACACTAACAGGGAGTGTCGGAGAATTGATAAAGCAGGAATTATTTGAAGTGATCAAAGAGCTAAAAGTTGGATTTTTTTTTTGTACGATTTAAGGCATGGGGAGGGATAGCGCTATAAGTGTTGCTGCACTGATCTGCATATTGTATTGAGATTAGATGTAATGTAACTGAATTTCTTCTGTTAATAGTAACATTTAAATATAAAATACAGGCTGGCTTAACCACTCTGTGTAAGAGACTATGCAGGTAGATACAATCTATAATTAATGGATGCACACAATGAAATCGATGATCTAAAACTTCAAAAACAAAACACCTGGTCCCCAAACTGCAGAATCTTCAGAGTTGCATCTGTTTATTCCAATTAACCTCCAGTGATCTTACTGTCCTCAAGGCATTCACTAAGAGAGGTTGCAGCTCTTTCTAAAGGTAATCGGGCACACACCAGCATGTCACCAGCATCTCACACATAGCCTGTAAGACCTTGATATTGTATATGTCGACTGAAAGCGCGGGCCCCTGGCAAATTGGGACTTGGTTGAGTAAATCCAATGAGTAATAAATGATGATCATTCGATCAGAAAAAGACTGACTATCTCTATTTCTGCTACATGACTTTACATTGAGAATTGAAAGGAAGTGATGTTATCTCTTTGACCTCTTACTTTTGTCTTATGATGTCTAGGTCCTCTCCGATCTCCAAGTGACCTTTGACTCTAAAATCAAAATCTGTAAAGGAAAAAGTTAGAAGATGTTAATTTTGCACATGTTCACTGAGAACCTGTTGCCATCCTCACTGGTGTCTGATTCTCTAACCTACACTGCAGCCCTTTTCCTCCCTCTCTTCATCAAATTCTGTTCCTATTCTATTTTAATAGCGATAATTATAATAATAATGCTGTTGATATTACCAAGGCCTGTCTAAACATTGTGTGTATGAGGAACGTTTGCACTGCTATCACCCATGGACGCCTACATGCAACAAGTGACACGAGACCTCCATCTCAGCGTTTACAAAATTCCAGTATTGCATCGCGATACCTGTCCCGTAAAAAACAAGACCTGTAACACCTACAAAGCAAATGGCACATTACAAAGGGACAATTGTGGGTGCAGCGTTCCTTTTCTCCCTCTGTTGCCCACAGCTGCCGTTCATACAGTAGAAGTTTTCTCTGATAGCTTCCGTTTTGAGAAGGTTTATTAAATGACCTGGCTGGTCAATGTCTTGGAACCGGCAATGATAAAATTACTTGGGAATCGCAAGAAGGAGATGGAGGCATTTTCTGTCCCCTCTTCCTTGTGGTACATAAGGAATCACAATGTTGACCATGTGTATCGAAACGCCATTTGCACCTAGCAGTGTTGATTTGATACACAGTGATTTTGGTACATCGGCCCCCATATCCCTAACAATTCCCTTAACACGTCACTGATCATAACCCCTATGTTGATCTGTTACACTAATCCTAATACGAACCCTTAACCTAACCATAACTCTACTCTAATTAGTACCCCTTGAATATATCCAATAACACTTTTTAAATAATAAAGAAAACTATAACATTGATGAATGGCTATTATCATTACCAGTTCCTACAAACGAATTTCCTATTTTCGTTTTTATTCGTTTCTCTTTTTCATTTTAATATACTTTCATTAGAAGAAGACATAACTTGATAAATTATAGGGAAGGAACTATTCCTGATGAGCAAGGTGTCCTAACGTTTGTAACTCCCTTGAGCAACACATTTTTGAGCAGGAGTCTTCAGAAATGCTTAGTAAAGGTTGCTTCACCAAAAAAGGCACTGACCATCGGCACTCCCATATATCTAGAGATCTCTTGCATGGCCATCACTATGAAATAGAGTGTGTTGAGGCCAATTTGCTTGCAGATCTTTGTGATTCAATACTTTAAGTATAACAGTGTCTAACATTTTCATTGGCAAGGACATTAAAAAGTTAATTTCTGGCCGACGTAAATTGGCTGACCCATCCCTACTTGTAGGAGCTGCGAATACTTAGGCACTCACTGGGGCAAGATCTCACTCTTGGCCATCATAATCTACTAACAAAAATTATTAAACAGTGCTGTGGTCTTCAACAGACAGCAGTCCCTCATAATTGCTTCTGAAGAACTTACGGTGATCGTGGCTTTTTTTGAGATGAGTCAATCAGCTTTGGATTCAAAGTATTGAATCATATAAGAGGCTAGTTTTGGAGAAGTTACAGTTACAGAAAAGTTACTACTAATCTGTTTTACTGTTTCTATAAAGGTGATTGCCTTTGCACATCTGACCACCTTACTGGCAAACAGCTTCTTAACATGAGAGGATTGCCCCAGAACTGATTTCAAGCACTTGCATCCAAGTATTGGTTTCCGCATAGAAAGCAAATATCACTGGAGACAGAGGGCAGCCCTGCTTGCCCCTCACTCCATTTTAATTGGGATAGAGATTTCTGCATTTACAAATGCACTAGTCTCTGTGGCAGAGTACAATATACCCTGATTCAGAAGATGTATTTGTAACTAATACCAAGCCATTTCATTTCATACCATGGAATGACCCAAAAGACTATCAAATGCTCTGGTAACATCGAGCGATACTGCAACTCCGTCCTTCTCCAGGGCTACCTAATCTTAGCGGGTACTATTTGTGACCTCTAAAAGTGAATTAGCACTCGTTGGTCTAGATGTACGAAGCATTTTTGCAGTAGGAAATGGTCCGATTTTCAGAATCAGGCACTTTCCAATCGCAAAAATTATTTTTGGTATGTATTAATCCCAAATTGCTATTCAGTCACATGTCACCGAAAGGCAATTTGGAATTGTGAATACATATCCATTCGGTATTTGGAAAGGGCGTGTTCAGAGCAACGCTTCCAAAAACGGAATCAGAATGGGATGTAGAAATGTTTTGCGACCGAAATGCGTTCGTAAAACATTCGCATTTTAACACCAACTCAAAGTTGGTGGCAAAGCATTTGCTAATAGGAAGGGGTCCCCTTGGGACCCCTTTTCTTTGAGAATCTTTAAAAATATATTTTTGAAGAGCAGACAGTGGTCCCACAGATCGCAGCCTACTCTTACAAAATAATGCATCCTGTTTTCCTTTAAGGAAAACGGGCTGCATTTAAAAAAAAATGATTGCTTTATTTAAAAGCAATCACAGACATGGTGGTCTGCTGACCCCAGCAGGCCACCATTCCTGTGATGGCAGCGAATCCTAGAGGTTCACTAATTGCGACCTACCTCATTAATATTCATGAGGCAGGTCTATTTACGACCCAGCATTCATCACTAATGGGTAAGATATTACCTTTGTACATTGGTAATAGCGATTTCCATATAGTTATTCACAAAACAAATTGCTATCTGATAATCGCTATTACTGAATTCCAGTCCAGTATCCACCCAGTGGTCTCCCAAACCCCCCCCCCCCCCTGGCAATAGCCTCCGTCGAGATATACCCAGTAGGCAAGCCTCACCACATGGACCACCTAAGAGTATTTTTCTGATCAATGTCCCTAGATTGCCGTCCACCATGAGTCATGAAAACGAAGACTCCCTTATCAACAAAAGTATACATTGGATACGCCATGTGAGGGGTTGCCCATCAGTAATTAGGGAGGACATCTGTGGGGCCAAAAGGATTAATGGAACTAATTCCCTGACAGACTGTATAGAGTTACACTTTGGGAATGCGAACACTGTCCATGATTTAATTGCGTTAGAAGCTAGGTTCAATCCTTCCACTCGCACGGGGATTCAGATGAAGTACCGCCCTTTAATGCGCCCATCACTGCTAGCCACCCATAACCTGGTTCATCAGGAGACCCCTGGTTCAAGTCTTGATGTAAATGATTGACTCGTACATCCAACCCTGCAATTAGGTTTTATACTAAATCCTCCCATCCCAACTCCCTATGTTCCTGAGACAATCAACCCTGATGCCTCAACCCCACCTATAGCAACCGCCCCGGACATCTCAACCGGTGATGTGAACCTGGCCGCAACCAGTTGCCACAATGAGGGGGGGTAGTCCAGAGGAACATGGGACCGGATCCCAAGGAGGAGGTATGGAAGAAGGTGAAAACCCTGTACCTATAGGTAATATAGACCACATGACTAAACTCTCCCTATTGTCATGGAATGTTGCCGGGGTTAGACCTAAACTTGCACTTGCACACTGGAACCAATACATAGAAAAGCACGACATCTGTATTCTACAAGAAACGCTGTGCCCTTCTCCCATCTTTATCCCTGGGTATATCACATTCCATCGTTCTGTGATCACTAATAAATCTGGGCGCCCAAGTGGAGGCTTACTAATCCTAATTAAAATTGATCTCCACTGCTCTGTTAAAGAACTTAAGACCAACAGCCATGACATACTAGCGGTCCAATTAAGGGTAGAAGATGGGTTGGGGATGGATCTTTTTAACGTGTATGCCAGAGGGACGAAAGCGGGAAGTACATCCTCCACCCTCCAGGAGTTGGAGAACCTTCTGGACACTAGAGAAACTTTATCACCAGTAATCGTCGCAGGCGACTTTAATACCACCTTTGAACCTCTGGGGCAGGAGGACCTGTGTGGAAGCAAGGAAGAGTAGGAGCTATGGAACATTCCCCCCTTGGATCTTACCCCTATCAAAAAATGGTCTCAAACAGCATTGCAGCTAAATGCAATAACACTCGAATTTGGTTTGAGGGCTGCTAATGGACGAACCAACTCTGATAAGTTAGGACCAAATACTTTCAACCGGATCACCAATATGAGCCGAATTGACTATTTTCTGCTAGACTTAAGATTGTGGACTGAAGTTGTCGACATGATGGTAGGGTCTACCACGGACAGTGATCACAACCCCCTTGAGCTAACCTTCATTTCTCCTTGGGCCAGACGCCTAACTTCCTATGATGCTACTCTTGCGACCAGGGTGGTCCATTCTACTAATAATAATAGGCGTCTTAAATGGGCACGTGTAGCAATGGATCAGGAGAAGTTAGCTCTTATTAACACTAACTTGGAGGCCAGTACTAGACTGATGTCTAGTCTTATAGAAACCTCGGGGGATCCTGCTAAGGTTGCTGACTGCCATACTATTTTTTTTTAACTTGTTGGCCACTTATTTTAAAATACAACGGAAAAAAGGGAACACAAGCTCAAAATCGCATTTTGCCTGGTTTACGCAAGAATGCGGGGACCTTAGATCCGAGCTGGCCTCGGCAATCCGTTCGAACAAAGTAAGTCAAGTTAGGGAAACCAGGCGAGCTTACAAAAAAGTGACTTTAAAGGCCAAAAAGGATTGGGAAGCGGAGCGTTGGTCACTGATTAGTGATGCCTGTGCAAAAAAAGACACACAACATTTCTGGCTTTTAGTAACTAGGGGAGAGGAAAAAAGATCCCAGTCACCTGACAATATCATTCCTGTCGATGAATGGCATCGCCACTTTTCATCTCGATACACTGGAGAGCCTACCCACACTAACGAAGATCCAACAGTTGCTTATGACAGCCTTGAGACTGATGGGTTCTTCAGTTTAGGGGAAATAAAATCTAGCATTAAAGCAATCATTAGATCCAAAGCCCCTGGGCCGGACGCTATTCCTGGTGACCTATTTCTCAGTAAAATTGAGAATTGGTCATTGTATATCCTGGGATTGGCTAATGGAATAGCTGCCGGCTCAGAAATTCCGCCCTCATGGAAAGGGGCTGAGGTTATCCTAGTGTTCAAGAAGGGTGATCGTTCACTTCCCTCGAATTATAGAACCATCAACCTGATCGACAGTGCCCAAAAGGTCTTTGCCCGAGCACTTCTCATGAAAATTCAAACCTGGATAGAAGATAATAACATTCTGACTCCCTTTCAAGCCGGGTTCAGACAGAAAGTCAGCACTGTCGATCAGGTCTTCCGCTTCCTACTACTAACATGGAAGACAGTGACAATCTCTAAGGAAAGCCTAGATGTAGCTTTCATTGACTTACGGTCTGCTTTTGACCTTATTCCTAGACACAAACTTTGGTGTGTCTTGAAGGAAATGGGCATCCCACCAGAAATTTTATCGTTGACCATTGGCTTGCATTAGAACAACTATGCAAGGGTACGATGGGGTAACCAAGGTCAATTGTCAGACTCGATTAGGGTAGATAGAGGTGTCCGACAAGGGTGTGTAATGGCCCCTACTCTCTTTTCACTCTTCATTAATGGTGTTGTTCAGTTTCTCATTGAGAGCCCAGCTGACGCGCCGATACTGGGGGGGGTCAAGGTGACAACCTTGCTTTTTGCAGACGTCACTTTGATAGTTTCCAAGACCCCGAGTGGCCTGCAATTCCTTCTAAAACGCTTCGAGTCTTTTTGCGCACTAAGAGGGCTTGAGATAAACACCGCAAAGACTAAGCTACTAATGATCAACCCTCACCGATCCTTTAAAGGGAAGATTTTTTTAGAGGGGAAACCATTAGAAAGAGTGAGTACCTTTGAGTACTTGGGTGTCACTCTCTCTGATGACCTTTCCTGGAGACCTCCAGTCAAGAGACAGAACCTACAGCTAAGGCGTATCTCGGGGGCATTGATCAAGGAGCATAAGATCTCATTGAGTAAGCCAAGAGCGGCCCCCATTTGTATTTACGATCACAAAGCAGTGGGAGCAGCTTTATATGGGGCGGAACTCTGGGGGTTTGAAAATTTGGACGCACTCCTAGTGACCGAAAACAAATTTTTGAGATCCCTTTGCTCTCTCCCGCAGGGTACCCCCTCTGCAACCACTGAGATTCGATCTGGGCAGATTCACGTTTGTGCAAAAAGCACAATTATGCCATCTGCTCTTTTGGCTACGTATAAAAACTACCCCCGAGCTACACCCATATGCTGCTGCTCTGGACGAGGTCTATGCGCTAGATTGCTATAAGAAAATTGGCTGGTTAACCAGGGTGAAACTATTGATGTCCTCTCTAGGGATGGAAGGCATATGGGATACCGACTCCCCAGAATCCCTTCCAACGAAAGCCCAGGTTAAGAAACACTACTGGGACTGGGTGGCGCAGTCCCTTATCTCCCATCCAACCGGGGGCCGCTTGACCCTTGATTTCATGGAGTTCAAACTGGAAGGTGCCTTCGAGCAATATCTGGAGGTTATTACAAATGTCCAGGATAGGAAACTCTTTATGCAATTCAGATTTGGTTCCCTCCCTCTTAACACCTTTGTTGCTTCCTAGTCTCAGCATTCTTCTGCTTCTCTGATCTGCCCCGGCTGCTCTCTTGCAGCCGAGTCCATCAGTCACATACTTTTTGCCTGCCCTAGGTACCACCATTTGAGATCTAGGTGGATAGCTCCTATCTGTAAACAGCTAGGTACTCGCAGTCACAGCGATGCGCTACGTATCTTAAAATCTGACGCTAGTACGCTAATTGTCTGTGCTGTTGCCGAATTTCTAGGCAAAATGTGGATTAGCAGAAGGTATGCATTGTCCATGCAACTGTCATAACCCCTTTGGTTATTAATATCTCTTAAATGATTTTTAAAATGTATTAATTCACTAATTTAGTACTGTACTAACCATGAAATTGTATTGCATGACGGGTCATGCCGTTAATTCTTGTGGCACAGGCTTTTGCTGTTACATTTCTTGGTCTTGATTTTAATTGTTTTTATTGTTTTTAAAATTTTGTTTTATTATTGTATCAGATAGTCTGAGATGAACCAGCTTTTGGATCCTTGTAATCCACTTCGGTCCTTTTTGCACCCTAGGCACTAGCATTTCAAAATATTGAAATGGACTACTGGGGGTTAGGCAGACTTCAATAGTCCTATACTCCTGCTCTTGTGAGAAGGTTGTTAATCTATTATACCCAATGTATATGAACTTTTGTGGACTCTCTTTTCTTTCCCCCGGAGCTTTAGGGAGTCTGGACTCTAAGAGGGAAAAGCCACATGTTAATATGGATTGTTATTTTAAAATTGATTGTTTTATTATGTTTGTATTGTATTGTATGCATGTGATACTTTTATGGCCGCAATGGCCGAAATAAAGTTATTTGACTGACTGGCTATTACTGATCTTCATACTTCTAGCCCTTGGAGTGCTGGGCCTGGGTTCATCTACCAAGTTAACACAGAGAATCAAGGAGGTTTGGAAGGCCAATTTTCCTTCACAGACCATGCACCCAGTGTCGTCGTTATTATGAAATATATGCAATCTAAACTTTAAAATTGCTAGGTTGTCCTTATGACCTCTGGAAACATGTTACTGTACAACAATATAGTACAGTTGCTCACCCTTTAAACAGTAAAAAAAATGGAACCAATTGTGGAAATCGATGACTATATGTGAGTTATATGTTAGATCTCAGTTCAAGTACATTTTGTTTGCACCTCAGTTCCAGCAACAGACACCGCTTCTTATCCTAAAGACAAAGAACTGTCAGAGTGTTGTGTGCAGCAAGGATTGTGTGTAATTAAAATACATGTTACATGAAGGATATGTCGGGTTGCATCTAAACATTGCAGAATGTAATGTTAGAGAATGCATGGTATTTGTGTAAGGCCTGTAGAAGCAGACTCACTGCTTGGATGGTAAAAACAAAGGGGGCCTCGATTGCCATGTTTTCAGTTTAGAAACTTGTGCGACAGTTCACAAAGATAAATTACATGTGCAAATTACTATGACATTGGATTAACACTACTTTTGGCTATTCACAAAATCATAATGCAAAATACTCAAAAGGGTAGAGTGGCAAGTCTCCACTTCCGAAATAGGAGTGTAAGGTACTGCTGCCAAACAGAAACAGTAATTAATCCAGCGTCACACACGGCCATCCACTGGTACTGCAACACCCTCCCCTAGAAAATAACAAAGGTAGGGACTGAAACTAGAAGTCTACAGTAAATAATGCTAAATTATTTAATGTAGGTAAAAATAGAAATACATATAATTTAGGGTTAAAATAATACCTAAAAATAAAACATATTTAATTTTAAAATATTTTAACAACCTTTTTGAATTATAAATTAATGTAATCTTTATTATATATAATTAAACTACTTTTCATTAAATTTATACATCACATTTAATAATTATTAATGAATAATAAAAAAAAGTTTTTTTTGCTTTCGGTGGGACGTTATTTTTTAATTTAAACTTCAGGAAATTCATTTTAATTTATTGAAATTAACTAAAGATTGAATTCAAAATGTAATTAATAGTACCGTAACTTTTCTCATTTTGTTCTACATTTAAAAATTAAAAATATATAAAATTAATTTATATTACTATTTATCATAAACATATTTTTACTAATTTATTATAAAGTTTAATAAACTTTAAAAAACATTCTATGCTTCGTCACAGGGAGATTTTCACTTTGACTCCCTATGTTAAAGTATAGGAAAAAATAAAAACGTTTTCTTAACAAAAAAACAAAATAGCAAAATTTCAAAATGCTGCAGCGCTAAAAAACTTCATTTTGGATTCAATATTTAATTAATTTAAATATATTAAATCAAATAAAATTTATTTAATGCAGAGGTAAATTTGAAAAAAATATAAAAATTGTAGCAAAGCACTTTTTCTTTAATAAAGCAGCAGACTGGCAGCTGCCAAGTCCTTCGAAAAGTGAAATAACAATAAAAAAAAGAACATTTGGGAAGACAGGAGGAATGGTGGAGCGGACAGTTGTTGAGGAGGCGCATATGCAGGCTGAATTAAACACCGACAGAGGCTGGAGCAGCGGAGGAATAGAACTGGGTGGAAGTGTGAAATAAAAAAATAAATAGAAGATTAGGGAGGGACAAGGGAAGCAATGGACCAGCTAAGGCGAGGGAACACAACATGGATATAGCAGGGTGAAGTGATTTGAGTTGGGATGAATCACACAAGAAAGAGAGTAATCAAATACATACATGAAAATAAGTAGTGGAAGGATACAAGCTATACAATAAAAGGATGGTAAACAAGCTATGCTCCAGGGGGAGACAAACACAAGAAGAGAAATTAAAGTAATTGAATAAGAAACAACCAAATGAGATTGATAAAAAGCCAACCGACAATAAGGAGTGGGTTGACCAAATGCCCACTGTAAACATTTGTTTTTAACTGTAATTAAAACATTGGCATGTTGGGTGCCCCACTGAAGATAACGTAGTGGCTCAGGGCTGATAAGGGCTGGTATAAGCCTTCCCATTCCAATACTCATCTTTCTGTTTCTCCCTTTTTAATATAGAACATTCTATCCTCAGTGAGTGGGATGTTCTAATAGCCTTCAGCAAATTGAAATTTTACTTTTCAATATCCCTTTTCCCCGAAACTCAAAATTGTTCCACTGTGTACCAGTGCAGCCTCGATGAGCCATTTTATGAGGAAGCAGGCATGTTTAAGGTATAGCTTCACATCAAGACCTGTGCCTTTCTAGTGGCAGCCACTGTTCTGCTTGCAGACTGATGCAAAACTTTTTCCAAGCTGCATCCTATAATCATGTTAATCCTCTTGAAATATCATTAGACCTGAAAGGATCAGCGTGTGGTAAGTAAGGTGCATAAATTGTCGCTCACCTGGTTTCTTCCCAATGACTTCGACTATTCGGGCATTGCTCTCATCTCCAACTGGCTGGAAGAAGGAAGAAAAATCTCAGGGTGAGGCACAAACAACCAAAAGAGGTGTGGCCAGACCTCCTGCAGCACCCCCTCTACAATTACCCACCATTGTCCCATCCCAAAGTCTTCACAGACTGTACACCAATAATATCCTCCGATTCCTCTTACCACATCTGGGTGGGTCCTGTTGGGCAGCTCCAGGGCCTTCAGGTAATACCGCTCGTCCAGCTCATACTCTTCCTGATACAGACTTGTAAGCATCTGGCGTAATTCCCTGCCACGCTGCCGGAGCTGAAGATGATGAGGGTGCTGTGTGACAGACAGCGATATCATTTAATCAATTTATCAGAAGGATATTTAATGCTGGGGGCTCAGAGAGTTCAACCATCAGAGAGGTACAGAGAGGAAGATCACAAGCAAAGCAGGAGAGACATTGGGTCAGAGCTACAGAAAGGCATCACTCAAGCAGCACTGGGGAAGGGAGGTAAATGATGCACGGGATAAGCGATGGAGGGCACATCACAGATACCATAGAGTGGGATGTTCAGTGATAGTGGGAACAGCACTCAATAAGTGTTTTTGATACCAAAACATAGACCTCAAAACATGCTTCTTAACTGACAGTTTCACTAATCACTGTTAGACTGCAGTGCTCTCTTTTGCGAACAGGCTTTTTAATTTTACTCCTAGCTCTTCCTTTCTTTTCATTATCTGCCTACCAATGCTGCTCATCAGCAGGCTGAGCCATGTCTCTGCCGCGCTTGGGGGCTTGAATTGAACAACGGGGGTAGGATGGGGCAGCACTGAGGCCTAGTGGGGCAGGAGAAGACTGGCTTGCAGGTATGCACTGTCTGAAGTTGGCAGGATTCTGGCAGGTCAAGTAAAATCAACGAGACGTCGACGGAAGTGACACACAAGAGCGAGTCGAGCCCGCCATCGTTTTCCAATTGGACCATTTTATCTTTTACCTTGCTAGCCACGCTCCTAACCGTCTATTCTACTACAGTATAGGTTGTACAGAGTTTACTGAAAACTGTCTTTGGGGTGTAGGAAGAGGAAGAGATTGTTAGTAAATGTTGTGATCAACATTTTCTAATGCACGAGAGCGCTGTGTACTGAAAATGGACCTTGGGGATGAATGGGAGAATTGCATATGCGGAGCTTTGTTTTGGGGGGCATCGCACATGTGGGGCTGGGAGGTCAGTGATGGAGAGACATCATAAATACATTAGAGAAAGAGAATCCCTGATGGAAGGGGAAATCACAAGTATGGGGGGGGGTCAGTGGTCAAATGAGACATCACATGGTACCGCAGGAGTTGTGAAAAGGCACCCTACATTCCGCTCGAGGGAGTCAGTGAGCAGGGGAGGACATTAAACAAGCAAGCACTGAACAGCCATAAACGAGGAGGAAGTATCAAGTATGAGGCGCTAGCCAGTTTTTAGCGATGGAAGGAGACATCACATTTAGAATGCTAGGGGTGTCAGTGAGGGAGAGAGAAAGCAATATCAAATGCAGTACTGAGGAGGTAGAGTCTGTCACTGCCCTGTGAGGAGCTCATAGCTACAACTGTTCTGGTGGCTAACAAACGGTAGCTTGAATGTGTGGGAGGTGCGTTGTGAGAGCATATTTGGCCAAACAAGTGCTTTTATTGGGTCACAGTGAACCTGATGACACTGCCAAGTCTGCTAGACCCAACAGAAGGTGCACGGCTAGAGGAGGACTGGAAAATGAACGGATAGGTTGAAGATACATGCTTGCAGACCTACTAGATTGGAAAAGTTGGGCTCCATGTGTGAAGGCCAGACATGCGCTCCAATCATGTAGCTGTGATTGCAGTTATGCAAGTAAGGTTCAAACAGGTGAATTAGTGAGGAGGAGTAAAAACCATAATGGGGGTGTGCAAATATTCTTTTTGCAGGAAAGTTTTCAGGTTACCAATGTTTCCCCCCCATGAAGGTTGCAAAGTTCCACAGTTTTCCTTCAACTGCACAGCGTTTTTTCTCTCTGCACCAAGATAATTTCCAGACTACTAGAACCGACAGATTGCAATTCACTCTTCCTGCATATCTACAGCATAAATTCAGGTTAGACAATGCATACAGACTTTTTTTCCGCAGGTTTACGTTTTAAAGAGGGTTTCTATGCACAATGGCCTTAAAGAGGAAAAGTAAGCCCATCACCCTCCTTATAAACTGCCTGGTAACCCGTATTCAACCTCAAAAGGTAGTTCATGTCTGAAATGGGATTGCTAATAGTGCCAAATGACCAGAATATTTTTCCCACCCAAATTAAGCCAGATGATACAAGTCAGAATTTGTGCAGGGAAAAACCACAATATTGCAAGTTTCACAACGAAGACTAGGGTAAAACATGCTGTTCCTTTTCCGAGATGTAGAACTCAGATTGAAGTACCATTGGAACCTGTAAATACTTCACCCTGCAGTATTAGTATTACTGGGTGCAGTATTACCTCGCAGAATGAGGGCCAAAGTGTTTTCTGCGATGACCATGTTTTTTGTGTATAAGCACACAGATGGTCACAAAAATCAGGAAATTTATTTGGACGTCCCTATGCAAAAAAACTTCATTAACTATGTAAAGTATTCCATAAGCTTTCACAAAGGTTGCAATAAAAAACGCCTTGCTAGCAGCACACACGTCTTACCCATACATTCTCTAGTGGGCCTATGAGATCTAAATTGGATGGTGGAATGATGAGCTGTACCCATGAGAAGTCCAGAACCAGGACTTGAGACATTCTCTGGTGACAATGGTGGTATGAAGAGTTGCCATCTCAATATTGTTTCGCGTGTGGGAGAGAATGGGCATGTTTCATTATCACTGCAGGGTGGTACTGGTCATCGTTTTTTCAGAGGCAGGGAAGAGGCTGGGATCAACAACTTTGTTGAAGCACGCTCAAAAAGAGGGTAGACCTCTAAGGGAAAGGACTGAACTGGGATGGAAATGCAGCTTAATGTGCAGTGATGGAGGGGGTTCATCACACATGCAGTGCTGGGGTTTAGTAAAGGAGGAGGACCACCAGACATGCACTGCCGGTGGATAGCGCAGGACCGGAGAGGATTAACGAATGGTGAAAAAGGGGCATTATTCATCTGGCAATAGGCATTGTGGCGTGGCTCACCGATGAGTCTAAAGTGCATGCTGCACATACAGAGCTCGTTGGGGTCAATGATGCGCTGGGCAAGTCAGTGACAGTCAGGTGAGGCATCAACATACCACTCTCAATGGGCCGGTGATCGGTGGTAGGAAGGAGGGACGCATCACACGTTCAGTGCTGAAGACAAAAGATACCAACTTGATGTGGTAGCCTCAAACGTACAGCATTTGGTGGGTAGAGAGTGACAGGGGGAAGGGGCAGTATCACACATAGATGGAACAGAAGATGCGTGTTTGATGTGGAAGCATACACAGCACTTACTGGATCAACATAGATAGGTGACCGGGATGCATCTAAACACTAGACTCTGCAGCTATATCTCAGATTTCATAAATCTTACAGGCTTGTGCCTAACACATCAGCCCCTCATGTAACACAACGTATAAGCTTTATAGGATGCAGAATTTTTGCCATAGATTATACAAATCTTAGACAAATTTTCTTCAGACAACTGAGCTGCTCTTTTGCCGATATAAAACTTACAGGCTTTTTCAAGATTGAAGAGCTATATCTCAGCCCACAAAAAAGATACAGGTTCATTATCAGAAGCTATCCCTAAGGTGGCACATCATACAAGCTCAGACATTAGAGCTGTTTCACATGATTAGTTCTTCGCTGCACTGTCACTTGTGTTTCATTGTACTGATTACATGACAACACATAGACAGCACCAAATCCGAGCTACGTAGAGACCATCCGAGCAGCCATTCCAAAGGAAAACATAGGTTGAACGAGCGACAGAACCAGATGGCACCAGTGAGGCCAATACTGTGCATCAGAGACGGACATATGCAGTCTTAGTAAGAGACACTCAGTACTGTACTAGAAACAGTACAAGCGTGTTTACCAGAAACAGACCCTGAAAGCACCAGTGAATGAGACAGCCTTGCACTAGAGGCAGCACTAATGAGATCCGTAACTGTGTATAGTACAGAGAGAAAGGAACCCTACCTTTAGTGATTTGTTGGGGGTGCAGTTGCCGTGTGAACCTGTGCTTATTTCATAAGGTTCCTATGGCCTCTAAGAACATGATTTACAGCCCCGTTTACAGAAACAAGCTTCTTCCGTCGGAGTGAACACATACAGGAAGAAAAGCCATCCTTCTGAAAACACGCCTGGAAACAAAATTAAATTAAAAACAGTATGCTTATACAAACAGATAAGCACCAAAGAGGAAAGATACCAGTAGTTAGACGCTACTCCGTGGGAGGAAACACATGACAACAAGGAGGGACAAAGAGGAAAGATTAACTACTAGCAAGCAAGCCTTTTTAAAGGACAATCGAAGTAACGACTAAAAAGGCAATGGGTGGGCTGTAAGCCCATAAAGTGTATACAACATACCTCTAAGAGACAGCGCAAACGCTGCACAGGCTTGACCTAAAAAAGGGAGACAGTTGTAGAGGAGCTGAAGAAGCACAACAGGACACTTTATTGCTACTCTCCCATAGAGATTTGAGAAGAGAAATAAATGAGGTGATGTCTTGCCCCACATCTTTACAGTTTAGTCCCTCAAAATCCTGGGTGGAGAAAGGGGCAACAATCATAGAGGGAAACTGAATTGGAAGGGTGATCTGTCCTGCCTGTACTTGCTCTGGGAGAGGACTTTTGCTTTTATCTCCTGGGCAGCGGTGTGCTGCCAGAACATTGTCCTTGAGTTTGCAGCCTCTGCACTCACCTGTGCTTCTGGGAAATTACTGCTAAGAGGTCAATCTACGGTGCACTGCCCTTGGGACAGGTGCTGGACCATAAATGCAGACTTAATATCCTACCAATTTCTGTATTACTGGGCATTATTAAGCAAAACCAAGGTTTTGTCATAAAGGCACAGTTTCTATTCCAATGATTTTCTTATACATTTTATTAAGTAAAAGTAAGGATGGAAGGTAGTAGACTTCCTATACAATGACTTCTTTTCATCGAGTAAACACAAGGTCATTTTGTTGGTCTGGCTTGCAATGTGACATGGGGGCGTAATAAACAAGGAAAATCTTATATATATATATATTTACATTTTCTATATTCGTCTAAGATCATTGCTTGAATGTTTTTGTATCCAGAGGCATTACTGCCTCACCTGATGAATGCAAGTATTTACAACAGTTGCTTTATTGTTCTGATATGTTGGTTACTTAAACAAATTCCCTGATTACTGTTGGTTTTGACTTGTACATTAGGTTGCAAAACAGTTACACAGGAATAATTATAAAGGCATAAATGGTCTGATGGAAATGTACGTGTGTTTTGTTGAACTAAGGGGAATGTGGCCCCTTTGCGACCGCAAAAATGTCTGCCCAATGTACTAACCCTATTTTGCGAGTCGCTAACCAATTAGCGACTCGCAAAATATGGTTAATGACTTGCTGTTAGGAAGGGGCGTGCCAAGGGCGTCCCTTCCTAAAAGCGAGTCCATAACCTATGTATGATTGTTTTGCAACCGCAATTGCGGTTTCAAAACACTCACAGTTTACCACCCTTCTCAGAAGGGTGGTAAACTACTTGCAAATGGGAAGGGGTCCCCAGGGGACCACTTCCCCTGTGTGAATGGGTGCGCAAATATTTTTTAAGAGCAGGCAGTGGTCCCAGGGACCACTGCTTGCCCTTAAAAAATGAAACTGCTAAGTTTCATTTTTCTTTTTTAAATGCATCCCGTTTTCCTTTAAGGAAAACGAGCTGCAATAAAAAAACTGCTTTATTGAAAAAGCAGTCACAGACATGGTGGTCTGCTGACCCCAGCAGGCCACCATCCCTGTGAGTGCGAGCCATTCCCAATGGGGTCGCAAATTGCGACAGCCTCATTTATATTCATGAGGCATGCAATTTGTGACCCCATTGGGAATCGCAAACAGTGTCTGAGACACTGTTGTACATTTAATTTTGCGACTCGCAAATTTCAATGGTCGTACATCTGGCCTTAAATCTTTTGTGCTTTAGAATTGGGCATTCAAATGCATAAATTGATCATGTAAAAGAAAGTAGAAAGAAATTACAATCATTGGAGATCAAATAAATAAAACACATTCAGGAAAGACTGCAGTCACTGATAAATGCTATATGATGAAGGAACATGATATAAGCTAAACTGCAATATTAGAAGAGTAACCTTTTATAAGGTACAATACAGGGAGTTACGCTACATTTAGGAGTGATGATGCGTTTTTGTACCCGAATCCCAGACTAGTAGAGCACTGAAGAGGCAAAGTAAGCAGAAGAAACACATATATATATATATAGCCCATGAGTACAGGAGTGCAATGCTTCGGGCTGATTTCCGTTTAAGAATGCATATTACACCTCACAGAACTTTCACGATAACTGACAAGATTCACAATACACCGAACAGCTCTAGCAATGTATGCTACAGCACTTACACTCTGTCTCCCTCAAAAGCAAACTTCACCCCCAAAGCACTGTTAAAATGCGTATTGCCCTATCGGCTACCTGTCAGGATCACTGTGCCTGACTTCAGTCCCCTTCCTCCCCCCAATAGAGGAGGGCCTGTGAGGAGGAACAAACATATTACAAAGAAAAGCCGGGGAGCAGGTGGATAAACCAATGGAAGAGCTGGGGGATAGGGGATGAAGAGGGAACACAGAGCACTCATGGGTTGAGAGTGCTTTGGCGTTGCAGCGTGCGCAATGTAATTCGTTTTATTTATTTATTTATGTACTTACCTCCATTCGGACGAATGCCGGAGTTCACTACCCCCCACCCTGCGCCTCCCCCGCCCCGCAGCACTCCCTCCAGGAGCCGCTACTGCAAAACTCTTCAGCGTGCGAACTCTGTCAGTGACGACTAGTGGGGAGTAGGAGGAGGGGTTGTTCTAGCTCTGTAAATGACAAAATTGAATAGTATGGTGCTCAATGGTGTCATGGTCGGCCGGATGGTATTAGCTCACAGAGCTGCCCTCCCCATATCCACTGAAAATTATTCCTAGGATCGCACGTGAAAGGCGTCTGCTTTTTTCATTTAAGGTTTCCAGCAGATTTTTTCTCAACGCCATCTTTTTGAAAGACTATTTAAGAACTCTTAACCTAGATAATGCTTTTTGTAAAGTGTCCCATAGCTTCCAAGTTTCCAGTATGTTTGTGTGTGACAGTTCCATTTATAAGTGTATCAGTGTGTGATATTTTTCTGCATCTTATCATGTGTGATGTATTGGGAGATGTTATGATCATGTAATTAGACAGAATTCACATAGTACCCCAATTTGTGTAATGCATTAGCCTGGAAGTTCCCTTAAAACTGCTGCGATTGAAGCGCTCACTAATTTTTCAATATTTTAAGTGTGTCATCTTAGAGTAATTTGTGGTGAAAAAAACAATTGTAACCTCAATACTATGAAGGGTCAGGATTAGGCAGGCCACGAGGTGTCTGGTACTGTGAAGCTCAGCAGTGTATGCATTTCTCTGAGTGGACAGTATTTATTTGGGAAACATGTGCCCACGGTATCATAACATATCCATTTTGACATTTGTAAAGTCTGTAAAAACATGATTATGTATGTTTCCATATGGCCTTCTTGTTATGATTACTTTGACTTTCACGGAATAGTCTGTTGGCTTTACCATGGCAAGTGTCACATAGAGAGGGCAGTCACTTTGGGGGCCACTGACGGAGGCCCAGTGTTTCCCCAAGGTGCTCGTGGTGAGAACGCGGTGTCGACAGGAAGAGAGAGAGACCTGCGCTCTTAAGGAACAAGAGAGCTTTGGAGATGCTAGACACTACTAGGGAAAAAGTCTGTTTAAAACATCAGGCAATCACCAACCGGGAACCAGACAATACAGGTAATCTGCGTGCGCGGACACACACAATGCGCATGTGCTGCAAAGATCTTTTCACGCCCAGTGTGCATGTGCGTTAAACAGGAGCATTGGTTTGTCTACCAAAGGATGGCTACAGGGCATGAAGCAGAAAGCATGAACTCCCACATGCGCTTAACAGTACCACACTTGCATTTTGAAGAACCAGTAGAATGCAACCGGAGCCAATCGAAACGTGCATATTAATTGGCTTTTTGCTGTGCAGAAAAAAGAAAGGGGCAAGTCCTCCCGAAGCGGCCAACATACCGAAAGATGAATAGTGGCAGCCAAAAAGCGTGCGCCGCACTGATTAAGGGTAACACACAAACACTTGTGTGAAATGCTCTTTCAAAATTAAAAAAGTTGTTCCTGAGCAACTAACTAAAACGGGACAAGTCGAAGGCTACATGCAATGGGCCGCTGCTCTGTGGGAATGAGCAACAGACGAAAAGGAGGGACAAATAGGAAAAATTAACCACTTGTAAGCAAGGATTTTTAGAGGACACTACACTAAACAAATGAAGCAATGGGCGGGCTCTAAGTCCACAAAGTATTTACAACATGTCTCGAAGAGGCAGCGCAAGCCCCGTCTAGGCTCGAACTAAAAAAAATAGCTATTGGGGTGTTCAGTGACAATTAAACGAGCTGCTATATGCATAATGCTTATATAGTTGGCTTTGATGATGAGTGGAGGTTTGTCGTCACTCATGGGGTATTGGAGCATAAAGGATGGATAAGAAATCGGTATTAATTTTATATTTAGATTACCCCGTTACCAAAAGGTGCTGTTACCAGGATGTACAGAAGAAAATCCCAGTAGCTCTGCTACCCTAGCTCTAAACCCATCTCTGCAGTTGGATAACAGGCAAAGACCTGACCCAGTTCAGTACTGCATCCCAAACTGCGCCACAGGCCTAACAGCCGTGGGATGTTGTCAGTGGTACCATGCATGCAGCCAGGGAAGACCAGAGCTGCCACACAGCAGTCATGAAGGGACTGAGGCCCACGAGATGTACAAGTTACTGTCTCTGTACTAGGCCAGGCTTGGAAACCAGGGGCCATATTACAAAAGTGCCCCGGGGGCGCAATGGGAGTTTGTGCCTGCTTTACGTGCCCCCGGGGCACTATGGTATTACAGAAGGGGCCACAGATGCTTGTGCGTCCCCTTCTGTAATACCAATAGCGCTGGCGCATATAAAGTGCCAGCGAGATCATCAGAGGGCGTTCCCTCATATGTGTGGGGACAAGGCCCCATGCAAATGAGGGAATCCCTTTGCCTCTGCGCCGCATTAGAGTTCACCGCCCAGGCCTAGTATTTTGCTTGTTTGCACTGGGCGCACCTTTTAAAAGGTGCTTCCGGGGCAAACAAGGAAAATGTGCCGTATGTATGATGTGGCCCCAGGTTGCTAAGAAGTGAGGAATCGGGTGCTAGGCATGGTTAAAGCTGGAGCTGCATGTGCTGTTAGAGTTGGTATATGGAGCAGTTTGCACACATAGCAGGGGCAAGATCAGTGACGTCTGAGGGCTATATAATATATATTATATATATATACACTAGAGCGGGTGGGAGCTATAAGTGACACTTTAACAGCGCTCTTACACAAATTAGCAGGTAGACCCTTGTTTATCCCTCTTGAATACAAAGGAACCGGAAGTTAGTTTAACCAACTCAAATGTAAACACTGTGAGTGAGGGGACGATAATAAAATTATGTTCCCTAAATGAATTGCTTATAGAAAAATGAATTGGGGTGTGCGCCTGAAGATTTGCTCCCACCGGTCAATTTTAATCTTCATGTCTGAGAGGGAATGAATAGTCATAAATCTAGTCAGAATTTAAATTTGAGGAAATAAGTATTTTAATTAACAAAAAATAAGATGAAAATCTACATGACGTTTCCATGACCGCAGAGGCAATTTTCTCGTGAAAGCTGGCCCCGAATATTGTGGTTCCGTTACCCTAAGAAAGGTTTCAACCTTGCGATATTTCCCTAACTGCCCGTTATATGGCTAGGCAGTCTATTGTCACTAGCTAAAAGCGCACCTGTTATCTTAGCGTGGTAGCGGCACAAGAAAAGAAAGTCCACGGAACAACAGTGCCATCATGTGGAAATTGGAAGAAATGTTTCTGTAAGATGTCGATCTCTTTGTATCCACTAAGGACCCAAAGGCCCTTGTCGCCTGGGATGCAGCATTTAGAAACATTGGGACAAAGATGCCGACTTTAGATTTTCAAAGAATGCACTAACTATATAAAAGTTAAGCCTGAAACTCACAGGAACATGTTCAACTTATATACTACATCCTCGAAAAAGGTCCATACAATAATAGCATTATATGCTTTCTTAAGTCTATTTTGGATTTTCTGTAGCACTTCCCAAGAGTCTCCTTTCTGATGGGGAGTTTAAATAGGCACACATATACTCAATGATGTGGTACTTTAAAACGGCTTAATGCTACCCATTAGGTAGGCCCTTATAGTACTACTGCTGGGACATACCTCGGGCATTCTAGGGCTGTTTTAGACTCAAGAGTGACTAGTGAGGAACCGGCCTTTTAAAGAGGTCCGAATCCGGCTATGGGTTAAGGCAACGAACGTGTCCTGGCGAGTGCAAGAGACCCCGGAGTAGCCGACACACAGGGCTAGAGAGCGCGAGCGTTCGGGAAATCAGTGATGAGTGGGCATCAAATAAACTTAACAAGGAGCATTCGTGATGCGGGAAGGGACGACACAGATGAGAGATAATTGGTATTAACGGGTTACAGGAGTGGCTCCCACATGCAGTGCGTGGAAGGGTGAGGGCAAGTCAGCCAGTCAGCGCTGGAGGCAGCTGGACGGAGGTCATCCGGCCATTGATTTGGAGATAAAAGCAACAGTAAAGCATGTGAAGGCAGCAACGAGGTGAGCCATATAGAGATGGATGTAGGGTATTTACAAACGCGCAGCCCTTGGGGCACGGACACATTGTGAATGACATAAATGTAGCGGGATAGAGACATGTGGCGTATCGGCGACAGAGACAAGGGCGTAGCTACCATTGGTGCAGCAGGTGCATTGGCACTGGGGCCCATCGAACCCATACAATATTATACTTTACTACCCCAACAGCAGTCAAAGGGGCCATTTTCCTTGCTTGCACCAGGGCCCACTGCATCATTGCTAAGCTACTGCAGAGGGATCAGTAGATGGAGGGATCGAGCAAAAATACATATTGAGGAGGTACTAGGCCAAAGCAGACTGTTCTAGCACAGATGCAGGTCACAGGGGATGTGGCGCGCATGCAGCTTTTCTGGGAGCAGTAAGAGATGGAAATAAGCACCATTTATGCAGCCCTGGAATGACAGTGGGAGGTGTGCAGGATCTGAAACAAGCGGCAATGCAAATGTCAGTGGCACGGCGGGGCGGTCTCACATGGAGGTATCAGTGGTGGCCGGCACCGATCAGGGGTGGGGGTTGAGGGGGTGTAAAAAGAAAGAAAAAAACGTACCTGAAAGACGCATCTCTCCTTCGTTGTCCCTCCGTCGTCTGTCCCAGCCAGAACAGGAAGCATGCGGCTCCCCATAGCCAATCACAACGATGCAATGCAGCGTTGTGGTTGGTTTGAGCGCCATGGCTCGGCGCTCAGACAGGCAGTGGGAGCCTGGGCATGTTCTCCACCTAGGCTGTAATGCAGCCTGGGTGGAGAACATGCAATGTGCGCATGACTGTTTGGCCGGCCGGAGCCGGCCGGCCAAACATTCATTTGCACTTGAAGTGGGCAAACCACTCCTACCCCTGCTCCTGTGTGAGCAGCCCAGCCCGCAAAGCTGCAGCAGCAGGAAAACATAAAATTATAATAACATCGAGTTATCATTTTAGGTTTCCTTTATTTCACTGGTGCAAAGCAGTGGCGCAACGCTCCTCCGCCTTAGCGGAGGAGCCACCACTGGGAGGTATGGGATAAAGCGCACAGATGAAGGAACACAGCACCACAGAAGAAGTGTCAGGCTTCCATCATTCAGCCAGTAGTGGTAATAAGTGACTGCTACTCTTGCAAGTAACTCTGCCACTGCTTTACTACGATGCCACTAAACCTATAAAAGCACAAGATTAACACGGAGAAGACTTGGCACTTTAAACACTAACACTTTAATGCTAGTGTCTGACAAAGCTACACCCGAGGCTACTTAGGAAATGGCCATGTTTTGTCTCGATTTCCAGAGTTCATGTCATTTTCTAGTCAATGAGCAGAGGATGGAAGAGCACTCCAGAGTCTGCCCATTCCAGCATTGGAAAAATGAGGAGCTGTCACCAGAAACAAAACACCTATAATGACCATAGGTGACAGGTAGGTAGAAGAGTAATAATGTAATTTGGAAAGGGGGGGTATAGGAAAAGTGGGTTATAGAGTAAAACACAAGGCGCTAAACTATATACAGAAGACATACAACAATCAGTATACAACAATCAAAAAGCGACACATGATCCCTCTTCCTAATGCCGGTAATACGATGCGCAGGGTCATTCTGGATCCTTTGGAGCAGGAAAAAAGGAGGCTGGCATTCTAAAATATGTGATATTCTCATGTGCATCAGTTCTGGATTTCCTCCCAATACCATCCCCCGATTACTTACTCAATGTCAAACCACGAAAAGCCCCAAAGTGTGCTTTCAAAGAGAGATAAACTATAATTTAATTTTCCCCACAGCCAGCTGACACAATACACAGGTGTCAGTGAGTGGAGCTGCTCGAGCCCCTTTGCTGCCATGTCTGTGCGCGTGCTCGTGCCTGCACTTTTGCACTGCTGCTACCTTGGCGGTCTCCAATTGTGCTGACTCTGCCTCCCTAGTTTGCACTCACTGCTCGTCAGGGCATCAAGATCTTAGTTCGCTCCCGACTACAGAAGGTATCTACCCCCTCCCTACCTACATGAGGATTTTGGTTTAAGAGCTTAGCCCACAATCTCAACTCTAACTCTTGGACCCTTTGCTTCATGAGTCTATGTCGGGTCCGGAGACTTTAGATTATGCATCCTCCTCTTTGCTTTATTTTAACAGCAGCCATGTAAACAAAACAAGCATTTGCAATGCAATAGGCCTCGCATTCACGCAAATTTGAGCTATTTGCATTGTAAATGACAATGCCTTTTATTTATGTTTTGCGTTTTAAAACATAAATAAAAGGCATTGTCATTTACAATACTAATAGCATAAACTCTCGCAAATACGAGACCTATAGCATTGCAATAAAGGGCCTTCTCGACCGATAGCTAGATTGTAAATATCAGAGTAAGAGACCGGCCTGCGACGTAGTGATAAATAGTGCAGTGAAGAAGATGTGCAAGTGTTGTAAATTACACAGTCACAAAGTGTGAAGTGAGAGTTATATATGATCCAAGCTATAAACACTAACAAAGCGCTCCAACACCTTTCGCTCTGTGATTACACTGTTGCGGCTCAGGAGGAAGAGCTGGGGGGGGACTATTTCCTGCCCTCTCCGTGATTTGAGTGTGCAGTGTGGCATTGCGTAATGTCATTGCTATCTTTGGTCTACAAAAAACACTCCAGTATTGGTGGTGGTATTGGTATTAGTGGTGGTGGTATGTATTGGTGGTGGTATGTACTGGTGGTGGTATTGGTGGTGGTGGTATTGGTGGTGATGTTACTGGTGGTGGTGGTATTGGTGGTGGTGGTATTGGTGGTGGTAGAATTGGTGGTGGTATTGGTGGTATTTGTGATGGTATTGGTGGTGGTATTGGTGGTGGTATTGGTGGTGGTGGTATTTGTGGTGGTGGTATTGGTGGTGATGGTATTGGTGGTGGTGGTGATGGTGGTATTGGTGGTGGTGGTGGTATTGGTTTTGGTGGTGGTATTGGTGGTGGCGTTGGTGGTGGTGGATGTATTGGTGGTGGTGGTATTGGTATTGGTGGTGGTGGTATTGGTGGTGGCGGGTTTGGTATTGGTGGTGGTGGGATTGGTATTTGTGGTGGTGGTAGTGGTGGTGGTATGTATTGGTGGTGGTATGTATTGGTGGTGGTGGTATTGGTAGTGATGTTATTGGTGGTGGTGATGGTGGTGGTATTGGTGGTGGTGATGGTATTGGTGGTGGTGATGGTATTGGTGGTGGTATTGGTGGTGGTATTGGTGGTGGTGGTAGTGTTGTTAATAATATAGGCTTTTGAAAACAACCCGTCAGGTGGCTTTAGTGCAGATGTCATGTAACACAGATGTGCTGTTGTCAGCTTCAGTCCATTAGCATAGGATTATGTGCTACCTGGATCTCACATGTCTTAATTCGCTAATCATTTCTAAATCCATTTTACTGGGGGGGTTATTGGGGTTTGAAACAGACACAAGATAATGCCAGGTTAAAATGATTGAAAGCAGGCGCCCGTGTTACGGGGGTGGCCGTGCTACTTAAAAAAACACAAGTGGTTTCAGCTGAAGCAGCGCATGTCTGGCCTGCAGTAGGAGAAACTCAATAAAGTAAATAGTGCTTACAGACTAAATAACGGGTCCTGTGTAACAACCAAAGTAAAAGGGCCAGTAGCCATGGGAGGTTACAAATGAAGACAAGGCCGTACTAAGGCGGGACTAACAAGCCATTTAACGAATCCGAAGGCAGCATTTACAAAAGACAATGACACAAGTGAATGAAAAATACTCTACTACAGCAGTCTCGCAGAGCGAGCAGTGCATGCGCGCTGCCACTAGGCTCGACCTAAAAACAGTAACCACAGAGTTTTATAGGAAGAACTACAAATCCCAGTGTTCCAACATGAAGTACATATTTCACAACAGAATGCCCAATAACCAATCAGCACTCATGAAGCTCTATATACAGGGTAAAAAAAAGCTGCACTTGGAGGATCATAATTAAGGCGAAGGTCCCTCAAGTTCCATATTTCAGTCCCCATTGTTACGGGATACCTTTAATTCAGATGATATTGTACATTCCTGGTCGTTTGAGTGGACGCCATCCCCCAAGATGGCTACTTATATGCAAAGCAGGCTTTGCAAACACTTCCCCAAGGAAGTTAGAAACCACCTTTTTGCGGAATGCCACAGACCTTCTTTGAATGGTTGAATGAATGGTTGTTTTTTATATAGAGCATGGCTACTCAGTGAGTTTCCCGGCGCTAGGCATAATAGATCAGACAGGGGATCGAAGGTGAGGTCAGAGAGGACTGTAAAATTAGAGCGTAAATAAATACATTTTCAAAGATTTTTTTTAAAATTTTCTCATCTGTATTGGATCTCAGTTGGAGAGGAATCGGATTCCAGATCTTCACGGCTAGAACCACTAAGGAAGCCACCCCCCCCACCCCCCCTCAAGTTTTCTTCTAAAATGGGGAACTGATAGCAGGCATGCATTACTTGAGCGTAACTCTCTACCAGGCCTGTACTCGAGAATACTCCTGTTCAAGTATCTGGGCCAGGTGCTGTGGAGAGCTTGATGAGCTATCGTTAGAGCTTTAAACATGATTCGCTTACAGACAGGTACCCAGTGTAGCTACTTTTGAAACTGGGAAACTGAAGAGTGTTTAGGCAGCTTGTAAAGAAGGCGGATAGCCAAGTTCTGTATTACCTGGAGTCGTCGTAATAGGTAGTCCGGAATTCCCAGGTACAGTACGTTGAGGTAATCCAGCCTTGAAAGAATCAGTGCCCTGACCACTGTTACCTGTGCATCACCTGGAAGAAAGTCCAGGAATTTCTTGAGCTTTCTTAGAATCTAGACGTAGGATATCACTACCCCCACAATCTGGGCTTCGAAGGAAAGTTGTGCTGGGGCGGCTCCTTCGCCTGATGTGAGAGCAGCAGGCACAGACAAATAAGTCAAATGGCATGTCAATGCCATTTTACTTAAACGCCGTTATGTGCAAGGGTAGGGGGCGAGGCTGATTTCTGCAATAGCAGGATTACAGCTGCCCCTGCTGTGTGCATGTCGGGTTGGCCAGCTCTATTGCTACGGCCAGCCCGACATGCACAGTGCGCACCCAGCAATCCCCTGGCTGTGAAACAGCTGGGGAATTGCTGCCACAGGCACCCAGCCTCAAAATGAGCGCGGGGTTAGCCTGCTTCCACAAATCCTGGAGCTGCTCTCAGCATGGGAGCAGCTCCAGGATTGGCTGTATTGGTGTCCACTGAGGAGGAAGGAAGTCCTTCCCTTTCCTGCTCATGGACTCTGATCGGGAAAGAGGTGCGCACCGTGGGAGAAGTATATGTTGAGTTTGGTGCAGTAGCACCCCACCATGTGTTTATACTTTTAGCCGTCACTGGAGTTGTGTGTCAAACTGTATACCCAGATTTTTTGCCACCTCCGTTAGGGGGATGGGGTGGGGGGTGGCGGCAGAGTGTTGCTACTGGACCAGGCTCCTGTCCAACCTGGCAGGCGGTCAGGACCAAATAACAGAATCTCTGTTTTGTCTGGATTGCACTGTAATTGATTTGTTCTAAGCCAGCCTAACAGTGCATTCATGCAGAGTGTAAACATTTGTTTTGCCCTATCTGATTCACCTTCATATGCAGTAACATTATTTGTAGGTAGTCAGGGGTCTCAGCTGCGAACTCTAGCTTGCTCCCTGATACTCCTGGCACTTCCTTTGCGACCCCTAGCCTCAGAGGAGGCAAATGTGCCAAGAGAAGCAGGGAGCAAGCTAGAGGTCGCAACTGCGACCCCCGACTACCCCAAAATGACATTACTGTTAATATGTGAGCAATAGATGTGTGTCATCAGCATACGATATGATCTTACTGCCGAATGGCTCAACCAGGAACGCCAGTGGAGCCATATAGACATTAAAAAGAGTGGGGCTCAAGAAAGAGCCCTGTGGAACCCCTAATTTTAAAGGTTTCATCCTGGAGGAGAAGGGCTTTAGCCAGACCACGTGTTCTCTGTTTTCCAGGAAGGAGCCTAACCAGCTCAGTGCTGCTCCAGCTACCTCCATGGATTCCAGCCTTTGTAATAGGATTACGTGGTCCATTGTGTCAAACGCTGCTGACAAATCTAATAGCACTAAGGCCCAATTGAGCCGTACATTGAGGCTTGATTTAATAGATTCAGAAATCTCCATAATGCTGTCTCAGTGCTATGTCTTTTCCGGAACCCAGATGGAGATGTGTGCAGGAGGCTGCCTTCCGTCAGAAAAGCAGAGAGCTGGAGGTTCACCATATTTTCACGGGTCTTGGCGGTGGCAGGCAATAATGAGACTGGTGTAAAGATAGCCAGAGCCATACGGTCGGCATTAGCTTTCTTAAGCAGGGGGATTACATTACCCCTCTTCCACGAGTCTGGTACTACCCCAGATTGGAGAGAAGCTCATAACAGCTCATGGTATGATGGGGCAATTGAGTCAGCAACTTGTTTCAGGATCTGCGGAAGAAATGTGGACGATGGGGACCCAGATTTACATCTCAACAATTGGGCATTCAGTTCCTCTACCATTGGTGGTTGGAACTGAACCAATTTCCTCTTGGCTATAGACCCTGGTATATTTTTAGACACTGTGATGGGATATGAACTGTTGAGATTCAGTAAGTTAGCCTGGATTCTAGTGATCTTCTAATTGAAAAAAATCACTAAATCTCATACAGATGTCCTGATTGATCTCGTAAAGCGGGGCTGTCGCCTTTGGCTCTGTGAAACTAGATACTATCTTGAAAATCTCTTTACCATTATTATTCAGCATCTTTGATGCATTGAGAGTAGAAAGCGCCGCATGTCCGCTTTATGTTTTTGTGGTAGGAATAAAGGCCTCTTCAGATAGTACACTGTCGGCCTCCTTGTAATTCTGTCCCCAAGCTCTTCTAGCTTTTTGCAAGCTGCTCTCTCAAGAGCAAGCTCCTGTGAAAACCAGCGAGAGGAACGGGCCTGTACGCTTTTCCAAGAGGTCACGATGGACGCCACTGCATCGGCTGCCTCCATGAGCCATTTATTAATAGTCCTATCGTCCAATGCAACTTTGCCTGTGAGCTCTGGTGTAGATGAACTCAAGATCTTATGAAGATTTGGAAATATCACTATATTCCATGGTCTCCTTGCGGTCTGGGGGTTTACTCTGCTTTCCTTAGATACAGGGAGAGACCAGGAAAATGGAAGCAGGAAGTGAACGGACCATACCACTTGACCAGGACTCTACCACTGGACTGGAATATTGGACATAATTCCATCTATAGCATGCCCACCCATTGCGTAGGGACCATGTCTGACCTAGTAAGGTTAAAGGTAGCTAATGTATCTAAAAAGAGATTGGACAGTGGATCATCCAAGTTGACCAAATGCATGTTAAAATCGGCAAGCACTGTAAAGTTGGTGTAAATTATGCACTAAGGGACAATGGCTTGATCTAAAGATGAGATAAAGTCACCTGCGTAACCGGGGGGGGGCGATACACTAAAACATTGGAGAAGGAAATTTGACATAAGGTGATAAACTACAGCCGAGGGCTTCCGACCGCTTCAGCTTGTCCATCTAAAAAGTGTGGTATTTAAAATCTTTCCTGAACACAATGGCCTCTCCTCCCCCTCATATGCCCACCCTGTCAGCGTGAACACACGTGTAATTGTCAGGGATTCCCAGTTGTAAATATGGACAGGAATCATCCCTCATCCAAGTTTCTGTTAGGAATAAGGGATCTAACCGGCTGACTACTCAAAGTTAATAGATGTCCAGCGCATGTTTGTGTAGTGATCGTGCATTAATCAAAGCGGCCTTGAATTTGTCCTGGCTAGAAGCCAAGTCTGCTAAGCCCTTGGCCTTGCTCTTAAGAGGTCGCAACCAACATTTACAGTGTAAGCAGGAAACTAGACCTTCGCAGTTTAATAGAGAAGGGGTGAAAATGCTTGAATCACCCAACCTCATACCTTTGCAGCTCAGCCGCCGTATAAACAATTCTGGCCGCGTTCGTCCCTGTGTGCCGCTGCATGCATCCGCGCTGCGGCCATCTAGTTATAGGGGGGCTCAGCTCCTCCTCCCTGACCCTGGAGCACCTCATGCACAAAATAGCACCTCTCCATGTCCCTCTTCCCCTCCCAAGCTCTGTATCCCGACCAATTAAGTGCAAACAGAATTTTTCAAGCGATTAAAAAGTTAAAAGCAATTAAAATCTCTGTGCGTGTCAAATTCAAGGCAAACAATTTTGAGAAGACAGTTCTAAAGTGCAAAGCACTATTTATAGGAGCCCCCACTCCACAATGTGTAAAATAGCAATATTACAGGATCGATATTTCTCAGTATTTTCTAAAAATAGCACAGACCGAGACAGCCTCAGCCATCCTAATGCCTAACCGTTAGCATGTCTGTGCTGCGGCCATCTAGTTTCAGGAGGGGCTCGACTCCTCCTCCCTGCCACTAGAGCACATCGTGCCCAATATGGCGCCGCTCTGTGTCCCACTTCCTCATCAAAGTTCTGTAATCCGAATAATTAAGTGCAAACAGAATGTTCAAAGCAATAAAAAAGTTAAAAGCAATTAAAATCTTTGAGTGTGTCAAATTCAAGGCAAATAGTTTTGAGATGACTGTTTTAAAGTGCAAAACGCTAAATATAGGAGCCCACACTCCTATGTACAAAATAGCAATATTACAGGATCGATAATTCTCGGTATTTTCTAAAAATAGCACTGACAGAAACCACCTCAGTGGTCCTGGTCTGATGCCTAACCTGATATCTCATAACTAACCTGCTATTACCCCTGACATTGACCTGAAATTGTCGACCTTCCTGTGGAAATTTGTAAAGGATCCAAAAAAAAGAGATAGATAGATCCTGGAAAGCTTTCAGGACAAGCTATTGGATATTTCTGGCCCTTTAGCAAATATTTTAGACATGGCCTTCATGCCCAAAGACTAAGGCATCACCAATGATCCCGACATTCTGGCTCGCTGAGCCCACGGGCCATCTGCTTGTTGGGAAATGCTAATTGCGCTCTGTCTTCTAAGCACCGGCATTCTATTCTTCTCAGAATAAATCCCAAGATGTGTGAATTAGCTACTAGTGAGGCCCGTACTTCGGCCAATGTACTGCTTTTTGGTGACTGTAGGAAAGTAGGATCTGCTTCTTATGGTTACCCCCACTTTTTGCTACCACTGTTTTGACTAGTCTGGCTGGGATCCTGCTATTCAGGACCCCAGCCTATCTGCTTTCTCCCTTAACTTGATATGTATGTACTTTGGTACAACTCCAGATTGGATACTGGGGTACCCTTATCAGTCCCTAGTATATGGTACACATGTACCCAGGGCATAGGTACCCCAGAAGCCTCCCATGGGCTGCAGCATGTATTATGCCACCCATGAGAGACCATGCAAAATGGAACCCCAGGTCTGTTACTGCAGCCTGTGTAAGCTGGTGCTTGCACCACTTACGAGAGATATAGGTTCACTATATCTACATATATCACTACACCTAAAACCTTATAAGTCACCCCTATAGCAGGCCTTAACAATCCTGAAGGCAGGGTGCTGGGTTTTACGTGAGAGGGTGCTCCTGCATGAGCAGAACCCCTCTACAGCCTTTGGAGACCATTCTCCCGGGCTGTGTGTGATACTGCCAGACATATAGGTAGAGGTGCATTATAACCTCGCAGTAAATGCTATCTCGAAAACGACTGCAACGAAGTATGTCGTGTTTGGTGTCAAACACCTTGGAATCATACCTCCACACCAGTAACTGGTGTGGGAGGTAGGATTCCTCCCCTCAGAACCGAGGTTCTGGGGGTACCCAAGTCTACCGGTACCAACTTTCTCGAGCCTTACAGCACAAAATGGATGCTGCCAGCCACAGACACGAGTCTGCCCTCCTGCTGCTGAGCCAAGCTCGAGCAGAGGAAGGTCGGACCATAGGTTTCCTGTCACAGGGAGGTGTGCCCACCTCCCAGACAGGATTTAGTGTATTGGGGCTGGGTGGGTGCACGGTCTCCATGCCAGAAAGTCAGCACGCGGGGCACATATGGTGTCCCTGGGCATAGTCCAGCTCAAACCAGTTCTGGGAGCCATTTGCTCCTGCTCTGGCGCGAAAGTGGACAAAGGACATGGGTGTAGCCACCCCCCTGTCCTATCCCTCCCCTAGGAGGGTCCCTAGAATCTGTCCAACCCTTTCCTGTGGGTATAAAATGGGTTACCTGGCTACAGGACATTAGATTTCACGTGGACAAGATTCTGCAAGAAGATACCACTACACGTCGATCGTCTGGACACGCTGGACTTCACTGGACCTCCCTTGGGCTCAAGTTCGTCTTCCCTTGCCGTCCCCAGTCTCGCCACTGTCCGTGATCCATACAGGCTCCGTGCTGGACACTGTGGACCTCCAAGACAACAGAAGAATCTCCCTTGGAGTGAAGGAGTCACTCCCCTGCAAACGCAGGCACCGTAACGCATCTGACCGGTTTGCTGCTCCAGAGCTCCTGGGGACTCCGAAGACTCCAGCAACACAGGAGGTGGGTTTCTGAAGGTCTCCAAGGTTGAGCTGCCCTCTCACTGAGTTTGAGGCGGATATCCCTCGTGGGGACCGAATACCCGTACCCCTGTGCACCGCGTTTATTTGCAGCTGCACATGCTTGTTGTCGTGCAACAATTCCGTGCATTGGGCCATTTGTAGCCCTGATCCCAGCGCACCTTTTCTGAGAAGGACTCCAGCATCCTCGCACTCTGTGCCCTGCTAGCTGGTATCCTGTGAAACCGCCTGAGGTCCCCTCGCGACTCGTGTGTCGTCGGCCTGTGGGTCCACTTGAGGGTCAACTTTGCTTTACTTGGGCTCCCCTGGTTGCTCCAGGCATGCCCTGACTCCCCTTTCTGTGGTGAGTCTCCTGGTCCTTGCTGGGCCAGATCGACACCGAATTTGACCATCTAAATTGTTTGCCGCTGCCAAGGCTTGTTGGTGCTCCCGCCCAACACCGACTCCTCAGCACTTGACATCCTTCGTGGGACAGCTCGCCTCCGGCTCCTGGTCGTCCTAGACATCTCCGGGTCCTCGCAGCTGAAGAGTCAAGATCACCGTCAACACACCTGAAGCACCCGACATCGGTGGGCATTCGTCTACCGAGCCCCTGGTCACTCCCAAGTGACCCAGACTCTGTCCCCTCTGCTTTCAGGTTCTTCTCATCTAGAATCCATGTTTGGATTCCACCGGACACTTTTCATACTGCCAGCAGCAACATTTCTTTGTCGACATCCATAGAGAACGAAGAGGGTTTCCGACGCCACTTCGTGCCTATGCACCCGGCTCCTCTGGGATAGGTCACTCTGGTACAAAGGTATCCACGGGTGGGGTGGCTCTCCAAACCCTTAAGTTCCAAGGGTTGTCTTCGTAATCTGCTGGGAAAGGTCCTTAATCTCTGATTTTCAAACCGCGACTTTCCCATTGAATTGTACGGAGCACGCGGTCGTGTTCTCACTCTGCACCCGTCGTCTGTGGGGTCCCTATTCACTCACCTTGGGTGGTTCCTTGGGGTCCCAGCAATTCTACACCTCCTAGACTAAGTCTAGTCCCGAGTCATGGTTCTTATACCACTTATTTAGAATATGGTTTGGTCTCCCCCTGGAGCCCACTGTGTATTGTGCTATTTACGTTTGATTCTTTGCGATTGCATTATTGATTTGTGTTCTATCCTCGTGTAGAGGATACTAGAGAGTATTATAGATAATAAATACATATTTTTATAACTACTGTGTGGTTTCCCTTTCATTTAACCAATACTATAAGGTTGCATTCTGGTAAAACAAGGTGCTTAACATTCCTTCAAGACTTAGCCTGAAGGCTGCTCTCCATAGCTACCACTAGGATAGCTTTCAAAAGGTTATCTTTGACCAAATCACCATACAGGTTGTTTGGACTGGTACAAGGTGCCCACTTTAACTAGTGGACAGCATATACCAGGCTAACTTCTCACATTGGTGTGCAGCGGTTGGGATTCAAGCCTGCATTATTTTACCAGATAAATCTTTTTGTATTGATTAACTGAAAAACCACTAGTAACTAGGAACATATAAATACTAGCTTAAGATAGTAAGTTCTACTGAACTTGGGGTTGGGTAAGTCAAGAGTCTAGCACACCCTTTCTCCAACCCAAGAGAGTTTAGTTCCCACTAGGTTAGGTAGGTGCCTACACCACACCTCACTTTATTTGTCTTCTACTGGGAATGCCACTGGTGGCATCCTGCCTACTAAATATGATAGCTTTGCAGTCACAGAATTGAAAGCCATGTGTGTATCTAGGAATCTGAAGACAGGGAGAAATGCCAACACTCAATGTCTCATAGATGCATTACTGATAGATGACATTAGGAAGACTCCTGGGTCAGATGAGCAGGATAGAGTGGGTGGTACAGGGGAAGAGGATAGGTCAGGAGGGGACACCTTCTATGACCTGGAGTCCAACCCTGGACAGGAGGATCAAAATGATCAACCCCTGAACAACTCAGAAACCCCAGAGGAAGAAGAGGAAGAGGGTCAAGAGGACCATCCCTTTATTCCTCCAGGGAGAGTGCAGAGTTTACCAAGGAGATCTAGATCTCCCTCTGCTGAGTTAGATCATTCTAGACATTCTGTAGGGACCTCTGCTTCTAGCAAAAGGATAACTCTTATGACAGGGAGTGCCAACTTCTAGAGCTTGAGAGAGCTAAGTTTTGGCTCAGGCAACAGCAGTTGGCCCTGGCTAAAGAGTCCCTAGAGGTTCAGAAGACTAGAAAGAAATTGGGACTAGAGTCCCCTGGTGGCAGCTATAGTGTCCCTAGGGTTAGGGAACACACCTTTGATCATAGGAACCTGAGCAAGATTGTCCCTCCCTTCCATATAGGTGATGACATCCAGAAATGGATAACTGCTTTGGAGAGGGCCTGTAAAGTACAGAGGGTCCCTCAAGAGCAGTGGGCAGCTATCTTGTGGCTCTCCTTTGCTGACAAGGGTAGAGATAAGCTCCTCACTGTTAGAGAAGAGGATGCTGACAATTATTCAGTCCTGAAGAGTGCTCTCATGGAAGGGTTTGGCTTAACCACTGAACAGTATAGGATTATGTTCAGAGACACCTAGAAAGCACAGACTCAGGACTGGGTAGACTTTGTTGATTGTGCCATTAAGGCTCTGGAAGGCTGGTTACTTGGTAGCAAGGTGAATGATTTTAAAGGATTGTACAACTTGATTATGAGGGAGCAGATCCTTAATAATTGCCAAAACCAGTTGTTGCATCAGTACCTGGTGGACTCTGATCTGACTTCTCCCCAAGAATTGGGAAAGAAGGCAGATAAGTGGGTCAGAACCAGGGTGAAGCAGAAAACTCAGACCAATGGTGGTGACCAAAAGAAACCAGACTCTAAGAACTCAGATAAGGGTGGGGACAAAAATAAAGATCAAAAGTCTTCATCGGGGCCCCAAAAACCTGCATCGGGGGGGGAGGGGGAGTCACAATCCAACAAGGGAAAAGGCAAAAGGAAATCTTGGTGTCATATCTGTAAAGAGAAGACCCATTGGACAAAAGATGCCAGTTGTCCAAGGGCCAAGGAATCTACTCCTAGCACCACTGCCCCTAAGGCAACTGCTCCCCTAGCACCGTTTCAAGTGGTGGTACACAGAACAAGGGAATAGTGGGGTTAACCTTGGGCTCTGAGATGGGTTCTGGCCTAGTCAGAACTCCAGCTCAAGCTGTTCTAGTCTGTGATGGAGGCATGGATATTGCCTCCTTATTTGTTAGTCCCAGTAACCTGGGCAAGTACAGACAACAGCCTTTAATAAATGGTAAGGAGGCCATGGCATACAGGGACAAAGGTGCAAGTGTCACAATGGTGACAAAAGATCTTGTGGACCCTGACCAGATCATACTTGGTGAGATGTACCAAGTGACCAATGCTAGCAATGTCAGGACAGACCATTCCTTGGCAGTTGTTAATTTTACCTGGGGAGGGGTAACTGGCCCTAAGAAGGTTGTGGTAAGTTCAGACGTCCCTGTGGGATGCTTGTTGGGCAATGATTTGGAGACTTCAGCCTGGGCTGAAGTGGAACTCAGGACTCATGCAGCAATGTTGGGCATCACTGCAGATGTGTTTGCTGTGACTAGGTCACAGGCCAAATAGAGAGCCACTGAACAGGCCCTGGATCCTGAAATGATGGACCAGGTGCCTTCCAAGAAAAGGAGCAGGAGGGGTAAGGCTGTGTCTTCCCCCCAGGCTCAGAGTGAGGGTCAGTCTTTTGAGGAAGATGACTCCAGTCCTGTGGGAGGAACTGTCTCAGATGAACTTGAACCTGATCAGGTTGAGTTTTTGGGGACGGGGACCTTCTAGGGCAGATCTAAGCCAGGAGCAGCAAACCTGCCCCTCTCTTGAGCCCGTCACACAGCAAGCTGCTGCTGAGGCTGCGGGGAATGTTAGTAGGTCTCACAAGATCTATTGGGATGAGGAACTCCTATATTCAGAGGGTAGAGACTCGAAGCCTGGTGCCACCAGGGGGTTGGTTATACCTCTGAAGTTTAGGGGCTTCCTACTCACCCTAGCACATGACATTCCCCTAGCAGGACACTTCGGCCAAAGCAAGACTTGGGACAGGCTTGTCCCTCACTTTCACTGGCCTCATATGTCAGAGGACACAAAGGAGTTTTTTCGCTCCTGTATCACTTGCCAAGCCAGTGGTAAGGCAGGTAATACTACAAAGGCTCACCTGATACCACTACCTGTGGTGGGGGTTCCCTTTGAGAGGGTTGGGATTGACATAATTGGTCCCATGAACCCTCCAACAGCATCTGGACATTCTTACATCCTGGTGGTGGTGGACCATGCTACCAGGTATCCAGAAGCTATCCCCCTTAGGACCATCACAGCACCTGTGGTTGCCAGGGCCCTCCTGGGGGTTTTCTCCAGGGTGGGTTTTCCTAAGGAGGTCTTAACAGACAGAGGTACAAACTGTATGTCTAGTTACATAACTGCAATGCGGAAAGAGTGTAGAGTTAACTACAAGTTTACCACACCCTATCATCCTCAATGCAATGGGTTAGTTGAAAGGTTCAACAAAACCCTAAAGGGCATGATAATGGGGCTCCCACAAAAGCTCAGGCGAAAATGGGATGTTCGGTTGCCCTGCCTTCTCTTTGCCTACAGCGAGGTGCCACAGAAGGGGGTTGGCTGCAGCCCTTTTGAACTTTTATTTGGTCACCCAGTTAGGGGTCCACTGTGTTTGGTACCTCTCAAACCTCCCAAACAAGATATTGTGGACTATGTACTTGGTCTCCGCTCCCGGATGGCTGAGTACATGAAGAAGGCATCCAAAAACCTTGAGGCTAGCCAGGAATTGCCAAAGGCCTGGCATGACCAAAAGGCTGTTTGGACTGTTTACCAGCCAGGACAGGATGTGTCAGTGTTGGAGCCTGTGGCCCCAGCAGCTCTCTAAGACAGATGGAGTGGACCCCACACCATACTTGAACAAAAGGGAGAGGTCACTTACTTGGTGGACCTTGGAACTCCCAGGAGCCCCCACAGTGTGCTCCATGTGAACAGGCTCAAGCCTTATGTTGACAGGGCAGACATGGGCTTGCTCATGGCTACTGATGAGGGACAGGAGGAAGAGAGTGACCCACTTCCTGACCTCCTCTCACAGAACCCTGATGATGGCTCAGTAGATGGTGTAGCTTTGGCAGGCAGCCTCACTGAGCAGCAACAGTAAGATTGCAGGAAGGTCCTCAATCAGTTTAGGCACATGTTCTCACTGACTCCAAGTCAGACCACCTGGTGTACCCATGAAGTGGACACTGGTGAGAACCTACCTGTGAAGAACAAAATTTACAGGCAACCTGACCATGTCAGGGACTGCATCAGGACTGAGGTCCAAAAGATGTTGGAATTGGGAGTCATTGAGCCCTCAACTAGTCCTTGGGCTAGTCCAGTGGTCTTGGTACCAAATCCTCGCACCAAAGATGGTAAGAGAGAAATTAGGTTTTGTGTTGACTACAGAGGACTCAATGCAGTCACTAGGACTGATGCTCATCCTATTCCAAGGGCAGATGAACCTATAGATACTTTGGCCTCAGCCAAGTTTGAGTACTTTTGACCTTACTGCTGGCTACTGGCAAATCAGACTAGCTGAGGATGCCAAGCCCAAACAGCATTCTCAACCCCTAGTGGGCATTACCAATTTGTGGTGATGCCTTTTGGCTTGAAGAATGCACCTGCCACATTTCAAAGGTTGGTGAACAAAGTTCTCAAAGGCCTGGAAGACTATAGTGCAGCTTATCTAGATGATATTGCTGTCTTTAGTTCCACCTGGCAGGATCACCTGGTCCACCTGAGGAATGTTTTGGAGGCCTTGCAAAAGGCAGGCCTCACTATCAAGGCTACAAAGTGACAGGTAGGGCAGAGTCAGGGTTTGTACCTGGGCCACCTTGTGGGTGGAGGCCAGGTTCAGCCATTGCAGAGCAAAATCCAGACCATAATGGAATGGGTTGCTCCAACTACCCAGACTCAGGTCAGAGCTTTCTTGGGCCTGACTGGGTACTACAGAAGATTTGTAAAGGATTATGGGTCCATAGTGACTCCCTTGAATGATCTCACATCAAAGAGAATGCCCAAGAAAGTTCAGTGGACAGTTAGCTGTCAAAAGGCATTTGTTGACCTCAAGCAGTCCATGTGCACTGCTCCTATTCTGCAAAGTCCTGATTATTCCAAACAATTCATTGTTCAAACTGATGCATCGGAGTTGGGGGTAGGGGCTGTGTTATCACAATTGAATGTCAGGATCAGCCAGTAGCTTTCATTAGCAGAAGGCTGACCCCCAGAGAGAAACGTTGGTCAGCTATTGAGAGGGAAGCCTTTGCTGTGGTTTGGGCTCTGAAGAAGTTGAGGCCATACTTGTTTAGAAATCACTTCATTGTTCAGACTAACCACAAGCCCCTCTTGTGGCTACATACAGATGAAGGGTGAAAACCCCAAACTTTTGAGGTGGTCCATTTCCCTACAGGGGATGGACTATACAGTGGAACATAGACCTGGGAGTAACCATGCCAATGCAGATGGACTCTCCAGATATTTCCACTTAGAACATGAAGACTCAACTGGGCAAAGTTAGTCTCATCTCCTTTCCTTGGGGGGGGGGGGTTGTGTAGGAAAGTAGGATCTGCTTCTAATGGTTACCCCCACTTTTTGCTTTTTGCAACCACTGTTTTGACTAGTCTGGCTGGGATCCTGCTATTCAGGACCCCAGCCTATCTGCTTTCTCCCTTAAATTGATATGTATGTACTTTGGTACAACTCCACATTGGATACTGGGGTACCCTTATCAGTCCCTAGTATATGGTACACATGTACCAAGGGCATAGGTACCGCAGAGGCCTCCCATGGGCTGCAGCATGTATTATGCCACCCATGAGAGGCCATGCAAAATGGAACCTCAGGTCTGCTACTGCAGCCTGTGTAAGCTGGTGCTTGCACCACTTACGAAAGATATAGGTTCACTATATCTACATATATCACTACACCTAAAACCTTATAAGTCACCCCTACAGCAGCCCTTAACAATCCTGAAGGCAGGGTGCTGGGTTTTACGTGAGAGGGTGCTCCTGCATGAGCAGAGCCCCTCTGCAGCCTTTGGAGACCATTATCCCGGGCTGTGTGTGATACTGCCAGACATATAGGTAGAGGTGCATTATAACCTCGCGGTAAATGCTATCTCGAAAACGACTGCAACGAAGTATGTCGTGTTTGGTGTCAAACACCTTGGAATCATAGCTCCACACCAGTAACTGGTGTGAGAGGTATGATTCCTCCCCTCAGAACCGAGGTTCTGGGGGTACCTAAGTCTACCGGTACCAACTTTCTCGAGCCTTACAGCACAAAATGGATGCTGCCAACCACAGCCACGAGTCTGCCCTCCTGCTGCTGAGCCAAGCTCGAGCAGAGGAAGGTCGGACAATAGGTATCCTGTCACAGGGAGGTGTGACCACCTCCCAGACAGGATTTAGTGTATTGGGGCTGGGTGGGTGCACGGCCTCCGTGCCAGAAAGTCTGCACGAGGGGCACATTTGGTGTCCCTGTGCATAGTCCAGCTCAAACCAGTTCTGGGAGCCATTTGCTCCCGCTCTGGCGTGAAACTGGACAAAGGACATGGGTGTAGCCACCCCTCTGTCCTATCCCTCCCCTAGGAGGGTCCCTAGAATCTGTCCAACCCTTTCCCGTGGGTATAAAATGGGTTACCTGGCTACAGGACATTAGATTTCACGTGGACAAGATTCTGCAAGAAGATACCACTACACGTCGACCGCCGGGACACGCTGGACTTCGCTGGACCTCCCTTGGGCTCGACTTAATCTTCCCTTGCCGTCCCCAGTCTCGCCACTGTTCGTGATCCATACAAGCTCCGTGCTGGACCCTGTGGACCTCCAAGACAACAGAAGAATCTCCCTTGGAGTGAAGGAGTCACTCCCCTGCAAACGCAGGAACCGTAACACATCTGACCGGTTTGCTGCTCCAGAGCTGCTGCGGACTCCGAAGACTCCAGCAACACAGGAGGTGGGTTTCTGAAGGTCTCCGAGGTTGAGCTGCCCTCTCACTGAGTTTGAGGCGGATATCCCTCGTGGGGACCAAATACCCGTACCCCTGTGCACCGCGTTTATTTGCAGCTGCACATGCTTGTTGTCATGCAACAATTCCGTGCATTGGGCCATTTGTAGCCCTGACCCCAGCGCACCTTTTCTGAGAGGGACTCCGGCATCCTCGCACTCTGTGCCCTGCTAGCTGGTATACTGTGAAACCGCCTGAGGTCCCCTCGAGACTCCTGTGCCTTCGGCCTGTGGGTCCACTTGAGGGTCAACTTTGCTTTACTTGGGCTCCCCTGGTTGCTCCAGGACTGCCCTGACTCCCCTTGCTGTGGCGAGTCTCCTGGTCCTTGGCTGGGCCAGATCGACACCGAATTTGACCATCTACGTTGTTTGCCGCTGCCAAGGCTTGTTGGTGCTCCCGCCGGACACCGACCCCTCAGCACTCAACATCCTTCGTGGGACAGCTCGCCTCCGGCTCCTGGTCATCCTAGACATCTCCAGGTCCTCGCAGCTGAAGAGTCAAGATCACCGTCAACACACCTGAAGCACCCGACATCGGTGGGCATTCGTCTACCGAGCCCCTGGTCACTCCCAAGTGACCCAGACTCTGTCCCCTCTGCTTTCAGGTTCTTCTCATCTAGAATCCACGTTTGGATTCCACCGGACACTTTTCATACTTCCAGAAGCAGCATTTTTTTGTCGACATCCATAGAGAACGACGAGGGTTTCCGACGCCACTTCGTGCCTATGCACCCGGCTCCTCTGGGATAGGTAACTCTGGTACAAAGGTATCCACGGGTGGGGTGGCTCTCCAAACCCTTAAGTTCCAAGGGTTGTCTTGTAATCTGCTGGGAAGGGTCCTTAATCTCTGATTTTCCAACCGCGACTTTCCCATTGAATTGTACGGAGCACGCTGTCGTGTTCTCACTCTGCACCCGTCCTCCGTGGGGTCCCTATTCACTCACCTTGGGTGGTTCCCAGCAATTCTACACCTCCTAGACTAAGTCTAGTCCCGAGTCGTGGTTCTTATACCACTTATTTAGCATATGGTTTGGTCTCCCCCTGCAGCCCACTGTGTATTGTGCTACTTTCGTTTGATTCTTTCTGAATGTATTATTGATTTGTGTTCTATCCTCTTGCAGAGGATACTAGAGAGTGTTATAGATAATAAATACATATTTTTGTAACTACTGTGTGGTTTCCCTTTCATTTAACCAATACTATAAGGTTGCATTCTAGTAAAACAAGGTGCTTAACATTCCTTCAAGACTTAGCCTGAAGGCTGCTCTCCATAGCTACCACTAGGATAGCTTTCAAAAGGTTATCTTTGACCTAATCACCATAAGGGTTGTTTGGACTGGTACAAGGTGCCCACTTTAACTAGTGGACAGCATATACCAGGCCAACTTCTCACAGTGACCCATTTGTGAAGGAGATGGCGGAGTTTGTAAATATCTTCACCTTGTTGGACAAGGCCCGAACAGCCTTAACAAAGGTTTTTCAACCCCACCTTTTTACCAGGGCTGGGTGAGTCTGGGGCAGCTCCACTATCCGTTTCCAATATTAAGGCTCCTTCTTTCGTGCCCAACCCAGAAGAAGATTCTCCGAATGGAACGAATTTCAAAGGGCAATCCCCCTCTTCTCTTCTTGAGAAAGAGTCTTTAGAGGTCGGTTCAACCGGGGAAATCCCGGAGGAGCAGCTGCTAATGCCTCTTTCCAAGGTGAGTCTCTCCCCTTATTCCCACAGAGTTAGGGGGGTAGGGTCCGCTATTTTCTTCATAACTGAGGTGCCAAAACCCAAGATGCATGGGTTCTTCAAATGGTTAAAGGATTTCAACTGGAATTTTATGAGACTCCAGGTCAACCCTCAATACCTCACCAACTGCACTTTCAGTCTTTTAAAATACATTTCATAGAGCACAAGTTATCCTCTCTTCTACAGAAACAGGCCAAAGCTCCATGCAATTTTCATCCTCCAGTATTCATACGCAACATCTTCCTCGTGGATAAAAAAGGCGGAGGCTTGCGTCCAATCTTGAAGAGTTCAATACCTGGGTCCTTCATCGCTATTTCAAAATGTAGGGGATCTATTTGTTACAAGACCTTCTGAGAGAGAGTGACTACATGGTACCCTTGGATCTGAAATACGCCTACTTGACAGTGCCAATCTTCCCTCCACATTGTCGCTTCTTGCAGTTTCAATAGCAACACCTTACTTACAAGTTTTTGGCAACGCCCTGTGGGCTGTTCTCAGCCCCTTGGTGCTTTATCAAACTTCTGAAACCTGTGGCAGAATTCTTGAGAGCCAGAGGTATCCGATTGATCATCTATGTAGACGACTTCCTCTTGTTGCTTCACGATCCGACTCTGCTCAAGAATCAGCTAAACCTCACAATCTCCTTGTTAGAATCACTATGTTTGTCATCAACTCCCACCAATCTGACCTTCCTGCACAACAAATTACCTTTCTAGGATTATCAATCGATTTGGTCTCAGCCACCTTAGCTCTTTCTGTACAGAAGATCAGAGCAATAAAGAAAAATCTGCAAGCCTCTGGCAAAGACAACGATCACTCTTTGGTGGCTAGCGAGATTGGTGGTCTTTCTAGTGTCCTCTATTCAGTTGATCTTCCTGGGTCTGCTTCACTGCAATGCCTGAAGATTGTCTTATGCAGATCAAGTTACTCTCACGCAGGAAGTGAGTCACTAACTGCAGCGGTAGTTCGACCACATGGATGCCTGGAATGGGAAGGGCACTTTTGGTCTTGTTACAGACATGGCGGGGGAATCCAATGCCAGCCATTTGGGTATGGGTACCCGCTGCCGTGAGATAAGAACAGTGGGGCAGTGGTCCAGATCAGAACTCTCTTTACACATAAACTGTTTGGAGTTGACAGAATTTACGATTCACTACTTTTCTCCCCGACAATCTAATTGTTGTACCATCCTGAAAATGGACAGCGTTTCAGCAGGCCAATGCGTCAATCGCTTGGGATGTACACAATCCTGTCTTTTGCAAGAGATTGCGAAAGTTTCTGGCACTTTTGCCTCCAGCATCAGATTTCAGTTATAGCACTTCATCTTCCGGGCACTCAGAATGTAGTGGCGGATTTGAATTCCTTGCATCTCAGGGATGCCAGCAAGTGGAAACTGGATCCAATTCGGTTTATCAAGATTATGAAGAAATGGGGTCCAAGCTGGATGGACCTGTTCGCTTCTCGTCTAACGTTCCAATTATCATCCTTCTCTAGTTGGAGGCTGGACCCTCTAGTTCTAGCAACGGAGGCATTCTTGCAGAAGTGGCTTGGACTGAACTACACCTTTCCCCCATTCTCTATGCTACTGAGAGTAGCCCTGCAGGTCAGACGGCAGTCAGCGGAATTGATCCTGATCTCGACAGTTTGGAGGACACAGAGATGGTTTACAACATGACTGGAACTCTCTTGAGACTGCTCTCACCTTCTTCCTTGGTTCCCAACTATCCTCCTGAACCCTAAGGGGGTCAACATCCCTTGGTCAAGACACAGCAAATGAAACTAATAGCATGGAGACTTTCCAGAGATGCTGGCAAGTGCGAGGGCTTTTGGAACAGGCTCTCATCCTCATTGAGAAAGCCTGGGCAGATACCACAATTAAGCGTTACCAATCAGCATGGAAAAGATGGTCTAGCTGGTGCTTGGAACAAAGTTTGGATCCTAGGGCAGCAGATGTGATTAATTTCACTACTTTTTTTGGCCTCTCTGGTATTAGATGGCCTTTCCTATAGATCCATCAATTCCTATAGATCGGCAATTTCTGCTGGTCATCTTCTCGTGGCCAACAGGCCAGTGGGTGAACATTCTCTTGTTTCTAAGCTTCTCAGGGGCATACATTTTTCCGCTCCACCTCAAACTAAATATTCTTCCCTATAGGACGTTTCCTTGGTCCTTGGGTATCTTCAGTCCTGGTTCGATAATTCCTCCTATCCAGAAAACAGCGCTCAGCAAAGTTGACGGTCTTGCTGTGTCTAGTCTCTTGCAAAATGGGTCTCAGATGTTAGAGATCTTGACCTGGTGGGTCAACCTTTCATCCCAGAAGGTGTTACCTTCCTGATCTCCAAATGCTCAAAATCAGCGACCAGACAGAGCTCATTCAGTCCGATGAGCCATGGCTTCAAAGTCTTTTGCTGTAGGAGCACACCTGGAGGAAATTATCCGCATGGCCATGGTCGCCGGATTCCATGATTAAGGAGTTCTACCAGAAGCCAGTAAGTAATCCTTTTTCTATGGTGGTTGATAAGATTTAAACTTGCATAATCTAAAGCATCCAGTCCTACCATAGAATTGAAAATTTTATAGCATTTGTGAACAAGAATTTCCAATTCTATTAAGGATACAGAGGCGAAGATTATCTCACCTGACAATTGCATAACAGATCAGTTAATGTCTTGTTTATGATGATGATGTATTCCTTCAATGCTATTACTTATGTGTTAATTGTATTTAAACTCTCCCATATTTTAGTACCGACATTTAGTTTCTTAATTTCAGTTTCAGATTAGAAGCAAGAATGAAACCATGAATTTCACTACCCCGAAAAGAATTCCTCGCAACAGAAGAGGCTGAGTTAATATTGTTTACCCTGTTTATAGGGCTTCATGAGTGCTGATTGGTAATTCGACATTCTACTGTGACATATGTACTTCATGTTGGAACTCTGGGATTTGTAGTTTTTCCTACACAACTCTATGGCTCCCATTTTTTTGTTTATGAGGCTGCTGTTAAAATAAAGCAAAGATTAGAATGCATAATCTCCCCCCCTCTCCCCCCCCAGTGTCCTTAATAGAATTGAAAATTCTTGTTTACGGATGCTATAACATTTTCGATTTCTGGTCACTTACTGTTGTGGCAGTGCCAGTCAGTGCTGGAGTGTGTAGGGGGGTACCGGGTCGGTTTAGTTATGGACTGGTGTAGATTGCGGGAAGGGGTAGCAGGGGTGCTGAGATGTTGGAGGTGGACGAGTAAAAAAATTAATAGGACAGTTGAGCCAGAGCTGAACCAAAGGGTCGGCTCTGGCTCCAAGAGCCCATGCACAAGCCCAGCCTTGAAAATATTTGGACGTAAACTGTGCAACGAGCACTGTGTTTGTATATGATAAGGTGTTTTTCAGTATTCATAAATCTGTATTTCTCAAACAAGTGGAAGTATTACACCTTAGTTTAACAGATTATATATCTGCATTGAGAATTATGTATTAAATGTGGGAGCTTTTAAACATGAACTGAGAAACACTGCTGCCCTCACCCTGATGACAATGCCATTTGTGAACTAAGAGGCAAGTAATTTGTCATGTGTACCCTATATGTGGCCAAGACTCTTGTTACAGACAGGGCCACTCGAATTAAGCGAAAACAACAACTTTTTTTTGCCTAAATGAATTAAAAGTTACTAAGAACTTAGCAACGCGTGTTGCCACAAGGTGGAAGCCCTTGACAAAGGTTGATTGGTCACCTTTCTGTTGTTTATTGGTATATGTGTGTGTTAAGCTTGTACTAATGAGATACAACCTTTGCCCAGACAGTGTTAACATGCAAAAGAAAAAAAAGTGAAACAATGAAGTACAACCCTTACAAAATGTGCTGCATTACACCGCATAATGTGCCATTTCTTGCCACTTAATTTGGTCTTTCCCTGGCGCACAATCCCAGTGGCCCCAATTATAGAGGGAGTAACATTATATGCTAGTAAATCAAACTCAAGAGAGTTTTTTGTACAGTGCACATTCTGAACTCACCTATTTGAAGGTGCCTCGTGTGATAATGAATTAAAAGGAGGCTCAGTGAAATAAACTTGTTGCCTATGATCACAGAATTTGGTCAAGCAGGAAAGATAGGATTGGCCCAGATTTTCCAATTTTTTATTGGGCAATTCAACCATTAAATGGATTTTGTTTCTGGTGCCAAAGTTTATGACTATGTCCTGGAGGATGAGATTAGAGTGTTGGTGACAGGCACAACACACATTTTTATTTTTGGCACTTTTACATGGCACAAACTTTGCCTAAGGCATACACGTGCTTCACAACTCAAAACACAGACTTTGTTCCATGATTTTTTTCGGCACAGGGAGTTTGGTGGGATTCACAGGACACTGAGGAGAGGCCGGGATTCGAACCTTGTTACCAAGGTCACATGGTCAACAGTTGTAGTCACTAGGCGACATAGCCTCCTGTGAAAGCTGGGCTTATGTTGGGCTTGAGCTTCAAGTAGGCCCTCGAGCTAAGCGAGAGCCAGGTATCTGGCTCAAACGTGGCTCGAGCTCTCAGTGGCTCGCCCACCTCTATAAATTGAGTGGCAGTGGAGCAGCATTTAAGTGTAGATCAAGGCAGGGAGTATGATCAGCCTGCACCTTATATAGGCAAGAGTAGGGTCTTAAGCCACACTCAAGTCAGGTGTGGCGAGGGCTGGGTAGCTGCATCGGCGGCAAGAGGAAAGTGGAGCTCACCATGGCTTGAAGTTGTAGCACACCTGTGCAAAGAGGAGTTTACACAGATAACTTAAAAGTGGCTAAAGTGAGTTTGCAAGATCTAAACTATTAAAACTAAAAGCAAAATTAACTAGAAATTTTGGTGTAAGCAAGTCATTCGAGAGTTATTTCAAATGTTCTGCTGCCCAAATGACTAACATTACAGCTCACGGAGGGAAGGCTTATCTGTAAGTCAGAGAAGCTTATACCATCATCCCAAATGAGAGTTCTATAATAATGGCCGATGAAGCCTTGCTGACAAATTTTAAAACCAGCAATGTAAATAATTTGATAGCACACCTTTTGAGTCCAAAAGATTTGTCTATGATACTAGGGACAAGCCAAGCAGGTAGCCAAATATCAGAAGTACTCCCCTCTAATGTTACAACAGAATCAAAAACATTTATCCAGCAGTTTTTGTCATCTTGAAAGCACAGAAGTCCAGGTGAAGTGCACAGAGTCAACAGACCGGGCAAATGTAGAGGTAAATAATGCAACCAACGGGGTGGCAGCATATAATCCTGTTTCTCAACTTCATCTGGAAGCACAGAAATGGGTGGAAAAAGTAAGCAAAAATCAGTTAGGAGGCCTTTCAGATCTCAAACATAATCCTCAGAGCTGCTTAGAACTGCAGATCGGCCAGACTGCACAGATAACCTTGGGAATGACCAGCGCTGTGTGTCTGAAAGCTATAGAAGTCATGATAATACCGATTCAATAAAAGTCACCTGGAATTGGATGATAGCTCTTCTAATGGCGACAGTGGAAGCAGATTGATATTCTTTTGAATGTGGCCAGTAAGCCTAAAGAAACTGATGAAAAGATAACCGCCATTCAATGTACATTGTCTTATCCCTTTATGGTGAGTTCAGATACTCACGGTTTCTGTGGAAACATCATTGTCAAGCTCGGACAACTACCAGGTATTCTGCACACAATGGTTGAAGCCTGGCCTTAAAACCAACAAGAAACTGTAAAATGTCTCACCAATCATACTGACTGTTAGACCTGGCTTTTACAGCGGGTTTATCCCCGGATTTTTTGCTTTGTGGCCTTCTGTTTGACCTGTTTTTGTTGGTTTTATGACTCTGGGCACTTTACCACTGCTGATCAGTGCTAAAGTGCATATGCTCTCCCTGTAAATTGTTATGATGGATTGGTGCTTCCATGATTGGCATATTTGATTTACTAGTCAATACCTAGTACAGTGCACTGTATGTGCCAAGGGCCTGTAAATCAAATGCTGCTAGTGGGCCTGCAGCGCTGATTGTGCCACCCACATAAGCAGCCTGTAAATGTGAATCAGATCTGCGCCTGCAGTATCTGTGTGCAGTCTAGTACTGCCATGTCGACTTGGCAAGTGCACCCACTTGCCAGGCCCTACCCTTCCCTTCCCTTTTATTACATGTTAGTCACCCCTAAGGTAGGCCAAAGGTACCCCTGTGGGCAGGGTGCTGTGTATGAGAAAGGTAGGACATGCCCTGGTGTGTGTGGCATTTCCTGATAGTGAAATACTGGCAATTTCGTTTTTCACTATTGTAAGGCTATCTGTTCCCGTAGGATAGAATGGGGAATTTGCTTATAACATCTTATAAGCATAACTGCCCCTGGGAACCAGATCGCAACATAAAGTTTAGTATGCCTGAACTCAGAATGTTAAAATGCATCTTTTAGTGAGGGTGATTTTTGCATTCTGTGTTTGAAAATACCACTTTTAGAAAGTAGGTATTTTCTTGCTTAGCCATCCAATGTCCCTCTGCTAGGATGTGTATTGACTGTCTGGCTTTGGAGTGACAGGGGCTGGGGATGTGCAGTGGCTCCCGTGAGTCTGGATGAGTCAGCGCTAGGCTGAATAGGCCTGGTCTGCATTTGGAGTGGTGGGAGGAGTAGCACCTGCACCTGAATAGGGCTGTGCCTGCCTTCCACAATGATGGCTCTGCCTCCCTGTGGTGTGTCTGGAGCCAGGGCTCAAACGGACAATGGAGGTTGTTGTGCACTTGCAAAGTGCCCCCCAGAACTGGTTTGGACTGGGCTCAGAGCCCTGGGCCAGGAGAGAACAAAGAGGTTTACTGTATAAAAAGAGGGGCCCAGACTTTTAGATCACTTCTGGGAAATCAAGAGGAACCTTTGCCAAAGAGAAGAGCTGGAGAAACTTAGGAGGAATACTGCCCCTGTGCTATTTGCTGTCTGGGGTTGACCTGCAGTGGCTACTTTCTGCCAAGGAAAGGGAAAAGAACTTTGCTGTGTCCCCTGCTTGAGGAAGATCTCCAAGGGCTTGAAGAAGAGCTTGCCTCCTGTTCTGAAGTCTAAGGGACACAAAGAATTCACCCCTAGCTCACCTGAACTTCCTTGCTGGGAGTTCTGACCTGCCAAGAGCTACCTGTAGCTATTCTGGGCCTCTGGAGGTTGTTCTGGCTGTTGGGAGCTGGAAAAGCAACGCAACAAAGAGAAGTGTGACGCATCCACACCTGTTTCCGATGCATCGCCGAAGAAATCGTCGCAGCGCCTGCCCACAGCTTGAGAAATCGCCGCACGCCGCATCGAGGGCACCGATCTCCGAAGTCTGAGATCACCGCACCGATTCCGACGCAAGCCCTGCTGTGTGGCTGCACGAACCCATGCATCGCCCCGGATCGAGGTGGCAAGTCTGTTGCATCGTTGGGGGACGCAGTAAGAAACCGATGCATCACCTCCCCTGCGGAGCAGTAAGGAACTAACGCATCACCTCCCCCAGAGCAAGGAACCGACGCATCAACTTCCCTGAGTGTAAGGAACCGACGCATCACCTTCCCTGCGGCCCTTTTTGTTTGTGTGTGTGACGCATCCAAGGTACTTTGTGTGCAAAGTGTTGCATCTGCAATTTGCTTTGAACTGAACTATTTCTACCATTTGAAAGTCATATTTGTATTACTGTATTGTTGATTTCTGTTGTTTTGGTCTTGTTTGGTTTATATAAAGGTTACTTATTTTGCTAAACTGGTGTGGTGTCCATTTGTAGTGTTTTCACTGTATTACCATATGTGTTTACAAATGCTTTACACACTGCCTCTGAGATAAGCCTGTCTGCTCGTGCCAAGCTACCAGGGGGTGAGCAGGGGTTATTTTAGAAGTGTATCCCCCCCCCTTACCCTGACTAGAAGCAAGGGCCCCTAATTGGACAAAGGTACCTACCTCTGCCAACTAGAGACCCCCATTTCTAACACTAACTATAAGCATGAACTCATAAATCATCTGAAGAAGTATCAACTGGTGAATTCCCAATTAAAAATTTGGATAAAAATTTGAACAAATCAATCCGATCATCAGAGAAGTCTCAACATAATCCAATCAGACACAATAACACAGCCTGTTCAAGAACAGACAAAAGATAAAATAAAAAATATTCGAAACAACTGTATTGATTCAGATGTTCCTTTTGATGAGGCTTTTTTAAGGAATAACAAAGAAAACTAACAGGAAAAAACTAAAATAAACTATTGAAAGCAGATAATCGACAACTAGGGATGTCAAAGATAACCATAAGAACCCGGGACTAAGGAATAAGTGTCACCCAACTACGGCAACTACTGTCCTATCTACTGGGACCTCAAGCTTATAAGTATAACAAACAACTGAAGATGAAATATCAAATGCTCAATCAAAAAGATATTTATTTGGCCGATCCAGCTATAAAGGTATCATCACAAACACAATCCAACTTTGTTATAATTCCATAATTGGAAAAAAAAAACAAAAAAAAACAAAACAAAGTAACTCCTTAATCATCAACTAACAGCAACCAGTAAAAATAAATGCCTAAAATGCTAATGCAGTTGTTACATTTACAAATAAGTTCATTAAAATTACAATTTATATAACAATAAATAATTAAAAGCAAAGCAAATATATCAGAAATGAGGAATACATTCCATCCCATCCCTTTCAGGAAAGAACATATGCTAAAGCAAGTGTTCGGGGTGTTCCACAATTGCAGGTGGTATAGAGCTTCTCTACACCTGCCATAACCAAGGGTTTTTAGCAGCAGTTTTAGAAAGTGCTTACACGCTTGGTTAAAATAAATACAAAAAAACATATAATGCAACAAAGACTGCTCTGAAGTGCCATTACTGGGGCAGTATGGGACAGGGCTCCTGACGAAGGTATACGACCCAACAAAGCACAATAGCCGCAATACAGTACTATATCTAAAGCGAAAAAGCAGATATCTCTCCCAATGCCGCAGATCAAGTGAAAGATAGAAAGCTAGCTCAGGAGAAGCAAGTGAACTATAATAAGATTACACTGTGTATTTTGTAGTCTCAACCGCGAGTCTACAATCTTCACGGGACTGCAGTTAGAGCTGTTTAACCTGCATTTTGTCTTCTTTTCTTATGTTTATGGGAGAAGAAAAAAGGGAAGATATCCCACAGGCCTTTAAGGAACTTGAAATGTAGCTCAGTCATGGTATTACCCATCCGTTGTCCAGGCCAAGACAGTTCAAGATAATGTCTCTGAAGAGCTTAGCATGAGGGTTAGCCCAAACACTGATCCAAAGTAACAAAGGGGCCAGGTGAACCCTGTCCTCGATGGAATGCTGATTTAGCTCTGCATGAATGATATAACTCGAAGATGTTGAGGAGAGGTATAACAACCTCAGACAAATACAATTTTCTTTAGACTGGAGTAAAGAAACATTTTGATAGCCCCAGACCCCTGCCCCATACACCGCCCCAGGATACATTGAGTACTGTAAACTTGCAGTAGTGGTGAGATGTTATCTTTAAGCGTAGGACTAGAAAGATTAGAGACAGCTTGCACGGATTTGCTAAGCTTCAACTGGCACGAGGTGACCTGGGGAAGCCAAGTACCTAGGGAGTTAAAGATAATACCCAAGTAACTAAATTCTTTGACACCAACCAGCGAGTGGCCATTGATAGCAAGTCTATTTAAGACTTTTTAGCCAAGCCCTCCAGCCATAATTTGCCACTTGCTATAATTTGTTGTCACATCAAGATTACTCATAAAAAGAGCGAAGTGATCCACTAGCACATGTAAAGCATTAGGAGTACGAGCTAGTAGGACCGCGTTGTCTGCGTATAGCAACGCAGGTACCTGAACACCAGCAATTCTCAGAGTATTAGCAAGACTAGAGGTCAAATGAGGGCAGAGACCATGTATGTAAATAATAAAAAGTAAGGGGGCCGATATGCACCCTTGGCACACACCCCGCTTTAAACTGATCTCTGACAACATATCTCTTTTGGGGCTGATACGCACCTTGGCTTTTTGATCAGCATGCAGACAGTACAGAAAATTGACCAAAGGGGCCTCAACACAGAGTTCCAACAGCATTAACCACAGCTTGGACCTATTCACAGAATTGAAAGCAGTTCCATAAGACCTAAATACAAAAAGGCAGCATTTAACCACGATATACTTAAACTCAAGGTAAAGCACTGGTCAGTCGTACCTAAACTGCTAAGAAACCCGTACTGAAAAAGAGATAGGATATTACGCTCTTCAGCCCACTCAACGAGGTGGTTATAGATGACTCTTCCTGCTACTTTAACAGTACTATCTATAAGTGAGATGGGCCTGTAACACTTAAGGGTTATACGATCCCCCTTTTTAAAGATAGATACAATGATCGATAGAGACCAGGAACACGGGATATGAGTATTAAGTGAGCTTTTAAAGATGTTTGTAATCAGAGGTCCCAATAGCTCTGTGTTACATTTTTTGGAGATCTATCGGGATCCTGTCAGGCCTGGGCGTGGTCCCACTTGCACACTGGCATATAGCCAACTCCACCTCAAGCAAAGATATTATAAGTGGCGAAGAACTTATCAGTTTCATTTAAAGGAGGATGTCTAACTCTACACCCTCTTCTAGGTAATAGATGGAGGAAAATGTGTGAAACCCTATCCGCCCCTAAGATGTTACACTGGGGCAGGGAGCCAATGCAAGCATTCCTTGACCTAATGCTCTTCACTCTGTTCAAAACAGTACTGCTGTTGCCCCCCCCAGTGCAGATGACATCAGCAACTCCCAATCCCTATTATGAAGGGCCTCCATCTAGTTTTTAAGAGCAGATTTGTAGGCCGAATGGGCTAATGGGCTGCCATAACATCTGCTTGCACTCTAGGAGTGATGGATAAGACCCATCTTAAGTTACGGTTAGCCACCGAACATGACGTGTTAAACCATTGTGGCTTATCGACATCAGTCCGGATAGGTTTTAAAAGAAGCTGTTTAATGGCTAGACTTTAACTGCTGTAATGGGACAACATAATATCTCCACGGAAATCTGCCAAACAGTTAAGAAATAGCCCTTGGTGCAGGCTCAAAAGGGACACTAAGGTGTCAGAGGGATTTTTAAGTCTCCAAGACAACCTAAGGCCGTCACCAGTGTAATAGACTGGTAATATCGCTGGGGTAGGTTGAAATATGTTTACAGGCAAATGTCTCACAATAGTGAGTGCATTGTAATCGCCCAAAACTGTATGCACAACTTTACCACTACTGAAAAGATGGAAAGATTTCTGGTTACAAAAATATAATCAATAGTGGAAGGTCGACCATGCCCTCTATAAGTGGGCAGGTGGTACTCATCCTCAGTGAAAGCTTCAACTTGGTTTACCAGGTCATGCTTTGCTAGATAACTAGCCAATTCCCCACTCCTCTCATCGCAGGTTTCTATCTGAGCTTCTCTTTTACAAGTCCCATGCCACTCCAAAGGTTTACCAGTTTAGCAGTAAAATCACCACATAACAAGTATGGGGGTTGCATACACAGGCTGCCCTTGTGTGATGACAAATTGGTGAGAGAATCAAACAACTGCGCAAAATGTATACACTTCAGGTTAACAAAAGCGGTATTATAGAAGTTAATGAAATAAAATGTAAATCGAGTAACCCTGTCGCGGAGCTGTAACATTTTTGGAAAATGCAGACCCAGTATCAATGGATTTAACTTCCACACAAGTTTAAATGTACACAAACCTAGAGGCCTCCCACTGGCCTTACCCGGGAACAAACGATCGCCAGGCAAAAATAGCAGGCAACGCTCAAAGGGTATGTACAATAGTCAGTGACAAAAGCAAATGATCTGAATCAAGTGAAAAGAAGTGGAAGTAGTCCCAAGAGGCTGTTCATCATGAAGCATACAGCCTGGAATCAAACTGTAAGGATCAAGAGAGCCAATAAAAGTTAATGATAACATAAGCAAATCTATTAAGGAGAAATACAAAGAATCAATTACTCAACACAATTCTCGGTATTTTACCCTTGTATGAAAGGGCCCTGATTACAATGTCAGTCGGAGTTGCCTCCGACCGACGTCGCTGCATGGGGAATCGACTGACCTCAGGTCGGCGGTTCCGACACCGCTATTAGGATGCGACCACACATGGTGCGGTCGCAAACTTCCATTTACCAATGGGAGCTTGTGCGACGGGCCAGAACTGCCCGCAGCACAAGCTCCCATTGAAAAATTGAAGTTTTTACACATCCACGGTGCCACAGTGCCTGATACACGGTGCAGGGATGGGACACATGCTGACGGCCCAGGGGGGAAGGGGGCCTTGCTAGAGGCCCCCAAACACACTTTGACAGCAGTTCCATGTCTGATAGGCCGACATGAAACTGCTGTCGGAAAGTGCCATCATAATCTCGACTGCGGAAGCGCAGTCCTTTAGGGATTATGAGGCCTTTCCCACTGGTCAACATGCTTCTTGAGCCCGTTAGAACCGATTCGGAGTCCTCAGCCGGTTTAGACTCCGACCACCGTCATTGTAATACGGCGGTCAGAGTGTAAACCTACAATGCTGGTCGGAAAGCCTCCGACTAGCAGTTGTAGGCTTTCCGACCGACATTGTAATTAGGCCCTAAGTTGTTAGTCAAGGGATAGTGACTACCCACCTTGAGTACTAATCACAATCCTTATCAGGGTGAACACTTAGGGGTTGATTAAGAGTTTGGTGGACAGGTTACTCCATCACAAACGTGACAGATATCCTGTCCGCCATATTACAAGTTCCATTATATCCAATAGAACATAATGGAACTTGTAATACGGCAGATGGGATATCCATCACGATTGTGATGGAGTATACCATCCCCCAAACTTGTAATCAGGCCCTTAAAGTCACTAAATTAACCTGAGCTCAACTTCCTGGTAACCATGGCTCAGAGCAGACAAAATGAACTTAGCGCAATGTGTAAAGCATTTATGCAGTAACCAAAACAGTAATAACAAGCATTGGCATAGCCAATAGGTCTCGCCTTTGGGACCTTATAAGTGTTTAGCCATGCAACAGTTGATGTTGTTGCACCAAGGATATTGTACTGCATAACTAAATACTTATAAGGTTCCAAAGGCAAGACCTATTGGCTATGCCAATGCTTGTTAACACAGTGGGCGGGCCTTCCTTATGGTAGTGCACGAGGCAGGCCAGGATTGAGTTATAAATCGGGACAATTGTACTGAAGAGCCTCTATTGTTGCCTCAGCACTGACATACGAGTTCATAATGCAAGTGAGGATAAAGGTGCTTTGTAGGAGCTCTAGGGCACCGCAGATGTCTCAGTACACTAGTGCAAGATGCAAATTAGGATAGAGGTGTCTTACGTGAGATATTGGTGCATGGTTCAGTTCACTATAAATTACGTTGCGAGAACCCGGTTATTGCCTCAGAACTGGGAAACACTGCAAAATGCAGGTCAGACTAGAGTTGCTCTGGGACAGATCGTTCATATTTCAATACTGGGATAAAAATGCATGATACAAAATAGAAGAACATTGTGAAACAAATAAATGGACATTACTTGAAAAATGATAATAGTGGATGGATGTATTTTATAAAGTACACGATAAAAAAACAAAACCAGATTTTTAACACTTATTAGATTGAAGTTTGCAAATCCGAAATAGACAACTTCCCCAACCCACCAGCAACGACACAACAGCAACAACTCACCTTAAAAGTATTAAAAAATAAAATGAATACACACACTGGACTGGGCCAGAGTGCTATATCGAGGCTACTTATGAGTATCAGATTTAAAGTTAATGTTGAAGAGGGAGAAAGGTGTGCGTGGTGGAGAGGGGCGACAGGGAAGGCGTGCAGAAGAAGGGGTCAGGAAAACAGCGCTGAAAGGGGGGGCGGGGAGACAAGGAAAGGCATGCAAAAGAGGTGGCAGGAAAGGAGTGCTTAAGATGGGGGGGCAAGGAAAAGTTGGCAGAGATAAACAAGTTGACAAGGGAGAGCGAGGGTGAAACAGGCAGTGGAGGAGCAAGCAAGCACAACAGCTCTTTTCAAACACTCTGGTTCACACAGGACAAAAAGAATCCACAGTTTAACATGTCAGCACACCCAACAGAAAAGAAAGCAGACATCTTATGCAGAAAGGGGTACACAGCACTGGACTATAGTGAAAACTGGGCTGTCCTTTGTTCTTGACACCCACCTTCTACCAGGTCTCCAGCTTTGCATAAGTTTTCCATAGTAATACTTAGCTGTGTCAGTGTTTGTGACATGTGCCTACGAAGTGGTGTTGTCTGCATGTGCGTGTGGTAGAGATGGTTTGTGAGTAGCATTTTGTGTGTGTGAGATGACCGTGCTTTGAAGCCCTATGCCTGTAGTGTGGTGTTTCATGCATGTGTGGTGCGCTGTCTTGTGAGTTGTGCATTTTGTGGTCGTATGTAGTTTGCGTGTTAGAGTGTGTTTTGTGGTTGGTGGGGAGTTCGCACCCCCGGGCACCCGTCCCCAGATGAATGCGCGCACACAACTCTTAATAATTATACAGTATTGGAGTACAGGAGGTAACTTACAGATGAAATAGCAGGGGACGGAGCGAAGAGTGAATCAGTCGCAGGAGCTCCGATAGCTGTCTATAAAAGGAGGGAAAGGACAGCGTACTGTGACAATCAGTGATAGGCAAGGCACAGGGAATGTGGTGCAAGGGAAAAGTGAGGGCTCGAGATGTCCGTGGTTGTCTGATCCATGGAGGGGGCCAGGTCAATGTATCGGATGTGAGGAACCGGTGGGCGATGCAGGTTAAAGGGTATGACAAGGGAGGAGAGCCTGGGCAAGGAGGGTGATGTAGAGAAAGCCGGAAGGACCAATGAACCGGTGGCACCCGAAGTGAAGTATGGGGGTTATGAGCTGTGCACGGGACTGTAAGGGGCATCCACGTGGACAGGGAAAGGGAGACGATGAGGCGCAGGATGAAGGAGCGTGGTTGGGAAGTGCTCGTGGCGGTGGGTGCACGCTCGACCGGGTGTTGAAACCGGAAGGAGCCGGTGGATGACAGCGGAGTCCCCGGGAAGTAGTGGCGTGGGGCCGAGCTGTCAGGGATGTGAATGGGAACTGACACGCAGGCCGTGGGAGAATTGCTAGAAAGAGCCCGCGTTGGCAAGTGTAAGTGCGAGTTAAAGTGCCAGTGGGAGCAGGCGGCTGGTGGTGAAGGGCCGCGCACGGCGGTAGCATGTGGGGACAATAAGGCACAAGATCCCTAACTAAGGGGCTACTTACTCAGAGTAAGTTTCAGAGGGTGGAGCAAATCACAGGCGCCGGCATCAGTCAGGCAGTGTGCACGGTGCTCGAGTCGGAGGAAGAAAAGGACGCGCGATAGGTCACGTGGGCAGGATGGGATTACAACTAGAGCACGCGATTTCATAGAGGGGGGATGGCATCGGGAAGATTAAGGGAACTGCAACCTGATCCCAAGTGGGGGAGGTGTGCTGTGTCTGCCTGCTGGAATTTGAAGTGCTTGTGCTGGCCTCCGCCTTGTAGGAGCGAGCAGCAGCGGCGCGAGAGCCATATGTTTGCAATTAGCACGCGCGCCGCTGCTCGCTCCCGCAAGGTGGATGCCAGCACAAGCACGAGTGTGGGGAAAAGGAGCAGACCGATGGCTAAAGGCCCTCCTAGAGCAGCGCATGCGCGCTGCCTAGGCGAGACCAAAAAAGCATTAAGCGCCAACCACAGTCAACTGGTCAGGGTAGACTGGGAACTAGGCGAGATTTGAGGCCGAGAGCTATGGTATGGCTTCTAAGGTATGAATTGGAATGGCCTATCATTTTACAGAGAAGTATAGTACCGTATGGCCTGTCATTCTATAGTGGTATTGTATAGTATGGCCTGTCATTGCATAGTGTGGCATGGTATGGCCTGCAATTGTATAGTACGGTATGGTATAGTATGGTATCGCCTATCACTGCATAGTATGGCATGGTATGGCTTCTCATTGTATAGCATGGTATGGTATGGATTGGTATGGCCTATCATTTTAAACTGGAGTATGGTATGGTCTGTCATTGTATGGGATGGAATGGTATGGTATGGTCTTTCATAACATAGTATGGTATGGCCTGCTATGGCCTGTCATCGTATAGTATGGTATGACTATTGTATGGCCTGCCATTGTATATACTATAGTATGGAATGTTATGGCCTGTCATTGTAGAATATGATATGGTATGGCTTGTCATTGTATAGTACAGTATGGTATGATCGATCTGTCATTGAACAGTATGGTTAGGCCTGTCATTGCATAGTATAGGATGGCATGCTCTGTCATGGTATAGCATGGATTGCCATTGTATAGTGTGGTATGGTATAGGATGTTGTGGCTTGTTAGTAAGGTATGGCCAGCGATTGTACATTATGTTATGGTATGTTCTTCAATTGTATATTACATGATGGTATTTTATGGTATGGTATGTTATGTTATTTTGTTATGTTATATTAATTTATAAAGCGCACGGCTACTCAAAAGAGTGTCCTGGCGCTGGCATAGGGGGGAAACGGGCAAACCGAGGGTTTAGCCGTTAAAAAGGCAGGTTTTGAGCTTGTTCTTAAACAAATCAAGGCTGTCTATAAGCCGAAGATCTTGTGGGAGTCTATTCCAAAAGAGAGGACCCAGATAGGAAAAGGATCTCCCGCCCATTCTAAGGCAGTCAATACGGGGCACCTTAGCCAGGCGTGTCGAAGAAGAGCGAAGGGTGCGGGCAGGGGTGTAAGTACTGACTCTTTCGTTCAGATATGATCCCCCTGTCCCATGCAAGGCCTTGTACATAAGGACCATGGTTTTAAACGCCACCCTCTGTTTCACCGGGAGCCAATGCAGGGCCCTTAGGTGAGGGGTCATGTGGGACCTGGGAGGAAGTCTGAGCAGCAGTCTTGCTGCGGAATTCTGTACCACCTGTAGTCTGTTGAGGAGATAGTCAGGGACGCCCTGTCATTGTGCAGTATGGGATGTTATGGCCTGTTGTACAGTATAGTATGTGATGGAGCAAGGTAAACGAAATAAATTTTTGGAACCCCCTTGATAAGAAAAATAAACTAATGATACTAACTGTTTGATGGATTAATCAACAAAATGCACTTTTAATAAACATTTACATAAATGGTAACTGCCCTTTTTGTGCAAAACTCTAACTTATTTACCATTGTGAAGTATTATAATATTAAAACTGTGATTTGCGTACTAATCAGAGTAAAATCGCATGATTTGTGCTGTGTAGTGAAAATTGTATTGTGGCAAAGAACACGGATGGTAAGTAAAATGGCTTTAAATGTCGCTTTGGCTAGGTAACACCTAAAACGGGTTCTTAGAATGACGGCTGGTAAACAGAAAGGCTTATTTTCTTTGTTTTAATTACGATTGTGTTTGTTTTATGATAGTTCGTTTGGGCCTGTTAGGCCAGGCTGCGAAAATGGCTGCCGGCATAGATGAGGTCATATCAGAAACCGAAGATGGCCTCTAAGCGAAAGAAATAATGGAGCTGCACCACGTGGGTATGGCTTGTGTATGGAGTGAGAAAAGTCAAGGACGGAGTAACCTATTATGAAGAGAGTGCCAAGAGAGACTCAGCCCGTATCCGTGAGAAAGGGGAGAGAAGAGCATTGAGAGACAATGAACTGACCAAATTGTGACCATCAATGTTGCAATAAATGAATAGTCAATTTGGACTGCTTTTACCCAAAGAACATGGGAAACCGTGAACTCTTGACCATCCCCAAAACCAGTTTGAACAAGGAAGGTGATGAGACAATCTTCGCCACCCCTCAAATGGACCAATTAGCGTGATTCCTGCCCCCAAACATTGCAACTTTTTGTGTAGTAAGCTAGAAGTAGGGTATAAGAAGGGCTGCTCTTTTGGGAGGGGCCTGGCTGGTTATTAGTCGATGCCGTTATTATTGCAAATGCGGATGCTGATGTTAATGCGGATGCTGCCATTGACTCCAAATCTGACTGGGGAAGGAACGAGACCGTTGCGGGAAATCTGTTTGGGAGGTCCCATCGAGGAGGCCATATAGAGGGATAGTCAGTCAGTTCGGGAGTCCATTCTGTGATTCACGGTTTATCTTCTTTTGGTGAACCATTCTTGTCTGCATCTAAAATAGGTAATGCATAATTTCAATTTCTTTACAAAATGTTCTATATATAAATGTAAAAGAATGTATTAAGGTGATTAATAAACTAAGAATCTCACTCATGCAAATATGAATTTAGATAAAAATTTATTTCTAATTAATTTTGAGTCTGTGGTTCTTTAGTTCATTAATAAATGTGACATTTACTAGGGTTTTAAATGATTGAGCTGGTCTTAATCACCATCAACTTATTCTACTATTTGGTCCAACGACCAAAGAGCGGAGTACCTTGATGTTTTAGAACCGATAGGATTAAACTGAATGTATATAATGTTTAAGGTAATAATCTGTCAAATTTAATAAGGCATTCCGTTCCTCCAGTAACTCGTTTTTCTCCTTAGCGAATGTGGGTGTGATCCAGGGAACGACTGAGTGTATGATATGCGTTGTTATGGGCCCCACCGACATATGGTATAGTGGATGTGAGTGATTTCACCTGGATGTCATATCCGAAGGAGAAGAATTTATATTAGCCGCGCTGGATCATATGGTATAGTATAGTATGGCCTGTCATTGTAAGGGATGGTATGGTATGGTCTGTAGTATATTATGGCTTGTCATAGTATGGTATGTCATGGCCTGTTTTTTTATAGTAAGGTATGGCCTGCAATTGTATATTGTGCTATGGTATGGCCTGTCATTTTATGGTATGGTCTGCCATTTCATAGTACAGTATAGCATGGTCTGTCACTGTATAATGGGGCATGGAATGTCTTGTTATTGTATAGTATGGTATGCTATGGTATGGCCTGTCATTGTATACTATAGTCTGTTACTTTATAGTATGATATGTTATGGCTTGTCATTGTAAAGTATCATATGGTATGGCCTGTCATTGTATAGCATGGTATGTTATGGCTTATCATTGTATAGTGTGATATGGTATAGGATCTTGTGGCCTGTTATTGTATAGAAAGGTATGGACTGCAATTGTACATTATGGTACGGTATGGTGTGCACTTGCATATTATGGTATGTGTGGTATATTACCGCTCATCACAGTACAGTATGGTATAGCCTGTCATTGTATAGTATGGTATGATATGGGATGGTATGGTCCGTTATCGTGTGTTATGGAATGTCATTGAATAGTATGGTATGGTATTGCGTGTCATTGTATAGTGCGATATGGTATGGCCTGCTATTTTATAGTAAAGAATGGCCTGTAATTGTATTGTATGGTATGGTATGGTCTGTCACTGTACGGTATGTCTTGTTATTGTATAGTATGTTATGATATGGTATGGCTGGTCATGGCATATTCAAGTAGCTATGGTATGGGCTGTCATTGTATACGATGGTCTGTCATTTTATAGTATGATATGAGATGACCTGTCAATGGCCTGTCATTGTATAGTATAGTATCTGTATGGTATGGCACAGAACCTGTCATTGGACAAAATGGTATGGTATGGCTTGTCATTGTACAATATTGTGTGGCCTGTCATTGTATAGTATAGTATCAGTATGGCATGTCATTCATTGTACATTATGGTATGGTATGTCTTGTCATTGTATAGTATGGTATGCCATTGTATAGTATGATCTAGTATGGCACGGTATTCCTTCCTGTCATTGTGCAGTATGGTATGGCCTTTCATTGTCTCTTGTGATGCTGCACCAAAGGGTGGAAGGGGAGATAATGAAAAGTAAAAAGGAACAGACACTAACACAGGAAACAAGCAGGTGAAAGCAACAGCACAGAGAACAAGCATTTGCAATGCAATAGGTCTCACTTTCACGCGAGTTTGAGCAATTGACATTGCAAATAAAAATGCCTTTTATTTTTGTTTTCGTTTAAAAAACATAAATAAAAGACATTGTCATTTACAATGCCAACAGCTTAAACTTGCGTAAATGCGAGACCTATTGCATTGCAAAAGCTTGTTTTATATTTTCATGTGGCAAAGGACTTTTGTACAGTGCCTTCTGTGAACCGAGTCACCTCTGGGCGCTCTGGAGTGAAGACTGTGGGAGTTTCTGACGATGCCAGGCAGTGGGTCATAAAGGTGCTCGGACTACTCGCTCATCCAATCCTTGGCCTCTTGGCAGACCGCACAGTGCTATGATCACTTATGTGCGGATTGTAATCACTGTTTTATATGAAAGTGTGTGCGTGGGAGGCACACACAGATGGTGAAACGTCGGAGGAGGAGATATTTTCAGAACTGACACTTTCAGCTCTAAATATTCACAACAAAATCATTGTTACTCATTTATGATACAGTTAACAAGCATTTGCAAACTCAATGTTTAGCTTGTTTTAGGCATATGTTCGTTATTGTGCGGTGTATCTGCACGCAATATTGGAGAAATCAGAGAGGCCCCCAAATACTTGTCAGGTGATACCTGTCTGAAGCACGGTGCTTTATTTTGTATCTTTTAGCTATTCCGTTAATTGCACAAGCCACGCCCCCTTTTAAGAAATTTCTAGGTGCACTTGTTTGAACACTCCTATACGGAGACCTCACCTCACCCATTTTTTCATCGCACTTAAAGCCCCTGGCGGTGTGCCATGGAACCCTTAACGAAACCTTAGTTACCTTAAACTCTGTCCCCAAACATCGCTGATTTAGAAGGGGCTTGGAGGCGTGTGGTTCGTGAGACTGGAGCCCTCCCTCGCCAGGTTGTGAGCTCCCTGCCGCGGAGAGCAAGGGCGGCAGGCAAACACCGACGGTGCTACGGCACAGGGACATGAGTCAGTGAAAACTCTGTAACTAAAGACCTGGCGGGGGCGGTGCCTTCCCCAAGAGTGAAAGCCTGACAGGTGTTTAAAAAACAGTGCGTTCATTTATTTAATGTTTGGATCATAACAACCACTTGTAACCTTCATCTGGTGCACACAAGCGTGCCTCTCGTTCGTTGTGCCAAGTAGTATGTGAGCTCTAGGTGCTTGTGTCTGGCTGCACTAGTGAGCTGTGTGCACACAGCGGGTCTGTAGACACTGCGCACTAGGATGTGAAACGGACGCCATGTGTGCTCTGCGGCGCCTTGTGCTGCCTTCTCTCTGGCGGCCGTGTGCTGCCTGCCTCCGTAGGCCCCTTATCTCCGGGGGGCAGGTGCCGGCCAAGCCGCCCACTTCTCCCCGCTTCCACCACAGGGGCTGGCTGCTGACTCCACTTGCACGAGCCCAGTAATCGATACACCGCACACTTTGTTCCAATTGAAAATCGATGGCATCCAGTGTTCTGCATCATGGAGTAACTAACACAGCGGTCTGAAACAGACCTGTTAACCCTAGGGATACTGTAGTGTATGTTGCTAGCGCCCCCAACCTTCCCCGCAGCCTCCATCTGACACCACCTGGAGAGGAGGTATCTGTGTTGGGAATCTCCAGGCCTGCGGTATTGCCTACTGCTGGCACTGCGGGAGCTGCACTCGGAGAAGATTAAGTGATTGGCACAGAACCACAGGAGGGTGAACCGGCGCCGGGACTCGAACGTGCTTTTCCAACATTATTGCGGTAGCAGAGTGCAGAGATGGGAAACTGTGGGAACGCGAAGAGTAAAGAAAGTGAAAGCGCGCGCTGTTATTACAGGAAACGCCCGGGGAAAGCAAAGCTGCGCGTGCATATGTCATGTCCAGGCGCGTGAAGAGTAAAGAAAGTGAAAGCGCGCGCTGTTATTACAGGAAACGCCCGGGGAAAGCAAAGCAGCGCGTGCATATGTCATGTCCAGGCACGTTCACATGCTGTGTCCGAGCAGGCACGCCGAAGGAAGACAGGGAGGGAACCAAACATGCTTCCCTCCCAATAGAAACCACGGATTTGGCAGACGCGCCAGTAAGAAGCGTGGGTGGAGCTTCCACCCTCGCTTCGCAAGAAAAGCGACAACAATAGATCTCGCCAGGAGCGAGCAGCGCGTTCGCGCTGCAACGCTAGGCGAGACCTAAAAACCAGGATGAAGACAATCTAAAAATGCATTGTAGTAATAATCTTGTAATTATGCTGCTTTACGTTTCTCATCCAGAGTAAACCACATCCTGCCAAAGTGTGCGTATTTCAAATCACGGAAACTGGGTATGTAAAGCAAAAGGGAACAAACATGAACACGGGAAACCAGTGGGTGAAAGCAACAGTGTGGAACAAAACCAGGAGGGAGACAATCTAAAAATACATACACACTTAGGCACTTCTGCAAGCAGAAGAAAGACATAGGCTGAGACAGAACGTGTAAGAAGTGGAAGGACACTCTCAAAATAAAAAGTACTTAATCCATGCTTTGGGGAAAAGAGAAACACGCAAACAGAAAGTGGAGCGAACATGCGCTGAGCAAACAGAAGCCAAAAAATAAGAGTTACAATGAAGTCAATAAATGGTAAGCAACGGGCGAGCTTCAAACCCAATTTATACTAACAAAATGTCTCACAATCTACAATGCATTCGCGGTCTCACGTGAGACCTACACGGGAACCTCTACACTCCCTGTCATCAATACAGGTAAGGAATTTCAAAAGTTAAGAAAACATAAAATAAAATCAAAATAACAGTCTGCAGAGCTAAGGAGAGTAGAAGATGGGAAACACTGAATGACATTGAGTCAGGACAATGCCAGAGAGCCGATAGCAGATGGTTAAACTGTCCGAGGGCCTCACAGTAAGCAAAGGTCTCTTTCATTCTTTCAAAATGATTTCACAAACAGATTTTTCGCATTGAAGAAGAATCGAGATTTATCCTTACCGCCTGCACAGTTTCTTTTCCGTGCTCCAACTGTGGGATACAGAAACAAAGAATTAGTCTATTGGGAGAAAGGTAAGAGAAGGTGAATTTTTGAGTTCAGTGGAGTTTCTAAAAAAGCTGCTGAGTTTCGATGCCTTTTATCTCATGCCTCAATTCATGTTCGGAATGGGTTGATGACGTGGAGGTTTGTGTATATATCTGTCGGTTTCATCCCATGCCTGAATGCTGTTCTGGAGGGAATCTGATGATGTGGAGACCCATGAAGATATCTGTGGGTTTCATCCCATACCTCAATGCATGTTCTGGAGGGGGACTGATAACGTGGGTGTGTGTTTGAATATTTATGGGATTCGTGAGGGGGACTTTTTGATGTGGACATGTGAAGGATATCTGTGGGTTTCATCCCATGCATGAATGCAAGGTTTAATGGGGATTTGATGATGTGGAGGTGTGTGTGCATATCTGTAGGTTCTATCCCACACCTGGATGCATCTTCTGGAGGAGACTTGATGATGATATCTGTGAGAAGTTGGCCTGGTATATGCTGTCCACTAATTAAAGTGGGCACCTTGCACCTGTCCAAACGACCCTTATGATGTATGAGGTCAAAGACAACCTTTAGAAAGCTATCCTAGTGGTAGCTGTGGAGAGCAGCCTTCAGGCTTAATCTTGAAGGAATGTAAAGCAGCTTGTTTTACCAGAATATCACCTTCTATATTGACTAAATGAAAGGAGAACCACACAGTAGTTATATATAACTATGTATTTATTAATATAACTCTCTCTAGTATCCTCTACATGAGGACAGAACACAAAGCACACAATACGAGATCAATAGAACAGTTGTAAGTAGCACAATACACAGGGGGCGCCAGTGGGAGACCAAACCATATACTAAAATAGTGGTATAACAATCACGACTTGGGTCAAGACAAGGTCTAGAGCACGTAGAATCGCTGGGACCCCAAGGAACCACCCAAGGTGAGTAGATAGGGACCCCACGGAGGACGGGTGCAGTGTGTTAACACGACCGCGGGCTCCGTACAATTCTATGGGGAAGTCGCGGTTGCAATTTTAAAGTTTAAGGACCCTTCTAGGAGGACTTCGAGCAATCCCCTTTGGAACTTAAGAGGTTGGAGAGCCACCCCGCCCGTGGATACCGTAGTACCCGAGTTACCTATCCCAGAGGAGCCGGGTGCATAGGTCTGGAGTGGTGTCGGAAACCGCCGTCGTTCTCAATGGATGGTTGTGAAGAAGTACTGCTGCCATGAAGGTGAAAAGGGTCCGGTGGAATCCAAGCCTTGATTCTTGAAGGAAGGAACCTGAAAGCAGAGGGGACAGAGTCTGGGTCACTTCAGAGTGACCAGGGGCTCGGTAGACGAATGCCCACTGATGTCAGGTGCTTCAGGTGCGAAGAAGGGATGCTTGACTCTGCAGCCACGAGGACCAGGAGATGCCGACGATGACCAGGAGCCGGAGGTGAGCTGTCCCATGAAGGATGTCGAGTGTTGAGGGTTCGGTGGCCACCTGGAGCACCAACGTGCCTTGGCAACAGCAGGAAGGTCAAGCAGGTTACGGTGTGGACCAGCAAGGTCCAGGGGACTCACCAAGCAATGGAGAGTCAGGGCACGTCTGGAGCAACCAGGAAAGCCCAACAGAAATCAAGATGACCCTCAGGAGGACCCACAGGCCGAAGGACAAGGAGTCGTGAGGGGACCTTGAGCGAGATTGCAAAGTACCAGCTCACGGAGCACTCGGTGCGGGGAGGCCGGAGTTCTTTGGTGCAAATACTGCTCAGGGTCAGGACTACACGGAGTCCAATGAACAAGCTCGGGAATCGCCAACAAGCATATGCAACTGCAAATGAACGCGGTGCACAGGGGTTCTGGTTATGCAGTCCCCACGAGGGATACTGGCCTCAAACTTGCTGAGAGGGCAGATCGACCTCAGAGACCTTCAGAAACCCACCTCCTGTGTTGCTGAAATCTTCAGAGTCCGCACGAGCTAGGGAGCAGCAAACTGGTCAGTTGCGTTAAGGCGCCTGCAAATGCAGGGGAGTGACTCCTTCACTCCAAGGGAGATTCTTTAGGTGTCCTTAGTGCACCACAGGTCCGGCACGGAGCCTGTATGGAGCAAGGGCACAGACAGAGCTTTTGGACGGAGAGGGAGACGAAGTCAGGCCCAGTCAAAGTCCAGCGAAGTCCAGAGTGTCCAGGCGGTCGAAGGTCAGTGGTTTTTTCTTGTAGAATCTTGTCCACGTAAAATCTAAAGTCTTACAGTCAGGTAAGCCCTTTTGTACCCACGGAAGAGGATTGGACAGATTCGGGGGACCCTCCTAAGGGAGGGTCAGGATAGAGGGGTGGCTACACCCCTGTACTTTGTCCAGTTTCTCGCCAGAGCAGAAGCCAACGGCTCCCAGAACTGATTTGAGCTGGACTATGCACAGGGACACCAAATGTGCCCCCAGTGCAGACTTTCAGGCACTCTCAGAGTGCACCCACCCAGCCCCAAAACACTAAATCCTGTCTGGGAGGTGGTCACACCTCCCTGTGACAGGATGCCTATTGTGCTGCCTTCCTTAGCTCAGCAGCAGGAGGGCAGAAATGTGTCTCTGGTCGGCAGCATCCATTTTGTGCTGACTGGGTCGAGAAGGCTGACACCGGATAGACCAGTGACCCCATGAAGCTCGCTTCAGAAGGGTGGAATCATGCCTCTCACACCGGTTACCGGTGTGGAGGTATGATTCCAAGGTGTTTGATACCAAACACGATATGTTTCTATGCAGCCGTTTTCGAGATAGCATTTTCTGGCAACTGCCTCTATTTAACTTTCTTGATAGAAAACGACCAGCAAAGGTCAGTAAAATCCCAGAATCACTTTAGCATTCTCTAGATTCCAGTCCATAGTAATTTTCTTCCACGAGCACCCGTAGACAATAATATTTTTTTCCAATATTGTATTTTCAGTGATATGACCACAGAAGGCTCTGCTTTTATATTAAACACAGAGCTTTGGACTATACCATTTTCCGCTGAAAGGCAATATTTCTCTCAATGTGTTCCTGTTAGAACTGGGGGTCTCTAGTTGGCAGAGGTAGGTACCTTTATCCAAATAGGGACCCTTACTTCTAGTCAGGGTAAGGGGAATACACTACTAAAATAATCCCTGCTCACCCCCTTGGTAGCTTGGCACGAGCAGGCAAGCTTATCTCAGAGGCAGTGTGTAAAGCATTTGTGAACACATACAGTAACCCAGTGACAACACTACAGATGGACACCACACAGGTTGTATTATAAAAATAAGTATTTTTATATAGACTTAACACAAGACCAAAAATGAAAAAAATCCACAATACAATACGAAAAAGAGGACTGTCAATGGTAGAAAATAGTTGTTCAATAAAGATGATGAATGCGACTGTTAGACTTGGCCTCTTTTGGCGTGTTTCCCCTGACTTTTTGCTTTCTGACCTCCCGGTTTTGACTCTGATTTTGCTGGTGTAATGATTCTGCGCACTTTCCTCACTGCTGTCCAGTGGGAAAGTGCAAGTGCTCCTGTATAAAATGTGTTATGGATTGGCGTTTCCATGATTGGCCTATTTGGTTTATGTGTCAGTCCCTTGTAAAGTGCACTGCGAGTGCCAGGGCCTATAGACCAAATGCTGTTGGTGGGCTGCAGCACTGGATTGTGCCACCCACGCAAACAGCCCGTAAAGTGTAACTCGGGCCTGCCATTGCAGAGCCTGTGCGCAGCCTGGGGCTGCCATGTCGACTTGGCAAGTGCACACACTTGCAAGTCCCTAAACCTTCCCTTTGCTACATGTTAGCCACCCCTAAGGTAGGCCCAAGGTACCCCTGTGGGCAGGGTGCGTTGTACGCGAAAGGTAGGACATGCCCTGGTGTGTGCGGCATGTCCTGATAGTGAATTACAGCCTAGTTCGTTTTTCACTATTGCAAGGCTACCGGTTCCCCTAGGCCAGAACGGGCAGTTTTGATTATTACAGTTTATAATCCTAACTGACCCGGGAACATGGTAGAAATTCGAGTTTAGTATGCCTGGACTCAGAATGATAAAATGCAGCTTTTAGTGAAGTTGGTTTTAACATTCTGGGTTTGAAAATACCACTTTTAGAAAGTGGGTATTTTCTTGTCTAACCATCCAAGCCTGCCTCTGCGAGGTTGTGTATTCCTTGTCTGGAGTGTGAGTGACAGGGGCTGGGGGATGCCAGGAGACAGGGTGAGTCAGCGCAGGGCTGAATAGCAAGATCTACATGTAGATGGGTGGGAGGGGTCGCACCTGGGCCCTGAATAGGACAGTGCCTTCCCTCCACAATGCTGGCTCCACCTCCTGTGGTGCGTCTGATGTCCCTGGCCTACTCACTGAAAGAAGGGACGGAGACTTGTCAACAAAGTGCTCCCGAACTGGTTTGGACTAGGCAAAGGCCTCTCTGCCTTCAGAGAACAAAGGAATTTGGGATATAAATATTGGGGCCCTGACCCCATGAATTTAGATCTCGCTGGAATCAAGGAACCTGCCAAGACGAAGAGCTGGAAGAGCTGCCAGGAGGAGTACTGCCCCTTTGCTGTGTTGTTGCTTTGTTGGGTTGGCCTGCAGTTGCTGCTTCTGTCTTGGGCAGTGAAAGGACTGGACTGAACTTTCTACAAACTTGTGCTGAGTATCTCCAAGGGCCTGGAACCGAGCTGGCCTCCTGTTAAGAAGTCTCAGGGACTGCAAAGACTTCACAAGCCTCTGGGTACCGCTTCTGGAACGCTGTTTCAGTTGCCACAGAGGAAGGGAACCGCAACCGACTCCGTCAACCAAATCCATCCCTGGCCGGTGACCTGTTTGCACCGCAGACCGCATCGCCCCGCTTCGCATCGCAACCCTGGTCTCACCGTGGGCGACGTCCGACGCCACCAACATCGAGCCGCTGCTTGCACCGTGACCTGTGGGCACCGCAGTTCGCATCGCATCGCTTCACTGATCCAACCGGACCCGACCGACGCGGTCGCTGCAACTGGCTCAAGAGTCGAGACCGCACCGCATTTGGGGCACCGCTCGCACGTCTGCGACGCACCGCTCCGACTCGCACCGCTGTCCGACGCCAGCTCCCGCACTCCGGCTTGGTCGCCTGCATCGCAACCTGTCAGCACCGCATCGAGCATCGTCTCACCCTGCATCGCACGCCTTGGACTCACCGACCCCGTCTGCACGACGCTCATCGAGCCGCTGCCTGCACCGCATCGAGGGACACCGCACCTTGCATCGCTCCGTCTTGCACCGCAACCGCAACGAACGCCGACCGGCTCGTACACTCCGTACCAGCCACAACGAGAAAGGTACTGTAACCGAGTCTGTTCACGACTCTGCTGGCCCGTATCGACGCGGTCGGCTGGAACTGTTAGACTCTGGGGTTTCAGCATCGCGGTAGGCTCGGACGGAGCTACCGACTCGTACGAACTTTGCTTTTGTGCTATTCCTGCAAAGAAGAAGTTACCGTATCAAGCATTCATTCGTAAAGTATAGTATTGTGGATTTTTGTCGTAATTGGTCTTGTCTTGAGTATATAAAATATTGGTTATTTTTCTAAACTGGTGTGGTGTCCGTTTGTAGTGCTTACACTGTATTACTGTTGGTTATGTGCAAATGCTTTACACACTGCCTCTGAATTAAGCCCGACTGCTCGTGCCAAGCTACCACGAGGGTGAGCAGGGGTTACTTCACGAGTGTAACACCCTTACCCTGACTAGGAAGAAGGGTCCCTACTTGGACAAAGGTGCAAGCCCTTGCCAACTAGAGATCCCATTTCTAACATTGGTTGTCAGCGGTGAGGATAGGACTTGTGTTTGCACTTGACTTACAGTGATTGGTGTGCACTACTACCATATCGCAGACCATTACGTACCACATACTGGTTCTTTTTCTTTTGGCCTATTTTTGATCTTGCCAGTTTTCAACTCACTACTTTTGTCATGCCTGAATCAATTGCATCATCCGTTGCATCTCTGGAAGTTATCTTTGAGGAGGATAGGTTGGAATCCTACGCCGTAAAGGAGTTACGAGCGATTTGTAAAAACCTGAAAGTCCAAATTAAAGGAAGGAGGAGCTACAGAAGGCGCTGAGGGCCTGGGTAGCAGCCAGACATGCCAATGGGCAGACTGGTAATCTCAGTGAGGAGGTGGAGGAGCCTATTTCCAGGGTGGATGTGCTTTTGGGTAGGGGGGAACCCGCCAGGTCAGGCAGCAGCAGTCTGTCCCCAGAGGAGCTGGAGGACAGGCGGGAGGCAAGGCAGTTTGAGCTGCAGAAGCTCAGGCTGGAGAGTGAGCGGGAGGAGAAGAGATTGGCCATAGAGGAGAGGAAGATGCTCTTAGAGCATGAGAGAGAACTGAAGGAGCTAGAACTTAGGAGTAAGTCAGGCTCAGATGGTGGCAGCAATTCGTCCAGAAAGGCAGACAGGATTGTGCACATTCCCAAGAACGTAGGCAAGGAGTTCAAGAAGGGGGATGACATACAAAGGTGGTTTCAGGGTTATGAGGCAGCCATACACATGAATGGGGTCCCTGAGGAGGATTGGGGAGCAGGATTGTGGCCACTTTTCCCTGAAGAAGCAAGGGATGCTCTGATAGCTTTGGGTAAGGGGTATCACCTCACCTATGCTGACATGAAGGATGCCCTTCTCACGAAGTATGGTCTTACTCCTGAAAAGTACAGGGATCAGTTCAGGTCCAGTAAGAAGTCTGATGCCAACACTTGGTTGGAATGTGTGGATGTGTTCTGCAGGTCTCTGGATGGTTGGGTGAAGGGCAGTAGTGTAACAGATTTTCAGGGGCTCTACAACTTGATTGCATGGGAGCACTTGTCTAGTCTATGTTTTGCAGATCTGCGCCAGCACCTAGTTGATAGTAAGCTAACTGACCCCAGGAAGCTTGCTATGGAAGCGGACCGCTGGGTGAGTACCAGGGTCCACAAGAAAGCGTTTGGGGAGACTCAGCCAAAGGTGGGACGGGTCCCCAGCAGAAAGGTGGGGGACAAGGGTAAAGCACAGGAGTTCTCTAAAGGGCCCCAAACTAGTACCCAGGGTAAAGGTTCCCAGCCCCCCGGTGATAAGAAGAAAGGGGTCTCTACAGGAAGCCTGTTGAGACCGGCCCCCGCAAGTGTTATGCATGTGACCAGGTAGGTCACTTTAAGGGGGACCCCAAGTGCCCGAAGGGGACACCGCCACCCACCGGTGGACAGTCCAAAGTGTTGGCTAGTGTAGCGCTTGGGGAGGAGGGGTGCCCACAGGAGGGTGGGGATCCCGCAGAAATGACCCTTGTCTCACTAGGGGACAGTGAGATGGTCCCAGGAAACCAGGTGCCCCCTAACACAAAGAAATATAGCACCTGGGTGACCATTAATGGGAACAGGGTAGAGGCTCTCAGAGATACTGGAGCCAGTGTGACCTCAGTCCGGTGTCACCTGGTGTCTGAGAAGCAAGTAGTCCCAGGAGCATTCCACCAAGTAGTTGCTGTAGACAACTCAGAGCGCCAATGTATGGTGGCGCAGGTTCCCTTTGAATGGGGGGGTCTCAGGTCCCTTGAGGGTGGTTGTGAGCCCTACCATGCCTGTAGATTGTCTGCTAGGAAACGACCTGGAGCAGTCCTCATGGAAGGAGGTTGAGCTCAGGTCTCACTTGGAGATGCTTGGGTTGCCAGAGTGGGCATGTGTGTCTACTCGGTCAATGGCAGCCAAAAGGGTGATCAAGAGGACTTGGAGCCTGAAACAGTGGCCCAAGTCCCTGCCAAGAGAAAGGGCAGGGGCGCGGGACACCGGCCCCGGTGTTCCCACGGACCGGGAGGAGGCGGACCTCGAGGGGGACGCCCGGTGCCTACAGGGGAGCAGGTAGCCGAACTGGGAGACATCTCTGAGCTGACCCATTGGCAGCAAGAAGGGGGTCCCACCAGGGAGGAGTTCTGCAGGGAGCAGAGCGAGTGCCCTACTCTGGAGGGTCTGCGGCGGCAGGCTGCAGACCAGGCAGCTGGTAATCAGTCCGGGTCACATCTGATCTACTGGGAGAGTGGTCTCCTATACAGTGAGCCTAAGGTTGCTGAGCCTGGGTCAGCCCGTGTGCTGGTGGTACCCCAGCGCTTCAGGACCTTCCTACTGGGTCTGGCTCATGACGTGCCTTTGGCAGGACATTTGGGGCAGGACAAGACCTTTGACAGGCTTGTCACCCACTTCTTTTGGCCCCAAATGCGAAGGCAGTCAGATGCACACTGTAGGTCTTGCCGAACTTGCCAGGCAAGTGGTAAGAGTGGGAGGAAGGTCAAAGCTCCTCTCCAACCTTTTCCTGTTGTTGGAACACCCTTTGAAAGGGTAGGGATGGATATTGTGGGGCCACTGGATCCCAAGACAGCCATGGGCAACAGGTACATCCTGGTCTTGGTGGACCATGCCACCCGGTACCCGGAGGCAATCCCTCTCAAGACAACGACGGCGCCAGTGGTGGGCCGGGCGTTAATGGGGATCTTTTCCCGTGTGGGATTCCCCAGAGAGGTGGTTTCTGATAGGGGGACCAATTTCATATCGAAGTATATGACATCCCTGTGGAAGGAGTGTGGGGTAACCTACAAGTTCACCACTCCTTACCACCCACAAGGAAACGGTCTGGTGGAGAGATTCAACCAGACCTTGAAAGGCATGATCAAGGGTCTAACAGAACCCATGAGGCGTAAGTGGGACGTCCTCTTGCCATGCCTACTCTTTGCATACAGGGAGGTGCCTCAGAAGTCTCTTGGGTACAGCCCCTTTGAGCTCCTGTATGGCCACCCTGTCAGAGGACCTCTGAGTTTGGTAAAGGAAGGCTGGGAGGCAGCTCCCAGGAAAACTCCCCAGGATGTATTTAGCTACATGCTGGCCTTTAGAAACCAAACTGCCCGCTTCAGGAAACTCGCTCAGGCGAACCTAGAAGCAAGCCAGGAGGAAATGAATAGATGGTATGACCAGAATGCCACTCTGGTCGAATTTCAACCTGGGCAAAAAGTGTGGGTCATGGCCCCAGTGGCACCTTGTGCCTTGCAGGACAAGTGGACTGGGCCATATGAGGTAAAGGAGCGCAAAAGTGACGTCACCTACCTGGTGGATTTGCAGGCTCCAAGGAACCCTTTGAGGGTCCTACACGTGAACCGCCTCAAGCCCCACTTCGAGAGGTCCGAAGTGAGTATGCTCTTGGCGACAGATGATGGGGTGGAAGAGGAGAGTGAGCCTCTCCCTGACCTCCTGTCTACCAAGGAGCATGATGGGTCAGTAGAGGGTGTGATCCTCTCCCCTACTCTGACTCAGGAGCAGCAGGGGGACTGTCGCCATTTTTTGGGACAGTTCGCCCCACTGTTCTCTCTGACCCCCGGTGTTACTCACTGGTGTACCCATGACGTGGACACTGGTGACAGCCATCCTGTGAAGCACAAGATTTACAGGTTGACTGACCGGGTCCGAGCCAGCATCAAGGAGGAGGTCTCTAAGATGTTGGCGTTAGGGGTGATTGAGCCCTCCCACAGCCCTTGGGCCAGCCCAGTGGTCTTGGTCCCAAAGGCTGCTGCGCCCGGTGCCACTCCAGAACTCCGGTTTTGTGTGGACTACCGTGGGCTCAATGCCGTCACCAGGACTGACGCGCACCCCATCCCCAGAGCTGATGAGCTCATTGATCGGTTGGGAGCTGCCCGGTTCCTCAGCACGTTTGATTTGACGTCTGGGTACTGGCAGATTGCCTTAACCGATGGGGCCAAGGAGAGATCAGCGTTCTCAACCCCAGAAGGTCATTACCAATTCCGGGTGATGCCCTTTGGGTTGAAGAATGCCCCTGCCACTTTCAGAGGTTGGTCAATCAGGTGTTGGCTGGGCTGGAGGATTTCAGTGCCGCCTACCTGGATGACATTGCTGTGTTCAGTTCCAGCTGGGAAGAACATTTACAGCACTTGAGAAAGTGTTGAGGGCTCTGCAAGGTGCAGGCCTCACGATCAAGGCCAGTAAGTGCCAGATCGGGCAGGGTTCTGTGGTGTACTTGGGACACCAGGTAGGAAGCGGCCAGGTGGCGCCCCTACAACCCAAGATTGACACCATTCTGGCTTGGGAACGCCCGAAGACCCAGACAGAGGTGAGAGCCTTCTTAGGTCTCACCGGTTACTATCGGAGATTTGTTAAGGGCTATGGCACCATCGTTGCCCCCTTAACAGAGCTGACCTCTAAGAGGCAGCCCAGGAAAGTGATCTGGACTGAGTCCTGCCAGAAAGCTTTTGATGCCCTGAAGGCAGCCATGTGCACGGCGCCCGTGCTCAAGGCACCTGACTTCTCCAAGGAATTCGTCGTGCAGACTGACGCTTCAGAGCATGGTGTGGGAGCGGTGCTCTCACAACTGAACGAAGAGGGCCTGGATCAGCCTGTAGTCTTCCTTAGCAGGAGACTACTTCCCAGGGAACAGAGGTGGAGTGCCATAGAAAGGGAAGCTTTTGCTGTGGTCTGGGCGCTGAAGAAGTTGGAGACCATACCCGTTTGGGACTCACTTCCGGGTTCAGACAGACCACAGGCCCCTCAGATGGTTGATGCAAATGAGGGTGAGAATCCAAAACTGCTGAGGTGGTCCATCTCCCTACAGGGAATGGACTTTACGGTGGAACACCGTCCTGGTACAGAACACGCCAACGCAGATGGTCTGTCCAGGTTCTTCCGCCTTAGTGAAGAGAACTCCAATGGGGTTGGGTAGTTCTCCAAACTTTCAGCTGGAGGGGACATGTGTTAGACTTGGCCTCTTTTGGCGTGTTTCCCCTGACTTTTTGCTTTCTGACCTCCCGGTTTTGACTCTGATTTTGCTGGTGTAATGATTCTGCGCACTTTCCTCACTGCTGTCCAGTGGGAAAGTGCAAGTGCTCCTGTATAAAATGTGTTATGGATTGGCGTTTCCATGATTGGCCTATTTGGTTTATGTGTCAGTCCCTTGTAAAGTGCACTGCGAGTGCCAGGGCCTATAGACCAAATGCTGTTGGTGGGCTGCAGCACTGGATTGTGCCACCCACGCAAACAGCCCGTAAAGTGTAACTCGGGCCTGCCATTGCAGAGCCTGTGCGCAGCCTGGGGCTGCCATGTCGACTTGGCAAGTGCACACACTTGCAAGTCCCTAAACCTTCCCTTTGCTACATGTTAGCCACCCCTAAGGTAGGCCCAAGGTACCCCTGTGGGCAGGGTGCGGTGTACGCGAAAGGTAGGACATGCCCTGGTGTGTGCGGCATGTCCCGATAGTGAATTACAGCCTAGTTCGTTTTTCACTATTGCAAGGCTACCGGTTCCCCCTAGGCCAGAACGGGCAGTTTTGATTATTACAGTTTATAATCCTAACTGACCCCGGGAACATGGTAGAAATTCGAGTTTAGTATGCCTGGACTCAGAATGATAAAATGCAGCTTTTAGTGAAGTTGGTTTTAACATTCTGGGTTTGAAAATACCACTTTTAGAAAGTGGGTATTTTCTTGTCTAACCATCAAGCCTGCCTCTGCGAGGTTGTGTATTCCTTGTCTGGAGTGTGAGTGACAGGGGCTGGGGGATGCCAGGAGACAGGGTGAGTCAGCGCAGGGCTGAATAGCAAGATCTACATGTAGATGGGTGGGAGGAGTTGCACCTGGGCCCTGAATAGGACAGTGCCTTCCCTCCACAATGCTGGCTCCACCTCCTGTGGTGCGTCTGATGTCCCTGGCCTACTCACTGAAAGAAGGGACGGAGACTTGTCAACAAAGTGCTCCCGAACTGGTTTGGACTAGGCAAAGGCCTCTCTGCCTTCAGAGAACAAAGGAATTTGGGATATAAATATTGGGGCCCTGACCCCATGAATTTAGATCTCGCTGGAATCAAGGAACCTGCCAAGACGAAGAGCTGGAAGAGCTGCCAGGAGGAGTACTGCCCCTTTGCTGTGTTGTTGCTTTGTTGGGTTGGCCTGCAGTTGCTGCTTCTGTCTTGGGCAGTGAAAGGACTGGACTGAACTTTCTACAAACTTGTGCTGAGTATCTCCAAGGGCCTGGAACCGAGCTGGCCTCCTGTTAAGAAGTCTCAGGGACTGCAAAGACTTCACAAGCCTCTGGGTACCGCTTCTGGAACGCTGTTTCAGTTGCCACAGAGGAAGGGAACCGCAACTGACTCCGTCAACCGAATCCATCCCTGGCCGGTGACCTGTTTGCACCGCAGACCGCATCGCCCCGCTTCGCATCGCAACCCTGGTCTCACCGTGGGCGACGTCCGACGCCGCCAACATCGAGCCGCTGCTTGCACCGTGACCTGTGGGCACCGCAGTTCGCATCGCATCGCTTCACTGAACCAACCGGACCCGACCGACGCGGTCGCTGCAGCTGGCTCAAGAGTCGAGACCGCACCGCATTTGGGGCACCGCTCGCACGTCTGCGACGCACCGCTCCGACTCGCACCGCTGTCCGACGCCAGCTCCCGCACTCCGGCTTGGTCGCCTGCATCGCAACCTGTCAGCACCGCATCGAGCATCGTCTCACCCTGCATCGCACACCTTGGACTCACCGACCCCGTCTGCACGACGCTCATCGAGCCGCTGCCTGCACCGCATCGAGGGACACCGCACCTTGCATCGCTCCGTCTTGCACCGCAACCGCGACGAACGCCGACCGGCTCGTACACTCCGTACCAGCCACAACGAGAAAGGTACTGTAACCGAGTCTGTTCACGACTCTGCTGGCCCGTATCGACGCGGTCGGCTGGAACTGTTAGACTCTGGGGTTTCAGCATCGCGGTAGGCTCGGACGGAGCTACCGACTCGTACGAACTTTGCTTTTGTGCTATTCCTGCAAAGAAGAAGTTACCGTATAAAGCATTCATTCGTAAAGTATAGTATTGTGGATTTTTGTCGTAATTGGTCTTGTCTTGAGTATATAAAATATTGGTTATTTTTCTAAACTGGTGTGGTGTCCGTTTGTAGTGCTTACACTGTATTACTGTTGGTTATGTGCAAATGCTTTACACACTGCCTCTGAATTAAGCCCGACTGCTCGTGCCAAGCTACCACGAGGGTGAGCAGGGGTTACTTCACGAGTGTAACACCCTTACCCTGACTAGGAAGAAGGGTCCCTACTTGGACAAAGGTGCAAGCCCTTGCCAACTAGAGATCCCATTTCTAACAGCGACACTTTACTCTCAATGTACCTTTGGATGCGTAACGCAAAACAAACAAAAGGGTCGCAGGGAAGGTGATGCTTCGATTCCTTACACGCAGAAAGGAGGATGCGTCGGTTTCTTACTGCGGCCCGAATCCGATGCGATGAAGATTCGGTGCGATGCGAGAAAATTGTGTCTTGCTTACGGTGCGACAACGTAGACGGGATGAGGGCAAGCCCGACGGCCGTGCGGCGACTCAGCGATCTTCTGAGCCGTGACAGGCCCTGAGACACGCTTCTCCGGTGATGTGCCGGCGTCCTCTGTGGTGGCGGTACGCTTCTACGGTGATGCGAGGCGCTTCGGTATGCGATGGCGACAGCGGCGGTATGCTTACTCCGCGATGCGCCGACAACTGCTGCAGCGGCACACTTCTCCGGTGATGCGGGGCGCTTCGGTGATGCGACAGCGGCGGCACGCTTACTGTGCAATGCGACGACAGCTGCTGCGGTGGCGACACGCTTCCTCTTCGTTGAGTCGCACTTCCAGCTCCCAGCGACACGCAGTCTCTCAGAATCCCCAACAGCAGTAGGCACTTCAATTCCCAGCAAGGGAATTCAGGAGGGGAGCTGGGGGTGAAGTCTTGTATCCCTGAGACTTCAGGCAGGAGGCAAGCTCAATGTTCAAGCCCTTGGAGATCTTCTTCAAGATGATGAAAGCACACTCAGTCCTTTTCTCCTTTCTTTGGCAATAAAGTAACCACTGCAGGCCAACCCCAACAACACGCAGCATAGAGGTAGTCTCCTCCTTCAGCTTCCTGGTTCTTCTCCTCAGCAAAGGTTCGTCTTGATTCCCAGAAGTGATCTAAAGTATTGGGGTCTGGGCCCCAATATTTATACCAGCAAATCCTTTGTCCTCTGAAGGCAGAGGGTCCTGTACCTAGTCCAAACCAGTTCTGGGTGCATTCTGCCAGTGCACAACTTCTTCCTTTGTCAGTGTGGGCCAGGGTCATCAGACACACCACAGGAGGTGGAGCCAGCATTGTGGAAGGCAGGTATAACCCTATTCAGGCCCAGGTGCTACTCCTCCCACCACTCCTCATGCAGATAGGTCTATTCAGCCCAGTGCTGACTCACCCTGTCTCCTGGAGTCCCCCAGGCCCTGTCACTCACAAACCCAGACATACAATACACAAGCTAGCAGAGGCAGGCTGGATGGTTTAGGCAAGAAAATACCTACTTTCTAAAAGAGGTATTTTCAAACACAGAATGTTAAAACCAACTTCACTAAAAGATGTATTTTATCATTCTGAGTTCAGGCATACTAAATTCGTTTTTCTACCATGTTCCCTGGGTCAGTTAGGATTATAAGATGTTATAATAAAACTGCCCATTCTGGCCTATGGGGACAGGTAGCATTGCAATAGTGAAAAACGAAATTGGCTGTAATTCACTATCAGGACATGCCACACACATCAGGGCATGTCCTACCTCTTACATACAATGCACCCTGCCCGCAGGCCTACTTTAGGGGTGACTAACATGCAGAAATGGGAAGCTTTGGGGACTGGTAAGTGCGTGCACTTACCAAGTCGACATGGCAGTACCAGACTGCACGCAGGCTCTGCAATGGCAGGCCTGAGACACGCTTTCCAAGCTGCTCCGGTGGGTGGCACAACCAGTGCTGCAAGCCCACCAGCAGCATTTGATTTACAGGCCCTGGGCACATGCGGTGCACTGTACTAGGGTCTGACAGTAAATCAAATAAGCCAATCATGGAGTCACTAATCCACACATCAATTTATCATAGGGAGCACTTGCACTTTGGCACTGATTAGCAGTGGCAAAGTGCCCAAAGCATCTAAACCAGCAAAAACATGTCAACAACAGAGGAGGAATAGCGAAAAAATGGAAGGGAGACCCACGCCAATGGTACCAGGTCTAACACGTGTCCCCTCCAGCTGAAATGTGGGGAGAACTACCCTACCTCCTGGGAGTTCTCATCACTAAGGCGGAAAAATCTGGACAGACCATCAGCATTGGCGTGTTCTGTACCAGGGCGGTGTTCCACCGTAAAGTCCATCCCCTGTAGGGAAATGGACCACCTCAACAGCTTTGGATTCTCACCCCTCATCTGCTTCAACCATCTGAGGGGCCTGTGGTCTGTCTGAACCCGGAAGTGAGTCCCAAACAGGTATGGTCTCAACTTCTTCAGTGCCCAGACCACAGCAAATGCTTCACGCTGAATAGCACTCCACCTCTGTTCCTGTGGAAGTAACCTCCTACTGATGAAGGCTACAGGTTGGTCAAGGCCCTCCTCATTTAACTGTGCCAGAACAGCCCATACACCATGCTCTGACGCGTCTGTTTGAACAACAAATTCTTTTGAGAAGTTGGGCGCCTGAAGCACAGGGGCCGTGCACATGGCAGTCTTCAAGGCGTCAAAAGCTCTCTGACAGGTGTCAGTCCAAATCACTCTCTTGGGCTGCTTCCTGGAAGTCAGCTCTGTCAAGGGTGCAACGATGCTGCCATACCCCTTGACAAATCTCCTGTAATACCCGGTGAGTCCTAGAAAGGCTCTCACCTCTGTCTGGGTCTTGGGGGGTTCCCAAGCCAGAATGGTATCAATCTTGGGCTGTAGGGGCGCCACCTGCCGCTCCCAACCTGGTGTCCCAAGTACACCACGGAACCCTGCCCAATCTGGCACTTACTCGCCTTGATCGTGAGGCCTGCCCTCCGCAGCGCCATCACCACTTCCCAGAGGTGGCGCAGATGTTCTTCCCAACTGGCGCTGAACACTGATGTCATCCAGGTAGGCGGCACTGAAATCTTCCAGTCCAACCAACACCTGGTTGACCAACCTCTGAAAGGTGGCAGGGGCATTTATCATCCCAAAGGGCATAACCTGGAATTGGTAGTGCCCATCTGGTGTGGAGAATGCTGACCTCTCTTTGGCCCCATCAGTCAAGGCGATCTGCCAGTACCCAGACGTTAAGTCAAACGTGCTGAAGTACCGGGCAGCCCCTAACCGATCAATGAGCTCATCAGCTCTGGGGATGCGGTGCGCGTCAGTCCTGGTGACTGAATTGAGTCCTCGGTAGTCCACACAGAACCGGAGTTCGGGCGTGGCACCAGGCGTGGCAGCCTTTGGGACCAAGACCACTGGGCTGGCCCAAGGGCTGTGAGAGGACTCAATCACCCCCAATGCAAACATCTTGGAGACCTCCTCCTTGATGCAAGCTCTCACCCTGTCAGTCACTCTGTAAGCCTTGTGCTTGACAGGAGGACTGTCCCCAGTGTCCACATCATGGACGCACCAATCAGTGACACTAGGAGTCAGGGAAAACAGGTCAGGAAACTGTCCCAACAGTTGGCGACAGTCTTCCCGCTGCTCAGGTGTCAGGGAGTTGGAGAGGTTCACACCTTCCACTGACCCATCTTGCTCTGTTGCAGACAGGAGGTCAGGAAGAGGTTCTGTCTCCTCTTCCATCCCATCATCTGTTGCTAGGAGCATGCCCACTTCGGAGCTCTCAAAATGGGGCTTTAGGCGGTTGACATGTAGGACCCGCAAAGGGTTCCTGGGAGATCGCAAGTCCCCCAGGTAGGTGACCTCACTCTTGTGCTCCACCACCTCAAATGGTCCGGTCCACTTATCCTGGAGCGCGCAAGGCTCCACGGGGGCCATGACCCACACTTTCTGCGTAGGCTGAAACTCGATCAGAGTGGCATTCTGATCATACCATCGTTTCATCTCCTCCTGGCTGGCTTCCAGATTCGCCTCAGCGAGTTGCCTGAATCGCCTAGTCTGGTTTCTAAAGGCCAGCATGTAGCTAAATACATCCTGGTGAGGTTTACTGGGAGCTTTCTCCCAGCCTTCTTTCACCAGACTCAGAGGTCCTCTTACCGGGTGACCATAGAGCAGTTCAAAGGGGCTGAACCCTAAGGACTTCTGTGGCACCTCACGGTAAGCAAACAAAAGGCATGGCAAGAGGACGTCCCACTTACGCCTCATGGGTTCTTCCAGACCCATAATCATGCCCTTCAGGGTCCGGTTGAATCTCTCAACCAGTCCATTTCCTTGGGGGTGGTAAGGAGTGGTGAACTTGTACGTTACACCGCACACCTGCCACAGGGACTTCATATACTTGGAAATGAAGTTTGTACCACGGTCAGACACCACCTCCATGGGGAACCCCACGTGGGAGAAAATCCCCATCAGTGCACGTCCCACCACGGGGGCGTCACTGTCCGAAGAGGGATGGCTTCCGGGTATCGGGTGGCATGGTCCACCAAGACCAGGATGAACCTGTTGCCCATGGCTGTCTTGGGGTCCAGTGGCCCCACAATGTCAATACCCACCCGTTCAAAGGGGTGCTGACCACAGGGAAAGGCTGGAGGGGAGCCTTGTGCTTCCTCCCACTTTTCCACTTGCCTGGCAAGTCTGACATGTCCTGCAATGAGTGTCTGAACTCTTGCGCATCTGGGGCCAATAAAAGTGGGTGACAAGCCTTTCAAATGTCTTGCCCTGCCCCAGATGTCCTTCTAAAGGCACATCATGAGCCAAACCCAGTAGGAAGGCTCTGAAGCGCTGGGGTACCACCAGCACACGGGCTGACCCAGGCTCAGCAACCTTAGGCTTGCTATACAGGAGACCATTCTCCCAGTAGATCCAATGTGATCCAGACTGATCACCTGCTGCCTTGTTTGTGGCCTGTTTCCGCAAACCCACAAGAGAAGGGCACTTGTTCTGCTCCTCACAGAACTCCTCCCTGGAAGGTCCTCCTTCTTGCTGCCAATGGGTCAGCTCAGGCAGGTCCCCCAGTTCGGCCACTTGCTCCCCTGTAGGTTCCAGAGCATCCCCCTCAGGTTCTGCTTCCTCCTGGACCGTGGGAACTACGGGGGCCGGTTTCCCGCGCCCCCTGCCTCTTCTCTTCAAGGCAGGCACCTGGGCCACCCTCTCAGGCTCCAGGTCCTCTTGAACACCTCTACTGGCTGCCATAGACCGAGTGGTCGTGCACGCCCACTCAGGCAGACCCAACATCTATCTCTAAATGAGACCTTCTCTCCACCTCTGCTCAAAGTGAACTTTCTAAATCGTTTCCCAACAGACAGTCTACAGGCATGGCTGGCCTCACAGCTACTTGAAAGGTACCTGAGACCCCCCCCCACTCAAAGGGAACCCGAGCCACTCTGCAGTGGCTCTCTGAGTTGTCCCCGGCAACTACTGGGCAGAATGCATTGGGGATCACCTGCTCTTCAGACACAAGCCGACAACTGACAGCTGTCACACTGGCTCCGGTGTCTCTCAGAGCCTCCACCCTTTGGCCATTGATGGTCACCCACTGCCTGTATTTCTTAGTGTTATCAGGCAGTTGGGTCCTGGGGACCATCTCACTGTCTCCTAAAGAGACCAAGGACATCGCTACGGGACCCCACCCACCTTGGGCACCCATCTCCTCCCCCAGGGCTACACTAGCCACCTGCCGGGGTGGTGCACCAGTGGGTGCTGTCTACCCATACACGGGACATTTGGAATCATAGGAGCAGTGGCCCACTTGACCACACTTAAAGCAGTTCCTGGGCCCCCTGTAAACAGGCTTATCTGTCGGGCCCCTGCCTTCTTCTCAGGGGGAGGCTGGGAACCTTTCCCTTGGAGATTACTTTGGGGCCCTTTCTGGAACTCCCTCTGTTTACCCTTGTCCCCCCACTCCTCTGCTGCGGACCCTGCCCACCTTTGGCGGAGTCTCCCACGTGACCCTTGTGGACCCAGGCGCTCACCAAGCGGTCCGCCTCCTCAGCAAGCTTCCTAGGGTTAGTCAGCCTACTATCAATAAGGTGCTGGCGTAGCTCTGGAAAACAATTTCCTGACAAGTGCTCCCATGCAATCAAATCAAAGAGCGCGTCAAAATCATTCACTTTGCTACCCTTCACCCAACCATCCAATGCTCTGCAAAAAAAAGTCACATATTCCACCCAGGTACTGGACTCCAACTTTTTGCAATTTCTAAACCTCTGCCTATACAGTTCAGGAGTCAACCCATAGCTAGACATCAATGCTTCCTTCATATGGCTATAATAATTGTGGACTTCAGAGGGCAAGTCTAACAAGGTATCCCTCCCCTCACTAAGGAACCGCCCCCACAACCCTGCTCCCCAATCCTTCTCAGGGACCCAGTGGGAGGACATGGCTACCTCATAGTCCTTGAACCACTGACCAATATCATCATTCTTATAAAACTCTTTCACCACATCTTTAGGTATATACACCCTGGCTTCAACCGGCATGGACGGTGTGCTGCCACCAGAGGGAGTAATCTCTAAGCTCCTAGCTTTCAACTCCAACTCCCTCAAACTTCTCTCATGCTCCATTTGCATCCTCTTTTCCTCTAGGGCCAATTTCTTAATTTCCAATTCCAACTGCCCACCCATCTTAAGCTTGGTCAGCTCCATTTCATGCATCCTACTTCTCTCCCTGTCCTCCAGCTCTCCTGGGGACAGGCCATTGGAAGAAACACTGCTACCTGTTGGGGAAGGTGCTTTCCTCCCCCCTGGACCCAATAGCCCATCTGTTAGAAATGGGATCTCTAGTTGGCAAGGGCTTGCACCTTTGTCAAAGTAGGGACCCTTCTTCCTAGTCAGGGTAAGGGTGTTACACTCGTGAAGTAACCCCTGCTCACCCTCGTGGTAGCTTGGCACGAGCAGTCAGGCTTAATTCAGAGGCAGTGTGTAAAGCATTTGCACATAACCAACAGTAATACAGTGTAAGCACTACAAACGGACACCACACCAGTTTAGAAAAATAACCAATATTTTATATACTCAAGACAAGACCAATTACGACAAAAATCCACAATACTATACTTTAAAAATGAATGCTTGATAAGGTAACTTCTTCTTTGCAGGAATAGTCCAAAAACAAAGTTCGTGCGAGTCGGTAGCTCCGTCCGAGCCTACCGCGATGCTGAAAACCACAGAGTCTAACAGTTCCAGCCGACCGCGTCGATACGGGCCAGCAGAGTCGTGAACAGACTCGGTCACAGTACCTTTCTCGTTGTGGCTGGTACGGAGTGTACGAGCCGGTCGGCGTTCGTCGCGGTTGCGGTGCAAGACGGAGCGATGCAAGGTGCGGTGTCACTCGATGCGGTGCAGGCAGCGGCTCGATGAGCGTCGTGCAGACGGAGTCGGTGAGTCCAAGGCGTGCGATGCAGGGTGAGACGATGCTCGATGCGGTGCTGACAGGTTGCGATGCAGGCGACCAAGCCGGAGTGCGGGAGCTGGCGTCGGACAGCGGTGCGAGTCGGAGCGCTGCGTCGCAGACGTGCGGCGAGTGCCCCAAATGCGATGCGGTCACGACTCTTGAGCCAGTTGCAGCGACCGCGTCGGTCGGGTCCGGCTGGTTCAGTGAAGCGATGCGATGCGAACTGCGGTGCCCACAGGTCACGGTGCAAGCAGCGGCTCGGTGTTGGCGGCGTCGGACGTCGCCCACGGTGAGACCAGGGTTGCGATGCGAAGCGGGGCGATGCGGTCTGCCGTGCAAACAGGTCACCGGCCAGGGATGGATTCGGTTGACGGAGTCGGTTGCAGTTCCCTTCCTCTGTGGCAACTGAAATAGCGTTCCAGAAGCGGTACCCAGAGGCTGGTGAAGTCTTTGTAGTCCCTGAGACTTCTTAACAGGAGGCCAGCTCGGTTTCAGGCCCTTGGAGATACTCAGCACAAGTTTGTAGAAAGTTCAGTCCTTTCACTGCCCAAGGCAGAAGCAGCAGCTGCAGGCCAACCCAACAAAGCAACAACACAGCAAAGGGGCAGTACTCCTCCTGGCAGCTCTTCCAGCTCTTCGTCTTGGCAGGTTCCTTGATTCCAGCGAGATCTAAATTCATGGGGTCAGGGCCCCAATATTTATATCCCAAATTCCTTTGTTCTCTGAAGGCAGAGAGGCCTTTGCCTAGTCCAAACCAGTTCTGGAGCACTTTGTTGACAAGTCTCCGTCCCTTCTTTCAGTGAGTAGGCCAGGGACATCAGACGCACCACAGGAGGTGGAGCCAGCATTGTGGAGGGAAGGCACTGTCCTATTCAGGGCCCAGGTGCAACTCCTCCCACCCATCTACATGTAGAACTTGCTATTCAGCCCTGTGCTGACTCACCCTGTCTCCTGGCATCCCCCAGCCCCTGTCACTCACACTCCAGACAAGGAATACACAACCTCGCAGAGGCAGGCTTGGATGGTTAGACAAGAAAATACCCATTTTCTAAAAGTGGTATTTTCAAACGCAGAATGTTAAAACCAACTTCACTAAAAGATGCATTTTATCATTCTGAGTCCAGGCATACTAAACTCGAATTTCTACCATGTTCCCGGGGTCAGTTAGGATTATAAGCTGTAATAATCAAAACTGCCCGTTCTGGCCTATGGGGAACAGGTTGCCTTGCAATAGTGAAAAACGAACTAGGCTGTAATTCACTATCAGGACATGCCACACACACCAGGGCATGTCCTACCTTTCGCATACAACGCACCCTGCCCACAGGGGTCCCTTGGGCCTACCTTAGGGGTGACTAACATGTAGAAAAGGGAAGGTTTAGGGACTTGCAAGTGTGCGCACTTGCCAAGTCGACATGGCAGCCCCAGGTTGCGCACAGGTTCTGCGATGGCAGGCCCGAGTTACACTTTACGGGCTGTTTGCGTGGGTGGCACAATCCAGTGCTGCAGCCCACCAACAGCATTTGGTCTATAGGCCCTGGCACTCGCAGTGCACTTTACAAGGGACTGACACATAAACCAAATAGGCCAATCATGGAAACACCAATCCATAACACATTTTATACAGGAGCACTTGCACTTTCCCACTGGACAGCAGTGAGGAAAGTGCGCAGAATCATTACACCAGCAAAATCAGAGTCAAAACCGGGAGGTCAGAAAGCAAAAAGTCAGGGGAAACACGCCAAAAGATGCCAAGTCTAACACATGTCCCCTCCAGCTGAAAGTAGGGAGAACTACCCAACCCCATTGGAGTTCTCTTCACTAAGGCGGAAGAACCTGGACAGACCATCTGCGTTGGCGTGTTCTGTACCAGGACGGTGTTCCACCGTAAAGTCCATTCCCTGTAGGGAGATGGACCACCTCAGCAGTTTTGGATTCTCACCCCTCATTTGCATCAACCATCTGAGGGGCCTGTGGTCTGTCTGAACCCGGAAGGGTCCTGACGAATGCGACGTACCCTACGGGGACATTAACGCAGAAACATGTTGACCGCACTTAATACGATGAAGGGAAGATAATGTCCCGGATCACCGTACACCTATTTTAATGCCAGACATCTGTTCCCTGAATTAAACATAGTTGAGTGACAGGTGTGATGGTTTTTAAATCACCTTTCACTTTCACATGGTCATCACTTAGTTGTAGAAGTGCATCCCTGTCTCCAGGTGTATGCCCGCCCTTTATCAAACGTAGTTTTTAGAGGGCGAGGACAGCCTATGATGAAGCATGACACCGGGCGGTGTGTGAGGCCAGTCCGAAACTTTTTATGAGATGCCCCCATAGGTGTTGCATCTCAGTATAATTCTGTAGGAAACTGTTGGAACCCATGTGAGGGGCAGCCTTATTGTGTTTACATATGAGATTGGAGGCTGGCTTGCCCTTTGGCCCCGTGCCTCTAGTTCCCATCCTCAGCCCAGCCTGAGGTGAGAGTGTGTGTGTACTCCACTTCTGTTCCCTGGGAAGTAGTCTCCTGCTAAGGAAGACTACAGGCTGATCCAGGCCCTCTTCGTTCAGTTGTGAGAGCACCGCTCCCACACCATGCTCTGAAGCGTCAGTCTGCACGACGAATTCCTTGGAGAAGTCAGGTGCCTTGAGCACGGGCGCCGTGCACATGGCTGCCTTCAGGGCATCAAAAGCTTTCTGGCAGGACTCAGTCCAGATCACTTTCCTGGGCTGCCTTTTAGAGGTCAGCTCTGTTAAGGGGGCAACGATGGTGCCATAGCCCTTAACAAATCTCCTATAGTAGCCGGTGAGACCTAAGAAGGCTCTCACCTCTGTCTGGGTCTTGGGGGCTCCCAAGCCAGAATGGTGTCAATCTTGGGTTGTAGGGGCGCCACCTGGCCGCTTCCTACCTGGTGTCCCAAGTACACCACAGAACCCTGCACGATCTGGCACTTACTGGCCTTGATCGGGAGGCCTGCACCTTTCAGAGCCCTCAACACTTTCTCAAGGTGCTGTAAATGTTCTTCCCAGCTGGAACTGAACACAGCAATGTCATCCAGGTAGGCGGCACTGAAATCCTCCAGCCCAGCCAACACCTGATTGACCAACCTCTGAAAGGTGGCAGGGGCATTCTTCAACCCAAAGGGCATCACCCGGAATTGGTAATGACCTTCTGGGGTTGAGAATGCTGATCTCTCCTTGGCCCCATCGGTTAAGGCAATCTGCCAGTACCCAGACGTCAAATCAAACGTGCTGAGGAACCGGGCAGCTCCCAACCGATCAATGAGCTCATCAGCTCTGGGGATGGGGTGCGCGTCAGTCCTGGTGACGGCATTGAGCCCACGGTAGTCCACACAAAACCGGAGTTCTGGAGTGGCACCGGGCGCAGCAGCCTTTGGGACCAAGACCACTGGGCTGGCCCAAGGACTGTGGGAGGGCTCAATCACCCCTAACGCCAACATCTTAGAGACCTCCTCCTTGATGCTGGCTCTGACCCGGTCAGTCAACCTGTAAATCTTGTGCTTCACAGGAGGGCTGTCACCAGTGTCCACGTCATGGGTACACCAGTGAGTAACACCGGGGGTCAGAGAGAACAGTGGGGCGAACTGTCCCAACAACTGGTGACAGTCCCCCTGCTGCTCCTGAGTCAGAGTAGGGGAGAGGATCACACCTTCTACTGACCCATCATGCTCCTTGGTAGACAGGAGGTCAGGGAGAGGCTCACTCTCCTCTTCCACCCCATCATCTGTCGCAAAGAGCATACTCACTTCGGACCTCTCGAAGTGGGGCTTGAGGCGGTTCACGTGAAGGACCCTCAAAGGGTTCCTTGGAGCCTGCAAATCCACCAGGTAGGTGACGTCACCTTTGCGCTCCTTTACCTCATATGGCCCAGTCCACTTGTCCTGCAAGGCACAAGGTGCCACTGGGGCCATGACCCACACTTTTTGCCCAGGTTGAAATTCGACCAGAGTGGCATTCTGGTCATACCATCTCTTCATTTCTTCCTGGCTTGCTTCTAGGTTCGCCTGAGCGAGTTTCCTGAAGCGGGCAGTTTGGTTTCTAAAGGCCAGCATGTAGCTAAATACATCCTGGGGAGTTTTCCTGGGAGCTGCCTCCCAGCCTTCCTTTACCAAACTCAGAGGTCCTCTGACAGGGTGGCCATACAGGAGCTCAAAGGGGCTGTACCCAAGAGACTTCTGAGGCACCTCCCTGTATGCAAAGAGTAGGCATGGCAAGAGGACGTCCCACTTACGCCTCATGGGTTCTGTTAGACCCTTGATCATGCCTTTCAAAGTCTGGTTGAATCTCTCCACCAGACCGTTTCCTTGTGGGTGGTAAGGAGTGGTGAACTTGTAGGTTACACCGCACTCCTTCCACAGGGATGTCATATACTTGGATATGAAATTTGTCCCCCTATCAGAAACCACCTCTCTGGGGAATCCCACACGGGAAAAGATCCCCATTAACGCCCGGCCCACCACTGGTGCCGTCGTTGTCCTGAGAGGGATTGCCTCCGGGTACCGGGTGGCATGGTCCACCAAGACCAGGATGTACCTGTTGCCCATGGCTGTCTTGGGATCCAGTGGCCCCACAATATCCATCCCTACCCTTTCAAAGGGTGTACCAACAACAGGAAAAGGTTGGAGAGGAGCTTTGACCTTCCTCCCACTCTTACCACTTGCCTGGCAAGTTTGGCAAGACCTACAGTGTGCATCTGACTGCCTTCGCATTTGGGGCCAAAAGAAGTGGGTGACAAGCCTGTCAAAGGTCTTGTCCTGCCCCAAATGTCCTGCCAAAGGCACGTCATGAGCCAGACCCAGTAGGAAGGTCCTGAAGCGCTGAGGTACCACCAGCACACGGGCTGACCCAGGCTCAGCAACCTTAGGCTCACTGTATAGTAGACCACTCTCCCAGTAGATCAGATGTGACCCGGACTGATTACCAGCTGCCTGGTCTGCAGCCTGCCGCCGCAGACCCTCCAGAGTAGGGCACTCGTTCTGCTCCCTGCAGAACTCCTCCCTGGTGGGACCCCCTTCTTGCTGCCAATGGGTCAGCTCAGAGATGTCTCCCAGTTCGGCTACCTGCTCCCCTGTAGGCACCGGGCGTCCCCCTCGAGGTCCGCCTCCTCCCGGTCTGTGGGAACTTCGGGGGCCGGTTTCCCGCGCCCCCTGCCCTTTCTCTTGGCAGGGACTTGGGCCACTGTTCCAGGCTCCAAGTCCTCTTGATCACCCTTTCTGGCTGCCATTGACCGAGTAGACACGCATGCCCACTCTGGCAACCCAAGTGAGACCTGAGCTGAACCTCCTTCCATAAGGACTGCTCCAGGTTGTTTCCTAGCAGACAATCTACAGGCATGGTAGGGCTCACAATCACCCTCAAGGGACCTGAGACCCCCCCCATTCAAAGGGAACCTGCGCCACCATACACTGGCACTCAGAGTTGTCTACAGCAACTACTTGGTGGAATGCTCCTGGGACTACTTGCTTCTCAGATACCAGGTGACACCGGACTGAGGTCACACTGGCTCCAGTGTCTCTGAGAGCCTCTACCCTATTCCCATTGATGGTCACCCAGGTGCTATATTTCTTTGTGTTAGGGGGCACCTGGTTTCCTGGGACCATCTCACTGTCCCCTAGTGAGACAAGGGTCATTTCTGCGGGATCCCCACCCTCCTGTGGGCACCCCTCCTCCCCAAGCGCTACACTAGCCAACACTTTGGACTGTCCACCGGTGGGTGGCTGTGTCCCCTTTGGGCACTTGGGGTCTCCCTTAAAGTGACCTACCTGGTCACATGCATAACACTTGCGTGGGGCCGGTCTCAACAGGCTTCCCTGTAGAGACCCCTTTCTTCTTATCACCGGGGGCTGGGAACCTTTACCCTGGGTACTAGTTTGGGGCCCTTTAGAGAACTCCTGTGCTTTACCCTTGTCCCCCCACCTTTCTGCTGGGGACCCTGCCCACCTTTGGCTGAGTCTCCCCAAACGCTTTCTTGTGGACCCTGGTACTCACCCAGCGGTCCGCTTCCATAGCAAGCTTCCTGGGGTCAGTTAGCTTACTATCCACTAGGTGCTGGCGCAGATCTGCAAAACATAGACTAGACAAGTGCTCCCATGCAATCAAGTTGTAGAGCCCCTGAAAATCTGTTACACTACTGCCCTTCACCCAACCATCCAGCGACCTGCAGAACACATCCACACATTCCAACCAAGTGTTGGCATCAGACTTCTTACTGGACCTGAACTGATCCCTGTACTTTTCAGGAGTAAGACCATACTTCGTGAGAAGGGCATCCTTCATGTCAGCATAGGTGAGGTGATACCCCTTACCCAAAGCTATCTTAGCATCCCTTGCTTCTTCAGGGAAAAGTGGCCACAATCCTGCTCCCCAATTCTCCTCAGGGACCCCATTCATGTGTATGGCTGCCTCATAACCCTGAAACCACCTTTGTATGTCATCCCCCTTCTTGAACTCCTTGCCTACATTCTTGGGAATGTGCACAATCCTGTCTGCCTTTCTGGACGAATTGCTGCCACCATCTGAGCCTGACTTACTCCTAAGTTCTAGCTCCTTCAGTTCTCTCTCATGCTCTAAGAGCATCTTCCTCTCCTCTATGGCCAATCTCTTCTCCTCCCGCTCACTCTCCAGCCTGAGCTTCTGCAGCTCAAACTGCCTTGCCTCCCGCCTGTCCTCCAGCTCCTCTGGGGACAGACTGCTGCTGCCTGACCTGGCGGGTTCCCCCAAACCCAAAAGCACATCCACCTTGGAAATAGGCTCCTCCACCTCCTCACTGAGATTACCAGGCTGTCCACTGGCATGTCTGGCTGCTACCCAGGCCCTCAGCGCCTTCTGTAGCTCCTCCTTCCTTGTGAGGCCTTTAATTTGGACTTTCAGGTTTTTACAAATCGCCCGTAGCTCCTTTACGGCGTAGGATTCCAACTTATCCTCCTCAAAGATAACTTCCAGAGATGCAACGGATGATGCAATTGATTCAGGCATGACAAAAGTAGTGAGTTGAAAACTGGCAAGATCAAAAATAGGCCAAAAGAAAAAGAACCAGTATGTGGTACGTAATGGTCTGCGATATGGTAGTAGTGCACACCAATCACTGTAAGTCAAGTGCAAACACAAGTCCTATCCTCACCGCTGACAACCAATGTTAGAAATGGGATCTCTAGTTGGCAAGGGCTTGCACCTTTGTCCAAGTAGGGACCCTTCTTCCTAGTCAGTGTAAGGGTGTTACACTCGTGAAGTAACCCCTGCTCACCCTCGTGGTAGCTTGGCACGAGCAGTCAGGCTTAATTCAGAGGCAGTGTGTAAAGCATTTGCACAGAACCAACAGTAATACAGTGTAAGCACTACAAACGGACACCACACCAGTTTAGAAAAATAACCAATATTTTATAAACTCAAGATAAGACCAATTACGACAAAAATCCAAAATACTATACTTTAAAAATGAATGCTTGATAAGGTAACTTCTTCTTTGCAGGAATAGTCCAAAAACAAAGTTCGTACGAGTCGGTAGCTCCATCCGAGCCTACCGCGATGCTGAAAACCACAGAGTCTAACAGTTCCAGCCGACCGCGTCGATACGGGCCAGCAGAGTCGTGAACAGACTCGGTCACAGTACCTTTCTCGTTGTGGCTGGTACGGAGTGTACGAGCCGGTCGGCGTTCGTCGCGGTTGCGGTGCAAGACGGAGCGATGCAAGGTGCGGTGTCCCTCGATGCGGTGCAGGCAGCGGATCGATGAGCGTCGTGCAGACGGAGTCGGTGAGTCCAAGGCGTGCGATGCAGAGTGAGACGATGCTCGATGCGGTGCTGACAGGTTGCGATGCAGGCGACCAAGCCGGAGTGCGGGAGCTGGCGTCGGACAGCGGTGCGAGTCGGAGCAGTGCGTCGCAGACGTGCGAGCGGTGCCCCAAATGCGATGCGGTCACAACTCTTGAGCCAGTTGCAGCGACCGCGTCGGTCGGGTTCGGCTGGTTCAGTGAAGCGATGCGATGCGAACTGCGGTGCCCACATGTCACGGTGCAAGCAGCGGCCCTGTGTTGGCGGCGTCGGACGTCGCCCACGGTGAGACCAGGGTTGCGATGCGAAGCGGGGCGATGCGGTCTGCCGTGCAAACAGGTCACCGGCCAGGGATGGATTCGGTTGACGGAGTCGGTTGCAGTTCCCTTCCTCTGTGGCAACTGAAACAGCGTTCCAGAAGCGGTACCCAGAGGCTTGTGAAGTCTTTGTAGTCCCTGAGACTTCTTAACAGGAGGCCAGCTCGGTTCCAGGCCCTTGGAGATACTCAGCACAAGTTTGTAGAAAGTTCAGTCCTTTCACTGCCCAAGGCAGAAGCAGCAGCTGCAGGCCAACCCAACAAAGCAACAACACAGCAAAGGGGCAGTACTCCTCCTGGCAGCTCTTCCAGCTCTTCGTCTTGGCAGGTTCCTTGATTCCAGCGAGATCTAAATTCATGGGGTCAGGGCCCCAATATTTATATCCCAAATTCCTTTGTTCTCTGAAGGCAGAGAGGCCTTTGCCTAGTCCAAACCAGTTCTGGAGCACTTTGTTGACAAGTCTCCGTCCCTTCTTTCAGTGAGTAGGCCAGGGACATCAGACGCACCACAGGAGGTGGAGCCAGCATTGTGGAGGGAAGGCACTGTCCTATTCAGGGCCCAGGTGCAACTCCTCCCACCCATCTACATGTAGATCTTGCTATTCAGCCCTGTGCTGACTCACCCTGTCTCCTGGCATCCCCCAGCCCCTGTCACTCACACTCCAGACAAGGAATACACAACCTCGCAGAGGCAGGCTTGGATGGTTAGACAAGAAAATACCCACTTTCTAAAAGTGGTATTTTCAAACGCAGAATGTTAAAACCAACTTCACTAAAAGATGCATTTTATCATTCTGAGTCCAGGCATACTAAACTCGAATTTCTATCATGTTCCCGTGGTCAGTTAGGATTATAAGCTGTAATAATCAAAACTGCCCGTTCTGGCCTATGGGGAACAGGTTGCCTTTGCAATAGTGAAAAACGAACTAGGCTGTAATTCACTATCAGGACATGCCACACACACCAGGGCATGTCCTACCTTTCGCATACAACGCACCCTGCCCACAGGGGTCCCTTGGGCCTACCTTAGGGGTGACTAACATGTAGAAAAGGGAAGGTTTAGGGACTTGCAAGTGTGCGCACTTGCCAAGTCGACATGGCAGCCCCAGGCTGCGCACAGGCTCTGCGATGGCAGGCCCGAGTTACACTTTACGGGCTGTTTGCGTGGGTGGCACAATCCAGTGCTGCAGCCCACCAACAGCATTTGGTCTATAGGCCCTGGCACTCGCAGTGCACTTTACAAGGGACTGACACATAAACCAAATAGGCCAATTATGGAAACACCAATCCATAACACATTTTATACAGGAGCACTTGCACTTTCCCACTGGACAGCAGTGAGGAAAGTGCGCAGAATCATTACACCAGCAAAAACAGAGTCAAAACCGGGAGGTCAGAAAGCAAAAAGTCAGGGGAAACACGCCAAAAGATGCCAAGTCTAACACCATCTAGCTGCCCTCCTGCATCCTCAGCACCCTCCTCATGCTCTTCCACATGCTCAGGGGTACTTCTTGCTTCCACCCAGGCCCTCAGCGCCTTTTGGTACTCATCCTTCTTGGTGAAACCTGTAGTAGCAACTTTCAATTTCCTGCAGAAGTACTTTAGCAGTTTCACATTGTAGCTTTCTAGCTTTTCTTCTTCAAAATCTAAATCCACAGATGCGATGGATGCTGTTTTGCTCATGGTGACTAAACTTGGCAGTTCTTGGCAAAAAATAGAAATCCCAGGAAAAACAATCTACCAGAAATGTATGTGGTTGCGTTTGGTCTGCACTCACTAGTAGTGTACACCAATTACTGTATATGAGTCACAAATGCAAGTCCAGAATCCCACCGCTGACCACCAATGTTAGAACTGGGGGTCTCTAGTTGGCAGAGGTAGGTACCTTTGTCCAAATAGGGACCTTTACTTCTATTCAGGGTAAGGGGGATACACTACTAAAATAACCCCTGCTCACCCCCTTGGTAGCTTGGCACGAGCAGGCAGGCTTATCTCAGAGGCAGTGTGTAAAGCATTTGTGAACACATACAGTAACCCAGTGACAACACTACAGATGGACACCACACAGGTTGTATTATAAAAATAAGTATTTTTATATAGACTTAACACAAGAACCAAAACAACAAAAATCCACAATACAATACGAAAAAGATGACTGTCAATGGTAGAAAATAGTTCCGTTCAATAAAGATGATAAATGCGACACTTTACTCTCAATGTACCTTTGGATGCGTAACGCAAAACAAACAAAAGGGTCGCAGGGAAGGTGATGCTTCGATTCCTTACACGCAGAAAGGAGGATGCGTCGGTTTCTTACTGCGGCCCGGTTCCGATGATGATCCGGTGCGATGCGAGAAAATGGCGTCTTGCTTACGGTGCGACAACGTAGACTGGATGCGGGCACGCCCGACGGCGACTCGGCGATCTTCTGAGCCGCGACAGGCCCTGCGACACGCTTCTCCGGAGATGCGCCGGCGTCCTCTGTGGCGGCGGCACGCTTCTCCGGTGATGCGAGGCGCTTCGGTGATGCGATAGCGGCAGTGGCGGCACGCTTACTCCGCGATGCGACGACAACTGCTGCGGCGGCACGCTTCTCCGGTGATGCGGGCACTTCGGTGATGCGGCAGCGGCGGCACGCTTACTCTGCGATGCGACGACAGCTGCTGCGGCGGCGACACGCTTCCTCTTCGTTGAGTCGCGCTTCCAGCACCCAGCGACACGCAGTCTCTCAGAAGGCCCAACAGCAGTAGGCACTTCAATTCCCAGCAAGGGAATTCAGGAAGGGAGCTGGGGGTGAAGTCTTGTATCCCTGAGACTTCAGGCAGGAGGCAAGCTCAATGTTCAAGCCCTTGGAGATCTTCTTCAAGATGATGAAAGCACACTCAGTCCTTTTCTCCTTTCTTTGGCAATAAAGTAACCACTGCAGGCCAACCCCAACAACACGCAGCATAGGGGTAGTCTCCTCCTTCAGCTTCCTGGTTCTTCTCCTCAGCAAAGGTTTGTCTTGATTCCCAGAAGTGATCTAAAGTATTGGGGTCTGGGCCCCAATATTTATACTAGCAAATCCTTTGTCCTCTGAAGGCAGAGGGTCCTGTACCTAGTCCAAACCAGTTCTGGGTGCATTCTGCCAGTGCACAACTTCTTCCTTTGTCAGTGTGGGCCAGGGTCATCAGACACACCACAGGAGGTGGAGCCAGCATTGTGGAAGGCAGGCACAACCCTATTCAGGCCCAGGTGCTACTCCTCCCACCACTCCTCATGCAGATAGGTCTATTCAGCCCAGTGCTGACTCACCCTGTCTCCTGGAGTCCCCCAGCCCCTGACACTCACAAACCCAGACATACAATACACAAGCTAGCAGAGGCAGGCTGGATGGTTTAGGCAAGAAAATACCTACTTTCTAAAAGTGGTATTTTCAAACACAGAATGTTAAAACCAACTTCACTAAAAGATGTATTTTATCATTCTGAGTTCAGGCATACTAAATTCGTTTTTCTACCATGTTCCCTGGGTCAGTTAGGATTATAAGATGTTATAATCAAACTGCCCATTCTGGCCTAAGGGGACAGGTAGCCTTGCAATAGTGAAAAACTAAATTGGCTGTAATTCACTATCAGGACATGCCACAAACATTAGGGCATGTCCTACCTCTTACATACAATGCACCCTGCCCGCAGGCCTACTTTAGAGGTGACTAACATACAGAAAAGGGAAGGTTTGGGGACTGGTAAGTGCGTGCACTTACCAAGTCGACATGGCAGTACCAGACTGCACACAGGCTCTGCAATGGCAGGCCTGAGACACGCTTTCCAAGCTGCTCCGGTGGATGGCACAACCAGTGCTGCAAGCCCACCAGCAGCATTTGATTTACAGGCCCTGGGCACACGCGGTGCACTGTACTAGGGTCTGACAGTAAATCAAATAAGCCAATCATGGAGTCACTAATCCACACATCAATTTATCATAGGGAGCACTTGCACTTTGGCACTGATTAGCAGTGGCAAAATGCCCAAAGCATCTAAACCAGCAAAAACATGTCACAACAGAGGAGGCATAGCGAAAAAATGGAAGGGAGACCCACGCCAATGGTACCAGGTCTAACAGTTCCCATACCTGGCGTGTCACAGTTTGGTGCTTATTTTCCCTCCATGTTAAAGAACAGTAGATGTTTCAGCACCCAGGCTAATGCGCTGCATAGCTAAATACATATAAGGCCCCAAAGGCGAGACCGATTGCATTGCAAATGCTTGTTAGTTGTGCCTTGTGCAGCCCTTGAGACAGACATTCATGGCAAACATTGTATTCTGTACTTATTTAAGGGGCTTTGCGTCAGCCTCCATTAGCCATTGGTTTCTTTGGCTCCAAAGCTTTAAGCCATTAGCTTAAGGCACTATCAATCACATTGTAGCCGTGCCCATAGGAGTATTTTAGTTTTACAGTTTTTCTCTTGGCCGTTTGGGGGTGTTCTTCCACCTTCATTGGAATGCATGAAGGACTATTTTATATCTGAAATCCGCTGGTGAATGGTCCAGTAGCACGATGGAAGGTTAGTGCTGGCAAAAGCAGCTGAGAAGTGGATTCTACAGAAAAGTAATCAAACGTTTTATTTTCTAGTGTCTATTTTGAAATGCTTTTGTTTGTGCTTGCTCCCCAGTGTTGCCTAGCTAACATTTGCAAGGACAATAGGTTTGAAATGTGTACGCTGTGCAATCACCGGATCCCACGCCGTACAAAAGTCAAACTTATTGACTTTACCAGTGCTTGATAAGAAAGGTGTTGATTTCCAGATAACCAAGTATGGCACTGATGTGACCTGGCACTGAGGATGGGCTACATTCTGTAGTGAAGATAGGACACTTACAACAGTAAGTTACTATGATTCGATCGAGGGCGATCCCCAGTCTTTGAATAACCTATTGGTTTCTTTAATGTCAACAAAAGAGAACATAATAATTTGAGGAGATTATAACTGTATCCAGTCCATAATGGTAGATTCCTTTGGTAAGTGCAGAGTGCAGAATAAACTTAGTAGATGTAGGGCTATTCAGAATATGAAGTCATAGGTCTTTTAGATTTCAGTAGCCAGACTACCAGGAAGCACACTTTTATCTGCCAGATTTAAACTGCCTCCTAGATAGATTTTTTTAAATTTCATACTCCAAATATTTTTCAGATCAAACAGCTATTCAGTTGGGTTATGAGCTACCAGATTCCAAATGTCAACAACCTAGATGGAGGCTGAAAACATTATTACTGCAAAATGAAGTTTGGTTAGGGAAAACAATGTTATTTAGTTCAAAGTTTTTGTAGTTAATTGTGATTTTTCCAACATCTGTATGTATACGAAATGAGAAATAATCCTCACTCTGAAATCTAATGTTTCTTGGAGGAGAAATCTTTAAGTTCCCAACCAACTGAAGAGAAAAAAATGAAGAAAACAAAAAACAACATAAAACATTTTTAATATAAATCAGACAGTTAACACAGGAACACTAGACCAATATCAAGCTGATCACAGTATAAATAGATCTGTATCACTGTTTATCTCTGCTATCTTTGAGGCGCCCTCCACCTGAAAGTGCAAAATAATGAAATATTCCATTTAGAGAATACGAAAAAGACAAGTTGGGATCTATCTTGTCAAATGGTATAGCCTTTGGGGAAGACAAGACAATATAAAAGCTCTATGAAACCTTTATTGATGTAATCAAAATCCCACTGTGCAAACTATTACATTTGATTCTTGCTGGTGGGTTAATTCCTACCTCTTTCCATTCTGGGATAGCTGAGTATTTTGTTTTCAACAACACGAACTGGCAGTAGGTAGGGGGCCTTATAGGACAACTACATTCCTTAATTTAGTTTAAAAGTTACTAACTAGAAAACTCGCAGACAGGATATTGAGCCAGGCTTGAACACTGGGTCCATCAAGACCAAAATGTCTTTATTTTTGGGCACCAACACACTGTGAATACACAGTCTCCCTTATAGAAATTATTGATTTGCTACAAAGAAGATTCCAGCTTTCATCCTTGTGAGGTGGCACTATTCACCATCATGGGGATCTTTGGCTTTCCCAGCTAACTCACAAGGCTATTAGCTCACTGGTATCAAGATTCTACAGCCACCATTACAGTTAACTATAATATCGCAGAGCAATGAAAGGTTACTAGGGACACCAGAAGTGGCCAATGTCACCAGTCCATTTGCTTTCTTTATTGAGCCTTTGGTAGGGTCAAATCATTACTCAGAAACATCCAAAACTTCAGTGTCCGCTTCAATTAAAATTAAACTATGTGTAGATAATATAATTTTGCCCTAAAGAGCTGATAAAATATCAAAAGTAAGTTTAAATTAATTAGAACGTTTATGGATAGCGGGAGATATAAAATCAATTTTCATAAAACTCATTCGCTGTTTAAAAATCCCATGGATGTATTACGGTTTGCCCTGAAGGAAGGATATTTATGCACCGTAAAATATTATTTAGTAATATTAATTATGAAGATGTATATGATTTAAACTATATATCTCTAAAGAGGCCTTCCGCTGACAAATTTTAAATATAAACAGATTTTTATTGTTTTTTTGCCATAAAGTACAAAACCAATAATTCAAACAACTGCACATAGCACCATCATGTGATTACATAGGATATATCCTTGTGGGCAGTATTCTGATAAAGACATTTGTCTGCTATTTAAGAGAACTATTTGCCCATCCATACTCTACTTCCACCAAAGTCGATATAAGCAACAAACAGTCCATTAGCCTAGCCAATAGAATCCAAGGGCCCCATATTTTCTTGTACTTGGTCGGACAACCACGGATTAGGTAGACCTAGTGTTCTAGTTGTGAATTTCGAGCCATTCCGGTCTACCATTTGAGTATTGGTGGTACAATCTTATTTAACTAGTAGCGAGCTATGTCTCTTTTTACTATTAAACAGTTCAGACCTATCAGTGTCCTTGTATTTCAACCATCTGCTTCCTCATCTGCTATTCCCAAGAGTGCGGTTTTGGTGTATGTGCAATAGATACTGTAAGTGCCAGAGTGAGTAATGACTGTATTAATAAAGCATCTATTAATGTGTGCACAAGCCCATACTTCACAATAAAAGTTGCAGGTAACTGCACTGCATCTCGGGAATAGTGTATGTGGGCGTTTCCCCATTTTTTGTAAGGTATAATTTCAATGCAGGTAACTGAGCTGTATCAGGCACAGGTGGGTTGAAATGGCAAGTTCTCTGTGGGTGGTTTCCACCATAATCCATTCATGATCTTCTAGGGGCAAATGTCCTCCTCTCAATGTAATATAAGGGGCTATATTCAATCAGGAGTGTTACTTATCAAGGACCAATATATGACTTGTATCCCTTTTTTCCCTGCAGTGGTTCAATGGTAACCTTTGCTTCCGAAGGGTTGTATTCATGGAGTGCACTCAAGTTCGGGCCATATACATCAAAAACATGTCTTAACTGTAGAAATCTAAAAAGAAATTGACTTCTATGTAGAACTCATGGGCGAGATCATCAAATGACTTTAGGTGTGAAACATCCCAAATGTCTCCATGATTTTGAGATGCCAATTAAATGCCAGCGCTCAAGGCCCTTTAGTGCAGCCAGGTCAGGCAGCTGAGTGCCATACAATAACGGTGTTTCACCAGTAAATTTATCATGCCATGTGATCTCCAGGCAGCTAGAAACGTCTTAGTGGGGAGCACCAATGATTCAAGGGTTTTCATTCCATGTACAAGATTCAATATCCCAACGCTCTCAATGGAATCCAATTACAACCCCAACGCTGGGTCTCCTCTATCCCCAAAGAACTAATCGTTAATCACAGACAGAAGAGAAGTTCAATAGTATAACTTCATATCTGTCATTCCAAGTACGCCATTGAATGCCGATTGTGCACATTTGTACCCCATGCCACTTGCCGGGCCTTGCCACATCATATGACGGAGCTCATCCCGGCCTTACTTTCAGAGAAGAATCTTTCAGGCATTTGCAGTGGGTAATTTTGCATAATGTATAGAAACTGGGGAAGACTAATCAATTTAAAGTGGACGACTTGCCCCATTGTTGACATAGGAAGGGCACTACATCAGTCAGTATCCCTGCGAAATCTGACCAATGGCAGGGGCTGATTAAGCTCCATAGCACTGGATCAGCTGTAACAAACACACCCAAATATTTCAACAGACTCTGTTGTACATTAACATGTTGGAGGTTTGGGGGTAGGGGGATATCTCCTCTTAATGGCACGAGGACAGTTTTGTCCTAATTGGCTCCGAGAGCGGAAGCCATCCTATACACCTAAAAAATTGTCGCCAATCTTTCTTCAATCCACTGTGGATATCTAGAGTACAACAGCAAAACATCTGCATATAACAAAATATAGTCTTCTATGCTACTGTAAGTACCAGAGTGAGTATTGACTGTATTAACAAAGTATCTATTAATGTGTGCACAAACCCATACTGGTTATGTTAATTAAACGTAATACATAATGAAATATAATTAACATAACAAGTATGGGCTTGTGCACACATTAATAGATACTTTTCAATACTGCTCTAACTGAGGTTCTGGACAAAACTGCACCACTCAAGAAGATCCTCTGCTCCTTGGTATACAACAGAGCTAAAAACAGAAAAATCCACATGTAAAACCTTAAGAGAGAAGAAGGCGTAGAACTAAAAATCCACAGGACAAGGACTTTTATAAATTAGCTCGGTCTAGATATCATTTAAACATCAAATCTACGTGGAAATGCTTTATCACTAACCAACTTGAACAGGCAGGCAATTCACCTAGCGTGCTCTTCAAGATAATTTGTGATTTTACCAGCCCTCAAGCGTGTGCCCAGACCTCTTTAGTGTCACAGGAACTGTGCGACTCTCTCAACACTTTTTTTCAGGAGAAAATCTCTCTGATCTACCTAAACTTCAACACTCCTACCATTACAGATACTGGAGATATCAGCAGTGCTGCTGATATGGGAGCTGAAGGGACACCTACACTGAACTTGTTCGAACCCTTCTCTCTGGAGGAGGTCCAGAGATCCTTGGGCTCTGCGAAATCAGGCTCTCCCCTAGATATCTGTCCTCCCAGAGTCATGGCTACACTCTCTAGACATCTTCAATTTATGTTTAATCTAACCGTGGAAACGGGTACTATTTCCTCTGAATGGAAAGCCGCGCAAGTCCTACCTATCCTAAAAAAAGCTAATTTGGATCCGAACACCTTATCTAATTTCCGTCCCATATCCTTGTTACCCCTTTTGGAAAACTTGTTAGAAGGCTTATTCAACAAACAATTAACAGCCTATCTTGAAGAGAATCAAATTCTGGATCATCCGCAGTCTGGATTTAGACCTGGCAATAGCACAGAAATGGTCCTTCTGCCCGTCATCGACTCTATGAGACTCTCACTGGATGCAGGAACTCCTTCCATGCTCGTGCTGCTAGATCTTTCCGCAGCCTTTGATACGGTCTCCCACTCCAGGCTGTTGAAGAGACTGTGTGAGATAGGCAATCAGGGGACAGCTTTCAAATGGTTACATCATTTTCTGGAAGACAGATTCCAAACGATCACTCTCGGTCCCTATAGCTCTCGCAAGATGTAGCTAGACAAGGGTGTTCCACAAGGCTCATGTTTGAGTCCTACCCCGTTCAACATTTATATGGCACCCCTTGCTAAGATTATTGAGCCTTTTGGCTTTGGAATAATATCTTACGCTGATGATACTCAGCTGACCTTTACTTTTGATAAAAGATCTGGCCATAACGAAAGATCGCTTTGCTAAGGGAATGTTCGCCATCTCCAGTTGGATGACTGATAATTATCTACAACTGACTAGACAAGACTGAGATCATGCTGTTTGGCAGTGCCACCAATCTGTGGTCAGATGAGTGGTGGCCCCCTCAATTGGGCTCAGTACCGCCTCCCAGACAGTCCGTGAAGAACCTTGGCATAAACATTGATCAAGCCCTCTCCATTAAAGATCATATTCTGGTTACCACTGGATTGTGCTATCATAATATGCGCCTACTACGCAGAATATTTCCCTATCTTCCGATTTCCACCAGAATAACGTTAGTTCAAGCCCTAGTAGTGAGACGATTAGACTACGGGGACGCACTGCTGCCTCCAGTAAATGAGAAAAGTAGTTCAAAACACCGCAGTCAGGCTTGTCCTCAATTTTCCGCCTGTTACCCTGATGGTTCCTTCATTGACAGATCTGCATTGGCAGCCAGTAAGGAAGAGGAGCATTTTTAAGATCTGCTGTCTCCCCTATAATGCCTTAAGGGGCAAAGGCTCCAGCTATGTACCCACCAGAAGCCTAAGATCTAAGGACAAAGCCCTGCTGAGCGTACCCCGCATCTGCTTGGCTAGATGTGGTGGGAGAGCCTTTTCCTATCTTGCTCCTTTTTATTGGAACAGACTCCCTGTGCATATTCGTATCTGCACGAACTACTGCCAATTTAGGAAACTGTTGAAAGCCTCCCTAATTTAAAGTGATCTCTTTTCTCATGGATAGCGCCGAGATGCCCTAGGGTGATTTGTGCGTAATATTAAATATAATTAACATAACATATGCTGCCCTAATACTAAAATCCATGTATCAGGGCTTCTCTTATGATGCATACTGAGCAAGGCTCTATAATGAGCGCAAATAGTAAAGGAGATAGCAGGCATCTCTGTCTGGTGCCCCACTTGATGGGAAATTAGTTTGATAATTGCCAATTAGCCTGTACCAGGGTCCACAGCGGTGTATAAAAATCGACATACCCAATGAATAAACTTGGGGCTGACGTTACATCATCAATTGTTAAGCACTAATTTGACAATATTTGACAATATCATCTTGGAATATACAAGTACAAAATGAAGAGTAAACATTCCTGGGGGCGTGGCCTCAGGAGCAATGGAGATGGATGCGTAGCCTCGAGCTCCGAAGCCGCCAGTCCGCTGGAGACTGCATCCTGACCAATCTGCCTACCTCTACTTCGCCCGTCACTGGACTGGTGGGGCACTGGAAGCAAGTGTCCTTGGGCTACGAGTCCCAGGAAGTCCTTGATTTGCGCACAGTGATTTCCTGGGGAGGGGCAGATTTAAGTCCTTGGTTCATGCGGGCTACTCGGGGGGGAAGCCAGGGAAGTCGGAATCTTGGTTTGGAGGGCCAGGCCGCTCCAGATAACACATACCTGGGCAGGTCCGTCAGATTGTTGGGCGGCAGTAGGTGGCCTGTGGCATGGGGAGCGGCTGATGGTGGCCTTCTGGTACCTGCCTCCTAGACCTCAGGGGCCTGGAGAGCATGGAGAAATGGATAGCAGACTGCTATGGTGTTGGTATGGGGACCTTAACCTGGCCCTACATGGCTTTGAGGACCGTATGGTACGGGCAGCGGGGGGTACCCAGGGATGACCCGAGGCTTTGCTCCTTAATGGGAGCCAAGGGGCTGGAGGACCTGTGACAGGCGACGCTTCCGGGGGAGCAGCAGTTCTTGCATGCGGCTAACAAGTCTTGTTCGTTGGCACAATTGGATTATTTTCTGGTAACTGTGTCACAAAGGAATAGGTTCAGGAATTTCGCCTACTGGACTAACTGCATCTCAGATCACTCCCCAATTGTGATGGAGCCATGGGTTCCTGTGCTGCGTCCTAGTTCTGGTTGGCGGATGGACCAGTGAAAGTTGATGGACTGGGACACTCACCACCATGTTTTGGAGGAATAGGGCCATTACTTCCAGGAGAACGTGAAGTCGTGTCCTAGGAAGTGACACTCTGGGAGGCGTATAAGGCGGTGGTCAGGGGTCAGCTGAATGTGCACGTGGCAAGGAAGAACAGGAAGAGACTTCGTAAGGTGCTGCAGAGGGAGTAGTCAATCGGGGAGGCTGAGTAAGTGGAGCGGCCTGACCCAGAGCGTGCTCAGTCATTGATCCAGCTACAGGAGTAATATAAGCAGCTGGTACATAGAGAGAGGCAAGGACCCTTTATCGGGTGCAGCAGAGTAGGCTCTATGAGGCGGGAAAAATGCTGGCCAAGAAGGAGTATGACCAACAATTGATCCCGGGGTTTAGTACGCCAAGGGGGAAGTGGGTAGAAATGCCTGTGCCGATAGCTCAGGCCTTTGCTGGTTATCTTAGTACACTCTATACTTCCCACCTCTCGCAGGAGGAGGTGGTGGGTATGAGGGGATTCGTGCAGGATCTCCCTTTGCCATGTCTGGCGGGGGATGCCCTGGAATCACTTGAGGTTGTAATTATGGAGAGAGGGAAAATGCAGAAGCAATGGCCCAGCTTAAAAGTTGGAAAGCCCCGGGTCCCAACGGCTTCTCTCCGGAATATTTTAAGTGTGTGAAGAGCAAGGTGCTCAAGCCATTACATGCACTGTTTTGTGAGGTTCGGTCGAGGGGTGAGCTTCCCCGGGATCTTTGGCAGGCGCAGGTTGTTTGATCCATAAACCCGGGAAGCCCTTGGAGAATTGCCCCTCGTATCAGCCAATTTCTTTGCTGAATGTGGAGTCTAAGCTGCTCGCTAAGGTCCTGACGAATTGACTTTCACAGGTGATGGGGGGGGGTGGGGGGGTTTATGCCGTCTACGTATCACAATCTTTGGAGGCTCTTTAGATGCATGGCTCGGCGGCTGTGCATCGGGGTACTGGCCCTCCTCTTAGCACTGGATGCCTAGAAGGTGTTTGACTCTGTGGAGTGGCCCTACCTGTGGGCCCTACTAGAGCGCCTGGGCTTTGGCCCGGAGTTTCGGGCATAGGTGCGACTCCTATATCATAGGCAGATAGCAAGGCTGAGGATCAACAGGGCAATAATGAAGGAGTTTGAACTGGGTTGAGGCACTCGGCAGGGGTGTCCCCTTTCTCCATTGCTCTTTGCAGTAGCAATAGAGCCATTAGCGGGCTGGATTCCGCAGGATGCACAGGTGAGGGGCCTCTGTTGGAATGAGGACTGGGAGGATGTGGTCCCAATGTATGCGGATGATGTCTTGCTCTACCTGACTGATCCGGACCGCTTGTTGCCGAGGGTTATGGACATCCTGCGCATCTTTTTTTTTTTCTCCGGTATAATGGTCAACTGGGGTAAATCTATTGTGTACCCGTTGTCTCGCTGGACGCAGCGGGATGTCTGACCTCGGCGGTTGATGTGGGCAGATTGCAGCTTTACCTATCTTGGGGTTTTTGTGACTGAAGACCATGCCCTATTTTATGGGAGGAATACAGGGCAGATACTGCAGGACTTCCGTAGGCATGTGGAGCACTGGCGACGGCTGCCCTTGTCCCTATTGGGTAGGGCAGGCTTATACATAATGATTTATCTCCCTAAGTTTCTCTATGTGGTGCCGAACTCCCTGTTTGAGGCGCCGGACTGGTATTTCCGAGCGCTGGAGTCAGTGGTACGGGTCCCTCTCTGGGACGGGGGTGCATTGAGGATCACTCTAGGGACAGTGACTAGGAGTCCGGCAGATGGGGGTATTATCATCCCGGAACTGCAGTTGGTAAACTGGGCAGCTTGCTTCTAACTGGCAAATGATTGGAAGTTTGCAGACCGGAGGGAGACGGCCCTGAAGGCCGACAGGCAGGCATTGGAACCGTATGGATAAACACAGTGGATTTATGGAGCGAGGAAGGCAACAGCCTTCCCAGAGCCAACCACCACGGTGGTGTGGAACTGGAGGTGTGCAACGTTCAGGGCCCTGGAGAAGCCGTAGTTGGATTCAGGGGCTTTGGCTGAGCTCTGAAGGCTATCGGGTCACAGGCTTTGCTAGATTTGATATACATCTCTAGGGTAGGAGACATCTGGGGAGGCAAGGAGTGGCTGACATTCGCTGACCTACAGCACCAATACGAGATGCCAGAGGGCAGTTTCTAAGATACCTGCAGATCAGGGGGAATTTGAAGTGGAGAATCCCATGTCAACAAGACTTGGAGGACGAGAGTCCACGGGAGTACCGGGCGCTGGCCGCCTTGCTTTACAGGCATTCCATTTCGCAGCTGTATTCTACACTACATAGTAATATGTGGGCTCGGCTGAGGGAGCAATGGGAATGTGGCCTGGGTTGTCTGGAGGATGATGAGTGGGGAGCAGCCTGTAGATATCCTGGGGAGGGGAAACAACCTTTACAACGCAGTCATTACATCGCTCTACCTTTACAACACAGTCATTACAACGCAACATCCTTTACATCGCATGTCATTACAACGCAGTCATTACATCGCATGTCACTACAACGCAGGCATTACATCGCATGTCATTACAACGCATACCATTACAACGCATAGTACCCCTACACTATCCAACACTTACCCGACTGTTGCACTCACTGGAGTTAGAATAGTAATTTTTACCCCTACACTATCCAACACTTACCTTAAATGCAATGTAATGGTATGCGTTGTAATGGTATGCGTTGTAATGGTATAATGCGATGTAATGGAATGCGTTGTAAATGTAGTTTCTAAAAATGCGTTGTAATGGCATGTGATGTAAAATAATGCGTTGTAATGGATGTTGCGATGTAAAAACTGCGTTGTAAAGGCATGCGTTGTAAATGTTTGCGTTGTAACGTCATACATTCCCTGGGGAGGTCACTAGTAGGACGGGGTTTAGGTTCACCCAGCTAAAGTTGCTGCACTGGGCTTACTACTCACATGCCAGAATCAGGGTGATGGGGCGGTGCCTGCGGGGATGTGGGCAGCAGGGTACACCTATACATACACTCTGGAGGTGCCCGCAACTGTGGACCTTCTGGGAGGGGGTCCAGGATAGGCTTTCAGAGGCAGTGGAGGAGGCCCCGGTGCTCACTCCGCGTTTGTTCTGCCTGGGTAAATGGGGTGAGGTGACGTTGGATAGATATACACTCCTGCTCTGCAATGTGCAATTGTGGTGGCCAGGAGGGATGTGGTGCAGTTCTTGGGTTGCGCATTTCTTCCGACAGAGAGGGGCTGGTAGACCAATATGGAGTGGTGCCGGAGGGAGGAGGAACTGATTTACCGGGCAGTGGGCTGCCCCTGGAAGTTTACATAGATATGGGATCGGTGGCTTGAGGAGGAAGGGAAGTGAGGAGGGAGGACTAGGGGGAGCAAAGGGACCCGGAACAGTTTGGAAACTGTGTGTACCTGGTATCAGTACTGGTACGAAGTGAATGAGGTCCTGTGTCCCTGCTTTGATGTTTGCAGTTGGAATCTGACTGGAACTGCCACATGTTGTTCATTTGATCATCTGTATATATGTGCCGCAGCTGCCCGGGGGGGGGGGGGATGTTTGGCTGGGGTTCTGTATTATTTTATTAGTGGTTGTTTGTGAGAAATTTCAATAAAAAGATTTTTTTTTTTAAAGGATACACATTCCTATGTCTGATGACAATACCACAGTCTTCCCCAAAAGTTCACTGCAAGTCACTGACTACTATTATCCAAAGGAGACATAAGTTTTTTTTGACAAATTAATGTCTGCATGCTCAACAGGGACATCAAAACTGGAAGACTCCCAGATTTTGTTTCCACCTTCAGCTGCCACATGAGCTAAATTTAGAGCTCACAAAGTAAATATTGAAAAACAGTTTGAATAAATTAATAAGTTATGGATGGGGAGTATAAGCTCAATCAGCGTAAAAAGTAGGCACTGTTGTTCAATACTCCCATGGCGGTATTGCAGTCTGCCCTGAAGAAAGGATATTTGTGTAACAATATTAAGGAACGCTTATTACTGAAAATTATGAAGACATACGATTTAAGTTATATACCGCTCTTGAAGAGGAACTACTGAAATTTTAGTTTCAGTAGGTTTTTATTGCATTTTCCACCAAAAAAATGAAAATGAACGGCTGGTTGATGCAGGCACTTGTAAACTTTCCCAACAGCTCCCCCACAAAGCGCCAAGGAGAAGTTGATTGTGGAGCAGTCAGTTAGCCCCAGGTCTCGCAAAGTTTAGGGGCAGGTCAAGCCTCTACAGTCTTTGTAAAGGTACGAGATAACTGGCCTCCAAAGTCAGGGAAGTGGCTAGACTTATCCATCAGATTGTAGGACAGTTTCCTGTGCGCCAGTGAGTGCCAAAGTTTGTGGAGTCATTTTTGCTGGTAGGTGCATGGTTTTCATCCAAGAGAGAAAGGATAGTGTGTTTGGCAGCTAACAGGAGAGGAGATATCCACTTACCTGCAGCCGAGTGAAGTGGATACAAACCCTCCGACGCTGTGCCTAACAGGGCCACCTCGGGGAGTGTATCAATATAATAGCCTTGCATCTGACCGATGGCAAGGAAACATTTGTTCCAGGAGTCTCCCAGGAGGAGGGAGGACCAAAAGATGTGTAGGAGGGAGCCGGTTTCCCCACAGCCTCACCAGCAAATGTCAGGACGGGTGAGGTCAGTGGCATGGAGTTGGGCAAAAGTGAGGTGCCATCAGAATAGCAGTTTGTATAGAATCTCTCTGCCCTGGGCATGACGGGCAAAGTTGTTGGTGCGAAGGAAGATCTTATGCCATTGTTTGGAATTAAGTGTAATGTTGAGGACGCATTCTCATTATGTTTGGAAAGAGGCTATTGAGTGTGGTGGGTGAAGAGTCCAGGATGGTGTAAATCTGAGAGACCAAGTGTTTAATTCAAGTAAGGCATTGAAGGAATTGTTTCGGAAGGCGTAAGGGCCCTAGTGGTGCCAGCTTTATAAGTGAGTTGGGTGATCCAATGTTTACTTTGGAGGTTGCTGAAGCACTCGAATACTGGGATCCCGTATTCGTGTTTGAGGTCCCAATGGTGAAAGCAATCCCTAGCTTGCCACACTTCAACTCTGCCAAATTTTAAAGATATCATTAAGCTTCTTTTACATATTACTTTACACAATTTCAAATTACATCACCAATCGTTAAGCACCAATTGGATACCATCTTGAAATATACGAGTACAAAATGATAGGTTTGATGACAACACCGCAATGTTCCAAAAAAGGTTCACTTCAAATCGCTCATTATTATCCAAAGCTAAAATGCCTATTTTCCCCATTGAGCATTCAGACATTAAACTACAGATTTTTGCACACAGAGAACTTTGTCATTAAGGGAGATTGGGGAATCAGTCATCCTTATTAAACTATTTATTCTAAAAAAAACTGTGCTTGGGTGGAATTGAACAGTGGTATTGTTTAAGTAAAATTTCATCTTTTACAGATGCTAGTGATACTCTGTCACAATGAAAGAGATAAGTGGTATACCATTAACTTACAAATCTGTACTTAGCCTGAAGATTCAATTTTGAATGCAGTTGCAGGGCTAAATCAAGATGGGTGCATCAGTGTGGAAAACGGATGCCACATTATATACCTCCATTTCTGCAGATTGTCAATGCCAATACTTTTCCTTAAGGTTCCAGGTGTCAAAATAAAACTAACTGAGCCTGGCTACATATGGGTTGGACTTGCCCAAAACAAGACATACTTGATACATACTTAAGACTTTATAATTGTTTGTATACATAACTCAATCGAACAAAGTACAATAAACAGTTTTTAGGTGCAACCTTACGTACCCTCAAAAATATGGTATGACCATCTGTAGTAATATGATGCCGCAAAAAGTAGGCTGCTCAAAAGTTAGTGTAATCCTTCTTCATGATGGACGGACCATCACCCACAAAGGTGGTATGCCACATCATCGGTCATGCTCCTTGTTGGGTGAGAGGTGCAATACACAAAGAGCTCGTTGCTGAGCACTTTAAGGAGATCTTTTATTGTGTTCATGGGTCACAAGGACGCCCAGAACACCCTCTTGTAGAAAAAATATTTTCTAAAGGAATGGGAAGAATAGATTGGGCCTAGCGATTTAAAAAGATTTATGTATGTCCAATAATTTTTAACTGATGTTAGGATCCATGATAAGGTTAAAAAACATAGAAGGATAGAATTATTGGGCATCCATAAATACCCCTGATTTGCCTGCTTGGGCCCCCTCGGTGCAGTGCGGCAGTGACATATGCATAGGGAGAGATTTGAAGAAACATATAAACATGAGGGAGTGGCATGTTAAGTCTGTACAGTATACATTCACTGCACCAACCAATTGCTGGAGGAAAAAACATGAACATTAAAAAAAAAAAAAAATAGTGGATGGTTCCCACCTACAGGGCCTTAAGTGAATAGTGCACTTCTGTAGTTTAGGACAAGAAGAAAGATATCTAGTAAATATCACTGATGAAAAGTGGTCGGAAAAAAATAAAGACTATCCATAGCCACCAGGCCAAGAGGTATATCGAGTGTGTAAAACATTCAACCCCAATAATTGCAAAAACACGGACTAAACAGTGGAAAACATGATAGATATTGTACTATAACAGAGTAACAGAGCAAAGGACATCTATTAGAGTTCAGCCTGTCAATTGTCCTTCCACGTTTCTTCCTGAACCATGATTCTTCAGGATCAGGACTTGTCACTGTCCCAAACTGCCACTGTGTTGAGACCATGCAGGTCTGAGCGCACGTGGTGTTGGCCATGGCCCAAGGGTGGGGAAGGTTGTCATATGGGTTGATGCACTTCATTCCAAGTTTGATGTTCTCTTTTCATTGTAGGGGTCGTAGCGCTAAGAACTTTTTCCATGTCATGGCTGTTAAATGGGAGTAGTCCACAAGAACGTAGATTGTATGTCTGTCCTATGAGATGGGATCTTTGTGCTTCTTAATTGTTTGTAGAATAGCACAAATCTGCTTGTGACGCAAGAGGCAGGCAATAAAAGGCCTCAAGAGGTTCGATTTGCCACAGTCAAAAGATCAGAGTTTGTGTGCTCGCTAAAATTAGAGAGGGAATGTGAATTGTAGATCCAGAAGGTATGGGAGAAAGTCTCTTAAGAATGAAATTGCATTCCCCTTCCCAACCTCTTAATGAATGACGTACAGATGGATGTTGTCCTTCCTAGACTGGTCCTCCATGATCTTAAGGATAAAATGTCAAGAAGTTTGCCTGCCAGTCCGGCTGGGAATTCAGCTGCTTTTCCATTCCATCCAGTCTTCTGTCCGTGGCATCTAAGCACCTGTGCAGTGATGCAAAGTCTACTATCATGGACTTGACTTCTGAGGAGATCTCAGGCATAGCAGAGTCAAAAGTGCCCATCTTGGTGTGAAAGGCCACATTTCTCTCGTGATAGTATTAAATATGACTTCAGGCATTTTGTCTAGATGTGGCGGACATTTTGTCTGCTGCAATCTATTGCCCTTGTAAACAACAGATTTCTTGACGATTTAATGAAAGGCATAATGACAAAGTAGGCTAAAACTACTGGTCAGATCAGGGCCCCAGATCAGGGCCCCAGATCAGGGTCACTGCTTCTAGACATTTCAGCAAGGAAGTGTGGTGCACTGACTTGCCAAAGGAAAGTTCACCAATAGGTTCAATAAACTGGAAACAACCAATCCAGCAAGTAAGTCTCCTATTGGGTGATCAACTCCTGTGTGTCAGAAGTCAGTGAACGAGCACCTACCAGGTGGTCTCCAATCAGGGGGAAAAATGAGGGGCAGAGTGGACCTCAGGAAAGAGACGAGCACAGCTGCAAAACGGTCTTAGGTGATGCGCTCACTCTCATTAACGGACAGGGAATCTACTTGGAACACCCCTGGGTCTCTGTTTTGAAATAACGGTTAATATCAACAGCTGTTGAGCGAAGTGAAAAAATGGCTTTCCAAATAGAATGTTTGAAACGCCGCCAAAAGAGACCCTTGCCAAAGAAAGTGGAAACTTAACTGACATTGCACTGAATTGTGGAAAGCTAGGGTAGTTTCCTACCCTGAAGTGTCAGTGTCAAATTTCTCAGAAGCTAATGCCTATTTATCCCAATTTGCTTAATTTTTCATCTGTAAAGAAGAATTAAAAAGACTTACAGCCCAACTACTTAAGTTTAATGTTTAATTAGCAATATAGAACGAACAGAAAATACTGCCTTTACACAGGCAGTGGTTTGAATTTTTTTTTGTTTTTTTAGAAAGACAATTTCTTGTTTTTTTACAAAAAAAAAGAGCTCTAAGAACCAGCACAATGGAGGACATATGTGAGGCATATGAATGTTAATCGAGATTGTATGATGTAGTAGGGGGCTGGTTGGTAGGGCTGGACTGGCCGTAGCGTGCACTGGGCATTTCCCATGTGGGCCGGAGGGGTGGGGGCCAGTTTTGTCACTGGGGGCCGGTTTTTCAGCAGTGCTGCAATATCGGCCCCCTGTCACAAAAGCGGGAGCGGTGCTTCTTACTAGCATCACCACCACCACCCCCCTACTCAGGGCTGGTCGAGCGGCAATCTGCCACGCCTGGTTGCTGTTCCCAGTCCGGCCCTGCTGGTAGGGCACAGTGAGGCTCCATGTCATCCCCTCCAGACAAAAGATCATCCGCCTACTACATCGGTTGTATGACAGAGATACGCTTGGCTAAACCACATGTGCCTCTACTAGACAGCCGAACTACGAATGCGTCTGAAGCACGCATTCCTTTGCCACGCATTCCTTTACTATGCATTTTCGTGGTAAAGGCATGATTGGTATAGGGATGTCTGGTAAAGATTCCACCCTATGTCACCTGCCCTTATCCCTAACAACTACTCCGACCCCTCCCAAGAGCCCTAAAAAGTACCCCGATCCCACCCTGAGCCCTAAAAATATCTCTGACACCCCCCTGAGCACGAAAAACTACCCCGAACCCCCGAGCCCTAACATCTACCCCGACCCCACCCTTAGCCCAAAAAAATAACCCAACCCCCCAGCCCAAAAAACTACCCCGAGCCCTTAAAAGTTCCCATCCCCACCATGAGCCCTAAAAACTAGCCCAATCCCCCTGAGCCCTAAAAACTACCCTGACCTCCCGTAAGCCCTAAAAACTACCCTGACCCCCCCCCAAGCCCTAACAATTACCCCACCCCCGAGCTCTAAAAGCAACCCTGACCCCACAGCCCTGAAAACAACCCTGACCCACTAGCCCTGAGCCCTAAAAACGACCCAGACTCGCCCCCCAAAAAACTTGGCCCCAGCCTCACGCGGTCCTCTCCCGATCCTTCCTGTTCTTGGACCCGCCCATCTCAGCATCTAGACCACACATTTGCGTGCTTAAGACACATGCATGATTAGGGGAAGCGTGGGAACAGCAAGTGTGGCTCTGCCCGCATTGTTGAGGCCGTTTCCCTACTAGATCAGAATAGGGGCACTTTTCTCTGTGTATGCCTTTGTTCCCTGAATGAAAACAGTTTAAAGCTGGACAACAAAGCCTGAGACATTATTTCTTGACTCGTTATGTGTCTGGTTCTAAAAATAAACTAACCCCTGCAGACCAACACATATATTTGGAGTAAATGTTTTCATTTTTGGAATTTCACATACATATATATGTAGGTCTCCTGAGACACAATGACAGTCACATTTTTCCCTGGGGTATTTGTGGAATTCTGTTGTGAATTCCAAGTTTCTCATTCGTGAAACCATTTTTAAACTTTACATAACAGGTGAATATTTACGCAAGCTCGGCAAGAGGAGCATATTTACACAATCTCTTTGCAGTGCCTACCTAAGATTAAGGCAAGAATCCCTTGTGAATTTTTCATAGAGGAATTCAGTCAAATCTCTTACTTTGATTTTCAAAAGGTCTCTGCAGAATTGTAACTGATTAAGTTTGCTTTTGTAATAAGCATTGGCAAAGAAGAGCAATTAATATAAATTGGAGAAATCGCTAAGAAGTCGCACCCCACCCATTTAAAACATGCTAGAAAAACAGCCATGAGGATGTTTTGAAAGGGTAGGGACTGCAAAGAGAGGCATTGGTGGGTATTTTGCTTAAATACTTTTATTCTGTATTTTTAGTGTTTTTGATTTCCACATTCTTTATATTTTCTATTTTTCAATGCGAAATTCGCAATCACATTTCGAAAGCACCATTTTTCATTCTTTAAAAAAATTTTGACTTAAAACTCACAATAATACCTAGAACCATTTTGTATTGCTAAGTGTTTCAGTCTCATGACATTATTCCAACAAACTTGCCAATGTACAGAAGCTCCAATACTGGGGTAAAAAGTGGATTGGAAGGTGTGCATCCTTGTATGCATGTAGATAAGGGTTCAGATGTATGTGAGAGTGCATTTTGGGGTATTTTAAGACGCTCAGGAGTATGCTTATATAGGTAGAAAAGGTAGACAAAAGACTATGTGTATTCATCACCTAAACATGTTCACAAGTGTATATTTGCAGAATTAACAATGTTTGGCATGGTATATATGTATAGTTGTGTCAATCAATCAATCAATCAATCAATCAATCATGTCACTTATAAAGCGCACTACATACCCGCGAGGGTCTCAAGGCGCTGGGGGAAGAGGGGGGTGGTGCTGCTACTGATCGAAGAGCCAGGTCTTGAGGAGTCTTCTGAAGGCCAGTAGGTCTTGGGTCTGTCGGAGGTTGGTGGGGAGGGTGTTCCAGGTCTTGGCGGCGAGGTGGGAGAAGGATCTGCCGCCGGCGGTCGTTTTCCGGATTCGGGGGACTGTGGCGAGGGCGAGGCTGGTCGAGCGGAGCTGGCGGGTGGGGGTGTAGAAGCTGAGTCGTCTGTTGAGGTAGGCTGGTCCGGAGTTGTGGAGTGCTTTGTGTGCGTGGGTGAGGAGCTTGAAGGTTATCCTCTTGTTGACAGGGAGCCAGTGCAGGTCTCTCAGGTGGGGTGTGATGTGGCTGCGTCGGGGGATGTCGAGGATAAGACGTGCAGAGGCGTTCTGGATGCGTTGCAGCCGTCTCAGGAGCTTAGCCGTCGTTCCTGCGTAGAGGGCGTTTCCGTAGTCCAGCCTGCTGGTGACGAGGGCCTGGGTGACTGTTTTTCTTGTTTCGGTGGGGATCCACTTGAAGATCCTGCGGAGCATTCGGAGGATGTTGAAGCAGGATGAGGAAACGGCGTTGACCTGCTTAGTCATGGAGAGGGTGGGGTCGAGGATGACCCCTAGGTTGCGTACGTGGTCGGTGGGTGGCGGGGCTGTTCCCAGTGATGTTGGCCACCAGGAGTCGTCCCAGGCTGAAGGGTTGGAACCAAGGATGAGGACCTCCGTCTTGTCCGAGTTCAGCTTCAGGCGGCTGGTCCTCATCCATTCGGCGACGGCCTTCATTCCTTCGTGGAGGTGGGCTTTGGCGGTGTGAGGGTCTTTGGTGAGGGAGAGGATCAGCTGGGTGTCGTCGGCGTAGGAGATGATGTTGAGGTTGTGCTGTCGGGCGACGTGGGCGAGGGGTGCCATGTAGATGTTGAACAGCGTTGGGCTGAGGGAGGAGCCTTGGGGTACGCCGCGGATGATCTTGGTGGCCTTGGATCGGAAGGGGGCGAGGCGGACGCTTTGTGTTCTGCCGGAAAGGAAGGATGTGGTCCAGTCCAGGGCCTTCTCTTGGATCCCGGCGTCGTGAAGGCGTGTTCGTAGTGTGTGGTGGCAGACCGTGTCGAAGGCGGCTGATAGGTCCAGGAGGATGAGGGCTGCTGTTTCTCCGTTGTCTAGCAGGGTCCTGATGTCATCGGTGGCGGCGATGAGGGGGTTTCGGTGCTGTGGTTGCTGCGGAAGCCGGACTGGGAAGGGTCCAGGATGTTGTTCTCCTCGAGGTAGCGGGTCAGTTGTTTGTTGACGATTTTCTCGGTGACCTTCGCGGGGAACGGGAGCAGAGAGATGGGTCGGAAGTTCTTGAGGTCCTTGGGGTCTGCCTTGGGTTTCTTGAGTAAGGCGGTGATCTCGGCGTGCTTCCAGCTTTCCGGGAAGGTTGCTGTCTCGAAGGAGATGTTGATTATTTTCCGGAGATGGGGCGCGATGGCTGTACTGGCTTTGTTGAAGATGTGGTGAGGGCACGGGTCTAGCGGTGAACCTGAGTGGATGGTGTTCATGATCTCGCTGGTGTCCTTGTCGTTGATGTTGGTCCAGGAGAGCAGGCGGTTGGTGGTTGTGGGGGCAGTGGTCTCGGTGGTTGCCGGGGCGGTCGTGGTGTTGAAGCTGTCGTGGATGTCGGCGATTTTGCGGTGGAAGGAGGTGGCCAGTGAGTCGCACAGGTCTTGCGACGGCTGGATGTCGTTGGTGTTGGAGCTGGGGTTGGAGAGTTCCTTCACGATGTTGAAGAGCTCTTTGCTGTTGTGTGCGTTGTTGTCTAGGCGGTCTTTGAGTGAGGCCCTTTTGGCGGATCTGATGAGGTGATGGTGATTGCGGGTGGCGCTCTTGTGGGCGGCGTAGCTGTCCGCTGTCCGTTCGTGGAGCCAGATCTTCTCCAGTTTTCGGCATGTTCGTTTGGAGGCCTGGAGGTCTTCGGTGAACCAGGTGGCTTTCTTGCTGGTGTGGCTGTTGGGCGGATTCTTGAGCGGGGCGAGGGTGTTGGCGCAGTCGTCGATCCACTGTCTGAGGTTGCGGGCGGCGGTGTCGGGGTCGGAGGGTTCGGCGGGTGGGCTCAGGGAGAGGGTTGTGGTTAGCTGGTCTTCCGTGACTCTGCTCCAGCAGCGGCGAGGCATTTGTTCGGTGCGGTGGTGCGTGGTGGGCTTCCTGTAGGTGAAGTGGATGCAGTGGTGGTCAGTCCAGTGGGGTTCGGAGGTGTGGTTGAAGGAGACGTGTGGGCTTGCGGAAAAGATGGAGTCTAGCGTGTGGCCGGCGGCGTGGGTGGGTGTAGTCACGAGCTGTCTGAGTCCGAGGGTGGCGAGGTTGTCGATCAGGGTGGTGGAGTTGGTGTCCTTGTTGTTCTCGAGGTGGAAGTTCAGGTCCCCGAGGAGGATGTAGTCCGTGGAGGCGATGGCGTGTGTGCTGACGAAGTCAGCGATGGAATCGCTGAACTGTGGTCGGGGTCCGGGGGTCTGTAGATGAGGGTTCCTCTGAGGGTGGTGTTGGGATCGGTGTGGATCTGGAAGTGCATGTGTTCGGCGGTGCTGAGGGTGTCGTCGGTGTTGGTTGAGACTCTGAGGGTGTTCCTGTGGACGATGGCGATGCCTCCTCCGACTCCGTTGGTGCGGTCCCTGCGGGTGATCTTGTATCCGTCCGGGATGGCAATGGCGATGTCGGGGGCTGAAGCAGGATTCAGCCAGGTCTCCGTCAGGAATGCGACGTCTGGGGAGGTTGAGTCGAGAAGGTCCCAGAGTTCGATGGCGTGTTTGCGGGCGGAGCGGGTGTTGAGGAGGATGCATCTGAGGTAGTTGGGTTCTTTCCTGGGCGGTGGTTTGGCGGGGCGGGTGCTGGCGAAGCTGCAGTTCCGGCAGGTGAAGGGCCCTTGGGTGCGCTTCGGGGTGGCCTGGTAGCAGGCGTGATCTTTTCCGGGGTTGAGTGCGTGGAGGGTGCTGGCGTCGTATCGGCGTCTGTTGATGTGGCGGGCGCGGGGGATGCCCGGACCAGGGGGTCTGGCGCTGGGCGCGGCCACGGCGCGGACGCAGACGGGCTTGCCTTAGGCGCGCCTTCGGCGCGCCAGCGGCGCGGCCGCACAGCGGCCGCCATAAATGGGGAGGTGGGAGGGAGGAGCAGGGAATGGGGCAGCGAATGGGCAGTGTGGGGGCGGGGCCGCAGGGGCGGGAAACAGGCACAGAAAGGAAAAAACGATCACAATCAGGGGCAGCAAGGGGGCACAGAAAGGAAAAAAACGATCACAATCAGGGGCAGTAAGGGGGCACAGAAAGGAAAAAACGAGCACAATCAGGGGCAGCAAGGCGGCACAGAAAGGAAAAAACGATCACAATCAGGGGCAGCAAGGGGGCACAGAAAGGAAAAAACGATCACAATCAGGGGCAGCAAGGGGGCACAGAAAGGAAAAAACGATCACAATCAGGGGCAGCAAGGGGGCACAGAAAGGAAAAAAACGATCACAATCAGGGGCAGCAAGGGGGCACAGAAAGGAAAAACGATCACAATCAGGGGCAGCAAGGGGGCACAGAAAGGAAAAAAACGATCACAATCAGGGGCAGCAAGGGGGCACAGAAAGGAAAAAACGATCACAATCAGGGGCAGCAAGGGGGCACAGAAAGGAAAAAAACGATCACAATCAGGGGCAGCAAGGGGGCACAGAAAGGAAAAAACGATCACAATCAGGGGCAGCAAGGGGGCACAGAAAGGAAAAAACGATCACAATCAGGGGCAGCAAGGGGGCACAGGAAGGAAAAAACGATCACAATCAGGGGCAGCAAGGGGGCACAGAAAGGAAAAAAACGAGCACAATCAGGGGCAGCAGCAGGGCACACAGACGGAGCTGTGTGGTGGGGGAGCAACCTACCAGTCAAGGTCAGGGGTGTCAATGAGAGTATGCAGAAGTCAGAATATATGTATGTTCGAGTGTGTGTAGGAAGGTGTTTTTATATTTTGGATTGAAGGTAACCGGTAGCTATGGTTATTAATAAGAGAAAAAAGTGTGAATATATCTCTGGGTTGGAAAACAGAGGAGTATACACAAATCTGTGCACTGCAAAATGTGCGTGAGTGTGAGTATATCTTTGCAAGTTTAAAGAAACCCCAGGTGCAGCCAATAGTCCTTCCCAAGAAGTCTTCATCTCGGTTTCTTTGGTACTCACCACAAGGGATTTGACCTGCATTGCGACTTTGACTTTCTCCTCTTCCAGTCTCCGAATATCTTCCTTCACTTTCTCTAGCTTCTTCCAGATGGAGAGCTGTGGAAAGAAAATAAATTAGCTTACCTTGGGTGTAATATTCTGAATGGTACAAACCTCAATAACCACTTAAAACTAGTAGTAGTAGTCTCCAGCCTTTTGGTCCCGGGGAACAACCACATGTGTTTCACACAAAGCATGTCACCTGCAAACTCTTCAATGGAAGCGCGTCGGACCTAAGTGCATGCAGAAGCTCCTGTCCAGTGGCGCAGAGCTCTGGATTGACACATACCACCTTGTCTTCTCTGACAGCCAGTGTTGATGAATGTACAGCTTCACTATTAAAAGAATAGGCTAAGAATGATTGGATGAATGGAATGCTTTCCAACTTTAAGTGCTGTTAGGCCAAAATGGCTCTCCGAGTTATTTCCCATTAGGCACAGAGCCACTGGCCTTTCAACAACCCTCTTTTCCTAAAGTGCTAGCATTAATTGCAGCCCACATGCAGTGTGCACCCGCAAGTATACATGGAGACACTGGACATCGTTCACAGTTAGCAAGTACATACTGTAAGAGTACATAAAGAGGCGGCTTATCAAAATTGGTGAAGTGAAAAGAAAGACCTCACATATTTTCTTCCCAGGACTTAAACATGCACCCTAGTCCATGCAGCACCCCTTGCAATCCCTAGAGTATGGGCTGTCCTCTGAACACTCTCCGCCCACTGTTTGTGTGCTCCTTGTATCTTGAGAGAATTTTGTCCTAAGTGAGTAATGCATGTACAGTCCAAAGCTTGTCTTTCTGTCCCTAAACGCCTCTTGCAGTGTGCACTTCAGGGTGTTCCCACGCCTGCCAATACCCACTGCCACTCCCACCTTCTTCCTCTGGTGCTCCACTTTTACTTTGCAGAATTTCCCTTTAGGCAGCATCATCCCTCCTTTCTTATATACCATTTCTTTAAAACACATAATAAAATTACCATCTCAGTTTTCCATAAATTATGCACGTCTTTCTTTTAGATGCTGTTAGCCTCCTTCAGTAGGTCCGAAGGATTTCCAGATCGCAATCATTCTTTAAAGCAAAAGTAAATTAGAAAATGCACATTTTAATGAATTGGTTCTGTATCGCTTTACAGTCTCATTCCTTGTCTCATATATCTTTAGCTCCACTGCAGCAATCCCATTTTGGTTATTGTTAGATTTGGGGGTCTCTAGTTGGCAGCGGTAGGTACCTTTGTCCAAATAGGGACCCTTGAGTCTAGTCAGGGAAAGTAGGTACACTCCCGAAATAACCCCTGCTCACCCTCTTGGTAGCTTGGCACGAGCAGACAGGCTTAGTTCAGAGGCAGTGTGTAAAGCATTTGTGAACACATACAGTAATCAAGTGACAACACTACAAATGGACACCACACAGGTTATATATTTATAAAAATAGGTATACTTTATATAGATTTATCACAAGACCATAAACGACAAAAATAATCCACAATACTGTTAAGAATGCTTAGTACTGATCAAAAAGGCTTAATTCAAGGTTCTGTGCGAGTCGGTAGCCTCCTCCGGCTACGGCGATGTTGAGAACAAACAGAGTCTAACAAATCCAGCTGACCGCGTCGAGACGGGCCAACACAGCGTAGACAGACTCGGTCACAGTACCTTTTACTTGAAGCGGCAGGCACGGGCGTGCGAGCCGGATAGCTGTTCGTCGCGGTCGCGCTGCAAAAATGGAAGCGTTGCAGGACGCGTTGTCCCTCGATGCGGTGCAGGCAGCGGCTCGTTGACGTCGTCGAGACGGAGTCGGTGAGACCAGGGCCGTGCGTTGCAGGGCGAGACGGTGCTTCGATGCGGTGCTGGCAGGTTGCGGTGCGGCGACGGAGCCGGATTCAGGAGCTGGCGTCGATCAGTCCGGACAGCGGGGCGAGTCGGGCGGTGCGTCGCAAAGCGTGCGAGCGGTGCCCAACTCCGGTGCGGTCACAGGACTCGAACTCAGCAGCAGTGACCGTGTCGGTCGGACCAGTTCGATTCGGCGTAGCGAAGCGTTGCAGGACGCGTTGTCCCTCGATGCGGTGCAGGCAGCGGCTGGTTGACGGAGTCGGTGAGACCAGGGCCGGGCGTTGCAGGGCGAGATGGCGCTTCGATGCGGTGCTTACAGGACACCGAGTCGGTCGTGAGAGTCGGTCACAGCTCCCTACCTCTGTAGCCACTGAAACAGAGTTTCCAGCAGCAATTCACAAAGGGGGTGAAGTCCAATGGTCCTGGGACTTCGGTCAGGGGGCAAGCTCTTTTCCAAGCCCTTGGAGATCCTTCACAAGTTGATGAAAGTCACAGCAAAGCAAAAGTTCCTTTCTCCTTTCTTTGGCAGTCAGGCAAACCACTGCAGGCCAATCCCCAAGCAGCACTTCAGGCTTAGGGATAGTCTCTCCTCAGTTTCTTCTTGGTTCCGCTCCTCAGCAAAGGTTTCTTCTTGTTCCCAAAAGTGATCTAATTTTCCTGGGGTCTGGGTGCCCCTCTTATACCCTGATTCTCTTTGTTCTCTGGAGGCAGAGAGGCCTCTGCCTAGTCCAAAACCAGTTCTGGTCAGTCCTGGAGCACTTTGTTTTTCTGACTCCTTCTTTCCTTTCAGAATGTGGGGCAGAGTGCTCAGCCGCCCGGCAGGAGGTGGAGCCAGCATTGTGGAAGGCAGGCACAGCCCTATTCAGACCCAGGTGCAACTCCTCCCTCCACTCTGGATGCAGATCTTTCTATTCAGCCCTGCGCTGACTCACCCTGTCTCCTGTAGCCACCCCCAGCCCCTGTCACTCAATCTCCAGACAAGGAATACACAACCTAGCAGAGGCAGGCTTGGATAGTTAGGCAAGAAAATACCCACTTTCTAAAAGTGGTATTTTCAAACACAGAATGTTAAAACCAACTTCACTAAAAGATGTATTTTATCATCCTGAGTTCAGGCATACTAAATTCGTTTTTCTACCATGTTCCCTGGGTCAGTTCTGACTATAAGGTGTAATAGTCAGTCTGCCCATTCTGGCCTATGGGGAGCAGGTAGCCTTGCAATAGTGAAAAACGAAAATGGCTGTAATTCACTATTAGGACATGCCACACACACCAGGGCATGTCCTACCTTATACTTACAATGCACCCTGCCCTAGGGCCTACTTTAGGGGTGACCAACATGCAGTAAAGGGAAGGTTTAGGGACTGGTAAGGGGGTGTACTCACCAAGTCGACATGGCAGCCCTAGGCTGCACACAGGCTCTGCGATGGCAGGCCTGAGACACATTTTACAAGCCGCTTCTGTGGGTGGCACAACCAGTGCTGCAAGCCCACCAGCGGCATTGGATTTACAAGCCCTGGGCACACTGAGTGCACTGTACTAGGGACTGACAAGTAAACCAATCATCCAATCATGGAGTTACTAATACATATATCAATTAACGATAGGGAGCACTTGCACTTTGGCACTGATTAGCAGCGGCAAAGTGCCCATGAGCATCTAGTCCAGCAAAAACATATCGGCAACAGTGGAGGCATTACGAAAAAACGGAAGGGAGACCCACGCCAAGGATGCCAGGTCTAACACGTGTCCCCTCCAGCTGAAATGTGGGGAGAACTATCCTACCCCTAGGGAGTTCTCATCGCTAAGGCGGAAAAATCTGGACAGTCCATCAGCATTGGCGTGTTCTGTACCAGGGCGGTGTTCTACCGTAAAGTCCATCCCCTGTAGGGAAATGGACCACCTCAACAGCTTTGGATTCTCACCCCTCATCTGCATCAACCATCTGAGGGGCCTGTGGTCTGTCTGAACCCGGAAGTGAGTCCCAAACAGGTATGGTCTCAGCTTCTTCAGTGCCCAGACCACAGCAAATGCCTCACGCTCAATAGCACTCCATCTCTGTTCCCGGGGAAGTAACCTCCTACTGAGGAAGGCTACAGGTTGGTCTAGGCCCTCCTCATTGATCTGTGATAGAACAGCCCCTACACCATGCTCTGAAGCGTCCGTCTGAACAATGAACTCATTGGAGAAGTTGGGTGCCTGGAGCACAGGCGCCGTGCACATGGCAGTCTTCAAGGTGTCAAAAGCTTTCTGACAGGCGTCAGTCCAAATCACTTTCCTGGGCTGCTTCTTAGAAGTCAGCTCGGTCAAGGGGGCAACAATGCTGCCATACCCCTTGACGAATCTCCTGTAATACCCGGTGAGTCCTAGGAAGGCTCTCACCTCTGTCTGGGTCTTGGGGGCTCCCAAGCCAGAATGGTATCAATTTTCGGTTGGAGGGGCGCCACCTGGCCGCTCCCAACCTGGTGTCCCAAGTACACCACAGAACCCTGCCCAATCTGGCACTTACTCGCCTTGATTGTGAGGCCTGCCCTCCGCAGCGCCATCAACACTTCCCAGAGGTGACGCAGATGTTCTTCCCAACTGGCACTGAACACTGCGATGTCATCCAGGTAGGCACTGAAATCCTCCAGCCCAACCAACACCTGGTTGACCAACCTCTGAAAGGTGGCAGGGGCATTCTTCATCCCAAAGGGCATCACCCGGAACTGGTAGTGCCCATCTGGTGTGGAGAATGCTGACCTCTCTTTTGCCCCATCAGTCAAGGCGATCTGCCAGTACCCAGACGTTAAGTCAAACGTGCTGAGGTACCGCGCAGCCCCTAACCGATCTATGAGCTCATCAGCTCTGGGGATGGGGTGGGCGTCAGTCCTGGTGACGGAATTGAGTCCCCTGTAGTCCACACAGAACCGGAGTCCTGGTGTGGCACCAGGCGCGGCAGCCTTTGGAACCAAGACCACTGGGCTGGCCCAAGGGCTGTTAGAGGACTCAATCACCCCTAGCGCAAACATCTTGGAGACCTCCTCCTTGATGCAGGCTCTGACCCGGTCAGTCACCCTGTAAGCTTTGTGCTTCACAGGAAGACTGTCCCCAGTGTCCACCTCATGGACGCACCAATGAGTGACACTGGGAACCAGGGAGAACAGGTCAGGGAACTGTCCCAACAGTTGGCGACAGTCACCCTGCTGCTCAGGTGTCAGGGAGGTAGAGAGGTTTACTCCCTCCACTGATCCATCTTGCTCTCGGGCTGACAGGAGGTCAGGAAGAGGCTCGGTCTCCTCCTCCATTCCATCATCTGTAGCTAAGAGCATGCCCACTTGGGACCTCTCCAAGTGGGGCTTCAGGCGGTTCACATGCAGGACCCGCAAGGGGTTCCTGGGAGACTGCAAGTCCACCAAATAGGTAACTGTACTCTTGCGCTCCACCACCGTAAAAGGGCCGGTCCACCTGTCCTGGAGCGCACAAGGCTCCACCGGGGCCATGACCCACACTTTCTGACCAGGCTGAAGCTCTACCAGAGTGGCATTCTGGTCGTACCACCGCTTCATCTCCTCCTGGCTGGCTTCCAGATTTGCCTCAGCAAGTTCTCTGAAACGCCTAGTCTGGTTCCTGAAGGCCAGCATGTAACTGTATACATCCTGGGGAGGTTTCCTGGGAGATTGCTCCCAGCCTTCCTTGACCAAACTCAGAGGTCCTCGCACCGGGTGTCCATAGAGGAGCTCAAAGGGACTGAACCCTAGAGACTTCTGTGGCACCTCCCGGTATGCAAACAACAGGCATGGTAAGAGGACGTCCCATTTACGCCTCATAGGTTCTTCCAGACCCATAATCATGCCCTTGAGGGTCCGGTTGAATCTCTCAACCAGCCCATTTCCTTGGGGGTGGTAAGGAGTGGTGAACTTGTAAGTTACACCGCACTCCTGCCACAGGGACTTCATGTACTTGGACACGAAGTTGGTACCTCTGTCAGACACCACCTCTTGAGGAATCCCACACGTGAGAAAATTCCCATCAGTGCCCGTCCCACCACGGGGGCCGTCACTGTCCTCAGAGGGATGGCTTCCGGGTACCGGGTGGCATGGTCCACCAAGACCAGGATAAACCTGTTGCCCATGGCTGTCTTGGGGTCCAGTGGCCCCACAATATCAATACCCACCCGTTCAAAGGGGGTGCTGACCACAGGGAATGGCTGGAGAGGAGCCTTGTGCTTCCTCCCACTCTTTCCACTTGCCTGGCAAGTCTGACATGTCCTGCAGTGAGTGGCGGCACTCCTGCGCATCTGGGGCCAATAGAAATGGGTAACAAGCCTGTCAAAGGTCTTGTCCTGCCCCAGATGTCCTGCTAACGGTACATCATGAGCCAACCCCAGTAGGAAGGCTCTGAAGCGCTGGGGTACCACCAGCACACGGGCTGACCCAGGCTCAGCAACCTTAGGCTCTGAATACAGGAGACCATTCTCCCAGTAAACCCAATGTGATCCAGACTGATCACCTGCTGCCTGGTCTGTGGCCTGTTGCCTCAGACCCACGAGAGAAGGGCATGCGTTCTGCTCCTCGTAGAACTCTTCCCTGGAGGGTCCTCCTTCTTGCTGCCAATGGGTCAGCTCAGGTAGGTCCCCCAGTTCAGCTACCTGTTCCCCTGTAGGCTCCAGGGCATCCCCCTCAGGGTCTGCCTCCTCCTGGACCGTGGGAACTTCGGGGGCTGGTTTCCCGCGCCCCCTGCCTTCTCTCTCTCCGGCAGGCACCTGGGCCTCCCTCTCAGGCTCCAGGTCCTCTTGAACACCTTTAGCTGCCATTGACCGGGTGGTCACACATGACCAATCAGGCAAGCCCAACATTTCTAAATGCGCACTCCGCTCCACCTTAGCCCAAGGTGAGCTCTCCAAATCGTTCCCTAACAAACAGTCAACAGGCATGGCTGGCCTCACAGCTACTTGAAGAGTACCCGAGACCCCCCCACTCAAAGGGAACCTGAGCCACCTTGCAGTGACTCTCTGTGTTGTCAGCGGCAACAACCGGATAGAATGCATCAGGGATAACCTGCTCTTTAGACACCAGGTGACACTTGACAGCTGTCACACTGGCTCCTGTGTCTCTCAGAGCCTCCACCCTATGGCCATTGATGGTCACCCACTGCCTGTATTTCTTAGTGTTCTCAGGCAGCGGGGTCCTAGGGACCATCTCAGAGTCTCCTAATGAGACAAGGGAAAACACTGTGGGATCCCCCCACCTTGGGCACCCAACTCCTCCCCAGGGCTACACTAGCCAACTGCCGGGGGACTGCACTGGTGGGTGCTGGTTTTCCATACAAAGGGCAACGAGGATCGTTTGCCTTGTGGCCAGGGGCGCCACACTTGTAACATACCAGTGGTCCCTGGTGAACAGGGGGCCTGTCGGGGCCTCTGGCTTCTTCTCAGGGGAGGCTGGGAACCTTTCCCTTGGTTCCCTTGGGGTTTACTTTGGGGCCCTTTATGGAACTCCTTCTGTTTACCCTTGTCCCCCCACTCTTCTGCTGGGGACCCTGCCCACCCTTGGCGGAGTCTCCCACGTGACCCTTGTGGACCCGGGTACTCACCCAGCGGTCCGCCTCCTCAGCAAGCTGCCTAGGGTTAGTCAGCTTACTATCAATCAGGTGCTGGCGTAGCTCAGGAAAACAATTACCGGACAAGTGATCCCAGGCAATCAAATCAAAGAGCGCCTGAAAATCAGTCGCTTTGCTACCCTTTACCCAACCATCCAAGGCTCTGCAAAAGAAGGTCACATATTCAACCCAGGTACTGCTTTCAATCTTACTACAGTTCCTGAACCTTTGCCTATAAAGCTCAGGGGTCAAACCATACCTAGTCATTAAGGCATCCTTCATGTGGCTGTACGAATTATAGACTTCAGAGGGCAAATCCAACAAGGTATCCCGCCCTTCACTAAGGAACCGTCCCCACAACCCCGCTCCCCAATCCTTCTCAGGGACCCGGTGGGAAGACATGGCTACCTCATAGGCTTTGAACCACTGCCCTATGTCATCATTTTTAAAAAACTCCTTCACCACATCTTTGGGAATATACACCCTAGCTTCAACAGGCACAGGCGGTACACTGCCACCAGAGGGAGTAATCTCTAAGCTCTTGGCCTTCAATTCCAACTCCCTCAAAACTTTCTCATGTTCAAACTGCATTTTCTTTTCCTCTAGGGCCAATTTCCTAGTTTGCATTTGGAATTCTAACTGCCCATTCAGCTTGAGCTTGGTCAGCTCCATTTCGTGCATCCTACTCTCTTTCCTGTCCTCCAACTCCTCTGGAGACAGTCCTCTGGCAGAAACACTGCTACCTACTGGGGAAGGTGATCTTCTAGCCCCTAGACCCAATAGCCCCTCCAGCTGCCCTTCTGCATTCTCAGCCCCCTCCACAGGGGCACTCCTTGATTCGACCCAGGCCCTCAGCGCCTTTTGAAGGTCCTCCTTCCTGGAGAGTCCGGTCATGGACACTTTAAACTTTTTGCAGAATTGCCTGAGCTGCTTAAGGGTGTAGCATTCTAGCCTCTCTTCTTCCCAATCACACTCAACAGAGGCTACTGATGCTGGTTTCTCCATAGTGACTGAATTTGGCATTTGCAAAAATAGGAAATCCCAGAAAAAATGCTATAAAAGTATGTGGTTGCGTTTTGGTCTGCACTCACTAAGTAGTGTTCACCAATCACTGTACATGAGTCACCAATGCAAGTCCAGAATCCTCACCGCTGACCACCAATGTTAGATTTGGGGGTCTCTAGTTGGCAGAGGTAGGTACCTTTGTCCAAATAGGGACCCTTGAGTCTAGTCAGGGAAAGTAGGTACACTCCGAAATAACCCCTGCTCACCCTCTTGGTAGCTTGGCACGAGCAGACAGGCTTAGTTCAGAGGCAGTGTGTAAAGCATTTGTGAACACATACAGTAATCAAGTGACAACACTACAAATGGACACCACACAGGTTATATATTTATAAAAATAGGTATACTTTATATAGATTTATCACAAGACCATAAACGACAAAAATAATCCACAATACTGTTAAGAATGCTTAGTTCTGATCAAAAAGGCTTAATTCAAGGTTCTGTGCGAGTCGGTAGCCTCCTCCGGCTACGGCGATGTTGAGAACAAACAGAGTCTAACAAATCCAGCTGACCGCGTCGAGACGGGCCAACACAGCGTAGACAGACTCGGTCACAGTACCTTTTACTTGAAGCGGCAGGCACGGGCGTGCGAGCCGGATGGCTGTTCGTCGCGGTCGCGATGCAAAAATGGAAGCGTTGCAGGACGCGTTGTCCCTCAATGCGGTGCAGGCAGCGGCTCGTTGACGTCGTCGAGACGGAGTCGGTGAGACCAGGGCCGTGCGTTGCAGGGCGAGACGGTGCTTCGATGCGGTGCTGGCAGGTTGCGGTGCGGCGACGGAGCCGGATTCAGGAGCTGGCGTCGATCAGTCCGGACAGCGGGGCGAGTCGGGCGGTGCGTCGCAAAGCGTGCGAGCGGTGCCCAACTCCGGTGCGGTCACAGGACTCGAACTCAGCAGCAGTGACCGTGTCGGTCGGACCAGTTCAATTCGGCGTAGCGAAGCGTTGCAGGACGCGTTGTCCCTCGATGCGGTGCAGGCAGCGGCTCGTTGACGGAGTCGGTGAGACCAGGGGCGGGCGTTGCAGGGCGAGACTGTGCTTCGATGCGGTGCTTACAGGACACCGAGTCGGTCGTGAGAGTCGGTCACAGCTCCCTACCTCTGTAGCCACTGAAACAGAGTTTCCAGCAGCAATTCACAAAGGGGGTGAAGTCCAATGGTCCTGGGACTTCGGTCAGGGGAAAGCTCTTTTCCAAGCCCTTGGAGATCCTTCACAAGTTGATGAAAGTCACAGCAAAGCAAAAGTTCCTTTCTCCTTTCTTTGGCAGTCAGGCAAACCACTGCAGGCCAATCCCCAAGCAGCACTTCAGGCTTAGGGATAGTCTCTCCTCAGTTTCTTCTTGGTTCCGCTCCTCAGCAAAGGTTTCTTCTTGTTCCCAAAAGTGATCTAATTTTCCTGGGGTCTGGGTGCCCCTCTTATACTCCTGATTCTCTTTGTTCTCTGGAGGCAGAGAGGCCTCTGCCTAGTCCAAAACCAGTTCTGGTCAGTCCTGGAGCACTTTGTTTTTCTGACTCCTTCTTTCCTTTCAGAATGTGGGGCAGAGTGCTCAGCCGCCCGGCAGGAGGTGGAGCCAGCATTGTGGAAGGCAGGCACAGCCCTATTCAGACCCAGGTGCAACTCCTCCCTCCACTCTGGATGCAGATCTTTCTATTCAGCCCTGCGCTGACTCACCCTGTCTCCTGTAGCCACCCCCAGCCCCTGTCACTCAATCTCCAGACAAGGAATACACAACCTAGCAGAGGCAGGCTTGGATAGTTAGGCAAGAAAATACCCACTTTCTAAAAGTGGTATTTTCAAACACAGAATGTTAAAACCAACTTCACTAAAAGATGTATTTTATCATCCTGAGTTCAGGCATACTAAATTCGTTTTTCTACCATGTTCCCTGGGTCAGTTCTGACTATAAGGTGTAATAGTCAGTCTGCCCATTCTGGCCTATGGGGAGCAGGTAGCCTTGCAATAGTGAAAAACGAAAATGGCTGTAATTCACTATTAGGACATGCCACACACACCAGGGCATGTCCTACCTTATACTTACAATGCACCCTGCCCTAGGGCCTACTTTAGGGGTGACCAACATGCAGTAAAGGGAAGGTTTAGGGACTGGTAAGGGGGTGTACTCACCAAGTCGACATGGCAGCCCTAGGCTGCACACAGGCTCTGCGATGGCAGGCCTGAGACACATTTTACAAGCCGCTTCTGTGGGTGGCACAACCAGTGCTGCAAGCCCACCAGCGGCATTGGATGTACAAGCCCTGGGCACACTGAGTGCACTGTACTAGGGACTGACAAGTAAACCAATCATCCAATCATGGAGTTACTAATACATATATCAATTAACGATAGGGAGCACTTGCACTTTGGCACTGATTAGCAGCGGCAAAGTGCCCATGAGCATCTAGTCCAGCAAAAACATATCGGCAACAGTGGAGGCATTACGAAAAAACGGAAGGGAGACCCACGCCAAGGATGCCAGGTCTAACAGTTATTCACTCACTGATTCTTTTGTTCATTTCTAATAGTGCCCCATTACCTACTTTTCTGTGTTATTCCCTGATAGTACCTTCTTATGTACACAGTAAATCGTCCATTCCAGAACATCTTGTACAGTTTTGTTAATGTACAACAGTAATACATAGGTGCGTGGACGCTGAGCTGAAAGGACCTTCTACGAGGTTACCAATTATGGGTATGATGATGCCCTGGGAATTCCCACGTCATCCAGCGGAATAAGTTGGATGCCATACACCGAATATCGAGGCTTATGGAATTAGACCTTTACTGTCATTTAAGCCCTGATGAAGTTCCTAATGTAGGAACGAAACACGTTGGCTGAGCTGTATGTGCTATTGAAAAAAAGAAAAGAATATATTGAAATAAAGACTTTGAAAACTACGAAAGTGTTTGGACTTCATTACCTGGCGCGCCCCCACTTGCTTCATCATTTAAGGAACTGGAACACAGAGGCACCACACAACGGCTGGTGCTGGAGAGTTAGTGCGCAGGACTTTACACCTACGAAACAAGCGTGAGGTGCAGACCTATAAGTCCGCCGTTGGGTTCCCCTTTGTAGAACAGTAATACCAGTTTGCAGCATAGAACTTGCTTAGTGTCTCACGCTTTGCATTATTCCACCATTTAGTTGTGGGATCCAGATATTCTGCATTTTTACAAAGGTTTTCCTTTTTGGGCATTAAGCTCAGGCTGGGCCTATGACATTGAGGGTAAGCTCACAATGCCCTACTGCATGGTCTCCATCTTTAGCTTCCATCTTTCCCCATTTTAAAATGCTACGTTTTTTTTTATTTGCCCCTTCACTAGGGAGGTGGGAGGTAGGACGTGAATCAAAAAAAGTTCCACACTGCAAAACTATTGTTACACAGAAGTATCCATTTTCTTACGCCGTATGAACCCCTTCCAGATTCACATGCTTTTTACAGATTATACAGTGGTTTCCTCTCTAATAGAGGGGTTTGAGAGAAAGATGGGCAGTACTAAAAATATGTTTCAATACAGAGGGCCTCATTACGACGAGACTTGGAAAGCCTCCGACCACAGGTCGGAAGCTTTCCTAGTCACATAGGTTTCACTTTCGACCGCCACATTACGATGCAGGCGGTTGAGAGTGAAACCGGCCAGTCATTCCGACGGGCTCACGGAGTCCATTGACCAGTCGGAGGCCCCACCATATCCCTATGGACGGCGTTGCCGCAGTCGAGATTATGATGTCGGTTTCTGACAGGCCCGAAGGGCCCCCTTCTCCCTGCGTCCTCTGGTTGGGGGCCGAGGCGGTTGATCCCTGCACAGTGTGGTAGGTACCTTGAGGTGCCTGCCACGCGATTAACAGACTCTCCCATTTCTCTATGGGAGCTTGTGCTACGGCCGGTTTACGGCCGCAGCACAAGCTCCCATAGAGAAATGGTAGTATGCGCCATCGAAATAATTGTCCAGGGCAGCAAATCAAGCCCGTCATAGGCGGGGATCGACCACCACCACTTCTCTGTCATATCATTGTGGGCAAGTATGCGTCACAGCTAACTATGTGGTGTACGGCCATCTGGTTAGTCCCCAATGCATGTACAATGCCCACCGCCCCTCCCATGCCCCTCACCATCATTATCGCCCCATGAAGACATTATGACCCATAACCAATATCGTACTTGCGTGGGCACCCCACAACAAAATCCAGTGTCTTGGCCCCTCATCAGATGATACCATCAGCAGTCTGCGGGGTCACTGCCGGCATGCAGAGATCCTCCGACATCACCGTTGATGGAGACGATGCGCCACTGGCCGCCGAAGAGTCGCGTCTCGCTGTTCCTCGGCGCTCCTTACTGTGCGGGGCTCCAAGGGTCGCAACCGCATCCAAGACTCCTCGTCGTTCCATTCTGCTTTTTTCCGGACTCGGGGCTGCCGTCCCTGCCCTGGCATAGCGCGGCGTCCCGCGCTTGCTCCGTCGTCTCGGTCTTCTGCCTGTGGGTCTGCCCTCGTCTTGGCCAGAGGGTCGTTTTCCTGTCCAGAGGCCCGTCTCCTCCAGCCAGTCCCACGTCTCTGCCGGGGAGTCAAAGAAGCGGGTCTCTCCTTTTGCAACCACCCGTAGTCGAGCTGGGAACAGGAGGGAGTAGGGTAACTCCAGTTCCCGGAGTTGGCGCTTTACCGCCATGTAGTTGCTTCTGCGGCGCTGCACAAGGGCAGTGTAGTCAGGGAACATCATCACTTGGCTGCCGCTCACTTTGAGGTCGCCCAGCTTCCGGGTTTCGCGTAGCACCGCATCCCTGTCCCGGTAATTGAGAAGTCTTAAAAGGAACGGGCGAGGTCTGGCGCCCGGCTGTGGTTTCAGTGTCGGTACGCCCTCTCCACCACGAACTGGGGCGACAACGTTCCCCGGGGCATCAGTTCCTTTAGCCAGTGCTCGGTATACTGTTCCGGGTTTCTCCTTCTTCCCCTCCGGAAGGCCCACTACGCGTACATTGTTGCGGCGCGAGCGTCCCTCCGCGTCTTCGACTCTATCCTCCAAGGCGTGCACTCGGTCGATCATGTCCTGTAGCGCCGCCGCATGACTTTGGGTGACGGGCTGGAGTTCTTTGAGTGTCTGATCGTGAGCGGTCACCTTCTCGGCCAGTTTCCGATGGTCAGCATGTAAAAACGTGAAGTCCGACGTTACCTTATCTATTCGGGCTTCCAGAGAGGTCCTGGTGTTATCTAGTGCAGTCCCAAGTTTCTCCACCGCGGCTAGCACCGAGTCGAGCTTGGCGGCCACCGCCGCGGACGCCAGCTCCATCTCTCCCTCCTCTCGTATGTGGGCAGGGTCCGACCCCCCGCACGCAGTGGTCCCTGTTGTATTTTCGCCCGCATTCGGCCCATCACAAGTTGTTGCGCTGTCAGCATTCACCTACGGGGCCGCGGGGCGTGATCTCCTCCGCACTAGCGCCACCACTTCACAGGCCCCCAGCAATGCACCTCCGTGCTCCTTCTCGCGGGACGGTGATCTACAACTTCACCAGGTGGTGCAGTATCTCTCCTCGTGTGACCATTACTTCTTGGATGTTTGGTGTCCGCCTCCTCACCTCCACGGGCCACCTCCACCGTATGGATGTTTTGGCTCCGCACTGCTGCTTTCAGAGCATTCCCTCAGTGGCTCGGTAGCCAGGTCTGTGGTCGTCCCGTAGTGCCAACTCACGGCGAGTTATTAGGCTGGGGGTCTTCCTTAGCAATTCACTGCCCCACCGTTTTAACTCACTGTCCCCACGGCAATGCCACCACTTCAGTGGGCCGCCACAGCAGCGCTAATCCACTTTGTGCTCGTTCCGCACCAGTTACAGGCCACTCCGGCTCACCCCGGCCACGGCCCGGGGCTCCAGTCTGTTAGTCTCCCCTCGATCGCTCAAGGCCTCCCCTCCGCCGCCCGTGCTCCAGGGCTAGGGTGTGACAATCTGGTCTAGGGTGTCCAACCGGGGGACTCGTTCCAGGGGGGCAGGGCCTCAGGGAGTCACGCCGGGCATCACCCGCTGCCGTTCATCGCCTCCTATCACCGCTGGGCCGCGGTGTGGCGTGCCTTTGCAGGACGTGAGCTACATGGATGCTCTGCAGCTTCCCGCCCAGGGCCCCGCACCTTTGCGTCGACTCCTGCCGTCTGCAGCCCCTCAAACAGTTAGGCTCTCATGGCCACCGGGGGATCAGTGCCCGCTTTTCTCCCTCAACACCGCCCCTGGCGCGCTAGGCCCCGGGACCGTCCGGCGGCAGCCGCAGTCGTCCGCCTCTCCACTACCTCAGGTAAGTGTCTCGTCGCGGCACTCAGCGCTCACTGATTCCAGCAGCCTAGGGGGCCCGGCTCGGCCGGGGAACCACTCCGTCCGTAGCAGGCTCACCCCGCAGGCCCCCCCGGGCGCGCTCCCTCTCTCAGGCGCAGCCGGTCCTCACCTCCAACGTCCTGCAGCGGCCTCCCAGGTAGGCCGCAGCGCTCCCCCCTCGGAGGGCGATCGCAGGCCCCCGCAGCAAGGGGCCAGCTAGGTCGGGGATCCACCGCCGCCTCCGCAGGCTCGCCTCGTGGGCCTCACCGGATGCGCTTCTCCCTTCAGGGGTAGTCAGGCCTGGTCACCGCCGCCACATAGGTAGGCCGCAGCGCCGCGCTCCCCTTCTCAGGCGCAGCCGGTCCTTACCTCCGACGTCGCGCAGCAGTCTCCCGGGTAGGCCGCAGCGCTCCCCACAGCAAAGGGCGATCTCAGGCCTCCGCAGCGAGGGGCCAGCCAGGCCGGAGAACCACCGCCACCTCCGTGGGCTCGCCTCATGGGCCTCACCGGGGCACCTCTCCCTTCAGGGGCAGTCGGGTCCGATCACCGCCGCCACACAGGCCACACAGGTAGGCCGCAGCGCCACGCTCCCTCTCTCAGGCGCAGTCGGTCCCTACCTCCGGCGCCGCGCAGCGGCCTCCCAGGTAGGCCGCAGCGTTCCCCACAGCAAAGGGCGATCTCAGGCCTCCGCAGCGAGGGGCCAGCCAGGTCGGAGAACCACCGTCACCTCCGTGGGCTCGCCTCATGGGCCTCTCCGGGGCATTTCTCCCTTCAGGGGCAGTCAGTCCTGATCACCGCCGCCATTCAGATAGGCCGCAGCGCCGCGCTCAACGCCGATGGCGCCCCCAGCTTCTGTCTCTGTCTCCCAGCAGTTTCAGCAGTGGCAGCGACCCCTCACCACCTCGGGCTCACTCATTACCGGTAGTGATGGCGCTACTAAATGATAAATATACCGGATAACTAGGGGGATGCTGTCGGAGCTTTACGAACTCGCGTCCGCCATGATGGCTGGTTAGCCACGCCCCCCTCGCACAGAACCTTGATTTAAGCATTTTTAACCAGAACTCTTGATTTTTGACAGTATTGTGGATTATTTTTGTCGTTTATGGTCTTGTGGTAATTCTATATAAAATATTCTTATTTTTTATAAATATACAAACTGTGTGGTGTCCATTTGTAGTGTTGTCATTTGATTACTGTAGGTGTTCACAAATGCTTTACACACTGCCTCTGAGATAAGCCTGTCTGCTCGTGCCAAGCTACCAAGAGGGTGAGCAGGGGTTATTTTAGGAGTGTACCTACTTTCCCTGACTAGACTCAAGGGTCCCTATTTGGACAAAGGTACCTACCTCTGCCAACTAGAGACCCCAAATCTAACATTGGTGGTCAGCGGTGAGGATTCTGGACTTGCATTTGTGACTCATGTACAGTGATTGGTGAACACTACTTAGTGAGTGCAGACCAAAACGCAACCACATACTTTTATAGCATTTTTCCGGGATTTTCTATTTTTGCAACTGCCAAGTTTAATCACCATGGAGAAACCAGCATCAGTAGCCTCTGTTGAGTGTGATTGGGAAGAGGAGAGGCTAGAATGCTACACCCTCAAGCAGCTCAAGCATTTCTGCAAAAAGTTTAAAGTGTCCATGACAGGGTTCTCCAGGAAGGAGGACCTCCAAAAGGCGCTGAGGGCCTGGGTCGAATCAAGGAGTGCCCCTGTGGAGGGGGCTGAGAATGCAGAAGGGCAGCTGGAGGGGCTATTGGGTCTAGGGGCTGGAAGACCACCTTCCCCAGTAGGTAGCAGTGTTTCTGCCAGAGGTCTGTCTCCAGAAGAGTTGGAGGACAGGAAAGAGAGTAGGATGCACGAAATGGAGCTGACCAAGCTCAAGCTGAATGGGCAGTTAGAATTTGAATTGCAAACTAGGAAATTAACCCTAGAAGAAAAGAAAATGCAGTTTGAACATGAGAAGGTTTTGAGGGAGTTGGAATTGAAGGCCAAAAGTTTAGAGATTACTCCCTCTGGTGGCAGTGTACCGCCTGTGCCTGTTGAAGCTAGGGTGTATATTCCCAAAGATGTGGTGAAGGAGTTTTTTAAAAAATGATGACATTGGGCAGTGGTTCAAAGCCTATGAGGTAGCCATGTCTTCCCACCGGGTCCCTGAGAAGGATTGGGGAGCGGGGTTGTGGGGACGGTTCCGTAGTGAGGGGCGGGATACCTTGTTGGATTTGCCCTCTGAAGTCTATAATTCATACAGCCACATGAAAGATGCATTGATGACTAGATATGGTTTAACCCCTGAGCTTTATAGGCAGAGGTTCAGGAACTGTAAGAAGATTGAAGGCAGTACCTGGGTTGAATACGTGACTTTTTTTTGCAGAGCATTGGATGGTTGGGTGAAGGGTAGCAAAGCGACTGATTTTCAGGCGCTCTTTGATTTGATTGCATGGGAGCACTTGTCCAGTAATTGTTTTCCTGAGCTACGCCAGCACCTGATTGATAGTAAGCTGACTAACCCTAGGCAGCTTGCTGAGGAGGCGGACCGCTGGGTGAGTACCCGGGTCCACAAGGGTCACGTGGGAGACTCCGCCAAGGGTGGGCAGGGTCCCCAGCAGAAGAGTGGGGGGACAAGGGTAAACAGAGGAGTTCCATAAAGGGCCCCAAAGTAGACCCCAAGGGAACCAAGGGAAAGGTTCCCAGCCTCCCCCGAGAAGAAGCCAGTGGCCCTGACAGGCCCCCTGTTCACCAGGGACCACTGGTGTGTTACAAGTGTGGCGCCCCTGGCCACAAGGCAAACGATCCTCGTTGCACTTTGCATGGAAAACCAGCACCCACTGGTGCAGTCCCCCGGCAGTTGGCTAGTGTAGCCCTGGGGAGGAGTGGGGTGCCCAAGGTGGGGGGATCCCACAGTGTCTTCCCTCGTCTCATTAGGAGACTCTGAGATGGTCCCTAGGACCCAGCTGCCTGATAACACTAAAAATACAGGCAGTGGGTGACCATCAATGGCCATAGGGTGGAGGCTCTGAGAGACACAGGAGCCAGTGTGACAGCTGTCAAGTGTCACCTGGTGTCTAAAGAGCAGGTTATCCCTGATGCATTCTATCCGGTTGTTGCCGCTGACAACACAGAGAGTCACTGCAAGGTGGCTCAGGTTCCCTTTGAGTGGGGGGGTCTCGGGTACTCTTCAAGTAGCTGTGAGGCCAGCCATGCCTGTTGACTGTTTGTTAGGGAACGATTTGGAGAGCTCACCTTGGGCTAAGGTGGAGCGGAGTGCGCATTTAGAAATGTTGGGCTTGCCTGATTGGGCATGTGTGACCACCCGGTCAATGGCAGCTAGAGGTGTTCAAGAGGACCTGGAGCCTGAGAGGGAGGCCCAGGTGCCTGCCGGAGAGAGAGGAGGCAGGGGCGCGGGAAACCGGCCCCCGAAGTTCCCACGGTCCAGGAGGAGGCAGACCCCGAGGGGGATGCCCTGGAGCCTACAGGGGAACAGGTAGCTGAACTGGGGGACCTACCTGAGCTGACCCATTGGCAGCAAGAAGGAGGACCCTCCAGGGATGAGTTCTGCGAGGAGCAGAACACATGCCCTTCTCTCGTGGGTCTGAGGCAACAGGCCGCAGACCAGGCAGCAGGTGATCAGTCTGGATCACATTGGATTTACTGGGAGAATGGTCTCCTGTATTCAGAGCACAAGGTTGCTGGGCCTGGGTCAGCCCGTGTGCTGGTGGTACCCCAGCGCTTCAGAGCCTTCCTACTGGGGTTGGCTCATGATGTACCGTTAGCAGGACATCTGGGGCAGGACAAGACCTTTGAAAGGCTTGTCACCCATTTCTATTGGCCCCAGATGCGCAGGAGTACCGCCACTCACTGCAGGACATGTCAGACTTGCCAGGCAAGTGGAAAGAGTGGGAGGAAGCAGAAGGCTCCTCTCCAGCCATTCCCTGTGGTCCGCACCCCCTTTGAACGGGTGGGTATTGACATTGTGGGGCCACTGGACCCCAAGACAGCCATGGGCAACAGGTTTATCCTGGTCTTGGTGGACCATGCCACCCGGTACCCCGAAGCCATCCCTCTGAGGACAGTGATGGCCCCTGTGGTGGGACGGGCACTGATGGGAATTTTCTCACGTGTAGGATTCCCTCAAGAGGTGGTGTCTGACAGAGGTACCAACTTCGTGTCCAAGTACATGAAGTCCCTGTGGCAGGAGTGCGGTGTAACTTACAAGTTCACCACTCCTTACCACCCTCAAGGAAATGGGCTGGTTGAGAGATTCAACCGGACCCTAAAAGGGCATGATATTGGGTCTGTAAGAACCCATGAGGCGTAAATGGGACGTCCTCTTACCATGCCTATTGTTTGCATACCGGGAGGTGCCACAGAAGTCTCTAGGGTTCAGCCCCTTTGAGCTCCTCTATGGACACCCGGTGCGAGGACCTCTGAGTTTGGTCAAGGAAGGCTGGGAGAAATCTCCCAGGAAACATCCCCAGGATGTATACAGTTACATGCTGGCCTTCAGGAACCAGACTAGGCGTTTCAGAGAGCTTGCTGAGGCAAATCTGGAAGCCAGCCAGGAGGAGATGAAGCGGTGGTACGACCAGAATGCCACTCTAGTCGAGCTTCAGCCTGGTCAGAAAGTGTGGGTCATGGCCCCTGTGGAGCCTTGTGCGCTCCAGGACAGGTGGACCGGCCCTTTCACGGTGGTGGAGCGCAAGAGTCCAGTTACCTACTTGGTGGACTTGCAGTCTCCCAGGAACCCCTTGCGGGTCCTGCATGTGAACCGCTTGATGTGGACACTGGGGACAGTCTTCCTGTGAAGCACAAGGCTTACAGGGTAACTGACAGGGTCAGAGCCTGCATCAAGGAGGAGATCTCCAAGATGTTTGCGCTAGGGGTGATTGAGTCCTCTAACAGCCCTTGGGCCAGCCCAGTGGTCTTGGTTCCAAAGGCTGCCGCGCCTGGTGCCACACCAGAACTCCGGTTCTGTGTGGACTACAGGAGACTCAATTCCGTCACCAGGACTGACGCCCACCCCATCCCCAGAGCTGATGAGCTCATAGATCGGTTAGGGGCTGCGCGGTACCTCAGCACGTTTGACTTAACGTCTGGGTACTGGCAGATCGCCTTGACTGATGGGGCAAAAGAGAGGTCAGCATTCTCCACACCAGATGGGCACTACCAGTTCCGGGTGATGCCCTTTGGGATGAAGAATGCCCCTGCCACCTTTCAGAGGTTGGTCAACCAGGTGTTGGTTGGACTGGAGGATTTCAGTGCCGCCTACCTTGATGACATCGCAGTGTTCAGTGCCAGTTGGGAAGAACATCTGCGCCACCTCTGGGAAGTGTTGATGGCGCTGCGGAAGGCAGGCCTCACAATCAAGGCAAGTAAGTGCCAGATTGGGCAGGGTTCTGTGGTGTACTTGGGACACTAGGTTGGGAGCGGCCAGGTGGCACCCCTCCAACCGAAAATTGATACCATTCTGGCTTGGGAGCCCCCCAAGACCCAGACAGAGGTGAGAGCCTTCCTAGGACTCACCGGGTATTACAGGAGATTCGTCAAAGGGTATGGCAGCATTGTTGCCCCCTTGACAGGGCTGACTTCCAAGAAGCAGCCCAGGAAAGTGATTTGGACTGACGCCTTTCAAAAAGCTTTTGACACCTTGAAGACTGCCATGTGCACGGCGCCTGTGCTCCAGGCACCCAACTTCTCCAATGAGTTCATTGTTCAGACGGACGCTTCAGAGCATGGTGTAGGGGCTGTTCTATCACAGATCAATGAGGAGGGCCTAGACCAACCTGTAGCCTTCATCAGTAGGAGGTTACTTCCCCGGGAACAGAGATGGAGTGCTATTGAGCGTGAGGCATTTGCTGTGGTCTGGGCACTGAAGAAGCTGAAACCATACCTGTTTGGGACTCACTTCCCGGTTCAGACAGACCACAGGCCCCTCAGATGGTTGATGCAGATGAGGGGTGAGAATCCAAAGCTGTTGAGGTGGCCCATTTCCCTACAGGTGATGGACTTTACGGTGGAACACCGCCCTGGTACAGAAAACGCCAATGCTGATGGTCTGTCCAGATTCTTCCGCCTTAGTGATGAGAACTCCCTAGAGGTAGGATAGTTCTCCCCACATTTCAGCTGGAGGGGACACGTGTTAGACCTGGCATCCTTGGCGTGGGTCTCCCTTCCATTTTTTTCATAATGCCTCCACTGTTGTCGACATATTTTTGCTGGACTAGATGCTCCTGGGCACTTTGCCACTGCTAATCAGTGCCAAAGTGCAAGTGCTCCCTATTGTAAATTGTGATGTGAATTAGTGACTCCATGTTTGGCTTATTTGAATTACTGTCAGACCCTAGTACAGTGCACTGAGTGTGCCCAGGGCTTGTAAATCAAATGCTGCTGGTGAGCTTGCAGCACTGGTTGTGCCACCCACAGAAGTAGCTTGTAAAGTGTGTCTCAGGCCTGCCATTGCAGAGCCTTTGTGCAGTCTGTGACTGCCATGTCAACTTGGTAAGTGCACCCACCTACCAGTCCCCAAACCTTCCCTTTTCTTCATATCAGACACCACTATGGTAGGCCTACGGGCAGGGTGCATTGTAAGGATAAGGTGGGACATGCCTGGTGTGTGTGGCATGTCCTAATAGTGAATTACAGCCATTTTCGTTTTTCACTATTGCAAGGCTACCTGTTCCCCATAGGCCAGAATGGGCAGTTTGATTATAACATTTTATAATCCTAAACTGAATCAGGGAACTAGGTAGAAATTCGAGTTTAGTATGCCTGAACTCAGAATGATAAAATACATCTTTTAGTGAAGTTGGTTTTAACATTCTGTGTTTGAAAATACCACTTTTAGAAAGTGGGTATTTTCTTGCCTAACCATCCAGCCTGCCTCTGCCAGCTTGTGTATTGTGTGTCTGGTTTGTGCGTGAGAGGGGCTGGGGGTGGCTACAGGAGACAGGGTGAGGCAACACAGGGCTGAATAGAGAGATCTGCATCCAGAGTGGAGGGAGGAGTGCATCTGGGTCTGAATAGGGCTGTGCCTGCCTTCCACAATGCTGGCTCCACCTCCTGCTGGGCGTCTGAGTACCCTGCTCCACATTCTGAAAGGAAAAGAAGGAGACATGTACACAGAGTGCTCCAAAGCTGCACAGAACTGGTTTAAACTAGGCAAAGGCCTCTCTGCCTTCAGAGAACAAAGAGAAAAGGAGTATAAGTACTGGGACCCAAACCCAGGAACTTTAGATCACTTTTGGGAACAAGAAGAAACCTTTGCTGAGGAGCGGAACCAAGAAGAAACTGAGGAGAGACTATCCCTAAGCCTGAAGTGCTGCTTGGGGGATTGGCCTGCAGTGGTTTGCCTGACTGCCAAAGAAAGGAGAAAGGAACTTTGCTTTGCTGTGACTTTCATCAACTTGTGAAGGATCTCCAAGGGCTTGGAAGAGAGCTTGCCCCCTGATCGAAGTCCGAGGACCATTGGACTTCACCCTCTTTGTGAATTGCTGCTGGAAACTCTGTTTCAGTGGCTACAGAGGTAGGGAGCTGTGACCGACTCTCCCGACCGGCTCGGTGTCCTGTTGGCACCGCATCGAGCAACGCCTGCATCTTGCAACGCACGGCCTTGGTCTCACCGACTCCGTCAACGAGCCGCTGCCTGCACCGCATCGAGGGACAACGCGTCCTGCAACGCTTCCATTTTTGCATCGCGACCGCGACGTTCGGCTGTCTGGCTCGCACGCCCGTGCCTGCCGCTTCAAGTAAAAGGTACTGTGACCGAGTCTGTCTGCGCTGTGTTGGCCCGTCTCGACACGGTCAGCTGGATTTGTTAGACTCTGTTTGTTCTTTACATCGCAGTAGCCGGAGAAGGCTACCGACTCGCACAGAACCTTGATTTAAGCATTTTTAACCAGAACTCTTGATTTTTGACAGTATTGTGGATTATTTTTGTCGTATATGGTCTTGTGGTAACTCTATAGAAAATATTCTTATTTTTATAAATATACAAACTGTGTGGTGTCCATTTGTAGTGTTGTCACTTGATTACTGTAGGTGTTCACAAATGCTTTACACACTGCCTCTGAGATAAGCCTGTCTGCTCGTGCCAAGCTACCAAGAGGGTGAGCAGGGGTTATTTTAGGAGTGTACCTACTTTCCCTGACTAGACTCAAGGGTCCCTATTTGGACAAAGGTACCTACCTCTGCCAACTAGAGACCCCCAAATCTAACAGGACCTCTGTCGGTGGTTATACAAACTTTGCATAATCTACAGAAGAAAAAGTTTCGAGTTAGGACACCAACACGAGTAGTGTATGCTTAGGGCACTACATATCACCTAGTGCCAAGTGCAGACCAAGGATCAGAGCCAGTAGTTGAAATATCAACTAGAGGGGGGAATGTTGGAGAGGAAATGAAACATGAATAAATTACGTTACAGCAGTAGAAAATGATATCGAATTATACGTGGTGAAAGAGCAGTGCAGGCCTAAAATCCGGTCAGATTCCAGAGAGGTGAAGAGTTCACTGTAAAATAGTTAAAGGAAACCTGTGATTGTAAGCTTGAAGGAATTTATAGTCTTAGTACAAGCACATATTCTGTTGTCCCAGTAAATTAAAAACATGATTGAATTGGAGCAGGAGATTGAATTAGCCAGGAGTACACATAATCTGATAAGAAGTCTTGGGAGCAGAATGATAAAACACATACGCAAATACACATGTATTCAAAAAGAAATAAATACATGGCTTGTTAAGTATTGTTAGAATTACAATGAAGAATGCGTAGTAAATAGGTTATGAGTTTAGGAACACAGGTGACTAAATGTTTTCTGTAACCAATATTAACTGTTAAGTAATTTATTATTTAATCTTTTATAATAAGTATTGCTCATGTTGCTATATAAGTGGCTGCTTGTAAAGCATCAAATTGAAAATAGCGGTTTACCTGTGTGGAGACAGCTGCTCTCCCTCCTGCGACAGTAAAAAGCTGTGTTTGCCTTGCCAAGAGGAGTCTTGTCTTTTTTCTTTATTTTAAGTTACCCCACAACATTTACCCAACTCAATCGAACTCATTTTATTAATCTTGGAAGGGTAAAAGGTTGATTGGTTCCACTGGGATTCAAACCTGTGACTACGCATACTTGCTGATGTGAGAATTGAATTCTCAAAGGTTTGCTAGGAGGATGGTTTTCAGGCATAATCTGCTGAACTTTTGCGAATTCCTGAAAGTTGTAAATTTGCACAAATACAAAGGCATATGTGCGGATGCAATATTGTGACTTTAAGAATTGGACACCTACATTTTTTTCATGTTGCCCATAAAAGTTTCACACTGATTGGGAAACAGTATCTAAAATTGTACAACATTTTAGCAAAAACACATTTTTTAAGTTGATTTTTTTTTTTGCCGTGCATTTTATTTTGAGAGCAAAAAAAAACACTGGCCTCACTTTAAGGCTTTTACATGCAATTAGGAAGCATTATAAGTATCCAAAAATTGTTACATTTTACAAATGTGTAAACATATTTGTACTGGAACCACTGACAGAAATAGAAGCTGAGCTCACTGTATTTCCTTACAATGCTGGCCTGAACATTAAAAGCTTTACATTAATGAATCTTTTAGACAAGCATCCGCTAAAAACTGGAAGTTGCTCATTCCCCTACATTGCACCCAAGACAGGAAACAACCTGCCTCAACACATCATAGCCTTCTCCTCACTTTTTGAGTTCCGCATGAAGCTGAAGGCCTGGCTCTTCGTATAAGCACCTTGGGGACCAAAAACCTACACACCTGCCCAAGAGCCTGGATACCCTCTTAGGTGATAAGTGCGCTATACAAATCAATATAACATAACATAAACACATCTTACTTTAGTGGCAAACAATCCTTTAACAGATACATACTCTAAACTGACAGACAAGGGGTATGTGATTCAGGGGGGCAGTGCCTGCTTGTCCATCGAACTATGTAAACATGAAAACTTGATACCTTTGATCCTGAACAATATGTCTTGTGGCAATAGGAAATCAACACCCCTGACACAGTTAGCATTGCAGACAATAGTGCAGTATCTGTGGGAAATGCCGAGCATGATGCCTGCCTTGCCTTCTTGTGCTACCTTGCCACAGACTTACTGGCCTACAGGGCAAACCTGGAAACCAGATTGCCTTTCACCAGCCTTTGAGGTGCACTGGTCTGAGTCAGATGCATGTCAGGCAGAGCCTGGACATATGACTGACATGACTGTCCCTGCTACCAGGGCCAGCTTTTAGCATGGGTGAGCTAGGCCACGGGTGCCAATCGTCAGAGGTGCTCACAGAACTCTTTCGATGCATTAAGGTCCTGCGCAAAGCAACGTCCCTCTACCTTGGCACCAGTGATTTAGTTTAAAGTTAATTCTAATAATTTTTAACGTGTCGCAATTGCTGTAATTAACACCCAATCAGTGCCCTTCTGTGCCCTCCCATCTGGCTTTCACTCCCTGCTGCCATACAAGAACACCCCCTCCTCACCACAACAAACAACTTGGCACCAGCCTGACAGACTTAAGCTGTTGGTGATTCAGGTGAGCTAGGGGGAGGTGCAAGATGTTTGAAATCAGAGGCAAGTCATTCCTTTGATGCAGCCAGCAAGGGACGGTCCTGTGAAAAGCAGCCCCCTGATGCCCCATTTTACACCAACAGCAGCAAGGGCGGTAAATGTATTTCTGCTCAGAGAGCACTCCAAGCAAGGGCTGTCTGTGCCTACTACACAGGCCACCAAAGCTCATTGTAGAGATAGGAATGATAGCCCAACTGGCTTGTGGCTGCTGCTCTGGTCAGGAACATGCTCAGTGTAAATGTTTGCAGTCTGGGAAGAAGGCGAGATCCAGAAACATCAACAGCAGGTGATCTAAGTGGGAAACCACATGCCTAACACCACAGCCTTAGACGCATTGTCACTTCGAGTGAAAACCATTAGCTGGGCAGTCTTGGGACTGACAGGGCGTAGGGTATGCGGAAGGGAGTGCATTGACATGCTTTGTGTAGAATACATTTTTGGTATAGCTTTTTGACATTCCCGAAAACTCACTGGGCATACTTCCAAAGTCCTGTTTAAGTGGTCTGTAAACCATTTTGACTTCTGGCCAATGTTACTGGCCTCATGTACGCATTTTAGGGGAAATTCATACAACTCCCTTATAAAATAGTTTTAACATATACATGGTTCTCACCGAATTTGCTTTAGTGCAGTGCACCCTTTACCACATTTCCTAAAAATTTTTTATCGGAAATGCCAGTAAAGAGGCATTTGCTTCTATCCAATACATTTCGATGTTATAGGATTTACACTTTCTGAATTAACCACCATTCACTACAAACTTTTCACAAAATTCCTTTTGGGCGATCCTCAAGCCTTTCATAAAGGGGCCCATTCCTGTCTAAATGCTACTGGTAGAAGGGGCTTTAAAATGCAATACTTACATCAAAAATTTCCAAAAGTTCCTTGAAAGAAAACCCCCAAACCACATAGAATAGACGGCAATTATATCCAGTTATAATTCCTATCATGAGATTCAATATATCCCACCCCGCAAATCATAGGGATTTATGGAGCCAGGCAAATATATTACTCTAATTTCGAATTGCAAAGCTATCTGTACATACAGCACACACCAACATTGAGGCTCCCCGTCCTCTATCGTGCATGCTCCTCAACTGTAGATCAGCAGTACAACACGCCACAGACATTGCAGAAGTCATACTCGCGGAAGAAATAGACATCGCATTCCTCACAGAATCCTGGCTCAATGACCATTCTACCCCCATCCTAGACCTTCTTACGCCCCCCAGGTTACAACATCATCAGACACGACAGACCGATCAAAACAGGTGGCGGTCTAGCTATCATTCACAAAGAAGGAATACAGCTTACCACATTAAAACCTACAGAATACCTGACTCTTGAGTACCTAGGTGTTGAACTAGCAGTCAAAGGCACCACGCCCATCAAATTTCACACCATCTACCATCCTCCTGGTGAGCGCACCCTCTTCGCTGAAGAACTCACCAACTCACATCAAAGGAGCAACACTGGATGCAATCATCACCAAAAATGAGCTGGTCTATCTGAGATCGATCTCTCCCATTGACTGGTCTGACCACCACCTCATACTGTTTAATATTGACTCACATGTCAGATACCAACCAATACGATCTGACAAACCTAAGCACTGGACCAGGAACTTCAAAGAAATCCCTATAACCGAACTGGAATCCAGGACTCCTGCCCATCTACAACTCCAGCCTGCCACTATGACGGCCGATGACCTCACAGCCCACTTTAATTCAACAATGACGGAGGTGTTAGATCAAGTAGTGCCACTCAAACTCAAACATTTGAGATCTATCAAATCCAAATCTTGGTTCAACGTGGATCTTAATAACGAAAGACGACAACTCAGACAGTCGGAAAGGACCTGGAGACTAAACCCCTCGACTCTACACCTAGCGCAACTTAGATCGGCCCGGTTGGCATACAAAAAACAAATTTTTAGAGAAAAGGCCACTTTCTTCTGCAGCCAACTAGACCAGGCGAAGAATAGACCTAGAGAACTCTTCAACATTGTTAAAAGTCAAACAAATGGCACACCCCCTCAAGAAATAAATGCCACCAAGGATAGATGCGAAGAAATCGCCAGCTTCTTCACAGATAAAATCACAAAAATTGAGCAATCCTTCATCCAAACCTCAAATCCTCCCTCCCTCGCAACCTGCCCCCCTTTAATCACCCTTGACCAAACAGATCGAAATCTTACCACGGACAACCAGGTCCGCTTCCAACTGAAAAATGATGCTAATTGGTCGGACTTCGAACTCATGTCGGAAAGCGAGGTCTTCAATATAATTGTAAGCCTAAAGCAGACTTCCCACACTATGGACCCCCTCCCATCCACAATAGTAAAGAAACTCAACCACATCATTGCCCCTTTCTGGACAAAAATCATCAACTCCTCTCTTACATCAGGCTGTATCCCAGACTCCCTTCAACTAGGACAAATTACACCCATACTCAAGAAACCAGGAGACGATCCTAACGAGATCAACAACCTCAGACCTATCTCCAACCTCCCGTTCCTAGCTAAAACATTGGAGAAGTGCATTCTCCAACAACTTAACAAACATATGGATGACTTCAACCTCCGCGACACCTTTCAATCGGGATTCAGGAAAGGTTGTAGCACCGAAACAGCGATGCTCAATATTTCAGACGATATCCACAGAACCTTAGATGAAGGTGAAGCCTGTCTCCTCATCCTTATTGACTTATCAGCGGCGTTCGACACAATAAATCATCCAGCACTACCTGAGACTTTGCAGAGGCGCTCTGGCATCAATGGCACAGTACTAAAATGGTTCACTTCCTTCCTTCAACAACGTTCACAACAAATTAAAATCAACTCCTGCCTCTCTATACCAACACGAGTCACACTTGGAGTCCCACAAGGATCGATCCTCTCACCATCCCTCTTCAATATCTTCATGGAACCCCTTACAATTATTCTGAAACAAGCAGGGGTTCAATACCACCTATATGCAGATGACACACAAATCTACTACAAAATCAAATCACCCAGGGACGTCCAACACCTCAATGTCACGCTAACCAAGATCCAAACTTGGTTTAACGCAAACCACTTAAAGCTGAACCAGGACAAAACGGAATTAATACTGTTCTCTCCGAAAAGTAACCACCGACCAATTCAAGACTGGCTCAAGAATCTTGATGCTCTAACGTGCTCCCTCGTCCTATCCGACTCGGTAAAGTCACTAGGCATTACCCTAGATAAGAACCTATCAATGAAGGACCACATCAAAAACTCTGCAAAAGGTGCGCTCTACTCACTAAAACACCTCAAGAAAGTTAAACCTTTCATTCCCAGGATGATCTCCAGACAATAGTTCAATCCCTAGTCCTTTCCAAACTGGACTATGGGAACGCCATCCTAACAGGGACACCAAAAGCTCACCTAGCCCCACTAAGGTCAATCCTTAACATGGCAGCTCGACTCATAACTGGTGTAAAAAGATTTGAACACATCACACCAACCCTCAACGTCCTCAACTGGCTTCCCATGGAAGGTAGATGTATCTACAAACTGGCCTGCATCACACACAAGGCCCTTCACGCACATTCCCCCAACTACCTAAACAACAAACTGGTAAAAGCAGGAAAATCCAGAACTCTGAGACGCACCAACTCACTTCTTCTCATCCCTCCGAAATTGAAAAGGAAAACGAGCCAGTGCCGAGCCTTTTCTGGTAAAGTACCCAGGATGTGGAACTCATTACCTATAGACCTCACATGCAACCCCTCCTTCTCCTGCTTCAAAAGGGACCTGAAACTCCATCTCCTCAACAATTACTTTACCGTCCAAGCCAACTAACCTAGGCTTCAATAACCTAGTGGACTCCCTCTCACTTGACCTTCAAGGATGGGTGGTTATCTGACTGTTCCAACCACCTGCGTTTTCTCCCTTCACTGTATTCATAAGTATTATGTTTTTGCTTATATCTTTATGCTCCCTCTTATCCTGCGATGCAATGCAAATTTTTCTTTTCCTTTGTGTATGTAAAGCTCTCTGATACCCACGGGTCAAGCTAGCGCTATATAAAACTTTATAAATAAATCTGCTATCGTTTTAAGGTCTCGCTGCTGCTTCAAGACATGGTGCATCTCCTCTAAGGGCTTGTAGCATGCCCCTCAGTTGCCATTTGTTTCTGTGTGTGATTTTCAAAATTACTTTCCTTTCTGTAGCTAATTAATATTATTTGTCCCTCCGTCCCTAGGTGGTTCTTGCCCATGGTGACTGTCCTTGTTACATGTATCATTGCTCGTTTGTCTATTTCTGCATGTTTCATTGCACTCCTTTTTAGGTCTCGCCTAGGCAGCGCGCATGCGCTGCTCTAGGAGGGCCTTTAGCCATCGGTCTGCTCCTTTTCAAGCACACTCGTGCTTGTGCTGGCATTCACCTTGCGGGAGCGAGCAGTGGCGCGCGTGGTAATTGAAGACATATGGCTCTCACGCCGCCGCTGCTCGCTCCCGCAAGGCGGATGCCAGCACAAGCACGAGTGCATTTGCCTGCTCTTTCGCGGCCGCGGGGCCGCGCCACCTCACGCTTGTTCATTATTTTCATGTGCCACCAAGAACTTCTTTCGAGAGTCCACTTTTCATTATTTTTTTTGATGTGCCGCCAAGCAGTTCCAGCACAGCACACCGTGCTTTCAATGCTCTTGCAGCGCCCGTTTTATGAGTGCTGCTCTCTTTTCAGTACGAGGCTCTTTTCAAAACAACCTCGCCTTCTTTTTCAGCCGAGGGCTTGCTTCTATATGTTTTGATGCTTTTTTATTATTATTTCAAATGTTTTTTTCACAAGTGACGTCTTTGCAAAGATTTGGTGTCCAATAGTATGAATCTTGGAACCTTGTCAATCATTAGCAAACACTTTGCTTCTGGAACGTACTGGTACTCACTATCCAAGAGTACGTGCTTGCTAAATTAATGAGAAGTGCCGGTACTCACTAGCCAAGAGTGCCCGTTTGTTATTAAAAATGCCCGTACTCACTCTCCCAGAGTGCGTGTTGCCCACTGAGAAGTGCAGATACTCTCCCAGTCCCATTGCACATCTTGCACCCCTTCTGCGAGGCGCGGACACTCTTGCTTTCAGGTTCAAAGTGCCAGCACTCAATACTTGAGAGTACCTGTCATCTAATGCACTGGTCATGTTCACAAACCTGTGACCCTCGACATATTCCCCACTAGGCTCCGCGCTGTTGTATGCCTGCCCTGCACAGAGCTGCTTACCACAGCAGGAGCACCTGCAGCACGATTACCCGCGTGAGCTGTTTTATTTTAAAAATTTCATTAATCAGAAAAATGCAAAACCAGAAGAAAAATCAAAAGGAAGAAGTCGTGGCGATCAGCGCCGCGCGCGGCAGAGAAAACCCTGATAAATTGGGTCTTGCTGTGGAGGGGGGTGCCCCTGCAGGTGCCTCCTTCAGTGCGACACGTGCAAATAAACACATTACAGGGTGTGTTCGCTGCTTGCACACACCTCACCCCCTTAAAGCGCTACGACTCCAGCAGCTAAGTCAACCATTCAAGCACGAGAACCGCTCATGGGCGTCCCTGCTTCATGCCAACACTCACGAGGACCGGCCGTGCTAACAAACCGCCCCTCACCTAGTCACATAAATAGCCCCTCGAGTCTCACCCGCCCTGGAGATAGAGGTGTTTGTTTACCTTTTCCGTATAGCGCCAAAAGGCCTTGCAAAGACAGAAGTCTACAGCTGTTCACCGCAGCTGTCCCACCTGGAGTTTTATTTTTCCTCTATGAAGTGGTGTATGCGGTGACACCTCGTCCCGGACAGATGTGCCAGGGACAGGGTACCCCTAGTAAAACCCTAGACTGCTGCTAAAACATGCCCCCTGTTTGTCCTTTTATGGGAGGGTCCTTCCACAGCGCCATGCAAGGGACTGCCTGAGTGTTCACTGCAGCTGACATGCTTTATAGGTGCGGCCAAGGCTTTAAGTGGGCCGCGTCTGTCCGGGTCTGAGCACCGGCAGTTATTTTTAGGGGGCCTCGAAACGGGTCTCTATCTGGCTCTATTTTCGGGCCTCACAAAAGGTAGTCCGTTTTCTTTTTTTTTTTCTTGCCGTTTTCTTTTTTCATTCTTGGACTGCAGTGAGAGCATGCACATCGATGTGCGCATGCTCATTTTGCTCACTACTGATAAGTGGAGTCATGACGTCATACCAGGTGAGCCGCGTTGTAGGAGGAAGAGAAATCGGAGGGGTCGCCGGGGTCGGCAGTTTCTGCTCTCCCTGCACCATCAGCTCATCTCTTCAATTATTTTCAACCTGATTACCTTTGCCAATGCTTGTTCTTCATTGTGGAGAGGTGCATTTTATGTGAGGAGGCGTCAATGGAGGTTGGAGGGATCAGCCTGTTTTTATGACTTCAGAGACTGTTCGGGGGCTAGATGTTGGCCATTTTAGGTAGACTTGTGTGCTTATGACATCACTAATATGATCCTTGTTGTTACAGTCCCTTGTAAGGCGTCCACTCCACCCTGCCACTGCTAAATATATTTATAAATCATAAAAGTAGACGAGGACTGCTTTTGTAATAAGCCTATGAAGAGCCATATAACGTCAGTTTCCGCTTGGCCATGCCATATTTTGGAGCGTCCTCTCTGTCTCAGGATAATGTTTATATTTTGAACGAGGTACTCGTGGTGCCAGGACCCCAGAGACGGGCTGTGTGTGATGTTTGACACCCAGGCCCCTCAAAAGCTTTTGGCATTCCTGGTGACTGATATCAGTGCAAGACAGATCAGCAGAAGTCAAATTATGTTAATCTGGTGCCACATTTCCTCCATCAACGACACATTTTAAAGCCTATATATTTATTTATAAAGATGTCAATTGAAAAGATGTTGTGGCTATGACCAAACCTGAAAGCCCACAGAAATGTCATAGTATCAGTATCATAAAAGCTTTATTCGATTTTTGCAAATCATAAAAGCACAGAATAAAATACAGATTCCTTTCATTAAATACATCAAACAATACGTCAACAATTTCCAACGTCATCTCATAGAATACAAGTTGAACATGTCTTCTCCTAGCCGACAATGCCTATCATCCTAGCGCTCTCAGAGACTTAGCAAATCAACAGGACTCAGATGGATACAAAAGCCATGAAGCTGTTTTCCTATGAGCATCTAATTAATCAAGATGTACAGGGGCAAGAGTAAATGTAGAAAAAAGTGCGGTGTGCAAGATGTTATCACAAAGGTTTTATATGTATTGAAAAAGTTACATCAATACAACAACAATTTTCTTCCTGTTCAGCAAGTGGTAATTTACCCATGAATCTTTCTTATTGAAAGTGCATTGTGCATCAGTGCAAGGTGTTATCATGGAAATTTCATATATCATGTAAAACGTTACGTCAGTAAAGCTGCAATTTCCTTCATGTTCAGAAAACAACACTTCACCATAACGCTTACTTACTTGAAGTGTGGCTCATATAAAAAGTAAGAGCAGCATAGCAGATTTCAGGGAGTCGAGAGAATGTAGTAATCTAAAACCTTCTCCATAAGAACTAGGGCAACGTACTCTCAAGAGTGGAAGCAAAAAAGTTGTTCTTGGGGTTTTGTAAAGTGCACAGAAGTGAACAAAGTGCAATGTGGATTTGTTAGAAATGGGATCTCTGGTTGGCTAAGGCTTGCGCCAAAGCCAGGCAGAGACCACCACTCTAGTCAGGGCGAGGGAGTTACACGCCAAAGATAACCCCTGCTCACCCCCTTGGTAGCTTGGCACGAGCAGTCAGGCTTATCCCGGAGGCAATGTGTAAAGCGGTTGCGCAACACACACACAGCAACAACATACTAGGCACACCACAAAAAGGAACTCCACACAAGGTTATATATAAAAATAGCCTTTGTATTATCATAAAACACATTAGAATAGTACTCACATAATATACATCGTGCCACCTGGCACTAGGTCATATTTACAAGGGATTATTTACACCTGACAGGGCCAACTGGACCACTGTCAGAACCAGCACAAAGCGAACTTAGTACATGTAGAACTTATAATAAATGTAGAACACATCATAAACGTACAACCAGTAATCACTGGTAACCACTGTACTTAGCATCAGCCTGTAACATAAACCACATTATGCACAGTATCACATTTAGGCGCGAATTACATTCTGCGCCAACCTCACCAGCATAAACACATTATGCAATCACCTCACAAGTCTAAACGCATTAGACCCTAACCTCCTAAGTATAACTCACATTAGGGGCGTAAATCACGGTAGAGAATAACTCACAACCTAAACGCATTAGGTAATAATAAAATCACAAGCATAAAAACATTATGCAAAACCTCATAATCATAACAGTACATTAGAGGTATAATACAGGGTGCGTAAATCATACTACATGATTACATTTCCTAGCACCCAAAATCACATCAGCACATAGATCAGATTAGGGCCTGGCGCCCTATAAACCTAACTGTCCCCCTGGCCAACTGGCCATCTCTAAAGGGGCTCAAATGCCCTATGTCCACAGAGTCAGGGTGCACTGCCAACGCAGCGAAAGTCAAGGGTGCGCAACTGCGCAAACCTAAACGTAGCAGCTGCCCACTACTTGCTGGGCAGCTGGGGAAGTATGGGGCAAAGGAGTGCATCTCACTCCTAGCGTAGAAGGTATGCCCCCTAAATAAAGACCTAAACGGTGCAGCTGGCACAAATTGCTGCACAGCTGTAAATATCAAGATAAGGGCACTGGCACCGACTGTGCCCTGAAAACACATGTGCCCACAGGCAGGAGCACGAGCACCGACAATGTGCTCCGATCTGGGGACCCCCACTGGGATCGCTGGCCTAGAATCATCCCCTCGACGTTGCAGCTGCCCTCTAGCAAGCGGGGCAGCTGTAGGGAAAATGGCCAAATTGGAAGAAGGTACGGGCACCACTGGCCCTCGGGACCCCCACTGGGGCCCTAAAAACAAATATGCCCCTTGTTAGAGCCATCTGGGCTCTGAGGCAACTATGCGCCACGTTGGAGCCCCACGGGGCTCTAAAACAATTATGCGCCAGGGTTGGAGCGGCCCGCTGCCAGACGGGGCCACTCAGAACTAAACACGGTGCCTGGGACGGGCACCAAGAACACTCGTGAGGCCCCTACTCACCGGTGCCGGCGGAGAACTCCTCTCTCTCCCTCAAGGGCGGCTGGCTGCGGCACGCTCTCCTTCGCCCGGTCCCTCTTCGCTGCTGGCGCCTGCGGGGCTCTCACTCCCTCATGGGAGCCCCGACTTACCATGCGCTATGCTTCACCCGGTCCCCCTCCTCGGGACTGGGACTTGGAGATGGAGCCCGCGAGGCTTCTTCACTTCCCAGTTCGGCCGCGCTGCCATTGGTCAGCCGGCCGCTAGGCCCCGCCCATAACCAGGCAACGGTGCCTGTCTTCCGGGTCGCATTTGGCAGCGGCCCGGCAACGTTTTTCTTCTTGGCTGCGGCAATGAGGGGTGGGCTCCCTCCTAATTTGAAATATAAAGCGGGGTGGGCACCCGCTCGTAATGGCATCAAAGGGGAATCCCTCACGTCGGGATTCCCTCCAACGAGGCGAACAGCATCGCGCTGCGCAGCCCACGCTCCTCCTCAACTGGGCAATTAAAAATAGAGCGTTTACCAGGCGCTAGATGCAGCCCAAAGTCCTGGGTCCCAAGAGAGTCTTTTGGCATCAGGGAGCAAGGCAGGGCCCAGGGAAGCAAGCCCTCATGGCAGCCCCCCCTGGGCCCCTGCAGCAGCGTGCCCCCGGCAGATTCACGTCCAAGCACAAGAACTGAACAAGAAGCCTTTTCATGGGGTCACAGCCCCTTCTTTTATACACCCTTTTCCCTTTGTGTAAAGGTGCAGGGCTGGGGAAAAACCAGACGCAACTGGTTTGGGGGAGCTTTGGAGCACTTTGTTTTGCTCAGCTCCTCTCTCCTTTCACAGGACAGGCTAGGGACATCAGACGCACCACAGGGGGTGGAGCCAGCATTGTGGAGGGAAGGCACAGTCCTATTCAGGTCCCAGGTGCAACTCCTCCCTCCCATCTAGATGCAGATCTCCCTATTCAGCCCTGCGCTGACTCACCCTGCCCCTCCTGGAGCCCCACACAACTCCCAGCCCCTGTCACTCACAAGCCAGACATGCAATTCACATCAGGCAGGCAGACACAGAGCACACATAAATGCCAACTTCTACAAGTGGCATTTCTACACCAGTCACAATAAATCTGCGCACACCATTGCGCAGCATTTATTCTCACGAGTTCGCAGATACTAAACTCGCCCCTGCACTCCTCTCACACCAGGAATTACCATGGACACACATATCCCCCATGCATTCCTATGGGAGGGCAGGACAATCTCACCACACGCACTCAGCGCGCACACACTTTACACTGGACCACAGTGCTAAAGTGCCCAGAGACTGAAAACTACTAACACACAAGGCAAAAAGTTTAGGGGTGAACCGGCCAAAAAGGGCCAAGTCCAACAGTATTGCTTTGAGGTATTGTCGCAAGAGCAATAGTGAAAGGTTTTCTGTCCATCCACCTTGGGTCAGAAAAGCTACAGTGTACATTGTCCAGGCGAAACCTAGTCAAATAAAACCTATATAGTGGATTTAGAATAACAAACAAATAAAACGGCATCTCTTGGCTGAAGGAAGTATCATTAAAAAAGCTCAAGGAGTATTGCTGAGCGGATGATCTCGGATGGTTAGACAATGCCCTTACTGAATATCCTTTGCTGGATGCGACTTCGATTTTCTTAAGCACACAATGCTAGTTATCTTGATTTAGACCACGCCCCCTACTTCGATAGGCCACACCCCTTTAAGAGGTTTGCCCCGCCCCTTTTAGAGCACCCCCAGTTTTTTTCTCCCCCACTTAAAGCCCTGGGTGTGGTCCTTTTACCCCCCCCCCCTTGAGTGAATGCACGCAGCCCTCCATAATGTGGCCTTTCTCTCCTCCCACATTGAGTCTGTGGTAGGTATGGTGACGGGAAACATCTTATTTTGTACTGTAGAACAAAACATACTGCTCCCGCAGTGGTGACTTTTTCCAGCCCTCTCCCCTTTCCCTGCAGCATCCTGTTTTGGCTCCGCTTGTCTGACATGACTGGGGTGAATACACACGACACCCCGCCCAGCCCTTCCCAAGAGGTGCTCAAAGAAGCCCTGCAACTTTATTCTACCGCGAAAGACAGAAAGGAAGCGTTACCATATAAGGAGATCACTTTATTGTATCTGGCTTGGAGGCTGGAATCCACACCCTGCTCCCGTAATGTGAGCTGACGACCCGCGTTAGCCCGGACTGTCTCTGCTTATCAAAGGCTGCCCCCTCCACCCCACCCCACAAAAAACATGTAAATTGTACTTATCTAGCGCCCACTACCCCTGACGAGGTGTTGAAGCGCTTTGCAGTGATTAGCACGCTACTCCGGAATCCAAGGTTAGAGGAAAATAGGTTGTAGATTAGTAATATGTGCTTCCTTTCCCGAGTTGTGTTAAGTTTGAACTCTTGTCTTGAGCTATCTTCATTTATTCTAGTGTTTTGAATAGTAGTGGATACATTGATTGTCCCAGTTCTAGAGGAAGTGTCGGATAAGCACATCTATCTATCTATCTATCAGAGCCTGCCTGTCTGTCTGTCCATCTATGAAAAGAGGCCCAATGGGCGTGAAGTACGGATCCGCGTCTGTGTTCTCTTCGCTCCCCGTTCATGCACTGTTATCTAACCATATGGGTACTCTACAGTTGTATAGCTCTTCAATTCCTGGCTGCACAACACCCAGGAAAATGTGCTGCATGGCTAAACACTTATAAGGTCCCAAAGGCGAGACCAATTGGCTATGCCAATGCTTGTTCCATTTGCTTTCGTTTGTTTTTTTAGGGAGGCACGGGAGAAACGACGCGAGACTCGAACAAGGTTCCCCAGTTCCAAAGTCAGCAGCTCTACATGTTGCGCCACATCCTCACTCCAAGAATTACTGGTTTTCTTTCTAAATGCCTCTTTGGGAAATCGTACTGCATGTTTGGTTTGTAATTGGGAACAAGCACTTCACACTCAATCGCTCCACATGCTTCACAGAAGCCATGCTTCATTAGGTCGAGCCTCGAGTAGCGCGCAAGCGTTGCTCTGCGAGACTTTAAGTTAGGGAGTTTGAAAAGCTGACCAGACGCTCGTGCGTCATGGCCTCTTCCCTGCGGTTACGCGCGCGGCACACATCTGTTTCCAATTATCGTGCCCAGACGCGGGTGCGATAATTGGAAACACATGCCGGCCGTGTGGGCAAAAGGTCCATGACGCACGAGCGTCTGGTCAGCTCAGCAGGCTGCCGCGCTCGCTCGCCCCCGCTCCTCTCTTGTTAGTTTAGTTGAGTACAAGACCTCTTATAGTGTTTGAGTAGAACACTTGGGGACATCCTTGCTCGACGATAATCTGCTCCCAGCAGACATAAATAGCTGTTGATAACTATGAATGTTACAACTTTGCCTTCAACGTACATAATAATACGTGCGTGTACTCTAATACACATAAAAACGTGTTGATGGGAGCAGGAAGGAAAAGGGACGAATCAGAAGTCATCGGACGTTCGTGGGTCAGAGGAGTGAGAGGATTCCAGGCACGATTGTGTTTAGATTCACGGTACACTGATGGAGATCAGAGATACTAGGACAGGACGGATCAGAAGGGGCACCGGGAGTCCGACAGCTGTTTCCACCTCGGGCTCCGCAGGGCCTGCTGTCAGAACTCCCGTCAAGCTTCCCCCAATGCATACATGTACTCGCGCGCCCGCTTCTGTACTGGAGCCGGAGAGAGTGCCGAGGGACTCATCCTTCTTTGTGCTTGTGGGGGTGTCTTTTCAGACACAAGCCTTCCAGAGGCGGTTTATGCTCTAACAGCTGGGCCGCACCCCGCCATATCAGCAGCCTCTCCATGGAAGAGCGCCCGGTCACCCCTCCCTGCCAGACTTCGCCTGATCAGTCTCTTTCCTGTTTCTGTTTCTCATTCTCCTGTCTGTGCTTCCTCGCTCGCCCCTCCCTCCCCTGTCTGTGTATATTTCCTCACCCTCACGCCCCTTCCCTTCTCCTCCCCCGGCCTCCCTCCCCGTTCCTTTTCTCGAGTCAATTCAATTCAAATGAACTTTATTGGCACAATAAGCCACATCAGAGATGTCAAATTTAATAAGCAATGGTGAAATTTACGTTTATACTGAGCAGAGACTAGCTGGCATTCTCCCCGAAGCCCATTTCTTCTCTTTGTCCCTTTGTTCCGCAGCCCACCCGCCACCTCAACACTAATCCCTCAGTACTTAGTTTGTGGGAAAGAAAAACTTCTTAATTGCAGGGCAGAAGCTTTTCCTGGGAAGCCTACTGCCAGCCCTGCCTAATGCCAAGGTTTCCAGATACCAAGGCTGTCTGCTCTTGATCCCACCTCATGCCTCTTTCTGCCACCGTCCTGCACCTTCTGTCTCCTCATCTCACTCTTCCATGGCCTTTTCATGCCAGTTTTCTCAGTTTCAATGCTATACTTTTCTTCCCTTGTTCTCTCCTGTCTTCCTTTCTCTCTGTTGATCTACGTCAGTCTGATGTGTGCCATGAATGAGTGCTAGTGCCCACCACCTTCCACCACCACCACAAATTAAGCACTGATGTCCCACACTATTCCTACATTTCTATGCAGCCTTCAGTTTTTCACCTTTCCATCAATCAGAGCCTGGCCTAGTCCTAGACTAGAGCCAGGCTGAGCCTGAGGCCAGCCACCTCGCTCCGCCCCTGCTGGCTGCTCACAACAAAAAGCCACTACTGCGCAGGCTGCGGAACCGTGCCGGGTCCTAGGCCCTTGCCCCTTAGGCCCCTTTTGCTTTTAATTCTGGCCCAGTGGTCGCGACATGTGCCATTGATCCTGTATTATGCAAATCAATGTTTAAAATAATGAAATGTTTCAGTATCAGATTCTTAAAGCATAAATAATCTTCCACGAAAACACATCCACCGATTATGCTCACAAAAAATGCAAAATTCGAAACATTCACACAGATGCACAAGAACTGAGATGCCTACATATTTTTAATGAAAACACTGACTATAGAGCTTGAGAACACAGGAGACTGTGAAATAACATTCAAAAAATCTCATACTTTACTTTTTAAACCCAAAATGCCTCTTCCAAGTAAAGGAGGAAGATGGGGCTTGGTTAAAGCAAATTAACGTGCAAGGTGGATTAGCGAAAAAACTTTGCCTGTCCTAAAGGCAAACAAGACGCATTTGCTAAACAAAACAGGCATTGGCATAGCCAATAGGTCTCGCCTTTGGGACCTTATAAGTGTTTAGCCATGCAACAGTTGATGTTGTTGCACCAAGGATATTGTGCTGCATAACTAAATACTTATAAGGTCCCAAAAGCGAGACCTATTGGCTATGCCAATGCTTGTTTTTTTAACTCATTGCAACCGCCTCAGGACTCTGTGCACCTTTTTTTAAATGTATTTCTGCATGTTGCCAACAATAAGCGCCCAATAACGTGTACGTGATGTGAAAAACCAAAAACATTCTCAGACGAAGACACAAGTTTTCAGAGTAAAAAAAATGAAAGTGGAAGTTTTCACCTGTTATTTATGCGGCATGTAGATTTTTTTCCTAGTTTATGCATTTTGACGCTTCAGTGACAGAAAACCAGCACAGAGGTGGAGTTGCGCTCGGAGGAAAGAATGACATGTTTATTTTATATAAATAGTATTTTGAATTTGTTTGCGGAAAACACCAAAATTGAACTCCTTTAAATTGGACAGTGGAGATTAAGAAGTAGAGCAACTATTCTCTCCCCATGCCAACTCTATTGCACGTAAGTTTACAATGTTAAATGTACAAAAGCTTCACGGCTGCCGCCTTTCATTTAAAACGAGGCTTTTTTGGTTTGCATTTAGAATGAGCACTTTAAACTCAGTGAGGCACACGATTCACAGCATCAAAAAAGCAGCTAGGAATTAAGAGCCCATAACCTATGTCTCCCAATCTCAAATATCCACAACCTCCACTAGATGAAAGTGTAGAATGTTGGAGAAAAAAACCAATATACATCGTGCTAAGGACACAGAAAAAGTCCTAGAATACACCAAAACTGATATTAAACTTGTACTCAGGGGAAAGAGAGATTTAGAAAGAGATACACATGAGAGAAAAAAATCTACGGTGTGTAGATATCTCTTGGGCCCAGTACAGGTGGTACTACAAAATTATTTGACAGCTGTAAAGAATAGACAACATAGGTTCTACCTTACTAGATTACGTATAGGAACATTGCATCTAAGGGTTGCCTTCCCTAAAATTGGGACACAAAATAGCATCTTACCAAATTGTCCATGCAACGGTAGAGCTAGTCAAAGCACAATGCACTTTGTTCTATTTTGCAGTTTTTACAGGGATCTTAGGAAACGTTTTTTAGCACCGATTTTTAAGACTGGCAATTAAAATTATTAGCAGAATGCCTTTTACTACGTATGTGCTCTGGAAAATGGGGATATGTGTCTACGTGTTATAGCTTTTATCATATCTGCCCTGGGGAGAAGGAAACACCTTGGACACTTGGAAGTTTTAAACTATGAGCCTACCTTGTAAATTTGACTCCCATAAACTGTCTTTGACTACAAACGATACCTGCAGAACTGATTAAATTGCACTAAACAAGAAATAAGAGACCCCGGCAACTGCTATTATTATTGTAATTAACTTATCACATAGGATTTTGAATTGTTTCTAAGAGATGGACTCTATGATGTAATATTTACAAATGTTACAGGTCACTTCTATGGGAATGGGCATGTAGACATGAGCCCCTGTTTTTCTTGAGTTATTTATTAATTGTGTTGTTTTTATTGTGTACTTTTATGGTTTTATCTTTATAACCGAATAAAGTGAATTGACTGACATTGTGCTAACTTTAACACATTCAGTGAAAAACATGTTTCATTTGATGTAATTCTTTTCATGTTCGCTTCTGGAAAACACTGCTATTTACTTTGTATCAATTGGACTACTAACATAAAATGTACAGTTAATGTTCTCTTGCTATACCAATTCCATCACTCAAGTTAAAATCGCAAGTACACGTAAAGCCACAATTACATTTGGAACGAGCAAATACCCAATATTTATTCTCTAGTATTTGCATGCGTTCTTTCAAATGACTAACGTTTTTGTTTTCATGTCATTAAGAATATGCATTTTCAATGCGATAGGTATCGCATTTGGGAGAGTTTAAGCCATTGGCATTGTAAATGGCAATGCCTTTTATTTATGTGTTTTTAAAAGCAACACACATATAAAAGGCATTGTTATTTATAATGCCAATAGCTCAAACTCTTGCAATTGCGAGACCACTTTAATGGTGGCCGCACCCCTTTTTTTAGGCGCTGCTCGCCGTATTCAGGTTACAGTGAGCCGGGTCTAAAGAAAGGGGCGCGGCCAACATAAAAGTGCAAGCGAAGTATGGGGCACTTCACCCAAAAATAAAAAATAAATAAAAAAAGGCTCTGTGGCGCGGCCGCTAAAGTTAAAGCGGACCGCGCTGCAAATTAAATAAATTCGCACGACCACTAAAGTGTAAGTGGACCGCGCTGTAAATTAAATAAATACATTACTATTAAAAATATAAAAGCGGGCGGCGTGCTGCCATGTACTAAAGCACGTTGTGGGTGGAATAGTGTTAGATCATTAAAGAAAATAGTGCTCACGGTTTCGATAAAGCAGACTGTGTAACAACACTAGTAAAAAGTCCAGTCCTCATGGGAGGTTACAAATGGAGACAAGGCGGTACCAAGGAGGGACTACTAAGCCTATTTATCAATCAAAAGCAACAAATTCGAAAGGACAGTAAAAGGAGCCAATTAAAAAGATGGGCGGGAAATGGGCAGAGCTTCTATGCCATACCTGAATACAGCATGCCTCGCAGAGCATCGCATGCGCTGCCCAGGCTCGACCTAAAATTTTTATTAATTATGGATACTTTGGGAGCGAGGTGTATTGTGCTTTTCCCTTTAAAAAAAAAAAAATATACAAAATTGCTACATTTTTTATAAAAATTTGAACTTACCAATGTTGACTTTTGTAAACTTTTAATTAACTTACTTGAAAGGGAAAATCACAAAAGCAAACAACAAACGTGCCTTTATTGCTATTGTGGCAGACTTTCATTCTTGGAAAATAAAGTCATGGCTTGGTTGGTGGTTTCACATCCTGTTAGTTATGCAAATTTACTCTGTACTTTGTGCCTGAAACAAAAACACAAATGTAGCTTGTCACCCTGATAACAATCTTTACAGGCATACTAATATAGTGCCTCCCATATTTCAAGTAGGCCCCTTTGCAAACAAAGCCAGCAAGTATACTCTACGTCACATGTCAAACCATCCCTGCACCGGTTTGATAGAAATGGTGAGAGACAGCAACATTCTTCAAAAGTTCTTAAGGCTGGTGAAAGGATGAAAGTCACACTACAGTGCTTGCTAAACATGGCAGACTAACGTTTTCTCAACATCACACTTTTATTATATTGCAGATTTGAACTGCAATCATTATTATGCTTTATTTTTGGGTATAAAAGGCTGAGTGACTCTTTTTATAAATCGCACAGTGAGTTTATGCAGGTAAAGTTTCAAAAGGTACAAACAGTAAAATTCACTAACAAAAACATGCTACCTTTCAGCAATACAACATTTTGGGTAAAAAATGTGGCTCTATATGATTTGATTGCAATATCTCGAACACAGCCCACATAACCACCAAGTACTACGCATTGTAAAATCTTGTTATTAACAATTATTAAACACAATGCAAATTTACTGCAAGCGTATTCATACTACTAACAATAACACTAATTAATCCTGCATTTACTAAAACACTGCAGAAATAAGCAGCAAAACAAAGCAAGTAACACGCATCATGCATGAAAACATTTTAGACGAGGAAAGTGGGAGATTCTAAAAAAACATCTATTTCTCCCATTGACGTCTATCGAAGCAGAGGTAATTTCAGGCGGGAGACAACCAACATAAAGCCATTTTTTTGCCTAAAAATCGGGAGTCTCCCGCATGAATCGGGTCCATTGGCATGTCATGTCACTCCTGCCATTAATCAATATAGGTTTGTTTAAGTTGCATCACAAACTGGGGCATTTAGTGAGGGCATTCTTTCTATTACATTATTATTAATCATCGTTTACATTCCTTTAGGTTACAAGCTTACTCTGTCTAGGGATAAATAGCATTTCCAATCATCAATAAATTGCATGGAAGCACAAGCTTAGGTGTGTCTGTCCCTTTACCAGTGGCACGAGAACTAACAGTAAATTTTGTAGCACACAGGATAATCTGATGCATACTAAAAAACGTATAAGATCCAAAAGGCGAGACCTATTGGCTATGCCAGTGCTTGTTTTTTTTCTTAAGACTACTGTGCAGCTGATCAGCTGCCTAACCCAAACATGGTCGCCGATCAGGACATAAGCATTTAACCAATCTCTCTAGGTGCCATATTATGACCGTTATTGCGTCACTTCCGACTTACTATAGCCCGCAGGTCATGCCCGTTCAGCGTTCCTTTCCGGTTTTCTAGCTCAGTAATGGCTGTTTCCGTGTCCTGGTTTAATGCATCCATATCCAGAACGGGACGCGCACTGTACCCATCGCGTGCATGTTCGTACAGGCGGCTGCGTGGCTCACGGGCTGAGGCTGCGAGGCCACGCTTCCACAGGCTTTTTCGCCACCCACATGGAAAACAGAGAAAACGCCGCAGCAAAAGAGCATTGCGCGCAGCCATCTTCAACAGATGAAGCAACCACTCTTTAGCCAATGGAAATGAACCTTGCATAACAATGTAGCTGTAAAGTTTACTATCGCTCATTTTATTGGTTAACCAATCGATTGGTTGTTGCCCAATGAATAATATTCCAAATAATCTTGAGTTTCTGGTGAAAACTCTTTTGCTTTCAAAGGTAGCGTTAACATCTTTGCGAGCATGCTGGAAATGGAAAAATGCACTTTGTGATTCCTTTGATTGATTGATTGATCATTGTGGGAATAACGGGGTGGCAGTCGAATTAGGCATTCATATATATATATATATATATATATATATATATATATATATATATATATATATATATATATATATATATATATATATATATATATATATATATATATATATATATATTTTAGATCTGGCCTCAAAGAAATTGGTACTAAGGACAGTCGCATTTAAATCTATGCTGGATTACTTTATTTGCAAATAGACTATTTTAAAACAGTTTATGGGGCTCAGACACCCGTGGCAGAGATCTGTGTACCCAGCAAGTTCCCGGGTTTACTAATAATAACATAACTGGTGATTAGCATGCTGGAGAGAGCTGAGTAGTCTAGTCACGGGTTCGATTAATCGTATAATAGCATATAAAGTTAATGTGCGACAACCCCGTGTAGCATGCGAGTCAGATATATATTTTATGGGGCTAGCTCAGTAGATTACTGATCTGTTGCAGATATTGTTGTGTTAAGTGAAAGTTATAATCCCTTGTAATATAGCTTTGGGAGTTATGAACCGAAACAAAAGAGATTCAGGTGAACTGAAAGGAATACGTTTACAACCATTATTTTTTTCTAAATCTTTTGTTATTCTAAGGTTACAGAAAATTATTCCTTTGCATAGTAATAAACACTTATCCTAAGTCCTGTATGGATGGTTTTTAATGTAATTTCTTATAGATGAATAAATCTGACGTTCTTGCATATTACTTTCCTGCAAAGTGTGCGTAAATTAAAAATCTGGCTCCAAATCATAGTTTCATTAAAATACTTGTGAACTGGGAATCTTGGTTTATTTGTTTCCTCATTGTTATGGGAACTTTTAGAGCGCACGATTACCCGGAGGTGTCCTGGTGCTAGTTACTACTCCTTAGTGCAGAGCTGAAAAGGAGGTTTATTTATCAAAAAGCCAGGTCTTTAACCCCTTCCTGAACGCTAGAAGATTGGTGGCATTTCTCAAATAGAATGGCAAGTCATTCCAGGCTTTTGCTGCGCATGAAGAGAAACTTCTGCCTCCCCATTGAGCTTTTTTTGTTGATGGAACTACAACCAGCTTAGCTCCCAGAGATCTAAGAGTTCTTGCTGGTATGTACCATTGGAACTGGCACTTTAAATGATCTGGTCCTAAGCCTTGAAGTGGTTTAAAGACCATACAGAGAGATTTAAAATGCACCCGGTTCCTCACCGGGAGCCAGTGCAGTTTTTTGATCTCCTTGGAGATTGGAGAAAACTTGGAAGTGCCCGTAAGTAATCTGGCCGCGGCATTTTGTAGCAGCTGAAGCTTATACAGAAGTCTTTGTTGTATGTTTAAATATAGGTTATTACAGTAGTCCAGTCTTGACATAACCAATGCTGTGACTACCGTTTGCCGGGTCCCCAAAGGTAAGAACCTCAATACCTTCTTGACAGTTCTAAGAACATGCACTGTTGTTGAGGTTACTGCATTTACTTGGGCCCCAAAGGAGAGTTTCTCATCCAGGATTATACCCAAATTTTTCACCTTTTTTGAGGGTGTAGGGAGTGACCCCATGGATGCAGGCCACTAATTAGGAGTCCAAAAATTAAGGTCGTTCCCAAACAGCATTACCTCCGTTTTTCCTGAATTCAGTTTTAGGCAATTATCTGCCATCCATCTCCCTACAGATTCCATACAGTCCTGAAACCGTTTATCTATTCCCAGTTCTTGGCCAGGTAATAGAGAGACCACAATTTGTGTGTCATCAGCGTAGGAAGTGAGACCAAACCCATATGTACTGATGACGGGGGCCAATGATGAGACATACACATTAAAGAGTGTGGGGCTCAGTGATGATCCCTGCGGTACACCACAAGGCAGTGCAAAGGGCTTGGACTGAAATTTACCTAGGGATAAAATGGCGTCAAAGTGTTAGCCTCCAGCCTGTTCCTAGCCAGGATGAGACTCAAACAAAAGGTGTGTTGAGGGCCCTTTATAAGCACCCCCAAGATTTTGCGACAAAAGACAACATTTGCAGTATTTTTGTGGCAAGCAGACAATGCCAGTCACAAAAATACCACTTGCCTGTGATCTGTCCTTGCAGGCGACTCTGACAAGCCATAGTTTGTGACTTAGCAAAGTCTCTAGCAGGACTGGGCCTCGGAATAGTAGGATGTCTTGTGCCACACTGAGGAGCTCCGCTGGCTCCCAATTCACAGGTGTGCTTATTGCAAACTCCTCACACACATATTCAAGGCACTACACAACTTAGGCCATACCTAACTGAACAGTCACATCTCCTACTATCCAATAGTAGGATGTCTTGTGCCACAGAGTGCAGATTGCAATTTGAAAGCTCTGCTCTATTTACGTATTTTCAATGAAGTGCACAGGGCAGCAGCGGATACGGTGAGTCAGTGGTCGGAATGGGGGTCAGAAGAGTGCGGGTGAGGTGTAGGAGGATCAGGAGTCATAGGAAATTAGGGTGGTGTTAGGGACGATAAAACATGGGAGCAGGGGAAATGGAGGAGAGTCAGGTGACAGTGCAGCAAAGGGGGAGAAGTCCAAGAGCGTAGCAGGGTTCAAAGGAGGCAGGCGACTGCAGAAAGGTCAGTTTATTTATTTTATTTTTTGTGGGAACCTATTTACATGTTGCAAATCCTGGGGCATCTTCTTGAGTGAGGCATCTATGTAGGCTTACAGATCATAAAATGGCAGAAAAGTTATTAACTAGACAGCAGTTACTTTTCAGTGGAAATCCTAACCTATCACCTGCTGTGTATTATCTATATTGACTGGGGGTGGTATGCCTTAAAGGGTCATGGTCAAACAACTGTAACTAGAAATCTGTTACATGAGGCATGGCATATGTAATTCGAGGTGTTGCCAAAATCATTAACTAGAATCTGGTGCTTGACTCTGTACCACTTGCGCAGGGTTCGGCTGCCTTTTTATGTGTTTTCTATTAGTGCAGTCTAATACATCACATAGCAATGAACACATCCACCAAAAACAAGCCAGAACTATTGACTGTATCAATATTTCTTAGCACTGATTTTTATTCTGTATCAGAAAATAACTCCCATTCTCGTTATGTGTATTTGTAAAGCGCACTATCACCTGCAACAGTTTCCTGGCACTGAGTAGGTTTGTGGGGCCAGCCATGCCAAGGGTAGGTTGCTTAATTGAAAAGCCAGGTCTTAGCTTCTTGCAGAATTCAAGAAAAGAGGAGCATGCTTTGATTTGGAATGGGAGGTTGTTCCACCCTTTAAGACCAATGTAGGAGAACGCCCCCCCTTCTGATCTGTTTCTGTGTATGCATGGGATGCGTGCAAGTTGTAGTCCTGAGTAGCGGAGGTGTCTCGGTGGTTGGTGGAAGGAGATGCAACTGTTCAGTTAAGTATGGCCTAAGGTGTGTAGTGCCTTGAGAGTGTGTGCGCGGAGTTTGAAATGAGCGCATTTGTGTGGGAGTTAAGGATGCTTCTGGAAGGTTTGTAGTCTTCTGGTGAGTCGCTTGGTGATCCTGGCAAAGAGAGTGTTCCAGTATTCCAACTTGTTGCTGATTCGGGCATGAGTGACAGTTTTTCTGGTGTTGCTTGGGAGCCGTTTGAAGATCTTCCTCAGCATCTTCAGGGTATGGAAGCAGAATGCATTGACAGCGTTGACTTGTGCGGAGATGTCCAGTTTGCTGTCAGTGGTAATTTTGATGTTCATAGCATGAGTGCTGGGTGGGAGAGTGGATCCGAGTTTCACCTGGCACCAGTTCTAGTTGAAATCCCATGACAAGATGTTGTTGCCTAAGATCACTTCTTCTGTCTTGTTGGTGTTGAGCTTGAGACACTTGGCTTTCATCCAGTTAACGACTCGGTCATGCAGGTGGTAAACTTATATTGAGTGGGCTCTCTTTCGAGAGGCAGAGTATGAGTTGAGTGTCGCTGGCGTAGGGGAGGATGTTGATTATTGTGTGCATGTATGACATTGGCCAGAGGGATCATGCTTGCGTTAAAGAGTGTGGGGCTGAGCGATGAACCTTGCAGCACTCCACAGATGAGTTTTCAGGCTTTCCGTGAAGTACGTGCAAGGCTGACAGCTTGCTTTCTATCTGTTAAGGAACAGATCTAGCGGAGAGCAGGTCCTTAGATGAGCATGGGAGTGTCAGTGGATGATTTTCTTAGCAGGGGGCTGATGGTGGTGTATTTCAAGGTGTCTGTAAATGTGCCTAAGTCGATGGTGGCGATGAGGATGGATTGTGGTGTTTTGCTAATCGGTAGGAGTCCTATGGTGAAGGTGTGGTGGGGGCAGGTGTCAGATGGGGTCCCCGAGTGGATGGTCTTCATGGTTTCGACGGTGGTGATGGAGCGCCACAAAGTTAGGGTTCATTCTTTCAGTTGAGGGTTGAAGTTTCCGTATATGGAGGTGATTTTGTTACAGAACAATTCTGAGAGCATGTTGCAAAGGTGTTGCGAGGATATGATGTTGCTGGAGGCACAATGAGATCTTTGATGATGGGGAAGATTTCTTTGCTTCTGTTCTATTTGTGCCAGCGTTGATGCTGTCTGCAAGAGCTGTGCGCTTGGTTCCGTATCTGCTGGTTTTAGCATCTTAGGGTGGATACGAAGATGTCTTTGTCTGTTGTGTCTTGACTTGTTCTCCATTTGTGCTCCAGTTGCCTGCAATGGTGTTTTGTCAGCCTGAGTTTCTCTGTGTACTAGCTGGCTCGTGGTCGGGCGTTTGCTGTTGTTGGGTTGCGCTTGAGGGGAGCCATGGTGTTGGTGCAAGCACTGATCCAGCTGTTGAGGTTCTTGATGGCTTTTTGCAAGTTACGGGTGTGCTTGAGCCGGTGCATGGAGACGACAGAGGCCCAGTTTTCTTATGTGATGCAGTTTCAGTTGCGGCAGGCAGGTCTGGTGGTGATAGGTCTGTGGTAGTGGGGGATGGGTATACTGAAACTGACGGGAGCATGTCTGTCCAGGCCATTCTTCCCTTCACATCACTTTCATCTGTAATTTCTCTCTCTGAGTTAGTTATGTAAAATCTTTTTCTACACCCATCTCTTTCTGAATTTCCTCCATCAGCATGTCTCACTCTGTCTCCTTGTGCTCCAACATTGTCCTTTCACTCTCTCTCGTTCCCTTGTGTTTCCCTTCCTTCAAATTCCCTTTCACACTCGCACACAGACACAAAAGAAGGGCACAATATTTTCCTTTGGCACTGGCAGGATTTCACCAGCTGTGTACCTAGGTCATGCATTTCCCCACAGAATCGTAATTAAAATGAGCACATATGTGACCATCGCTCTGTGCACTCTGCACAGAGGCTAAGGATTGGTAGAGTATGTCGTCTGACAACCTTTATGGCACAGTGACAGGAACTGTGAACAAGCACTGGCAAAGCCAGTAGGTCTTGGCAATGTCAGAGCTCCGAGCTATTGGGGTTGTCAATGGTATAGATCGAATAGGAGCGTGTGTTGGTCCAGGTATTAAGCTTGTGGGTTGGTGCTCATTTTGGGGCACAATAGTAAGTTCTGTTGCTGAGGCTGAAGGCAGTCAGAGTTTTCTCAGTGCCTGCCGGTGGGTCAAATAAAGGTGTCCAGACCATAACAAGGAGGAAAGAGATGACGTGTAAGATATACAGGTTGACGATTTCAGTCACACTAAAATGACGGAATAAAATTTAAAAAAAGGTATATCCAAATACGTGTTTGTAGCATCTTCTGATGTGCCAGTTCGTGCAAAATGTCTCAATTCATGCAAAGTGTCTCCACGCATTGAAAGTGTCCTTCGAGGTGATGATGAAAAGTTGGCCACTCTAATTTTAAAGGCGAGACTGTATCTGTTCACTACTGACAGCCATACTGGTGACTATTCCTGCAAAGGTTTCATAGCTGCCTTGACTCTTCTGTGGACATTGTGGTCGAGCAGCAAAGGCCGTGTCCTATAGATGATGGAGTGAATGTTGTTTCCAGACAAAATATAACACAATGCTATGGTTGTCTTCGGATGAAGGGATTAATTTGAAAATGAACAAGACCATAAATAACCCAACCTGTAGTAAGGCACATCCTTTCTCCCTAGCAGTGTGCTTTCTAACTACAGTTATGCCTCATAAGCAAGGAAATGCATTCGTAAGATGACCTTGTGCTTCTGCTGTTAAATTGTGCTGCACTACACTAATGATACACTGCAGTTAATATCCGAAAGTTTTCTCATCAGGTTAAGCGATGGAGGGGAGAAGGCGTTTTGTCAAGTACCGTTTAACTGTGTAAATATCCACTAAAAATACACAGCAATTAACTAACCCGTTGTTGCAGTGCAGACACAATGCACATGCGCAATCTCTCATGTAAAATCTCACTTTGTGGGATTTTTCATCTGCTCTTTTTAAGCTTCTTTACTTCTTGTGAATTACATGTAGAGTCAAGTGGCCCGAGCCGGTGTGACACTTTCATCCAAGCCTCACATTTGAGCCCGAAGCACATTCCTTTCCGGGTTTTCTAATCTGTTAGACCTGATACTCTTCAGGTAGTGTTTCCCTAAACTTTTAGCTTTTTCCTCCTGGGTTTTCCTGATTCTCTTGTAGTGGCCTTGGGGCACTTTCTCACCGTAAATGCAGCGTGAAAGTGCGTATGCCTTTCCTGCAGACGTTAGGAAGTGGTGCTTACCTGATGTTTGTAACACAGGTCACCAGCCTGCCATTGCAGGCCCGTTTGTGCGCTGGCACCAGTCATGTGCTTAAACATGTGTCCAGCTTGCCATTTAGGCCCGGTTTGCGCAATTGCACCAGTGAGGTGTTTGAACATGTGTTCAGCCTGCCATTGCAGGCCGGTGTACGCACTTGCAACTATGGTGTTGCTAAACATGTGTCCAGCCTGCTATTGCAGGTCTGTGTGTGCGCGACTGCGTTTCTGCTCAGGCAGGCCTTTTTAAATCACTAGCCTTCCTGAGAGGACCTTTCACTACCACTAGAGCACCCTGAGGGTATGTCTTAAGGGGTGAAATGAGTAGTAGGTAAAAGGCCGGGCAGGTACAGATGTGTGCTTTATTTACAGGGAGGTACGAAATTTGCAACTCTTCGATGTGTGTGACCAGAACGGTCTGGTGCGACCCGTATCAGCACGCACCAGACGTGCCTGGATTTCCTAGGTGCGACTCTGATCAATGTGTACCTGACGGGGTGCCTCCTTCTCCTGAGAGGCTCCCCTGCTTCATTCCTCAATCATCTATTGTTCTTTGTATGCCTCTCAGTGCGGCAGACCAAATGCCTTCTCCTCACTCGGCCCCTGACGACATTGCGTTGCCCGGATCAAGCTTGGGTAGTGAGAATGACTGACTGGGTTGAAGGAATTCTTCAGAGACTGCATGACCTCCCTGTGCTTCGCAGAACTGGGCTGGCCACAGAAGGCCCTGTGGAACCCATTTGAGTAACCAACTATTGCCCTCAGCCTGCTTCTGCTTCGCATCCTCTGGGTAAGTATCCCGAGTGGCTGCCAAGCCCCCATTTGCAGACATCCTCCTAAATAATCCTGCTACCTACCCCCAGCTGCTCCCCTGGGACCCTGACTAAGAGTGACTTCAGCTGGGTGCAGCATAATATCCGGGGGTGGAGGGCTGGTTATCTTCCATATGTGGGCGTAGGACAGTCGGAGTGAGCTGGAGGGTGGTTGGAGGCTTGGGCCACGGAGTCTGCAGTGTGCTATCAATTGACCTGCTGGGTATCAGTGCACCACATTAGGGTGCTGAGTGCGTATGTGTGTGAGCTTGTTCTGTAAGGACCTGTCTGATATCCGTTGCACCGCGTATCGGTGCTGAGTGAGTGTGGGGAAGTGATAGTCTGTGGACCGCCTGTGATTTACGACACTGGCCGACTGTTGCTTTGCATGTTAATTTCTTACTAGAGGAACACTACGACTGACATTGGTTTTACTCGTGCTGCCTCGGCCTGTGGTGCTGCTAAAAAGTGTTATAATTTGTTGTATGTACACATTTCTGATATTGTTGTGACCCGGAGTGCAACCTCTAACTGTGTGGTATCGAATTATGAGAACTGCTAGGGTGGTATTAAACACAAAAGTGAAGGGGTGAGGGATACGGACCCCTCTACTCCGGTCCCCCTGGGCACAATTTTAACACACCAAAAGGAGTAGAGAGTGATAACATATCTCTGTGTGTGATGGCACGTGCTCTGTGTTCAAATACTGCCCTCACTCACACAGTTGTGTGACATGCTTCATCATAGGGCTGCTTCAGTACACCCCTGCACAACCCAACGCCTGGGGTGGAGCAATAGGGTAGGGGAAGACAAGACACAACACAAAAGAAAAAGGAATAATATAAGTTGACTGGGATCACCAGAAGTGGAAGTGCAGTATGAGTTAAAACTAGCTCGGAGGTGTCTCTATGCGTAAAATGTATTCCTGGACCCTCCGGCCAGGATTAAAAACGTGAAGGATGGCGGTGATTGGAAGAAATAATGAACTCCTTACACCCCTCCTTACTGCCAGTTTGTCGACATGTTTCAGCCGTTATTATGTGCCCATAGTGCAGGGTCACGCCGGCCTTCGTCGGACCTTACTGATCCCAGGTTCTAGATCACCTCGTTTCCTGGAGTGCGGAAGTGCCAGACAGTTTGTTCTTGCACCGAGGTATCCCCTAAGTAAGACTCTCCCGTAGTACTATATGGAAGAGAAAAGAAAAAAGGTGAAACACAAATAGTGGAGGTCACTAAAAGTCATTCCCTCTCGTAGTTGAACTTACTACAAAGTTTCAACAATTGTCAATCCACCACAGCTCGGGTATATTGCCCGGAACAGAATCCTAGATTAGGGAAAACATAATATTGCCACATAATATGCAACTGGTAAAGGTTCACCTACTAGAGTAGTAAACGTAGATCACTGTGCCCATGTACTATCTCTCGCATCTCTCACTCATAAACAGAAGGTTACATGATGCCTTGTCACTTACCGAGTTCACCTTAAAATATTGTTAGAAATGGCGAGAGACAAGGAGAGACCCCCTGTAGTCACACTCTGGGGGAGACAAATCAAAAAAGAGACATTCGTAGTGGTTAGATGGTCATATGTCACAATACTAGTTTTCCAGCCTGGATACACCCATGTCGGTGTCATCAAGTCAAACTGCTCGTTAGTATGCGTAAGATCACGGTGCCTAATGCAGGTATGATAGCGTTTGTGCCAGATAGTAATAGAATGTTACGCTTACATGCTTCTATAGTAAAAAAGGCCTTTGCTCAAGGTGTCTAGACCAAATCGATAATGGACGGGATTACCCCCGGCATCCCAAGGTGTAAATACACTCTCTGTCCCTAGTCCGGTATTTGCAACCGCCCCCATCTGCTCAGTACGTCAAGGTGGGCGCTCCTCCTTCTGACCGCTTGTCTGCTCTCACCGTGTAGGTAGGCGGGAGAGTCGTGAGGGCTGTCTTAAAATACCTAAACCGGCTCGCCGTGTCCCGTCAAAGTTTCCAGTCACGTGGCAGCCGTAGAGCGGACAGCGTCATGCACGTCGATGACGCTGGCCCTCCATGCGTCATGTTGCCAAGGCAACAGTGGCGATCCTAGCTTCACTCATTTCTTTTCCCTGCTCTCGGGCGCAACGTGCTTTATTGCAACATGGGCGGAACTGACATTAAGACAATCATCCCAAAGATATGGCATCTCACCCCAGAGCCCTCTTCTTCATTGAATACGATGCTGTATAAATACACGCGCTGATTATAAACAAGGTATTCTTCCGTCATTTGTAACTACCTCCTGACAAAATATGCCAAGTCCAGAAATGCGGGGAGGAGGCATATATAATTAATAAAGTTACCATGGGCAGTTGAAGAGTTTATCATAGGAACACTCAATGAGATATAGAGTGTCAGTGATGGTTGGTGGTGGCTGACCCTTACATATATATGAATATGTATCTATATGTATGTATAAAGGGGTATCTTTAAGAGAAAGGATTGAGACCTTGTGGTACAAGTGGATTATGTCAGTACCTGTATTTAGAGTGACTATCTATTCAGGGTCTGCCACGGAATTTCATCATTCAAGCCAAACAGGTGGCTTTTCAAACGATAGATCCACTTTTGTTCCCTCAGGAAGAGGGCTCTCATCTTCTCTCCTGTGGTTGGACTCAATCTGGGTTTTTCTATTACTTTCCAAGCTAGATCTTCACTCGTGTGATGTTTTTCTAAGTAGTGAGCTGTGAGTTTTGTGTTAGATTTAAGACACCTGATTGTGCTACGGTGTTCCATAATGCGTGTCTTAACTCTCCTGCTTGTCATCCCCACATATTGTTTTTGGCAGGGGCATGTAATGAGGTAAATCACAAAATCAGAGTTACAGTTCGTGTGTGTCCTCTGCTCCCATGGATAGGTTAGGCCCACATCTATGGTTTTGGTGTTTTTTGTGAGGTGACATACAACACACGACCCGCACCTCGAGTGTCCTAGGAGCAGGGGAAGTCCCCCTGTTGGTTCAATCCTCCTCTGTTGCAGTGTGTTTGGTCTGGTGTGTACCAACATGTCCTTAAGATTCGCACTCCTTTTGAAAGAAAAGAGCGGCTTGGCTATGTTCATACCGTTAGAGTTGAGTATGCGCCAGTGTTTCAGTACCATTTGTTTTATTTGATGCGAGGCTGTGTTGAGCGTCGTTACACACACTGGTTTGTCTGCTGGTGGTCTTACAGTTTTCTCCAATAGGTTTTCCCTGTTAGTGTGGGCGGCTCTTTTCCTGGCTTTTGAAATAGTATGCTCCGGATATCCTCTCTGACTGAGTTTCTTCGTGAGGAGGGCTGCTTCTTCCTTGAAAGTGGTTCTCTCAGTACAGTTCCGCCTTAATCTGAAGAACTGACCCACAGGCAGATTTTCCCTTAATGATTTAGAGTGGAAGCTGTCATATGCTAGCCGTGAGTTCTTATCTGTGGGTTTGTGGTGAACCCTGGTGGAAAGTTTACCCCCTTTCGGTTCGATGACTATATCTAGAAAAGGTAATTCCGTTCTGGTTATTGTAGATGTAAAATGCAGAAGGGGGTTTCTGCTATTGAGCCAATCAAGGAATTGCATAACCGAGTGTGCATCTCCCTTCCAAATCACCAAGACGTCGTCAATATAACGGCGCCAAAGTCTGATGTTATTAGACCAGGGGCTCCCAGTGTCATAAATCATGGTCTTCTCAAAGGCTCCCACATATAAACCAGCTAGGCTCGGGGTAAATGTACTGCCCATGGAGGTCCCGTGGGTCTGCAGGTACAACGTTCCCTCAAACTCAAAGAAGTTTCTCATCAAGGCTATTTCAGTCAGGCTAAGGATAAAGGCTCGTGGGGTTTGGTATGTCCACTCTTCCTCAAACAGGATCTCTTCCAACACTCGTAGGGTTTCCCTTTGTGGAATGTTAGTATATAGGGCTTCGATGTCTAAACCCAATAGGAACTCACTGTCAGGGTCGAAGTCCATGTAGGGTAGGCCTGGGGTTGACAAAGTGTCACACCGCATAAGGGTGCTGGGCGAGGTTAGAATAGGATCGTTCCCAAGTGTGCATATTATTGATGTCATTTCAACACGTTTGGGCTTAGTACTGCTAGTAATATTTTCAAGTGTGATTTATGCCCTGCAATACATGATGTTTGTGTGTGTTGAAAAAAAACGTACATACATACCGTGGAAGGCTCTTTTGTGACGAACAGTGTATTTATCATGAGTGAGTGATGGGTCAATGCTTTATACATTGCATCTGTGATAAGCATGACTGCTCAGTGCCAACCTACCCAAGGGTGAGCACAGGTTATACAGTGTGTGTAATCATCCGCCCCCGTCGGGAGTGGTAGGTTCCACTTGGCTGTGGCATCACCTTACCGAACCAGAAAGTGTCAGTTCCTACATAATCCCATTGTTATGATGGTAAAAAATGAGGCTACAAATCCCAGCATGCAACAGAATTTTTGATTAAAAGCCAGGAATTTGTTGTAGGTGTCACAAGTGATGTGGAGTATCTGCAACCTGCATTCTGTATTCCCTGTTTTAATAATAATAATAATAATAATACTGAAGCTTGTATAGCGCGAACAGCTACCTCAAGAACAGAGGTGTCCCAGCGCTCTAGCAGCAAGCAGCGCATGCACATAAGTTTAGGCACTGAGGTCAGGCCTAATCATTGCTAAAGAGCCATGTCTTCAGTGCTTTTCTGAAACTGGTCTCAGTGTTAGCTTGACGGAGAAACCCAGGTAGGGCATTCCACAATTTTGCCGTTCTTACTGTGAACGCCCTACCACCCAAACGGGCTTTCGCAAAGCGGGGAGCGTAGAGCAAATTCTGAGAGTTTGACCGCAGGGAACGATTTTGCTTATACCGGCAGAGTCTTTGTTTAAGATAGCTAGGACATCTTCCCTGAAGAGCCCGATAGGCCAGGGTCAAGGCCTTAAATTCGATTCTTTTGGCTACCGGGAGCCAGTGTAGCTCCTGTAAATGCGGAGAGACATGATGTCGAAAAGGAATGCGTCTAATTAGTCTCGCAGCCGCATTCTGCACCATCTGCAGGCGTCTAATCGAATATTTAGGCAGGCCAAGATATAAGCCGTTTGCGTAGTCCAGCCTGGATGTCACTGTGGAATGGACTACGGATTTACGGCAATCTTCTGGCATAAAATGTAAACATTTGCGGAGGTTTCTCAAATTACTAAAACACGAAGCGGTGACCTGTTGGATTTGGGCCGAGAAAGAGAGATCCGCCTCCCATCTCACCCCTAGATTTTTGATACTCGTGCTAGGAGAAGGCGGAGGGCCCATTTCTACTGGCCACCACAGATCTGAAGCAGGCACAGGGCCAGTTCCGAAAAACAGCACCTCTGTTTTTCCCGCATTGAGTTTTAGTTTGTTTATATTCATCCATAGGGCTATGTCTCTCAAGCAACCTTTAAAATTCATAAAAGCCTCTGTCGTTCGCTCTTGAAAAGGGAAAACCAGCTGGGTGTCGTCAGCGTAGGAGATTGCCTTCACACCCCAATTGGCAATCAAAGAAAAAAGTGGGGCTAGATACAAATTAAAAAGTAAAGGGCTCAGCGCGGAGCCTTGAGGAACGCCACACCATAGGGGTTTAGGTTTTGATTCAAAAGGGTTGTAAGGCGACTTTTTGGGTACGGCCGCTTAAGTATGATTTCAGCCAAGTCAAAACCTTCCCCCCAAAACCTGTGTCTTGTAATCTCTGCACCAACACGGTGTGGTCGACGGTGTCGAAAGCTGCAGACAGATCCAGGAGCACCAGCAGCACTGATGCCCCTGAATCTAACGACCACCTCACCGACTCGGCCACCTCCAGGAGGGCAGTCTCCGTGCTATAGCCTGCCCGAAAACCAGATTGTGTATCATGCAGGGAGGCATTACTCTCAACAAAGTTGGTCAGTTGCCGCTGGACCAACTTCTCTAGCATTTTACCCCGAGCAGGCAGTAAGGAGATTGGCCTAAGATTGTTGAGGTCTCCTGGGTCACCATTAGGTTTCTTTCTCAAAGGGAGAAGGGTAGCGTGTTTCCACTTGTCGGGAAAAATGCCAGTTCCAAGAGATGCGTTCCAGATATGAGCTAACACACCAGTGAGAGAGAGAGACAGCATTTTCCAAAGTTTAGGAGGGCATGGGTCATCTGGGGCACCTGATCTACATTTTTGAATTTCAGCCAATGCATCCTGATGCGAAATGGGTAGAAAATTTGTAAACAGCGGAACCTCCACTGCTTCCAATGGTGTGTCCGGTTTCTCTGTTACCATGGGTGCTAAAAAGGAGTCATAGACCTTTAAAATTGCAACTGCATTCAAAATCAATTGCGCTCTAAAATTTGGATCGTACTTATCAAAACTCCGTCTTCAAGCACATGCGCGCAGCACCGCTTCTGCAGGAGAAGGGATGTAGGCAAGCAGTTTTCATGTCTTGTCACAGACAGATTAGCTCCCATAGTTCACACGTTTACATTTGACTCTGCATTGTACAACGGCAGAAACTAAAGAAGGATGAGATAAAGATCTTTGCTGAGTCTTGGTTGCCCCTGGTCTAAAACTAGTCTGGAAAGCAGATGAATGTACTCTCCCCACCACCCACCCTCCTTCACTCATGTGGATGCTTGATGTCTCTATGTCACCAGGGCAACTATGTTTCAGTCCTGGGTTGCGTGCATTTTACAAACTATTGCAAAAGTGTACATATTCTGGTTACACTTCAAATTAAACAAAATCCTACAGCTGTTAAATAGTTCCGTGCCCTGCGTGACACTCAGCTAGTGCTGACATTTAACCCACACGTCAAGTGGTAGGAAGCAAACTGCACAACCCAGAATGCAAAGTTGTTGACTAAATAGCTAGAACTGACTGGCATCACCTGTGGCCCTCCTGGCAAGTATGAGACTACAACTCCCAGAACCCAACAGATGGGAACATGAAATCCCAGGTCTCAGGCATAATGTTCCAGTGAAATGGACTCAATCATCTAGTAACCATTCCCAGTTACGAATGGTAAGGTGACACAATATTGTAGCTAGCACCCCCCCCCCCACCAAACCATTCACCCCATCACATCTCGTACCCCAGCAAAAACGAACAGCTGAGCTGCTTATCCCTCATTCAGCAAAGTAAGAAAAGTAATGAAAACAGAGTACGCCCAACCCTCATCAACCCGCCATGGCTACCAAATTGTGCTATGTAATGTGCACCAAAATCAGAACTTCAAGGCTTTTTAGCCAGCAGCGCTGATGAAATCTGGAAGAAACCACACTTGGCGGCCCCTTGCACTCATCGTATTTAATTACCTCTGTGACCTAAGTAAAAGTGAGGCTTCTTGCAGGCAGCTCCTGCACCCCTCTGGAGGTCGGGGCCCTGGACCTGGGCCAATCTCGCTTATGACATATGCCAAAGGCTGGCCCTGACTACAAGTCCCAAACTGCAACGCATGGTTGGCAGAAAAGCTTTGGCTGGCTGGCACTTTACTTGGCCGTTAAGACTGGCAATTATGCCAGTGGTTGTCTCATCCTCCCTCTAATCTTCGACCCGGAATTGAGGGCTGAACTAAACACCTTGGGGCAGTTTTACAAGCCCCTTGCGCCACTTTTGCTTCACTTTTCCCATGTTAAAAATGACGCAAAAGTGGCGCAAGGGCCTTGTAAATAAGCCCCCTTGAGACAAACCCTTTTACATGGAGTGCTACACAAATCACGCTGATACAATAAATGAATGCAAGTTAAGCCGGAATGTTGAGTCTGTGAAGTGTTAACACTGTTTCCTTATTATTTTAAAATGTCTCTGGGTATCTCCGAAAATGAATGCAACCTTTACATAGATCAGGGCTCCACCTGGCATGATAGTTGGGATGGCTATGCTTCCCAAAACTCCTTGAATGTCTCACTCAGCTTTTCATTACTTTGAGCTGAATAATAAGCTAACAATAACACCAGGGGTGTGGAATTTAATACAATATCTACTTGTCCATGGGGCAAAATGCTTCATAAATCTACTTGTCCTGTAACAAAATCCACTTGTCCCTTCTGTGCCATGTGATGCAACGACAGATTATGGCAGCAATCTCATTATATAAGAGGTCTAATATAGCCTCCCTGATTATGCCAGGCTCATGCCTTAGTAGGGTTTTAATACTAGCAATTGCCTTAATTTGCCATGTTTTCGCAGATCTACATATTGGGGCTGAAGGTAGTGGTAAGCAATAGTGCCAGGGTTGGAATGCCCTTTTGCGTCTACTCTTCTCTAATCTTTGCCCATAGTGAGAAAAGTTGAAAATGTATTCCTTAAAGTGGCAGACGTAAAAACTCTTCCAGGGTTGGGGAAAAATGTGGTTGGAGGGAAAGTGAACTTGCAAACAAACTTTTGACAGATCTTTGCAGGAGCAAATCTACACATGCATATTTGCTCATGCTTATATGCAGTTGACAAATATTTTCTAGGAGTGCCATTTCTTGGCCTACTTCTGTAAATTCGTGTGAATTCATGAAAGCTGTATACTTAATGCAAGGACATATACCATGGGTGCACTTTTGAGACTCTCTTTAATAATTGGGCCCCTAATTAGGTCTGGTGTTAACCATGACCTTTTGTGTTTATTTAAAGTCTGTCTCTGTCTGTTGGCTGGCTTCACTGTGAGTGACAGTATTCTGCTCTTTCACAAGGAGCATATAGTCACACATAGTATTTTTGTTCAGTGCCAGGTACTACTGTGAAAATGTGTGCTTTTTGAGACCAAAAACTATTTTTGCTTTTGCCAATGTTTGTTATAACGGTGAGGGCCCAACAGCTCCCACACCAATAAGGTTTTTAAAAAACCATGACAAAACAAGATGCAGATTGACAAAACCAAAAGACTGACCACCAATTTCAGACCTACTGGCTTTGCCAGTGCTTGTTTTTGTTTCACATAATCTTATTGAAACTGGTTACACTGATTTTTCATTATGAAGATTTTTGGGAAATGCTTGCATACCTCAACACATTTTGCTAAATGATGCTGCAAAGAAATGATACCTAATACTTTACAGTAGTTTAGCGAAATGTTTTTTCCTATTTGCATTTTTTGTGAACATTTTATTTTGAAAGCAAAGAATCATCAATCTTTTTTCAAGCTTCTGCAAATATTTGCATCTAATCAGAGAGCATTCTGGAAGCATTATACATAGCCTCATATTGCTAAACTTTGAAAACGTGCACACATTTTTATACTGGAACCACTGTCAGTAGTGCAGTCCGCGCTTACAACGCACTCACCCTAATAATAAAGGCTTAGCACAAATGAACCATAAATACAAGTTTGAACAGCATTAACACATAAACACAAATATTACCTTAACTGCAGAAAATGCTCTTCCTTGATCTATAATGTGGTACTGTAAACTGGCAGCCAAAGGGTGTTTGCTGTAGGGGGTTGGGCCTACTTGTCCCAAGGACAAAATACACATGAAAACTTGTTGCCCTTGACCCCAAACAATATGTCCTGGGCGTCGGGCTATAGGAATTCCACATCCCTGAACACGTATTATTATGCGCCACAAAGGAGTTCCGTTTTTAATGGTTTCTGCGTAGATTTTGATTAATAGACTTTTTTTACTAATTGTTGTTTCCGGTGGACCCTTCTTTATGTGCCTTAAGAAAAGAGGGTGGTAAGTAGTTTATTTAAAAATACATGCTTACTCTCCCCTCTTCCTCAGTTCTGCATTGCTCTCCACATTAGCTGCATACCTGGAATATTTCTGGATGTAGCAGCATGCCATTCACAGGTAAATGGCGCCCCTGGAGGCCAGGGCAACCCTCTGCAGGGAGGAGAGCTGTGGTGTAAGCAAGAGGTGAAATGCGAGGAGTAACATCCTTTTTCTGCCTGAGATACCGGGCTCAGGTTACATCCAGATCACCACGGCAGGATTAATACCCGCCTGGGCTGTTTTATTTGGATTGGACGTTGTGACCTGTAATGTATACCTGTCTCTCCACCGCAGGTGCAATTAGCCACAGAATTACCTCATTAAAGTTGGAACTCATGACCCACAAGTTACACCGGAATCTCTGCTGCATGGTTATTTGCAAGGACGACAAATACAGGTCCTTGTGAATACTTACAGGATGAAGGAAAGAAACTGCCTCCAGCCCCAATGCTCTCTCTCAACTGCCTCCCCTCACTTTTAATCCCCTGCAATCCATTCTGTCACCAAGGTTACCAAAGAACTGCAGCAACCAAAGTGGAAGAATCCAACACATCTTCCCTCTTATAATTTTTAACAGAATAAGAGTTACAATAAATAGAATTCATATTTGGAATAACAATTAATATTAAAAGGTGTAAACTGAAATTACAGTTAATGTCAATAAGATACATTTTGGAAGAACACACACCTTCCTCCACCAATACTAAACACACAAAAAAACTTTCAGTCCAGTACCAGGAGAAACATAAAAATGAAGGAATCTAACTAAGAACATATTCCCGGAATTTATGTGGCAATTTTTCTCCCGTGAAGACACTCTCTGAATCAAACTACCTCTGATCCCCTTAGTAAACTTCCTATTTTCCACATCAGTTCTCCCACTTCATGCACCACCAACATTTTTCTCCACCACCACTTTGTCTTTGTTCCACCATTTGCCATCCTCCAGTCTAACCACACTCTTCCTCACACCCAATACCCTCTTGGGTGCAGAAAACTTAGACTCCCCCTTGGGAATAATCCTTGAAATCTTGATTCTTACATAATCTCCTGGCTTAACGTTACACATTCTTCTACACCTGTCCACATATTTGCTCTGGACTATTAGTTGTTTCTTGCTTACATCCTCCACCATGTGCTGTCTAATGGAAAATTACCCCATCCACTGTCTTGCCATCTTGGATGTGGGAACCCTTCCTCTTAACAATACAAAAGGTGACACACCAGTATCCGCATTGGGAGTGGTGCAGGCAGCCCAGAGCAGCTTCCTCAACGCTGCCTTGCAGTCCAATCTGTTAATTTTTGCTAATTGTATATTATCTCTGATAAATCAATTAAACCTCTACACGAGTCCATTGCTTCTAGGATGGTATAGGGATGTTTTTGTATGCCTGACTTCCAAAAATTGAGCAAATCGCACCAAAGTGAATTGACACCAATTATCAGTTAAGATTACGCCTCATTGCTCGCATTCCTATGTGTTCCTCATGAGCCATGGTCAACATCTTGTTTCTCATACCTTCAGGTACCCCTAACACATTAGAATGGAACAGCAACCCATTAGCAATAGACAATTCATCCTGAAATTGTTTATATGCCTCACTTACTTTTTGTCTCAGTTTCAATTGGAACCGCCCCTGAAGAATACCAATACCATCCATCACTTCCCTGATTTGATCATCCAAACTACACACAGCTTTCCATTCTTCCTCCGATAAGGCACCTTTAGAATGACCTTCAACAGTGCACAGCAAGTCTGAATCATTCTCATACACCTCCTCCTCTTCTTCTGAAGGTTGAGCAGGAAGACGTGAAAGACAATCAGCCAATAGATTCTTGGCACCAGGGACGTACTCCACATGACAATCATACTCCTGAAGCCTGTACTGCCACTTGGCGATCCTTGGAGTAGCCACTCACCCCTTTTCAAGGTGAACAAGTGTACAAAGGGGTTTGTGATCAACACACACATTAAACCTTGTTCACCACAAATACGGTTAAAGTGAACAAAGCCTCCCTTTCTATTACTGAATACGAAGAAGGAGCACCTCCTTAAACTCCTCGAGGCAAATGCAACAATCTCATCCTGGCCATTGCTACGCTCCATAAGAACAGCACCCAGCCCCCTCTGACTAGCATCTGTCATGATTATACTTTCTTCACAGGTGTCAAAAGGTTTTAGGGGAATTGCATGCACTACTTCTTTTTTAATCAAATCAAATTCATGATCACACTCCTCACTTCACTCAAATTTGGCCTTTTTAATTTTAAATATTTCTCAAACTGTATATTTTCTCTGCACATCTTGGAATGAATTTGGTGTAGAACTCAATTAGACCCATAAAGGACCATAGTTGGTCCTTATTGGCTGGTGTCTGAAACGCCTAAATTGCTTTCACAAGACTAGATTTTGGTTCAACTCCCTTTGCCATCAACTTATGACCCAAGTAATCAACACTCGATGTGTTGATCTTGCATTTATCCACACTGAGGCTCAAGCCTCTTTCTTTAAGAATCGTCAAAACCTGGTGTAACCTTGCATCATGTTCATTTTGGTACTACCCAAAAATTAGGACATCATCCTGAAATGCAATGATTCCTTTTAAATCTTTAAATAAACTCTCCACCACCCTTTGGAAAACGTCTGAGGTCGATGTTAACCCGAAGGGCATACATTTAAATTGGTACAAACCCTCCAATATTATAAAAGCTGTGAAATGTCTGGAATATAGTTTAAGCTGACTTGGTGGCAGGCTGAGGCCACATCAATCAATGTGAAAATCATACCTCCCTTCAAGGTAGACAACATCTCTGTGATGTTAGGAAGTGGGTGGCGATCAATCCATATTTGATCATTTAAATCTAGCAAATCCACACACATGCATATGGTCCCATTAACTTTGGGAGCTATCACAATGGGCGCAACCCAATCAGAAGATTCAATTGACTGAATCACATCTTGCTTACACAATTTATCTAATTCTTTTTAAATTCTGAACGCAAGGCTAACGGCACTCTGCTGACCTTATGTACAACGGGACATGCTTGATCACAAACCCTTATCTTATGCACACAACCCTTAAACACACCTAAGTTCTTCTGGAGTACTTCAGAATATTGTTTTTCCCCATGCTTGCGTTTCAATTGAAAGTACTTGCACGTAGTCCTTCTTTAATACACCTGAGCTGGATTATTAGGATCTAATAGTATACCTAAATTCTTTTGATCTTGCCACCCCAACAAACAAGCATCATCCACCACCACATACACACCACCTCTGGCAATGCCGTTCAGAAAATTGAATACCACATCAAATTCGCCTATTATGTCAATAGTTTTGCCCCCATAACCAACAGGACGAATCGGTGAATCCTTCAATGGAGAGCCACCAAAAACCTCCTTTCACACCTTCTCACTCAATAGTGTAAAAGGAGATCCAGAGTCAGCCATGATCTGCACTTCTAATCCATTAATAGATAGTTTGCAAAATGACCTTTTTACTATGTTAGCTGACACTCCACATACAACTTCATTTTGATTATGGCACATTGTTACTTCTTTAACCATGAACACTTCATCTTCATCACTTGTCGACATCTCATTGTCACATGACTTGCTAAGTTCTACTCTGTGAACCTTGCTTGGTTGGGTTCTCGCCGACGATCTGCATACACTTGCAAATTGCCCCTTTTTCATGTATTTGGCACATGAACGATCCTTAGCAGGGCAGAAGTTGGCATTTCCTAAATGTGATGTACTACTGCATCTATAGCACTCTAATTGCTTAAACAGTTGTTTCCTGGCCCTATCCAACGCTTTTTTACTACCTTCTTTCTTCTTACTCTTCTCATGTTTGCTTTATACTGCCAGCACAATCTGCTGTAGCTCCTTTACATCAGACACTGATAATTGCTCCATATATGACACAGTACTTTCTTTTGTTGTAATTATCTCCACTACTTTTTTAATGTTTAAATAAGGTTTGGATAATAATGCCTCCTGAATTTGTTTGTTATTGGTTTTCTCGACCAGTTGATCCCTGATCATGTTTCTCCAATGTTTTAAAATCACAGGATACAGCCAAAATTCTTAAAGCACCCACAAATCTTGGTGTTGACTCTCCTGCAATTTGTACTCTTTTATATAATTTGTGCCTCTCCAGTATCACATTTTTGCACTCTCTGAACCTTGTATCAAGAGACTTCATGGGCGAAGCATACTCGTCAATACCACCATCACCTTCACCTTCCCACAATGCCACGACTTCCATAGGAATATGCTTTAAAATTTTGCACCCATCAGGACCTAGACAATGTCTTAAAATGGCAAACTTCTTTTTATGTATCAAGGTATCGCCTAAAGCATCAAGGTAGGCTTTAAAACTTTCCTTCCAAAGTTCTCAGTCTTATTCAGGAGAAGCCGGATTAGGGGAGAAGTCCGGGGTGGAACTAGTGAGGGTTGCATTCTATATATGTTTATAATTGTAAAACTGAAAAATACTATACTTCACTGTATGGAATAAAAATATAGTTTTCTGGAGCAATGCATGGAATAAATGGCACTTGTGAAGAAACAAAAACTCATGCTAGAAAGGTGTGCTTGTTATTGGGCGTGAAGGCATCTATTTGAAGAATTTGACTTATTTAACACTGGAGGAATCTGGCTGAGCGTAAAGGCCTTATTTGAGGGGTGTACCTGTCACCGAGCGTGAAGGCACGTAATGCTGGAAGATACTAGAACAACAAGTTCTGTTAGGATAAGCTGTGTAGATCAGCGAATGATGAGCCTCATCATGGCTGCCGTCTGAAGACAGAAAGGACGCGTACACAGTCTAGTGTTCCCTGCGCTACGTCATATAGATACTCCGGAATTTATCACGCCACAAAATATATCAGCGCGGAGCACCATGCACGCAATCCGAAGTTCTAAACATGAGGAGATGGCAGACCGCGTGTCAGCAAGCATGCGTTGAAGTATACAGAAATGTAGCTTGCGGGACAAGGTAAGAACTTATACAAATTAAAAATTTCACTTACCCCCGATAGCAGCACATCCAGCAAGCCACGAGGTTCCCACAGAAATAACCATGCCTGAGGCTGTCACATATAGCCACACTGTAGCACATGGTCGTACTGAAGAAAATCACTAGCAGGCGGCATGCGTGGGACTCGTCCTGTTGAGTTCAACTCGTCGCCAGTGCAAGGACGACAAACACGGGTTCTTGTGAATACTTTATTGAAGTTCCAATGAAGACAACAGGACGAAGGAAAGAAACCGCCTCCAGCCCCAACGCTCTCTCTCAATGCCTCCTCTCACCTTCCAACCCCCACATTCTATTCTTTCACCTGGGTTACCACAGAACTGCGGCAAAGCAAGTGGAAGAACCGAAAAGTATTTTCCAAGTGATGGATATCACTGGGATTTGGACCATGACCAGTAGGTAGGATGACCAGAGAACAGATTTTGAGAAGCAAAAACCGGGACAGGTCAGCCATAAAAGTAGGACTAAAGCCTTTGGTTTTACTTCTATATCTGGCCTGTTTTTGCTTAGCATTGTAAATATGTGTGTGTGTATGTATATATATATATATTCACTGAAAAAACCATAGGTTTCAGTCACGTTACAGTTAGAAATTAGCATTTAAAAAACCTTAGAAATTCACTGAAAAAACCATAGGTTTCAGGGACGTTATAGTTAGTTGGACATTTCACTCGTACAAAACCAGTGAAATTCCGCAGTTATAGTTAGTTCAGCTAACTATAACTCGCGCCCCCGCAATGCACTGCTGATGACGTCACATATTACATCATTCATGACATGGTCAGTGACATCACTGATGACATCACTGATGACATCTCAAATGACATCACTGATGACATCATCCAGTGACTGTGTGTTTTTATAAAGTTTAAATATGTTTTATATATATTCCAAGGTGTATTGAAGAATGAGTGGGTGTATAAGTGTCTGGATGGAGGATTTAGTAGGTGCGTGACTGACTGTATAAGTGAGTGATTAAATGTGTCTTACTGAATGCATGGGTTAGTGACTAAACTGTGAATGTCTGTATCAGCCTGTCTGTTGTTGTGTAAACTGCTGCATGGGTTGGTGAGTAGCTACATGAGTGTCTATATGGGTTATTGATTGGTTGCCTGAGTATTTGTATGGGTGCCTGAGTGTGTGTGTGTGGGTGGGAGGTGTGTGACTGTGCATAGATGTGTGAGTGGTTGATTCACTGGGTGTATGGGTTCAAGAGTGCATGTGGAAACAGCTGTATGGGTGGGTGAGTGTGTGTATGGGTGTGTTGGTGAGTGAATGGATGTCTCAGTGGTACATGTCCAAGTTACTACATATGTAAAAGGCAGTGTATGTGAGAGTTGGAGTATATAAATGACTATACGTGAGAGTCAGTGATTGTGAGAGTGGCTGTATGGATGAGTGTGTACTTGTATCAGTGATTGTATAAGAGAGTAAGTATGCGTTAGTATCTGTATGAATAAGTGAGGTGGTGTGTGTATAACTGTATAGGTGAGTAAATGGAAGTGTGATTGATTCTTTGCATGGGTGACAAGGTGTGTGAGTAACTCTGGATGAGTGGTGGTGTGTGAGTGTCTGTATAGGTGTATGAGTACATATGATAGTGTTGTATTGATGAGTGACTTCATGTATGAGTGACTGTATGGGTGAATGAGTGGATGTGTGTGTAGACCTAGGAATCAGTGGGTGCATATATAGTAACTGGTATTGGTGTGTCTATGGTTTCGAAAATGGTAGTCTGTATTTTAGAGTGGGTGTATCAAAGGTTATATTAGGGTGTGAGGAGGTGCATCAGATTTTCACGTGGATGATGTCATCAGTGATGTCATCAGTGATGTCATTTGAGATGTCATCAGTGATGTCATCAGTGATGTCACTGACCATGTCATGAATGATGTAATATGTGACGTCATCAGCAGTGCATTGCGGGGGCGCGAGTTATAGTTAGCTGAACTAACTATAACGGCGGAATTTCACTGGTTTTGTACGAGTGAAATGTCCAACTAACTATGACGTCCCTGAAACCTATGTTTTTTTCAGTGAATTTCTAAGGTTTTTTAAATGCTCATTTCTAACTATAACATAGCAGTCGCGTTTTCAGAGTGGTGGAGAAAGGTGAGCGTGGCCTTCAAACACCTTTTAGCAGTCCCACTGTGTGGGATTTACTGGAGGTAACAGGAGGGGTAGTTAGCCCCCAACGTCAACCTTGGGGGCCAACTACCCCTTTTATTACCTCCAGTTGTAGTGTCGTTCCTATTTCCCTAATAGGCTCTGCGCATTGGAATAATATAACCTATAGGCTTGACATAGGACTGAGGTCGGTATGTCCCTATCGAGTATATTAAACTTAATTACTTGTGCCAGCTAGCTCAGAGGCCACTAGAAACTCCTTGAGAACAAGAAGGGAGTAGTTTCTGGCAACCGCATAAACATGACCACTTTGTTTCCTTTTAGAATCGGAACACGTCTCAGAATCGTGGAAACAATAGATAACAGTTTCACTCAGTCAATCGTGCATGCTTAGTTTACACAGAAAGGAAAGACGGGCGTTTCAATAAAAAGGTTTTATTGAACAGTCTTGTTTCTTGTGTAAGAGATATGTGCTGTTATGATCACAAGACAGTATGCAAGATAAATAATGTACAGCGTAAGCAGTAGAAATAAATAATACTGCGCTAGCATTATCTTTTAGCATATATTCACGTACATAAATAACATGAGCTAAAAATGCGAGTACTCCTACGATGCGTCTCTAAGCTAGTTCTACCCCAATGTACCTAACCTAGTCTAGGTGTAGGGAAAGGTAAGAAGTAGGTGGAGTATTCTCTAGTATGGTATACTAAGAGTATGTTAAGTCTAGTATGCCAAGAGTCCCTCTAGGGTCTAGTCAGCTCCATACCTTGAGAATGAGAGAGGTGGGAATCTCTTGCCGGATCTGGAACTCTAACACCCCGCGAAGGGAGTCAGAACACTGGAAGATGGATTCTTCTGCGAGCAGGATTGACAGCGTCTTCTCAGTGCGTCAGGCCGGGATACGGGCTCCTCTGAAGTCGAGGTCTCCTCTAACTTGCTTGGGCAAGGGAAGGTATATTTATACCTGGTAGGTGCCTTGGATTGTTAGCATTGACGTGAAGTCGGACAGAGGAAGACGTCAGGAATGAACCCTTAAGGTATAACGGTTCATACATAATAGATGAGTTCTTGGAGAAATCAATAATCCTGTGCTAGGGGAACTCCCGAGATTAAGGGTCTGGTTTCTAAGAAATCGTTGTGACGTTAGGGTGGACGGATGTCGGTGACCATGCCTGTATTTGGAGTGCACGGTTAATGCCTAAATAAGGACTGGGATTCTATGCCTATATAAGGGCAATGCGAGTTGTGCCTATATAAGGACATGTTTCAGGAAAACCTATATACGGACACCTAAAGCGGAATACAACACCCACTCCACTTTCGAATGAACGATAATACTAAATGCTAAACATTAAGTGCTAAACATGAAGTTGAGTACCACATGTTGCTAAAAACATTTCTAAAAGCATATTAAAAAGAAGTTTAAAGTAAACTGTTGAATGCAATAGGTACTGTACATATAAAGCATCGTTTTCATTCTAAGCATATAATTGAAAGAAATGCAACATGAATGAATAAACAGAAATATATGCATATGATGAAATGGTTGACAAGTTGTCAAAAAAAAATCAAAGCCATTGCATATCATGGCAGTAAATGAAATGTTAGACAAGTAAGGTGACAATGTGTCCCTGGAAGTATTCAAAGAAGTCAGTTTTATAAGATTAGTTCTACTGTAAGCAGATTGTTTTGCCATGTATTTTCAAAAATTAAAAAGAAAAAAGTTCCATTCTGGGAAAAGTTCCAAGTTTGGAAAATATGAAGGCCAAATTTCATTGCTTCCCTGGTACACTGTGAGCCGAATCAAAGTCAGTGTAAGGGTCTGGGGTAAACATGAGATCATCTATTTCCGTAGCCAAAATATCGTCTACCGAAGTTGGTGACATTTGGAACATCTTGTTCAGAAGGTTAATTGCACAGAGATGAGAAACATCGCTTGCAGCAGAAGATGCAATGTTCGCGTCCGTTGGTGCCTGTGTGCCTGTTGATCCATCTCGTACCTCAGCAGCTGCAGGAAGCGTCTGTGAGATCTCAATGAATGCCGTCATCAGGATTGGAAGCCTCTGGGGACAACACAGAGCATGGGCCGTTATCGGGTCCAGCAGAGTATCGATATCCGTTGGCATGACTGATGGAAGTGTTAGACAGGTGTCTAGCACGCATTCTTCACCGCAAAACAGGCAGCGTAGAACAGGTAAGATGCAATCTTGCCAGATTGGTCTGAATGACAGGAACCACGTTGTATTAAGTTCCCGTAGACGAGGCATGCCCAAAAGCTGTACTATGCGCTCACAGCACTTCCGTTCAAGGAGAGCTTTCTCCACATCGCTCGGATGTTGGCGAATAGGCTTGCCATAGTGTAGTAGTAGGAATAGAAATAGGATTCCTGCAACAAGTGCTAGAATTAATGGCACACCACCAAACACCGAATGTGCGACGTTTGGGATGATTCCGAGGACTGCCTGGAAAGGTGCTAATAGTCCGGAACAGATGGTCTTAAATACATGTACAATTCTGCTCGTATCAGACATGTTAAAGATACGTCCCATCATTTCTACGAAATGTATAGGGCAGTTTGTACGAATTAAAGCCTGTATCTCAGCCGAAGTCCTTGCAACTTGTAAATCATAGATTTCTTTGGCCGAGGTCAGAGGCACTGTTTGTTTCATAAGCATGGCTTTCATTCTGCTTAAAGTATCAAATCGTATAAAAGAAACATTCAACGAAGGGCATAAAGGCGAATCCCTGACTGTGTCTATTGTGGGGAAACAATACTTGCATACAGCAAGTGACCCTGGAGTCCACTGTTACTAGATATGGGATGCCTGGCAACATGCCACAGCAACTCTGATCATTCAACATGAGGTAACTCCCGTTAGAAAGTTGGCCAAACGTAGGATTAATCACAGTAGCTGGTGTACCCTGCTGGTGGCAGGACAAATTTGCCACAGAACCATTACAAGCCCCGTGTAAAGAAATGTCCTGACAAATGAGTGAACCGCTTAGTGCACTTTCACAGTGTGTACCGCTTAGAAACACTTCACGATCCCCACTCCAACATCTGTATGTGTAGGGTAAAGTCCAGGATGCCTTAATGTATTCTTTACCCAACCTTTCATATTTGCCTGCTTGCATTTGTTTGAGGCAATACTGAAACTGAAAAGTAGTGACAGGCAGAGTGATTTTGCCATGAATAAGCCATTCTGTAGCTGGTTTTTCTGCCACTGTGAATGGTAATTTTTCCAGTTTTTCAATGCTCAGCACTGTATACTTTGCTCCTCTTTGTGCCAGTTCGATCTGTTTATCAGTTAGATTGTATTCTGCAAACAGAGCCGACGTGTTGATAAAACGCCAAGGCATATAGCCCGCACACAAAGATTGCAGCGTCCAGCTTAATAACATAATAGAACGCAACTGAGATTGGCCTTGTTGTAACATGGCTAAATCTTGTTCCAGTATGTCAATAGCAGAGGATACAATGTTGTCCAATGAATAAATTCTGGATGACAAAGTTGTTAACCCGTTCTCGACCACAGTGAGAGTTTTCTCTAAGTTAATACGATCAAGTTCACATATTCGTTCTGCGGCCTCTGCCTGTGAAACCTTCCATGCTTCATTATAAGCAGCATAAATGCCGGCATATATGAAACGTTTTTGACGCGGTTTTCTTGGTCCAAGCAAGAATTCCCTAAGGTCTGCGTCTTCTTTAAGTAAAGATAAGTGTTGTTTCACATCCTTAAGTGTAGATTGTTCTAGCCAATCGAGGCATAATTTCCCTACACTGTATGTTGTTACTACCCCCTGATGTTGTCTTTGGACGTATCGTGGGTCTGGCCTATGAATAGTAAACCCCTGTGTTTTATTCAGGAATCTTTCTTGTCAGATGTTTGTGTCTGTGGGCCAGAACAACCATTTTCTCCAATCAGGATTTGTTCTGTTGATTTGTAGTATTGTGTCAACTGTAACCGCTGCCTGTGTATTGTTATTACTGGCAGGTGTTGGTACAGAAGGTGTTTTCATGTCTTTGATCTTGGCTAAACCAAGGCAAGACGTTTGTTGCACAGTGTCATTCAAAAACATTATTTGATGAGGGATGATACATGCTCTAAACAAAGCTTCTATCCCCTGCACTTGCCAATCTTTAGTACCCCAGACAGATTTTGTGTCTATTGTGTCTTTCCACAAGTTGAAACCATGTCTAGACAGTTGGGCAATAAATGCTGCAGAGTAAATCTGTTTTGTATTTGTTAACATGATTTTCTGTCCTGTTTTGTTTACAGTTTTGTAGAAAAATGTTTCTGGGTCAGATGTATTGTACCCTGAAAAATAGGGAAACTTTTTAGCAAACGTTTTTGAACTACCTTTTGGTGGTGTAGGACAGTGCTCCCATTGGTTAAACATAAACACATTTCTGGGTGTTGCAGATTTATGCAAAAAATGATGACCATAGTGGTTATAGCAATACAGCTGTTCATAGTCTGATGAACCCTCTAAATATTCATTATTAGAAAATGCAGCAGACCTTTCTAGGTCAAACATCATATCATTTACAGTTTCAAAGTCCCAATCATCAGAATAGGTACTGGATGAAATAAAATCACTTAGTGAAATTTTAAATAAATGTGGAATGTTCAAAAGTTCCGTAGGGCCGAAGATATCAAAATCTACTTTGTCCCACACTATACCATCCTGTATAGGAACGGCTGTGATGTTCACTGCTGACAAGTCTCTTGCTTCACGATGGGATGATTTGTGAGGTTTCAAAAGTAAGTTCACATTTTTACTTTCAATGTCCAAATGGATGTATCTGCCATTTATGAGCACGCTCATAGTCCTAACCAAAGCTAGCCAAAGCAGAAAGAAAAATATTCCAGAAATAATCCACAGTTCAATCCATGGTGAAACCAGATTAGTCTTTTTCAGAAAATGAAAAAAGACTTGTACTTGTTGTTTAAAAGTTTTTGATGCTGGCGTCGTTTCAGGCTCACTCAGATCCTCAGAAAACGTATCAAAGTTAATGAAATAGCCAGAATCAGTTCTGTCAATTGTTGGAATTGCATCAGGATTTGTCGAAATCGCTGGAACCAGTTGATCACTTGTTACATTGGTGTAGACAGGTGTATTTGGATGAACTGTTACTTGAGTTTCAAGAGGGATGAGTTCCATAGCATTGTTGCTTAGTCCTTCATCTGTTACTGCTGAATTCTCGATGGTTATCAGTCTTTCAGTCTGAACCTCTTGGATAGTAGCGAGAGGAGTGCGTCTGCTACTAGGTCGGAGTCCACGAGGCCTACTATTTAGTATTGGCCACATACTGTGGTTTGATGAGGTCGATGGACACAAATCTTTTCTCCTTTTTTCCAGCAAGGGGCGGCAGAAGTACTGTTCTTGTTCAGTGTACATCTAGGACAGGTACTGCTTGTCTGTAAGAAGGTCCAAATTCCTTCTTGTCCGCAATCTTCTCTCTGACTAGATCCCCAACTTTTGGGATCCAGACAGGCCTTGCTGGGACTGCCGGTTTTCCCCCAGTGGTGGTTGGCTGCAGGAACACGTTGCTTTGTTTCGATCTTAGTTCATTTAGATCTTGTAAAACAGCCAAATGATCTTTGATATCAAAGGGTTTATTTTCCACCACTGTGCCTTTACATTCGAGATCAGGAACCCACATTCTTGTCCCAAATAGGACCTCATATGGAGTGACCCCCCCATGAGAACTTCTTGGCAAATTATTTAATGAGCGTTGGACCCCATAAAGATGCTTGACCCACCCATCACCCGAACCTAATACCCTAGCTGTTATAGACTGCTTTATGTCCCGGTTTTTCCTTTCCACAACAGAATTTCCCTCAGGATGAAATGGAGAGGAGTACCGCAATGCAACGCCCAGACTGGCCATGGCTTCTTTGTAAGCCCGAGAGCTAAACGCAGGGCCCTGGTCAGAATGTAGCGTGCCTATTGCGTATGTGTCGATAAAGACTTGCAAATCTTTTATAACAGTTCGAGCGTCAGCCGAGCGCTGAGGCCACATCCATAGGAACCTAGAGCAAGAATCCACTGCGACCATTATATATTTATAGTTACCGTCCCTTTGCAAGGGACCGCAGTGGTCCAGGTAAATACAAGCTAATGGTTTGTCTGAAATTAACAGGGGTGTCTGCGCAGGACGTTTCACTGTGGAGACTTTCATCTGTTGGCAAATTTCACATTCCAAAACATAGTTTTTGTTCTGTTTCCTAATGCCAGGCCACCAATATCTTTGTTTCAGTAAAGATACTGTTGCAGAAATACCTGCATGGGCAGAGGCTATCCCTTCATGTGCTGCTAGGATTAGTCCTAATCTACGTTCCTTGTTTGGAATTACCCTATCCCCCACTCCAGGGATTCGAGCAAAAGGAACGTTGTTCGCATCAATTACATAAGAGTACTTGAGTGGAAACTTTTTTGGTAACGCTGCACCACTGCCTTTGCTCGTAGCATTGACAGCCAACATTATCTCACTGTCTATTCTCGTTTTTGAACGAGTGATCGCAGCTACGGAAGCCGTCTGAACAGCCCCCTTTGCGGCTTCGTCAGCCAGTGAATTCTCTGCAACGTGAACGCCATCACGTTGATGACTCAGTGTGTGTATCACGTGAGCCTTTGGTAGTTCGTTTTTTAACTGAACTACTTGTTCCCAAAGCGTTTTATGCTTTATTGTGCCACCTTTTTCATATTTGAACCCATTTGCAAGCCAATTTTGTATATATTCATTATACGACTGCACACAGTAGAAAGAATCGCACACTATTAGTGTGGGAATTCGCGATCTGTACTTTCAAGTGCCAGTTTGAATGCTTGTAGTTCAGCTCGCTGAGCTGTGCAATCTCCTAGAGATTGAGTTTTAGTGACCATTGGTCTGAAGTTACCATCGCGCATGCGACCTTTAACGATTGCGCACGCTGCACTGTAAGCTTGCTTACTCACTGTAGCGGGTTGTGCGGATCCGTCAGTGTAAATTAGGAATTCATACTGATCGAGAGGCAGAATTTCAGTAGGCAGAGGACATTCATGTTCATATTGCAGGAACGCTTGTGTTTTTAAATCAGGATCAAAAACATATTCAACATCTGTTGCAGCAAGAGAATTAACCCATTGTATCCATCTAGGATGTAATGCTTTAGCATTTGGAATGCTCGCTTTAGTCACCGCCTCTAAGGCCGGTACTGGGGTTATGACAATAATGCGTTTCCCTTGGGCTAGAGCTCTTTCTTTTGCTACAGCGGTTTGAACTGCTGTCAGTATTTTTTCAGTTGAAGTGAAGCGCATTTCTGCTTGTGTATACAAATGTGATTTGTATGCTATTGGTACTTTTTCACCCTCATTAAATGTTAAGTAGGTGAATCCGCATTGACCCGAAATTATTCGGATCACTAAGTTGCGTTGACTTACGCGTGTTTGTAAGTGATTTGTTGCTAACATGTTAGCTTGGAGTGAACGCAAGATTTCTGTGTGTTCCTGTGTCCAGTTTTTGATTGAAAAATCAGGTTTGATTAATGCGTAGAGAGGTTTAACCCTTTCTGCGTAATTTAGAATGTAAGTTCTTCAGCGTTTTTGGAGGTTGGAGCAGCGCACACCTTTCTAAAAAGTTAGCTGCCAAGCTCTTGCCTTCACTTGAAAGCTCATATCCTAGAAAAAGGACATTGAGATGGGCAATTCTGGATTTTTTAAAGTTGAACTTATAGCCCTCAGAGGCGAAGCCCAATATAATGGTACTCACCCTGTTCAAGTGCCTATCCAGGTCATCGTCTGTCAGATAGATGTCATCGACATATGACAATGCCTCATTATCATAAATTTGTAGTAACTCCGTTACCCTCGCTGAGAATAACCCCGGGCTGTTCTTGAACCCTTGTGGGAGTCGACAAAATTGACGCTGGGTCCCCATTATTGAGAAAGCTGTTAAGTACCGCTTTCAGGTGCTATATTTTGACAAAAGAAACCATTTGAGATGTCCAATGTGGTTTTATATTTTTTACACACAATGTTATTCATTAATGCTGTACTATGTGCATTTTGCACTGCAAATGTTTTTGAACAAGCGTTTAAGTGTCTGTAATCCAAAACTAGACGATATGTATTGTCTGGTTTGGAGACAGGAAACAAAGGATTGTTATTGAGGAGGTGCATGTTTCAATCACCCCTTGGTATTCAAGTTGATCTAAGATCTCCCTGACCTGTTTTTTAGCTTCTTGCTTTATTGGACACCACCACCACCACCAAAAGAGCCAGCTGGTTCACCTCGGAACTCCTAGCTTCCAAGCGTACCTGCCGGAAACTAGAGAAGAAATGGCACAGCGATAAGACACCGGACAGCCACACAGCCCACAAAGACGCCATCCGTAACCACCACCACCTCATCAGGTCCGCCAAGAGAATCTCCTTCAAAGACCGCCTCGACAACAACGCACACAACAGCAAGGAGCTTTTCAACATCGTGAAGGAACTCTCCAATCCCAGCTCCAACACCAACGACATCCCGCCGTCGCAACCCCTGTGCGATTCCCTCGCCACCTTCTTTCACCGCAAGATCGCCGACATCCACGACAGCTTCAACACCCAGACAACCCCAACTAAGATCGATACACCAGACCCGCCACACACCATCGACCACGACCCCCTGCCAGCCTGGGCCAGCGTGAACATCGAGGACACCATCAAGACCATGAGCACAATACACTCCGGCTCCCCGTCATACCCTTTCCCGCACCACATCTTCAACAAAGCCAGCAGCTCCATCGCACCCCACCTGTGCAACATCATCAACCTCTCCTTCGAGACCGCGACCTTCCCAGAGAGCTGGAAACACGCAGAGATCAACGCCCTACTCAAAAAACCCAAGGCGGACCGGAGAGACCTCAAGAACTTCCGGCCCATCTCTCTGCTCCCGTTCCCAGCCAAGGTCATCGAGAAGATCGTCAACAAACAGCTAACCGATACCTCGAAGAAAACAGCATCCTGGACCCATCCCAATCAGGGTTCCGCAGCAACCACAGCACTGAGACTGCCCTCATCGCCGCCACCGACGACATCAGGATCCTGCTGGACAATGGCGAGACCGCAGCCCTCATCCTGCTGGACCTCTCCGCCGCCTTCGACACTGTCTGCCACCGCACTCTTCGCGCACGCCTCCACGACGCAGGGATCCGAGACAAGGCCCTGGAATGGACCACCTCCTTCCTCGACGGCAGAACCCAGAGAGTCCGCCTCCCACCTTTCCGATCCGAAGCCTCCGAGATTATCTGCGGCGTACCCCAGGGATCGTCCCTCAGCCCAACACTGTTCAACATCTACATGGCCCCGCTCGCACGCATCGCCAGACAACACGACCTCAACATTATCTCCCTACGCCGACGACACTCAACTGATCCTCTCCCTCACCAAGGACCCCCTCGCCGCCAAAGCCAAACTCCATGACGGAATGAAGGCCGTCGCCGATTGGATGAAGATCAGCCGACTAAAGCTGAACACGGACAAAACGGAGGTCCTCATCCTCGGCTCCAACCCCTCAGCCTGGGACAACTCCTGGTGGCCAACGACGCTGGGAGCAGCCCCGACACCCACCGACCACGCACGCAACCTGGGAGTCATCCTCGACTCAACGCTCTCCATGACCAAGCAAGTCAACGCAGTCTCCTCCTCCTGCTTCAACACCCTCCGCATGCTTCGCAAGATCTACAGGTGGATCCCGACAGACACAAGAAGAACAGTCACCCAGGCCCTCGTCAGTAGCAGACTAGACTATGGGAACGCCCTCTCGCGGGAGCCCCGGCCAAGCTCATCAAGCGACTACAACACATACAAAACGCCTCCGCACGACTGATCCTCGACGTACCACGCCACAGCCACATCACCCCCCACTTGAGGAACCTGCACTGGCTCCCCGTCGACAGGAGGATCACCTTCAAACTCCTCACCCACGCACACAAGGCACTCCACAAAACTGGCCCAGCCTACCTCAACAGACGACTCTTCTTCTACGTCCCCAACCGCCAGCTCCGCTCCGCCGAACTCTCCCTCGCCACCGTCCCCCGCATTCGAAGAACAACCACCGGCGGCAGATCCTTCTCACACCTCGCCGCCAAGACCTGGAACACCCTTCCACTAAGCCTACGAAAGACCCAAGACCTGCTGACCTTCAGGAGGCTACTCAAGACCTGGCTGTTCGACCAGTAGCAGCATCCCCCCCCCCATCCCTCTCCCCAGCACCTTGAGACCCTCGCGGGTAAGTAGTGCGCTCTACAAATTCTGTGATTGATTGATTGATTTGTGCACTAGGTTCATTTTTTAGATGTATTTTGTGGTGAGGTGAGTCCTCATCCCATCCTACATGATTTTTGTATAATGCTGGGGCCTGGGCAACTGCCCATTTCCTGGCATAAGTATATTTTAGATGAACTGGAATATGATTGGAGAAGGCAGGCATAATGATGTCCTCACCATGTGGGCACTCCCTGACAAATTGTGGTGGCCAGTCTTTTTCTGCTAGAAGTATATCATAACCAATGTTCCCTCTAATTTTTTTCCTCTGTGTGCGGCAGTGTGAGGTCTCTGTGCGCTCCAGCCACGGCAATGTGCGCCAAGGACCCAACCGCGTGTGTGGGTGCAGCGACAGGGGTTCTGACACTGGGGTTCCTGCTTGATTGTGCAGATAAATGACCTAGGTACTGGAACGGAGGAGGCCTGTTTGATGGGGCAGGCAGGGCCGGACTGGGAACCCAAAGTAGCCCTGGCAATTTTGCTGCACCGGCTCCCACCCACCAGGGTTGGGGTGGAGGGGGCAGGCAAGTGTCAAGCACTACTGCTGAAAGCTGGTCCCCAGCACTGGTGCTTTTGTTACTGAGGGCCCATATTGCAGCATCGCTGCAAAACTGCCCCAGTAACAAAACTGGCCCCCACTGCTCCAAAACTGACCCCCACCCTTCCAGCCTCGCAGGCAAACGCCTGATGCCTGCTAAGGCCAGTCCAGCCAGGGGGTGGTCTTCGTGTTGGTGACTGCCGTGCCTAACAAAAAATAAAAAATGTGCCCTCATGTAATGCAACTGGTGCTATGTAAAGCGCTCTGATACCCGATTCGGGTCAAGTTCGCGCTTAATAAAACTCTGTAAAATAAAAAATAAAATAATGGTTGTGTCATGTTCGAAATGAGAAAGTGCAGAGCATCTGCAACCACAACAAAGCTACACAATCTTCCCGCAGCCACGCTCTATTAACAAAAGGCATGCAGAAAGTCCAGAAGCAGGACGTGTGCTTTCAGAATCACTAGCATATATTAGTGATTGTAAAAGCACACGTTAATTTTAGGCTTGCTGCATGCCTTTTGTTAATAGAGGGCGGCAGATGCGTGCCTTTTTGAAAGTTATCATGTTAATTGCAGAGCCCGACATACTAATACACGGGGCTGCATTTAACATGAAAACTTTCAAAAAGGCACACAATCTGCTGCGCTCTATTAACAAAAGGCGTGCAGCAAGCCTAAAAGCACGACGTGTGCTTTACACGTCGTTCTTTTTTATTGTATTGTATTATAATTGCATTTATCTAGCGCTTACTACCCCTGACGAGGCGTCTAAGCGCGTTTTCGGCGAGTAGCACGCTACTCCGGGACCCATAAAGGAATTTGTGTTGAATTAGTATAGTGCAATATGAAAGTAATTTAAGTGGTGGATAGGTTAGTCAGTTATTTGGATTCAGAAGGATAGCAGAAGGATAGAAGAGGAAAAAAGGTTTGTATTTATATAGCGCTTGTTACCCCTGATGGGGTATTGAAGAGCTTTTTCTTGCGAGTAGCACGCTACTCCGGAAACCCATAAAGGATTAGTGGTGAATTAGTATAGTGAAATATGAAAGTAGTTTGAGTGGTGGATATGTTATTCAGTTATTTGGATTGAGAAGGGTTGGGAGGGGTTGAAAGGGAAAAAGGTTTGCATTTATATAGCGCTTGTAACCCTGATGGGTGTTGAAGTGATTTATTGGCGAGTAGCCCGCTACTCTGGAACCCATAAAGGATTAGTGGTGAATTAGTATAGTGGAATATGAAATTTGAATGGATGAAGAGGGCCGGATTAATGAGGCCCCTACAACTAAATACATTATCTATCTTGTAGTGCATTAAACACATAGTATTAAAAACAAATGGTCTTGGCAAACAGCAGACACAAAAATAATTATTTCATGGTAAATCTTGTACGGCTGTAACTGAGAAACCCATGGCTTCCTACCATCAGTGTTTGCCAGGTGCGGCATTACCAGTTAAAATAGTGAAACGCTCACAATGAGGCCCTAAACGCTTGAATGCGATTACAAGCCTCTCTCCTATCCTTTCGCTAACAGCCCACATGTTGAAGCTCCACAGCAAGAGAATGGAAGGAAGCGTCATACCCAAAAATGAATAACATAACTTAGACTAATGTCTCTCTAGTAATTGATGCTGCCTCCCTTGATAGTACGTACTGGGAGGAACATCCTGCCATCCTTCCTCTATGGTGGCAGCATTATGCACCCTAGTCAAGTGACACGTCAGAAAACCCCCTCCCCTTAACTTTGAGTTTGGCTTTATAAGGAAGGATTCTTACAATCTCGCAAATGCACATTTTTGTGGAAGCCAAGTCACTCTTGCTGTGGTTATCTACCGTCCTCTTCACTTCTTCTGTCCACCAGATCTCCTCCATACACCCTCACCTCACTTCCTTACCTATTCCTCTTCGGAAATCTCTCTCCACTCTCCAAAATCTATACCGTCTTTAATGCTCCTGTTAAGACTTCCTCTCTTCCTACCACTCATCTATTTATCCTCCACTTAGCGCCCCGTCCTCATCCCAGTGTCAAACGCTTAACACAATCCGCTCACCATCCCCACTAAGGCCACTAGGGCTTTATGCTCAAATCTCCGCTTTCTCGTAACTCAACTTTCTTGCTGACATCCATTTTTTCAGACGCCTGCAGTCGACACTGCTCCACCTGTTACCCCGTCTTTTATAATCTCTTCTTAATTTTCCTCCTCCTTACCCACCTGCTATACTCTTTCAGTGCTTCCTTTAAGGGCCACCCTTGCCTCCCTTCTGGCTCCTTCCCCACGGTACACTTTTCTTCCTCTCCGAGCTACCTTACGTCTTTCCCTACATACCACTGAGCTCATTCCCCTCCAATGCCCATTGTCCAGCTCCCCAGCCACAACATGTTAACGTGTCCCTTTACGTTCACGCCTCTTACGAGTTTCTCTACTGTCCCTTCTATTCCATGTTTCTACGTCCAAAGCAACACCAACTAAAAGTCATCCAAAGCGAGTTCCAATGAGGCGACCTAGAACTACAGCTCCCAGAAACCACCTGGTGGTGAAATGAAATGACCACAGCTGCCCTAGAGACAAATAATCACCCGGATTCTGCCGTCCCTCTGGATCATCTCCCCTCCTCCTTTCCATCGCTCATGCTTGTGCTTGCTGCATTTATTTTCTTAATGGAGCACGCTGCGGGCTGATTGTGGGCCATTGTGAAAATATTTATGTTAATTGCAGCACCGTCATGCGCTGCAATTAACATAAATAGTTTCACAATGGCCCACAATCAGCCCGCAGCCGTGCTCCATTAAAAAAGACATGCATCAAGTCCAAAAAAACGACGTGTAAAGCACATGTCGTGCTTTTGGACTTGCTGCATTTCTTCTCTTAAAGGAGCACGGCTGCGGGCTGATTGTGGGCCATTGTGAAAATATTTGTTAATTGCAGCGCATGACGGTGCTGCAATTAACAAATATTTTCACAAAGGCCCACCAACAGCCCCCAGCCGTGCTTCAGTAAGGAGGAAATACAGCAAGTGCAGGAGCCACAGCAACCAGGAAATTACAATTTTTCGCGCCGCTCGCGTTATAAAAGCGGCGGCGCGAATGCTCTCCCGGGATGTGCTGTGGGTGCGCGCTCCACACGCAGCACTGCGCGCTCGGGGGAACAGATGTGCGCGCGCGCGCGGGCGCGCACGTTACTGGGAACACTGATCATAACCCCTTGAAAGTTTCTCCCAAAAGAGTGCTTTCACCTTTCTTGGTATGTCTCCCTCCATTCGGAGTGTTATTTCATATAACTTTTGTGGAGTACTAACCCTGGTGTCTACAATCTCAACTGTGATGTACTCATTCAAGTCCACTATCTCCAGAAGTTCCTTCAGGTTCTGGCGAGCTATTGTGACTTCTGCTGCACTGTCCAGCATTGTCTGAGCCCATTCTCCGTTCCTGAGTTGTGTTCTCAGTATCCTCGGCATGTCTGATCTTCAGACCTGCTACCTTCTTTTTTGAGAATTGAGGTTTTGATTTATTTTTCGGAACGTGTTTGTCGTCTTTCGATTTCACGCGTTCTTCTCTATGTTCTGACCGTCCTCTTCTTTCCGATGTCTGTGACGATATCTGAAAGGTACGAGAGGAACGTGTATCAGTATCTTGATACCTGTCAGTTTTTTTTATTATCCCGATTCCTGAGGTTCTACCTCCTTTCAGAGGGCTCCTTTTGAGGAGACCTACCTCGGTATTGAGAACGTTTCTCGTTTGAATTTTGTTTATTAGGTTCCCACTTCTTCTTAGAAGATGTAGTAGTTTGTTTAATAGAGTCCTTCTCGGGACTTTCAGATAGTTTTGGCTTCAATGGTCTTCCACCTAAACTATCTCTGCCTAATTCTGCATAAGATTGTTCTATTATTCTGGGTAGTTCTGTTTGATGTTCTGTAACATCGAATTCCCTTAATCGTTGGCGGATCGCCACTGCTGCTGCCTCCCCTTTAATATTAGATAATATTATTGTTGAGGCCTGGTCGAAATTTTTCAGTAATTTCATACCTAAATTCAGAGCAGGCTCTGTCCCGTATTCGTTTTGAATTTGTTTCAGGACATCTGGTATTACTGCAATTGACGGAACACCATGTGTTTTAGTATAGATGGCAGCAAAGACTGAGTCCCAAGTGGTGCAGTCTTCCAGTTGTGGTGTGATCCCCATTGGTAAACAGATTGTTAGGATTCTGTGTTTCTCATAAGGGCTAGTATTAGGAAATACTGCTTCTATTTCCTCTCTGTAAGTTGAGTAAGTAATTCCTCGTCTGACATTATATCGATGTCAGGATGAGGTGTGTAGCCGGCTAGAATCGGCCATGTTGCTCCTGGTCTACCTAGTGGACCGAACCTGGTAATGTTTTTGTGATGTTTTAGGGCGCCTTTAAACCAGAGCTGATGCTCCTGGTATGTTAGTGGAATTTCAATATCCTCGAAAGGAATATATTCCTCTGGTGGTTCATCTTCTTTGTAGAAGTGAAACAGTTTTGTTACTGAATTTGATTCAGGGAATACTATCCATGAATAGAATACCTCTGTCTGAAAAGATTCGTGTGCCTCTATCACGAAAACTGCTCTACCGCCTCTTGGTGGTAGGCCGTGTTTTATAAGTTTTAGAGTGATGGCTCTTCTTAAGTTTGGATGGATGTCTATAACACCCTCCTCGGTTTCATTTAAACCTGTAATGTTAAAAGCTGGTACGACTGGGTCAGCCGCAGCTACACCATTCCCGGTGTTATTGTCCCCGTGTATGGACATTTGTTTTTTGAAAAATGTAGAACAAGTTTCAAGGAAACAAAAGATAAGGTGCACAATATTTTGGAACACTGTATCCTTCAACGTTGAACAAACCAAACAACTAATATATAGGGTTTTTTGTCCTATTTAGTTTTGGCGGATATTTAACCCTACCCACTCCAGACGTCTTATGGAGTATGTGAGTAGGGGTCTCTGAGAAAAGCACGACTGAGTTACTCAGTATCTAGCGTTAAATTACTGCCATACCAAACGTTTGGGCGCCATGTAGTGTAGTTCCTATTTCCCTAATAGGCTCTGCGCATTGGAATAATATAACCTATAGGCTTGACATAGGACTGAGGTCAGTATGTCCCTATCGAGTATATTAAACTTAATTACTTGTGCCAGCTAGCTCAGAGGCCACTAGAAACTCCTTGACAACAAGAAGGGAGTAGTTCCTGGCAACCACATAAACATGACCACTTTGTTTCCTTTTAGAATCGGAACACGTCTCAGAATTGTGGAAACAATAGATAACAGTTTCACTCAGTCAATCGTGCATGCTTAGTTTCTACAGAGTTACACAGAAAGGAAAGACGGGAGTTTCAATAAAAAGGCTTTATTGAACAGTCTTGTTTCTCGTGTAAGAGATATGTGCTGTTATGATCACAAGACAGTATGCAAGATAAATAATGTACAGCGTAAGCAGTAGAAATAAATAATACTGCGCTAGCATTATCTTTTAGCATATATTCACGTACATAAATAACATGAGCTAAAAATGCGAGTACTCCTACGATGCGTCTCTAAGCTAGTTCTACCCCAATGTACCTAACCTAGTCTAGGTGTAGGGAAAGGTAAGAAGTAGGTGGAGTATTCTCTAGTATGGTATACTAAGAGTATGTTAAGTCTAGTATGCCAAGAGTCCCTCTAGGTTCTAGTCAGCTCCATACCTTGAGAATGAGAGAGGTGGGAATCTCTTGCCGGATCTGGAACTCTAACACCCCGCGAAGGGAGTCAGAACACTGGAAGCTGGATTCTTCTGCGAGCAGGAATGACAGCGTCTTCTCAGTGCGTCAGGCCGGGATACGGGCTCCTCTGAAGTCGAGGTCTCCTCTAACTTGCTTGGGCAAGGGAAGGTATATTTATACCTGGTAGGTGCCTTGGATTGTTAGCATTGACGTGAAGTCGGACAGAGGAAGACGTCAGGAATGAACCCTTAAGGTATAACGGTTCATACATAATAGATGAGTTCTTGGAGAAATCAATAATCCTGTGCTAGGGGAACTCCAGAGAGCTTAAGGGTCTGGTTTCTAAGAACTCGTTGTGACGTTAGGGTGGACGGATGTCGGTGACCATGCCTGTATTTGGAGTGCACAGTTAATGCCTAAATAAGGACTGGGATTCTATGCCTATATAAGGGCAATGCGAGTTGTGCCTATATAAGGACATGTTTCAGGAAAACCTATATACGGACACCTAAAGCGGAATACAACACAGTAAGTCCCACACAGCAGGATTGCTAACTTGTTATATCAGGCCCCGCCCCCTCCCTGCACTACTGTGCAAATGCGCCCCCTGGCGCGTTGTAAGTTGGGGGATTAAGTCCCCTTGAATCCTGAGGGTCCCTGGTAGCCAACCAGCCCACCAGGTACCTCCAGTAAGCGCTACAGAGCTGCGTTGCAGAGAGGTGTTCTGAGGCCACGCCCCTTTTTACACCACGCTGCAAACGCAGCTTCTGGCACCCTGCTGCTCGGAGGATGAAGTCCACTTGTGTCCTGAGGTCCTCAGGACACAAGAGGACCTCATCGCCCCTCCAGCAGTGCACCAGAAGCCGCGTTTGCAGAGTGGTGTAAAAAGGGGCGTGGCCTCAGACCACCTCTCTGCAACGCAGCTCTGTGGCGCTTACTGGAGGTACCTGGTGGGCTTGTTGGCCCCCAGGGACCCTCAGGATTGAAGGGGACTTAATCTCCCAATTTACAAGGCGCCAGGAGGCGCGTTTGCACACTTGTTATGTCAGGCCCCGCCCCCTCCCTGCACCACTGTGCAAACGCGCCCCCTAGTGCATTGTAAGTTGGGGGATTAAGTCCCCTTGAATCCTGAGGGTCCCTGGGGGCCAACTAGCCCACCAGGTACCTCCAGTAAGCGCCACAGAGCTGCGTTGCAGAGAGGTGTAAAAAGGGGCGTGGCCTCGAACCACCTCGCTGCAACATAGCTCTGTGGCGCTTACTGGAGGTACCTGGTGGGCTAGTTGGCCCCCAGGGACCCTCAGGATTGAAGGGGACTTAATCCCCCAATTTACAACGCGCCAGGAGGCGTGTTTGCATACATGTTATGTCAGGCCCGCCCCCTCCCTGCACCACTGTGCAAACGCGCCCCCTGGTGCATTGTAAGTTGGGGGATTAAGTCCCCTTGAATCCTGAGGGTCCCTGGGGGCCAACTAGCCCACCAGGTACCTCCAGTAAGCGCCACAGAGCTGCGTTGCAGAGAGATGTAAAAAGGGGCGTGGCCACAGACCATCTCTCTGCAACGCAGCTCTGTGGCGCTTACTGAAGGTACCTGGTGGGCTAGTTGGCCCCCAGGGACCCTCAGTATTCAAGGGGACTTAATCCCCCAACTTAAAACGTGCCAGGGGGCGCGTTTGCAGAGTGCTGTAAGGAGGGGGCGGGGCCTCCGGCGAGTTGCCGGTTTCTTTTTTCTTATTATTTTATGGGAGGGGGGCTGCATGGCCCCCCTTCCCTGGGCCACTTTTGGCCCCGGAGACCCCATGCCCCGGGGCCTGAGCATTTTCTCCTTTTAAAAAAAAAAAAAAAACGGGAAGGGGGCCGCGTGGCCCCACTTCCCTGGGCCACTATTGGCCCCGGTGACCCCATCCCCCGGGGCCTGGCCTGGTTTCTTTATTTATTTTTTCTTTTTTTGCGGGGAGGAGGGCCGCGTGGCCCCCCTTCCCTAGGCCACTTCAGGCCCCGGGGATCCCATCCCCTGGGGCCTGGCCACCCTTCATTTTTAATTATAGAGGGGGGCCGCGTGGCCCCCCTCCTCAGGCCACTATTGGCCCCGGGGACCCCATCCCCCGGGGCCCGGGCATTTTTTTTTTAAATAAAGGGGAGGGGGGTCGCGTGGCCCCCTCCCGGGCCACTTCTGGCCCCGTGGACCCCATCCCCGGGGCCGGCCCTTTGTGTTGGGGACCGTGGGGGGAGCCCCAATGCCCCCACGGTCCCGCCGGCTTCCCGCCTCCTGCGGGAGCCGGCATTGCTTTTGAGCAAGGGGAGCTGCTAACATGCAGCTCCCCTTTCTCAAAAGCAATCATCTGCTTTGCTTCGTTGAAGCGAGAGCAGGTTTCCCTGCTCTCACTTCAATGAAGCAAAGCAGGGTTTGCTATGGCAGGGCGGGAGGCGTCCTCCCGCCCTGCCATAGCAAACAGCAATGTTCCGGGGGTGGGCACCCCGGGACATTGCAGGAGCTGGCCCTGGGGGGTGGCAGTCCCCAGGGCCATCGAGGGCTCCAGGAGGGGGGCCGCGCGGCCCCCTTCCAATGTTTTTAAAGCCCGGGGAGGTGGTGGTCCCAGGGGCAGTGTGGGGGAGCTTGAGCCCCCCACACAAATTATTATTTATAGCCCCGGGGAGGTGGCGGTGCCCGGGGCTGGGGGGGCCCGTGAGGCCCCCGCACATTTTCATGAATGCCCCAGGGAGGTGGCGGTTCCCGGGGCAGCGTGGGGGGGTTGGGACGCCCCACGCATTTATTAAAGAAGCCCCGGGGAGGTGGCGGTCCCAGGGGCTGCGGGGGCCCCCACGGGCCCCCGCAACATAATTGGTGAGTGCCCCCGGGACCTGGCCCGACTGGGGGCTTTAAAAAACAAAGCGCGGGAGACCGCGCTTCGTTTTTTTTTATTTTCTCGGCCGGATTCGCAACCCCAGCTCGAATTCGGCCGATTTGTTTTTTTAAAAAAATGCTTTTTTTGGCCCTGGGGGTCCTTGTCGGACCCCCTGAGCAGGCCTAGGGGGTCAGGGTGTTTCTACCCTGCCCCCTTTTCTTGTTTTTCAACCTCTTTTTCACTGTTTTCTTGTGACTCGGTTCTACCGAGTCACAAGATGGCTGCCAACACTTCCTGGTTTGGAGTGTTGGCAGCCAATCAGAGTGAAGCTCGTGCTCGGGAGGGTTCGCGACTCCTCCTCGGTGCTCAGATATCGATATTTTTCTTTTTCTAATTTCTCTGAAACTACTGAAAGGATTTACACCATTTAACAAAAAGGGCTCTTTCTGAACCAAGACCTACCTTTTTGCCAAATTTGGTGTAATTCCGTTCAGCAGTTCGGGCTGTAGCTTTGTCTAAAGTTTCCTATGGAAATTAACATGGGGAAAACGCGTTTTGGGACCCCCCTATTTTCTCGGCCCCCGCTTAGTGAATCTCCCCGAAACTTTCAAGTCAGGAGCTGACCGGAGCGCCCCACTAGTTTTGAAAATTTCGCCAAGATTCGTCTAACGGCGCCAAAGATATTGGCAAAATAAAAAACGCTTTTTGAATAGAAACGAGGTCCTAACTATAACTACCTACTGGCGACCGCCAGTAGGTAATATATATATATATATATATATTACCTACTGGCAGTCGCCAGTAGGTATAGTTAGGACCAAAGTTTCCATAGGAACAGCGTTTTTTTAGTTTTGGCAAAAACGTTGGCGTCGCTTGATGAATCGCCTCAAAATGTTTTCACAAAACTTCTCCTGTTTGCTTCAGCTGCTGTGTTGAAAGTTACAAGGTGAGCCGTCAAGCTGGGGTCGAGAAAAAAGGGGGGTCCCAAAAAGCATTTTCCCCATGTTAAATCTATGGGCATTTTTCATTTTTTTTAACACAACTACTGCCCGACCTGCTGAACAGAATTACACCAAATTTGGTAGAAAGCTAGATGTTGATCCAGAAAGGGTGCTTTTTGTGATTTGATGTAAATCCATTTAGTAGTTTTAGAGAAATGAAAGTTAAAAAAATATAGATATCTGGGGACGTGAATCCTTGCAGTGGACTCGCGGTTCCTACAAAAATTTGATTGGCTGCCAATACTACAACCAGTAAGTGTTGGCAGCCATCTTGGGACTCGACTTGAAGCTGAGCCTCAGAAAAAAACTTTTTAAAAAAGAAAAGGGGGCAGGGTAGGAATACCCTGACCCCCCAGATATGGTGGGGGGAGCGACTCCCACCAAGCCATAGCAAACAACTGCTCTTCTTTCAGCAATCGAGAGCACAAAATACTCTCGCTTGCTGAAGGCAGAGCAGTGTCTGTTTCCCTGGCTGCTGTGAGGCGAGCAGGGAAACAGACACATTGCTTTGGGATCCAGGGAGCTGCATGTTAGCAGCTCCCTGGGTCTCAAAGCAATGCCTGCTCCCGCAGGAGGCGGGAATCCGGGAGGGACCGCCGGGGCCTTGAGGATCCCCTACGGTCCCCAACATTTTAAACGTGGGTGCCCTGGGTGGGACTAGGTCACCCACACTACAGGCCAGGCCCTGGGGGATGGGGTCCCCAGGGCAGAGATCAGCCCCGGAGGGAGGCTGCGCAGCCCCCTTCCCTTTTTTTAAAAATAAAAAAGCCTAAAATGGCCCGGGAGGGTGGCTCTGCCTACCCTCTCTCTTTCTAAAAAAAAAAAAAAAAAGGGGGCAGACAAAATGGTCAAGGGCCCTCTTTCTAAGAAATAGAAGGAAAAAAATGGCAACTTGCCGGAGGTCCCACCTTCTTTCACCACCACTCGGCAAATGTGCCTCCTGTCGTGCTGCTGGTTGGCTGCTGAGGATCCTTTGGCTGCTAAGGGTCCTTAGGGTCCAACAAGACCTCCTGTTACCTCCAGTAAGCCCCACACAGTGGGATTGCTGAGAGGTGATCAGAGGCCACGCACCCTTTCTCCACTACTCTGCAAACATGCCTCTCAGTGCACTGCTGGTTGGGGGATGAGGTCCCCTTCCCTCCTGAGGACCTCAGGACTAAAGTGGACTTCTTCCCTAAAGTAGCAGTGCACCAGGAGGCGCATTTGCAGAGTGGTGGAGAAAGGGGGCATAGCCCCTATGATCTCTCAGCAATCCAGCTGTGTGGGTTTTACTGGAGGTAACAGGTGGTCTTGTTTGACATAAGGACCCTCAGCAGCCATATATATATATATATACATACATATATATATATATTATATATATATATATATATATATATATATATATATATATATATTACCTACTGACGATCGCCAGTAGGTAGTTATAGTTAGGACCTAGTTTCCATAGGAAAAGCGTTTTTTGTTTTCTCAATATCTTTGGCGCCGGTTGACGAATCTTCGCGAAATTTTCAAAACTAGTGGCCCGCTCTGGTCAGCTCCTGTCTTGAAATTTTCGGGGTGATTCGACAAGCGGGGGCTGAGAAAAAAGGGGGGTCCCAAAACATGTTTTCCCCATGTATTTTTCCATAGGAAACTTTAGACAAAGCTACAGCCCGAACTGCTGAACGGAATTACACCAAATTTGGCAAAAAGGTAGTCCTTAGTTCAGAAAGAGCCCTTTTTTTTAAATGGTGTAAATCCGTTCAGTAGTTTTTGAGATATTAAAGGAAAAAAATCTTTATTTATGTGGGCGGAGCCTAACCCCCCCAGCACGAGCTTGGCTCTAGTTGGCTGCCAACACTACAAACCAGGAAGTGTTGGCAGCCATCTTGTGCCTCGCATCGAGTGAGAGAGAAGCTGAGGCCAGGAATCGAAAGGTAATTTAAAAAGCAATGCTTAAATGCGATCCTAAGATCACAGGTAGGTTCCACCTAGTCTGGGGTCTAGCTGGGAGGTCTGACAGTGAGAGTCGGGATAACAGACCTCACCTACGCGCCTTAAACTATGGTCATTTTATTTGCCTGGCACACGAAGGGTGTGCATTTTAGACTGCGAGACAGCAGCTTCCGTCTTCCAAAACCCTTCACATAACAAAACACCAAAAGGGGAATTTAAAGATCGCAAATCCAGCCAGAAAACAACGAGCAAGGGGCACCACCAGCCACAAGGTCCTGCTCGTGCCCGCATTCGAGATTCTCGCTGGCAGAGCAGTGACGAGAAACGGGCACACACCAAGTCCGCATTCTTAAATGAAATAGACGGTTTCCTTTCCACCACCCGGCGGCCATCGAGTGCACTGCAGCAGGCCAAAAGAAAGGGTTTTTTCCGCATAAGAGCTGCCCACGATCAAACCTCTCAGCCCTTCGTGCAAGCAAACTGAAAAGACACAAAATCAAAATCCACAATCCCAGCCCAACCCAACGAGCGAGAGGTGCCACAAGGTCCTGCTTGTCCCCGCACCCGAGTTTACTCGCCGGCCGAGCAGAGGAACGAGCACACAACGAAAGCTGCATTTCCAACCTACAAAGCTTCCCTTCTTTTCCACCACCCGGCGGCCACCGTGAATACTACATCAAGCTAAAAAAGGATTTCCCACGAAGAAAACAGCGTTCCACGAACAAGGTGAGTCTGCGCCCCCTCCTTTCACAGCGCGGACGTCCTCCCTTCCCACACAACCCCTTTGATTTCCCTTTACGCCCGGAGCACTCGGGGGTCAGGGCAGCACCGTTCTTCAGGCACTAAATATTTCAGACTCTTTTAAACGGGCAGGAGTGAAAACCTTTATCCTTTCTAACTCTAACCCAAGGATTTACTCACACATGACCACAATAGCTCACTGGTCATTTTCTAAAGCACACCGCCACAGCCGAGTTCATGAGCAGACCACTATCTTTAATCTGAAAAGACTCAGAAGGGCCGTATCCATAAATTGCAAAGGCAAGATATAACCCTGTTTTTTCCCTCCCACAGGTTGATAAGGGCCTCCCCTGTTTTTTTTTCTTCCATTAGCATTAGCGGCAGGAAAAGTCCCGCTAAAGCGGCGATAATGGGCTTGATAATATGCTCCTGAATTCTTGTTAAAATGCTCGACGGCATCTGCTCTCCAGTTTGCTTTCAAAACGACTTCGTTAAATTGCTGGCCTTCAGTTGTTCCCTATTTCAGCAGCCTGTTTTCCTCACTTTGTTGTGGTCTAACTGCTCCTATGTGACACTCGGGCTCCTTGTCGCCTTGCTTCACTTTTAATAGATGTTTACTTTTTATTAAAATATCTTGGAAAGCGACCAATGTACCCTTTACCGCCCCAAGACGAAAATAGAACCGATAAAGTGGCAAGTAAGGTGCCGGTGAATTGCGACCTCGCGTGCGAACTCCCAGTACCAACCTGACCAAATACGCAGAATTATGTCCGGATGTGGCGCATGTCTCACTATACTTACATAGCGTATAGAAACAGGATGGGGTACCCGGGTACACATGCATTCGGCACAAATGGCAAAGTTTGGTTCCCAAATGTCAACTCTTTTGGCAGGCCAGCATCTGAACGACGCAATTCTTAAATATGATTCATATTTTGAGTTAGGAACTGTACACACTCTGGCACACAGTACATGTATATTTACTGTTTCTTGGAAAACTGGTGGGTCTGAAACGAATTTCACACTTCAAACTATTTGATTCACTTTGATCAGAAGTACTTTTCAGAGGTTTTTGGAGTTCAGTTCTTCTCTCGGGCACGCACTCTCTCTTCTCCCCTCTCGTCTCCCCTCTTTCTCTCTCTCTCACACACATTTATCCTGTGCATCTTATCTCACCGTGCACACTCCCTTGGAAGTGCATCCCCCAATCCCCTATCCTCCGGGTGCAACCCAGTAACCTCACACATGAAACGCACACAGCACAGCAGCAACCCGGCTCACTCCAAATTACGCTTCATTCACCTGTCCGTGATCCCCTCACCGCCAATGCTCCGTATTATTTCATAACAACATTAAAGTGTATGTACCAATCAAACATAGAAAACATAACCCCGACCACTACCAACATAACACCCAACCCAGACGGCCTTCCCAAAAAGTTTAATTGGCCTATTGGAAATTAGAAGCCCCAGAATGAACAAAGGAAGCATCTGCAAGGGTCTCACCCAGAGCAAACTAATCTGAAAAGTTCATTTGCAAGTGTCTAACAGGTGCAACCTGCAAGAGTGAAGTTCAGAACTGCGAAAGCAGGAGTATGGATGCTCGGCAGCCGACCCAGCCAATGGAAGGGCTTCGGCAGGAGTAGGGGTGCGTGTCGATCAATAAAACGTCCTTTCTCCTGCCCAAGGGGTTTGTGAGTAGTAATAAGTGGGGATGGAGGAGGGCGCGTGGCCCCGGTGCCGTGAGTGCCCCAGGCCCTCGGGTACCCCGCTGCCTGCAAACAGCTCTCCCAGCCTCCATGCGCCTGGCAGGTGCCGGCGCATGGGCCAGCGCTAGGCATGGGCAGTGTGGGCAGCTGCCCAGGGCCTCGCGCTCAGCTGAAAGACAGGGGGCCCCGCTTCCGTGTGAAAGGCCACACTTTCACAGTTAGCCCACCTGCTCCTACGAGGCCCCCTGCCCCACACTATCACAATACACATCTTGAGTCGACCTTGCTGGTCAGGGCGTCGTCGTGGCATTCCTGGGGGTGCAGGGGTGGGGGGAGGTACAAACAGAGTGGGGAAGGCACAGCAGCCAGGCCAGCAATTATGGCTCACAGTGTCAGGGGAGGGGCAGCACCTCTGTTAAGTACCGGCCATTCCCTTTCTGCATTTTGTTGCTAGGTGACAGAAGGCCCCTTTGTTTCCAGGACCAGCCAGACACAGGTAAGGCGAGGTGGATGAGGGGAGGAGGGAGTAGCCAGATCAACTGGCTTTTGTTAACTTTTACATCACCCATTTTATTTTATGGGAATGTGTATTTAAAATGTATGTAGTACTGCCGGTGCTGGGGCAGTGTTTTACAAAATGCCTCGTTACTGCTTCGAAGGCCCAGGGGAGGGGGCCCCCTTTCCCTGGGCCTCTAAGCACTAGAGCAAGCTGCGAGGTCCCAGTGTGGGGGCCCCTTCCTGGGCCTTGTAGCCAGTACTCCCTCTTTTCTTTCCTTTTTTGTTCCCCTGTGAAATTAATCCAAAATATAAAAACGCTTTTGCTGGAAAGGTCGTCTTTTTTCTGACATTTCTCACTTCCAAAGTGCAGCCTTGGGATGGAGAGAAATAAAAGGTTCAAAATGTAAAAAATAACTAAAGCAAGACAGAGTGGGTCGAAAAGGGGCCAGATTGATTTTTTTCACAACCAAAACACATTAGTGCCACTTTACAGAGTTTGCCAGTGAAGCGCTACTTTTTTGTTTTCCTCGGGTGGGGAAGTGCACCATTCCTGGATGTACTGCAATACCTGCTTGATGGGCGGATTCGAAAACAAAATGCATACTGCGGCTCTGTATTCACGAATGTGGTCTTTTTAAACCATATTGCTTACGTTTTGTAAGGAGATAAGCAATTGACATTGAAACTGGTCCCCCCTGTAGTCATGGCCTTAACTTTTCATGCAAAAGCACTCATTGATTTCTGAATAATAAGTGCAAAAGCGTTAAGGTAACCATGTTGTTCCTGCTTACATTTCACATGCTTTTACTTAATCTTGCATTCCTTATGAGTGTTTGCTTTTTCCAGGATGTTGTCACTTTTTTTTTTTTAGGCAGCATATTGCTCTTGTCTAGTGCATAATTTGAATTGAGTCGCCTCCAGGTGTTTATAGCGGGGTGCAATTAGGTTGTAGTTGAAGGCAGTGCGAGTTTCTCTCAGTGGGGCAGTATGGTGTTCAGTGGGGGAGAGGATGTGGCACTATGGTCAGAGCTGCCGAATTTGGAACTGGGGAACCAGGTTCAGCCTTCATGACCAGTCCCCCAGACCACTCTCCTGAGGGAGCACATTCCCGTGCTAGACCTTAGAAGAATGGTGTCTGAGCACCAGCAGGTGGACCCTAGCGGTGGCAAGTGTGGGTTAACCTTGAAGGCCTGTCCACTACAACCCCTATTGAAGCTCACCTCGAGTCTTTTGGGCAGGCCTACGAAGCAGCACACCCTAGAGCAACAGTGACTCTGTCATTGAGGTCACAGGACCCTTGAGGAGGAAGGCTCTAGGGCGGTGCGACCGATGAGATCGCACTGAGCGATGACTTCGGGTGGGGGCGACATGTTTGCAAGTATATTATGTTTCTAAAAGCCCTTGCTGCCTCCTTCCTGGCCTCCAGCAATTATCGGCAACAATAAAAATGTCATGATAACTCCGGTGATTAATGTTCTTCCTAGAGAGAGATGGAGTTTTGTCAAGTGGAAGTTTTGACTTGTGGAAAGGTAGCACAGAGGGTTAATGTGCCTGCTGCAAAGAACATGTACCATGCAGATCACTAAGTCCACATAATGTAAAAAGGCCAGTGGGTTACTGCTTTTGTCAGAGAGATCCTATTGTTACTTGCAGTTTATAAGTCAAAATCCTAACATAGAACAATTAGCTATTAACTGTCATCTAAGAGCTGCATGCAAACTGCAAGGTATAAATTACAGCATTATGGTTTTTTTCCCAGCCTTTGATTATCCTAATGTTGCAAAAAGGGTTCATTTGGACAGAAATCAATTCTGGTTATTAAAGAGAACCCCCAACCATGGTATAACGTTCTAAATTCAGAGTTTGTGTTTCTCCAGATCAATCACTATTAAACTATACTGCCTACTAGTATGATTGTCATGTGACTCCTAGTCCTTTGTCTTATGTAACATTACCTCTTGTGATTTACACACGTATGATTGATTGTCTCTGTGTAATGTGTGATATAAAGTTCTCTGACACCCTACACTGGTATCAGTGACGCTGTAAATCAAATTAAATGCATCTGAGCGAGAATGTGGTTATGGAGACTTGAGGAGCACTGTTAAAGGGTGGTAGTGAGGGAATCCGCGGCAGAGCGAGTCATTGGGGGGCACCAACATTGTCGCACAGGGCTCCACCAGCGCTAAAGGCGGCCACTTCTACTTCCTACAGTTCTAACACCAAATCAAAAACGTTGATTTGAAAACCCCTTGAATCTGAAGCATACCTTCAAGTCAATGTATGATTTAGCAGTGGTCTCGGTTGTTCTAAGTCTTTTTTTATTTATGTACAATCTTTATTTGTTTGCAATGGTGTCTTGTATTTTTGTACTACATGTGTTGTGTTTTTGCACTTAGCATAATTCTGCCGAGTAAAGAGCCCACACACAAAAAAGATTGTCCTACGTCTCTTAGCATGTGCGTGTGGGATACTGGTGAGAGGATTTACATTAAAACAAATTGCAAAGTATTAATGTCATCCTAAGGTAGCACAATAATGGCACAGAAAGATAAGGAGCCTTTTGAAATTTGCAATTATATCCATGGTGTGAGAGGTTTTCTCTTGTGTTATTTTATATTTTGAATGATCCGCCCCTCATTACCTCAACAGGATCTCCCCACTTTATGAGGCAGAACTGGAAATTGTATCATGCACTCATCTGGAAACAATCAGTTAACGAGGAGTAAATAATATACATCTTTGTGAGACCTGCACCTAGCTTTTCCATCCAATGTGACAAATGTAATCCATTTAATACAGTTTTAAAATATATGGACTTATTTCATTTGTATATTTATATTTTTGTCCATGTTACTGATATCCACGTTATGTCTCTTCAGTGATGCCAAATAAGATCAATAGTCCTGCGATGTCACTTTCTGTGATGTCACTTCTTGTGATGTTACCAAGGGCGGCTCCTCCACTAGGGCGGAGGAGCGTCACCCACTGCTTTCTCGCAGTGCGAGAAGCAGAAACACAAAATGCTAAAACTACCATTTTATGTTTCTGCTTCTCGCACTGCAGCTTGCAAAGTGTTTGGTTGGGGCGGGCGGGTCTGCTTTAGGGCAGGGAAGGAGTGCCTTGCCCACTGCTAAGGCGCTGACTGTTTGGTCGGTCCTCCGGGGCCGACCAAACCAGTCATGCGCACTCTGGCCTTTCTCCATGTAGGCTGCTATGCAGCCTACATGGAGAAAATGGCCTCCCCATAGGCGCCTGGCTGGTCGGCGTTCCGACCAATCACAATGCTGCCATTGCAGCGTTGTCATTGGCTTAGGGAGGGAGGCTGCCTGCTTCCTGTTCCTGCCAGAGGCAGGAAAGCAGGAGAGCAGGTCAGGAGCAGAGACGACGCGAGGCCCGGGAAGGTAAGTTTATTTTATTTTTAAATTAACCCCCCCCCCCGCGTGAACCCCCGCGAGACCCTCCACCCGCGAGTCATGCCGGCCGCGACTGGATGTTACATGCAAATTAGAGGGGCCTCACATCTTCCCTTTCGCCCAAGGCCCCAGAAGTTCTAGGACCGGCCCCGCCGGCGCACTCTGGAGCAGCTTCACAGCTCGGGGGCCCGCCTCCGCCCCTCTCCACTCCACTTCCTCATTCCAGTGCAGCATCCTCCTCTCCCTCAAAGGGCCGGGGCACGCCTGTACTGTGCTCTGCCTCCGCTGGCTCCCTACAGCCTTTCATAGAGCCTGGGGTGCCTGGAGACGACAGGCTCCCCCTTCCGGCGGGCTCGAAGAGCAGGACTGGCAACTCCCCCTTTCATCTCCTCAGTGCACCTCTCTGTCACTCTGTGCACGCGGTCATTTGCCCACTTAAGCACATCATGCCTACCTGTCTGTGAAAACTATCATCTGAGCAGCTGCTTCCAGTCATAATCAATCACACAGCACTTTAACGCGAAGCAATTTACATATAATTTGCTAAATAATTATTAACAGCCCGTTGACAGAGGTACACATGTTAGCAACCCACGAAGGATGAAATTCCGAGTCTGCCATGTTGTGAAAGAACCCTATCCTTTTCATGTTACAGCAACGAGATCCCTTTGTCTAGAGAGCTATGCCACTGGCAAGTCACACCTGATGAGTGCGAGTGTCACACCGCCTAGTGCAGTCTTACCTTTGGCCAATCTCAAAGACTCAGTTCACTATCTAACAGCCTCACACCTGGGAATAATATTTTCCTTAAAAATATTAATTTTTGTCAAAAATCCCCAAATGTCTCCTATGCAATTATATTTGCATGAAACAACTTCATCAATCACATTTACTTAGAATTTCGGGAATTAATATTTCTGTGTTTCAGGTTGTACCAATTTTTATTCAAATTTTGGATTTGCTTCACAGCTTTAAATCAAAATAGCACTGGATTTCTTTGGATGATAATAGATATTCCAATTACTGCACCACTCTGGGCCAACCTCGGAGTTAGAGTAGCCATTGGAAAGTAGTGGTCAGTTTATGGGACCACATTAAGCGGGATCTGAGGGGCTTTCTTTGACATTTATTTCCCAGTTTTTCAGGGCTAGTTTGTGGAACCACAGACTGGATTCCCTACTTTAAGGGCATAAGGTGGCCTTTAGCACTTGTGAGCGCAGCCTGTGGCAGTCTCTCTTCGTCACTGATTTCTTAAACCGCTCTTGTCCTGCACAGGCAGCTCTAGCCTAGACACTGTGGGGTACAGGGGGCGGGCAAAAGAGGCCGGGTACATAACACTGGTAGGAGATATTACAGGCAGCTGTGCCTTATCTATGGTACTTCACAGATACAAAAATGCGTGTCAGTTCTAGATTCCTTTAACAGTTGAAGCCTAGTTAAAAACAGTCGTTTTCATACACTTACCGGGTTTGTAGTGCTCTTGTTGTAGTATCAATGTATGCCTTTTTAAAAAAAAAAATAAAAGGTACACCTACATAGAACTTCGGTACCCAAAAAAGTACATTTGCAATGTTAACTTCTACAGATGATTCACCCAATCAGAAAGTGTGGGATTTTAATTCTGTAAATTGTCCTTCCCATGGCAGGCAGTTTTCAAGCATGGTAGATTTAACAGTGTTATAAATTTAGATTTAGGGACGAGAAAGGGAGCGTTACTGGGATGGCCCTGCAAACTGGAGTGAACACCCACAAACTCAAACATCTATGGGTAGTCCCAAATATTTTGCAGCCAGTTTCCCATCTTCAAAAAAGCATTGAAATTGACACTTGTGCAAATCAGAGATAAGGGGGCATATTATCAATGCCTGGTGATAACTATCGCTAACCGCAGTTAGTGCGCCAGTCTGCTGGTGATGAGTGCATGGGTGACTGTCTTCCTTGACTCCGGGGGCTCCATTTGAAGGTCTTGCGGAGGATGCAGAGTGTATTGAAGCAGCTGGAGGTGACGGCGTAGGCCTGTTGGTTCATGGTGAGGGATGAGTCGAGTACGATGCCGAGGTTTTTGGCATTGTCCGAGGGGTTAGGTGGGCTTCCGAGGGTGGTGGACACCAGGTGTTGTCCCATGCTGAAGGGGTGGTTCCAAGGACGAGGACTACTGTCTTCTCAGCGTTGAGCTTCAGGCAGCTGTTGGTCATCCAGACTGCAACGTCCTGCATTCCTTTCTGGAAGTTGAGTTTGGCAGTGGTGGGGTCTTTGGTGAGGGAGAGGATGAGCTGGGTGTCATCAGCGTAGGATACGATGTTGAGGCCGTGTTGTCGGCGAGGGGGCCATGTAGATGTTGAAGAGGGTCGGGCTCAGAGATGACCCCTGTGGGACTCCGCAGGTGATTTACGTGGGATCGGAGAGGAAGGGTGGCAGTCTGATCCTTTGGCTTCTTCCGGTGAGGAATGATCGGATCCAGTCTAGGGCTGTTCCTTGTATTCCGGCGTCATGTAGTCTGGCGACTAGTGTGCGTTGGGAGACGGTGTCGAAGGCCGCTGACCAGTCGAGTAGGATGAGGGCTGTGGAGTGGCCTTGGTCCAGGAGGTTGCGGATGTCGTCTGTGATGGCGAGTAGGGCAGCCTCATTGCTGTGGTTGCTTTGCAATCCGGATTGGGACGGGTCGAGGATGGCGTTGTCTTCAATGAATCGTGTCAGTTCCCTGTTGACTGTTTACTCTGCAACTTTGGCTGCGAAGGGGAGGAGCGAGATGGGCCGATAGTTCTTGAGGTCGGTGGGGTCAGCTGTGGGCTTTTTGAGCAGGGGCCTGACTTCTGCACGCTTCCAGTCGTCTGGGTAGGTGCCTGTTTTGAAGGTGGTGTTGATGGTGCGTTGTAGTTCGTGTGCGATGGCAGACGCGGCTCTGTGGTAGATGTGAGGAGGGCAGGGATCGGTGGGGGTCCCTGAGTGGATGCCTTTCCATGGTCGAGGCGGTGTCTTCGGCTGTGACCAACGTCCAGGTGGAGATGGTGGGCTGGCTGGTGTGTCTGGGGGCAGTGGGCCGGCTGTGGCATCTGCTGGATGTCCTGCAAAGTTGTCGTAGAGTATTTTGATCTTGAGGAGGAAGTAGGTTCCACGCTTATCGCAGAGGTCTTGGGACGGGGTGATGTCTGTGGCTTTGCTGCGTGGGTTGTTGAATTCATGAATGACACTGAAGAGTTGCTTGGAGTTGGTGGAGTTTTCGAGGAGTTTGTTGTGGATGAAGTCCCTCTTGGTGGTCCTGATTTGGTTGTGGTAGTCCATCATGGCGTCCTTGTAGGTGGTGTAGATTTTGGGTGTCTTGGTGTTTCTCCAGTTCTTCTCCAGGCATCTGCAGGTGCGTCTTGCTTCTTGAAGATCGGTGGTGAACCAGGCGGCTTTCCTGGGGTGCTGTTTGTTGGGGTTGCGTAGCGGGGCGAGCTTGTATGCGCAGTTGGAGATCCAAGTGTGGAGTTCTCTGGCTGTGACATTGGTGTCGGGTGCCTAGGTGTGGCTGTCTCGGGTGAGGGTGGAGTTGAGTTGCTCGTCGGTTACCTTGCTCCAGTTCTGCCCAGGTGTGCGTGGAGCTGGTTTGGGTGCCTTGTGTTTGTCAACGGCGAAGTGTACGCAGTGGAGGTCGGTCCATGGTGTTTGCGTTGTGTGGCTGAAGTGAACGCTGTTTCCTGCTGCAAAGATGGGGTCGAGGGTGTTGCCTGCTCTGTGGGTCTGTGTGGTGACGAGTTGTTTAAGTCTGATGTTGGTGAGGTTGTCACGAAGGATGGTGGAGTTGGGGTCGCTGGGGTTGTCGAGGTGGAAGTTCAGGTCTCCAATGAGTATGTCGTTCATTGATGGGATGGCATGGGGTGCGATGAAGTCGGTGATGGTGGTGGCAAAGGGTGTCTGGGGGTCTGTAGACGAGGGTTCCTTCGGAGTGTGGAGTTGTGGCTGGTCTGGATCTGTGGTTGGGGTGGTCCTTCCTCTGGATCTTGTACCCATCCGGGATGGCGGTGTTGATGTTGGGGGTGGAGGAGGCATTGGTCCAGGTCTCTGTGAAGAAGTCGTTGTCGGGCGAGAGAGAGTTGAGTAGGTTACAGATTTCCACGGCGTGTTTGTGCACGGAGCGCACGTTGAGGAGGATGCATCTTAGGGTGTCGCCGGTGCTGGCGTCGGCTGTGTTGGAGTCCGGGGTGGTGGTTAAGGTCTGGCGGCAGTGGAGGCAGGAGAACTGGCCGTGGGTCATGTTTGGTGAGGCCTGGTGGCAGTCTCTGACTTTTCCGGGGTTGAGTGCGTGGAGGGTGGCTGTGCTGTAGCAGTGGGGGCCCGAGATCCAGGGTTCCTGGCACTGGCTGCGGTCGGGTCGCGGACGGGCTCAGACGGGCTTGGCTTAGGCATGCCTTCAGCGCGCCAGCGGCGCACGTCCGCTGCGCAACCGCGCAGCGTCCGCCATTTAGTAGGGGAGGGGGGAGGAACGATCAGCTGGGAGGCGGCAATGGGTGAGGACAGGGGTGCAGGGCCACAGGGGCAGCAGCGGCGGGAAGCGGGAAGTGCGGACTCCGAGAAGCCAAAAAAACCATCAAAAGTTAAAAACAAGGGATGACTAACTGATGTGATCATGCTATGTATCCTCAGGGGGTTGGAGGGTGGGTAGGACTGCTCCAAACACAGAGCAGGGCATGGGCGGATTGGCATGCCCACTCAAGTGCGCAATGACTGTTTGGTCGGTCCTCCGGGGCCGACCAAACCAGTCATGCGCACTCTGCCTTTCTTCCATGTAGGCTGCTATGCAGCCTACATGGAGAAAATGGCCTCCCCATAGGCGCCTGGCTGGTCGGCGTTCCGACCAATCACAATGCTGCCATTGCAGCGTTGTCATTGGCTTAGGGGAGGGAGGCTGCCTGCTTCCTGTTCCTGCCAGAGGCAGGAAAGCAGGAGAGCAGGTCAGGAGCAGAGACGACGCGAGGCCCGGGAAGGTAAGTTTATTTTATTTTTAAATTAACCCCCCCCGCGCGCGAACCCCCGCGAGACCCTCCACTTGCGAGTCATGCCGGCCGCGACTGGATGTTACATGCAAATTAGAGGGGCCTCACATCTTCCCTTTTGCCCGGGGCCCCAGAAGTTCTAGGACCGGCCCCGCCGGCGCACTCTGGAGCAGCTTCACAGCTCGGGGGCCCGCCTCCGCCCCTCTCCACTCCACTTCCTCATTCCAGTGCAGCATCTTCCTCTCTCTCAAAGGGCCGGGTTACGCCTGTACTGTGCTCTGCCTCCGCTGGCTCCCTACAGCCTTTCATAGAGCCTGGGGTGCCTGGAGATGACAGGCTCCCCCTTCCGGGGGGCTCGAAGAGCAGGACTGGCAACTCCCCCTTTCATCTCCTCAGTGCACCTCTCTGTCACTCTGTGCACGCGGTCATTTGCCCACTTAAGCACATCATGCCTACCTGTCTGTAGAAAACTATCATCTGAGCAGCTGCTTCCAGTCATAATCAATCACACAGCACTTTAACGCGAAGCAATTTACATATAATTTGCTAAATAATTATTAACAGCCCGTTGACAGAGGTACACATGTTAGCAACCCACGAAGGATGAAATTCCGAGTCTGCCATGTTAATGAAAGAACCCTATCCTTTTCATGTTACAGCAACGAGATCCCTTTGTCTAGAGAGCTATGCCACTGGCAAGTCACACCTGATGAGTGCGAGTGTCACACCGCCTAGTGTAGTCTTACCTTTGGCCAATCTCAAAGACTCAGTTCACTATCTAACAGCCTCACACCTGGGAATAATATTTTCCTTAAAAATATTAATTTTTGTCAAAAATCCCCCAAATGTCTCCTATGCAATTATATTTGCATGAAACAACTTCATCAATCACATTTACTTAGAATTTCGGGAATTAATATTTCTGTGTTTCAGGTTGTACCAATTTTTATTCAAATTTTGGATTTGCTTCACAGCTTTAAATCAAAATAGCACTGGATTTCTTTGGATGATAATAGATATTCCAATTACTGCACCACTCTGGGCCAACCTCGAAGTTAGAGTAGCCATTGGAAAGTAGTGGTCAGTTTATGGGACCACATTAAGCGGGATCTGAGGGGCTTTCTTTGACATTTATTTCCCAGTTTTTCAGGGCTAGTTTGTGGAACCACAGACTGGATTCCCTACTTTAAGGGCATAAGGTGGCCTTTAGCACTTGTGAGCGCAGCCTGTGGCAGTCTCTCTTCGTCACTGATTTCTTAAACCGCTCTTGTCCTGCACAGGCAGCTCTAGCCTAGACACTGTGGGGTACAGGGGGCGGGCAAAAGAGGCCGAGTACATAACACTGGTAGGAGATATTACAGGCAGCTGTGCCTTATCTATGGTACTTCACAGATACAAAAATGCGTGTCAGTTCTAGATTCCTTTAACAGTTGAAGCCTAGTTAAAAACAGTCGTTTTCATACACTTACAGGGTTTGTAGTGCTCTTGTTGTAGTATCAATGTATGCCTTTTTAAAAAAAATGTTAAAAGGTACACCTACATAGAACTTCGGTACCCAAAAAAGTACATTTGCAATGTTAACTTCTACAGTCTGATTCACCCAATCAGAAAGTGTGGGATGTAAATTCTGTAAATTGTCCTTCCCATGGCAGGCAGTTTTCAAGCATGGTAGATTTAACAGTGTTATAAATTTAGATTTAGGGACGAGAAAGGGAGCGTTACTGGGATGGCCCTGCAAACTGGAGTGAACACCCACAAACTCAAACATCTATGGGTAGTCCCAAATATTTTGCAGCCAGTTTCCCATCTTCAAAAAAGCATTGAAATTGACACTTGTGCAAATCAGAGATAAGGGGGCATATTATCAATGCCTGGTGATAACTATCGCTAACCGCAGTTAGTGCGCCAGTCTGCTGGTGATGAGTGCATGGGTGACTGTCTTCCTTGACTCCGGGGGCTCCATTTGAAGGTCTTGCGGAGGATGCAGAGTGTATTGAAGCAGCTGGAGGTGACGGCGTAGGCCTGTTGGTTCATGGTGAGGGATGAGTCGAGTACGATGCCGAGGTTTTTGGCATTGTCCGAGGGGTTAGGTGGGCTTCCGAGGGTGGTGGACACCAGGTGTTGTCCCATGCTGAAGGGGTGGTTCCAAGGACGAGGACTACTGTCTTCTCAGCGTTGAGCTTCAGGCAGCTGTTGGTCATCCAGACTGCAACGTCCTGCATTCCTTTCTGGAAGTTGAGTTTGGCAGTGGTGGGGTCTTTGGTGAGGGAGAGGATGAGCTGGGTGTCATCAGCGTAGGATACGATGTTGAGGCCGTGTTGTCGGCGAGGGGGCCATGTAGATGTTGAAGAGGGTCGGGCTCAGAGATGACCCCTGTGGGACTCCGCAGGTGATTTACGTGGGATCGGAGAGGAAGGGTGGCAGTCTGATCCTGTGGCTTCTTCCGGTGAGGAATGATCGGATCCAGTCTAGGGCTGTTCCTTGTATTCCGGCGTCATGTAGTCTGGCGACTAGTGTGCGTTGGGAGACGGTGTCGAAGGCCGCTGACCAGTCGAGTAGGATGAGGGCTGCGGAGTGGCCTTGGTCCAGGAGGTTGCGGATGTCATCTGTGATGGCGAGTAGGGCAGCCTCATTGCTGTGGTTGCTTTGCAATCCGGATTGGGACGGGTCGAGGATGGCGTTGTCTTCAATGAATCGTGTCAGTTCCCTGTTGACTGTTTACTCTGCAACTTTGGCTGCGAAGGGGAGGAGCGAGATGGGCCGATAGTTCTTGAGGTCGGTGGGGTCAGCTGTGGGCTTTTTGAGCAGGGGCCTGACTTCTGCACGCTTCCAGTCGTCTGGGTAGGTGCCTGTTTTGAAGGTGGTGTTGATGGTGCGTTGTAGTTCGTGTGCGATGGCAGACGCGGCTCTGTGGTAGATGTGAGGAGGGCAGGGATCGGTGAGGGTCCCTGAGTGGATGCCTTTCCATGGTCGAGGCGGTGTCTTCGGCTGTGACCAACGTCCAGGTGGAGATGGTGGGCTGGCTGGTGTGTCTGGGGGGCAGTGGGCCGGCTGTGGCATCTGCTGGATGTCCTGCAAAGTTGTCGTAGAGTATTTTGATCTTGAGGAGGAAGTAGGTTCCACGCTTATCGCAGAGGTCTTGGGACGGGGTGATGTCTGTGGCTTTGCTGCGTGGGTTGTTGAATTCATGAATGACACTGAAGAGTTGCTTGGAGTTGGTGGAGTTTTCGAGGAGTTTGTTGTGGATGAAGTCCCTCTTGGTGGTCCTGATTTGGTTGTGGTAGTCCATCATGGCGTCCTTGTAGGTGGTGTAGATTTTGGGTGTCTTGGTGTTTCTCCAGTTCTTCTCCAGGCATCTGCAGGTGCGTCTTGCTTCTTGAAGATCGGTGGTGAACCAGGCGGCTTTCCTGGGGTGCTGTTTGTTGGGGTTGCGTAGCGGGGCGAGCTTGTATGTGCAGTTGGAGATCCAAGTGTGGAGTTCTCTGGCTGTGACATTGGTGTCGGGTGCCTAGGTGTGGCTGTCTCGGGTGAGGGTGGAGTTGAGTTGCTCGTCGGTTACCTTGCTCCAGTTCTGCCCAGGTGTGCGTGGGGCTGGTTTGGGTGCCTTGTGTTTGTCAACGGCGAAGTGTACGCAGTGGAGGTCGGTCCATGGTGTTTGCGTTGTGTGGCTGAAGTGAACGCTGTTTCCTGCTGCAAAGATGGGGTTGAGGGTGTTGCCTGCTCTGTGGGTCTCTGTGGTGACGAGTTGTTTAAGTCTGATGTTGGTGAGGTTATCACGAAGGATGGTGGAGTTGGGGTCGCTGGGGTTGTCGAGGTGGAAGTTCAGGTCTCCAATGAGTATGTCGTTCATTGATGGGATGGCATGGGGTGCGATGAAGTCGGTGATGGTGGTGGCAAAGGGTGTCTGGGGGTCTGTAGACGAGGGTTCCTTCGGAGTGTGGAGTTGTGGCTGGTCTGGATCTGTGGTTGGGGTGGTCCTTCCTCTGGATCTTGTACCCATCCGGGATGGCGGTGTTGATGTTGGGGGTGGAGGAGGCATTGGTCCAGGTCTCTGTGAAGAAGTCGTTGTCGGGCGAGAGAGAGTTGAGTAGGTTACAGATTTCCATGGCGTGTTTGTGCACGGAGCGCACGTTGAGGAGGATGCATCTTAGGGTGTCGCCGGTGCTGGCGTCGGCTGTGTTGGAGTCCGGGGTGGTGGTTAAGGTCTGGCGGCAGTGGAGGCAGGAGAACTGGCCGTGGGTCATGTTTGGTGAGGCCTGGTGGCAGTCTCTGACTTTTCCGGGGTTGAGTGCGTGGAGGGTGGCTGTGCTGTAGCAGTGGGGGCCCGAGATCCAGGGTTCCTGGCACTGGCTGCGGTCGGGTCGCGGACGGGCTCAGACGGGCTTGGCTTAGGCATGCCTTCAGCGCGCCAGCGGCGCACGTCCGCTGCGCAACCGCGCAGCGTCCGCCATTTAGTAGGGGAGGGGGGAGGAACGATCAGCTGGGAGGCGGCAATGGTTGAGGACAGGGGTGCAGGGCCACAGGGGCAGCAGCGGCGGGAAGCGGGAAGTGCGGACTCCGAGAAGCCAAAAAAAACCCATCAAAAGTTAAAAACAAGGGATGACTAACTGATGTGATCGTGCTATGTAACCTCAGGGGGTTGGAGGGTGGGTAGGACTGCTCCAAACACAGAGCAGGGCATGGGCGGATTGGCATGCCCACTCAAGTGCGCAATGACTGTTTGGTCGGTCCTCCGGGGCCGACCAAACCAGTCATGCGCACTCTGGCCTTTCTCCATGTAGGCTGCTATGCAGCCTACATGGAGAAAATGGCCTCCCCATAGGCGCCTGGCTGGTCGGCGTCCCGACCAATCACAATGCTGCCATTGCAGCGTTATCATTGGCTTAGGGGAGGGAGGCTGCCTTCTTCCTGTTCCTGCCAGAGGCAGGAAAGCAGGAGAGCAGGTCAGGAGCAGAGACGACGCGAGGCCCGGGTAGGTAAGTTTATTTTATTTTTAAATTAACCCCCACCCGCGCGAACCCCCGCGAGACCCTCCACCCGCGAGTCATGCCGGCCGCGACTGGATGTTACATGCAAATTAGAGGGGCCTCACATCTTCCCTTTCGCCCGGGGCCCCAGAAGTTGTAGGACCGGCCCCGCCGGCGCACTCTGGAGCAGCTTCACAGCTCGGGGGCCCGCCTCCGCCCCTCTCCACTCCACTTCCTCATTCCAGTGCAGCATCCTCCTCTCCCTCAAAGGGCCGGGGCACGCCTGTACTGTGCTCTGCCTCCGCTGGCTCCCTACAGCCTTTCATAGAGCCTGGGGTGCCTGGAGACGACAGGCTCCCCCTTCCGGGGGCTCGAAGAGCAGGACTGGCAACTCCCCTTTCATCTCCTCAGTGCACCTCTCTGTCACTCTGTGCACGCGGTCATTTGCCCACTTAAGCACATCATGCCTACCTGTCTGTGAAAACTATCATCTGAGCAGCTGCTTCCAGTCATAATCAATCACACAGCACTTTAACGCGAAGCAATTTACATATAATTTGCGAAACAATTATTAACAGCCCGTTGACAGAGGTACACATGTTAGCAACCCACGAAGGATGAAATTCCGAGTCTGCCATGTTGTGAAAGAACCCTATCCTTTTCATGTTACAGCAATGAGATCCCTTTGTCTAGAGAGCTATGCCACTGGCAAGTCACACCTGATGAGTGCGAGTGTCACACCGCCTAGTGCAGTCTTACCTTTGGCCAATCTCAAAGACTCAGTTCACTATCTAACAGCCTCACACCTGGGAATAATATTTTCCTTAAAAATATTAATTTTTGTCAAAAATCCCCCAAATGTCTCCTATGCAATTATATTTGCATGAAACAACTTCATCAATCACATTTACTTAGAATTTCGGGAATTAATATTTCTGTGTTTCAGGTTGTACCAATTTTTATTCAAATTTTGGATTTGCTTCACAGCTTTAAATCAAAATAGCACTGGATTTCTTTGGATGATAATAGATATTCCAATTACTGCACCACTCTGGGCCAACCTCGGAGTTAGTGTAGCCATTGGAAAGTAGTGGTCAGTTTATGGGACCACATTAAGCGGGATCTGAGGGGCTTTCTTTGACATTTATTTCCCAGTTTTTCAGGGCTAGTTTGTGGAACCACAGACTGGATTCCCTACTTTAAGGGCATAAGGTGGCCTTTAGCACTTGTGAGCGCAGCCTGTGGCAGTCTCTCTTCGTCACTGATTTCTTAAACCGCTCTTGTCCTGCACAGGCAGCTCTAGCCTAGACACTGTGGGGTACAGGGGGCGGGCAAAAGAGGCCGGGTACATAACACTGGTAGGAGATATTACAGGCAGCTGTGCCTTATCTATGGTACTTCACAGATACAAAAATGCGTGTCAGTTATAGATTCCTTTAACAGTTGAAGCCTAGTTAAAAACAGTCGTTTTCATACACTTACCGGGTTTGTAGTGCTCTTGTTGTAGTATCAATGTATGCCTTTTTTAAAAATAATTAAAAGGTACACCTACATAGAACTTCGGTACCCAAAAAAGTACATTTGCAATGTTAACTTCTACAGTCTGATTCACCCAATCAGAAAGTGTGGGATTTTAATTCTGTAAATTGTCCTTCCCATGGCAGGCAGTTTTCAAGCATGGTAGATTTAACAGTGTTATAAATTTAGATTTAGGGACGAGAAAGGGAGCGTTACTGGGATGGCCCTGCAAACTGGAGTGAACACCCACAAACTCAAACATCTATGGGTAGTCCCAAATATTTTGCAGCCAGTTTCCCATCTTCAAAAAAGCATTGAAATTGACACTTGTGCAAATCAGAGATAAGGGGGCATATTATCAATGCCTGGTGATAACTATCGCTAACCGCAGTTAGTGCGCCAGTCTGCTGGTGATGAGTGCATGGGTGACTGTCTTCCTTGACTCCGGGGGCTCCATTTGAAGGTCTTGCGGAGGATGCAGAGTGTGTTGAAGCAGCTGGAGGTGATGGCGTAGGCCTGTTGGTTCATGGTGAGGGATGAGTCGAGTACGATGCCGAGGTTTTTGGCATTGTCCGAGGGGTTAGGTGGGCTTCCGAGGGTGGTGGACACCAGGTGTTGTCGCATGCTGAAGGGGTGGTTCCAAGGACGAGGACTACTGTCTTCTCAGCGTTGAGCTTCAGGCAGCTGTTGGTCATCCAGACTGCAACGTCCTGCATTCCTTTCTGGAAGTTGAGTTTGGCAGTGGTGGGGTCTTTGGTGAGGGAGAGGATGAGCTGGGTGTCATCAGCGTAGGATACGATGTTGAGGCCGTGTTGTCGGACGATGGCGGCGAGGGGGCCATGTAGATGTTGAAGAGGGTCGGGCTCAGAGATGACCCCTGTGGGACTCCGCAGGTGATTTACGTGGGATCGGAGAGGAAGGGTGGCAGTCTGATCCTTTGGCTTCTTCCGGTGAGGAATGATCGGATCCAGTCTAGGGCTGTTCCTTGTATTCCGGCGTCATGTAGTCTGGCGACTAGTGTGCGTTGGGAGACGGTGTCGAAGGCCGCTGACCAGTCGAGTAGGATGAGGGCTGCGGAGTGGCCTTGGTCCAGGAGGTTGCGGATGTCGTCTGTGATGGCGAGTAGGGCAGCCTCATTGCTGTGGTTGCTTTGCAATCCGGATTGGGACGGGTCGAGGATGGCGTTGTCTTCAATGAATCGTGTCAGTTCCCTGTTGACTGTTTACTCTGCAACTTTGGCTGCGAAGGGGAGGAGCGAGATGGGCCGATAGTTCTTGAGGTCGGTGGGGTCAGCTGTGGGCTTTTGAGCAGGGGCCTGACTTCTGCACGCTTCCAGTCGTCTGGGTAGGTGCCTGTTTTGAAGGTGGTGTTGATGGTGCGTTGTAGTTCGTGTGTGATGGCAGACGCGGCTCTGTGGTAGATGTGAGGAGGGCAGGGATCGGTGGGGGTCCCTGAGTGGATGCCTTTCCATGGTCGAGGCGGTGTCTTCGGCTGTGACCAACGTCCAGGTGGAGATGGTGGGCTGGCTGATGTGTCTGGGGGGCAGTGGGCCGGCTGTGGCATCTGCTGGATGTCCTGCAAAGTTGTCGTAGAGTATTTTGATCTTGAGGAGGAAGTAGGTTCCACGCTTATCGCAGAGGTCTTGGGACGGGGTGATGTCTGTGGCTTTGCTGCGTGGGTTGTTGAATTCATGAATGACACTGAAGAGTTGCTTGGAGTTGGTGGAGTTTTCGAGGAGTTTGTTGTGGATGAAGTCCCTCTTGGTGGTCCTGATTTGGTTGTGGTAGTCCATCATGGCGTCCTTGTAGGTGGTGTAGATTTTGGGTGTCTTGGTGTTTCTCCAGTTCTTCTCCAGGCATCTGCAGGTGCGTCTTGCTTCTTGAAGATCGGTGGTGAACCAGGCGGCTTTCCTGGGGTGCTGTTTGTTGGGGTTGCGTAGCGGGGCGAGCTTGTATGCGCAGTTGGAGATCCAAGTGTGGAGTTCTCTGGCTGTGACATTGGTGTCGGGTGCCTAGGTGTGGCTGTCTCGGGTGAGGGTGGAGTTGAGTTGCTCGTCGGTTACCTTGCTCCAGTTCTGCCCAGGTGTGCATGGGGCTGGTTTGGGTGCCTTGTGTTTGTCAACGGCGAAGTGTACGCAGTGGAGGTCGGTCCATGGTGTTTGCGTTGTGTGGCTGAAGTGAACGCTGTTTCCTGCCGCAAAGATGGGGTCGAGGGTGTTGCCTGCTCTGTGGGTCTGTGTGGTGACGAGTTGTTTAAGTCTGATGTTGGTGAGGTTGTCACGAAGGATGGTGGAGTTGGGGTCGCTGGGGTTGTCGAGGTGGAAGTTCAGGTCTCCAATGAGTATGTCGTTCATTGATGGGATGGCATGGGGTGCGATGAAGTCGGTGATGGTGGTGGCAAAGGGTGTCTGGGGGTCTGTAGACGAGGGTTCCTTCGGAGTGTGGAGTTGTGGCTGGTCTGGATCTGTGGTTGGGGTGGTCCTTCCTCTGGATCTTGTACCCATCCGGGATGGCGGTGTTGATGTTGGGGGTGGAGGAGGCATTGGTCCAGGTCTCTGTGAAGAAGTCGATGTCGGGCGAGAGAGAGTTGAGTAGGTTACAGATTTCCACGGCGTGTTTGTGCACGGAGCGCACGTTGAGGAGGATGCATCTTAGGGTGTCGCCGGTGCTGGCGTCGGCTGTGTTGGAGTCCGGGGTGGTGGTTAAGGTCTGGCGGCAGTGGAGGCAGGAGAACTGGCCGTGGGTCATGTTTGGTGAGGCCTGGTGGCAGTCTCTGACTTTTCCGGGGTTGAGTGCGTGGAGGGTGGCTGTGCTGTAGCAGTGGGGGGCCCGAGATCTAGGGTTCCTGGCACTGGCTGCGGTCGGGTCGCGGACGGGCTCAGACGGGCTTGGCTTAGGCGTGCCTTCAGCGCGCCAGCAGCGCACGTCCGCTGCGCAACCGCGCAGCGTCCGCCATTTAGTAGGGGAGGGGGGAGGAACGATCAGCTGGGAGGCGGCAATGGGTGAGGACAGGGGTGCAGGGCCACAGGGGCAGCAGCGGCGGGAAGCGGGAAGTGCGGACTCCGAGAAGCCAAAAAAAAACCATCAAAAGTTAAAAACAAGGGATGACTAACTGATGTGATCATGCTATGTATCCTCAGGGGGTTGGAGGGTGGGTAGGACTGCTCCAAACACAGAGCAGGGCATGGGCGGATTGGCATGCCCACTCAAGTGCGCAATGACTGTTTGGTCGGCCCACTCAGGCCGCCCAAAGCAGTCATGCGCACTTCCCTGTTCGCAATGCAGGCTGCATTACAACCTGCATAGAGAATATGGCCACTCCTCTGGCCCCTGGCTGCATGACTTGTCCCGTTGCCAATTACCAATCCCACCGCTGCATCGCAGCATTGTGATTGTCTCAGGGGAGGGAGCCCGGCTGCCTACTTCCTTTTCCTGGAAGCAGACGCAGGAGAGCAGGAGCTCCAAAGACACGGGACACGGCTTCAAGGTAAAATCGTAAATCCGGTATTTGTAAAGCGCGAACTACTCACCCTTACGGGTCTCAAGGCGCTGGGGGCCGTCGTGGAAATTAAGTGAGCTATTGCCCAGAGTCACATGGTGCTGAGCTGATCTGCCACCGGAGCCAGGGATCGAACCGTGAGCCCTGTGCTCCGAAGTCAGCTGCCCTGGCCGCTGCACCACACCTCTCCACTAGGTAAGACTTCCCTCAATACATTTTTAACAACACGCGCTCACACACACATCCCCGCGTCCACGCACCATCCAGTGTTATTTCTGGCGTTTCCCACCTCACAGCTGTCCAGACCCCCCGCACTTCTCAATGTTGGCTGATGTGCCCCATGCACAGCGGGAGTACCGCTCGTGTGCCAAAGGCACATACGTTGTTGCGACGCATGCCATCACCTCGCATTCCATTCCAATGCATACTGATAATAGGCATATTACAACAGTAGAGTGGGTGTTGCATAGTGGAGACATAAAGATCACTGTTCCCACTTCAGTGAGTGCAACCCAAAACTGACCTTTGCACCACAAACCCAACCGTGAACCCTGGAATTCATTTTTTGAGTCCCCAAAACACACACGTCACACAAATGCACACACTATTTTTCATATTTTACCCCAAAATTCACCCCATTTTTCATATTTTACCCCAAAACACACCCCATTTTTCATATTTTACCCCAAAATTCACCCCATTTTTCATATTTTACCGCCAAAAAAACGTACATTTTCAAATTTTACACCAAAACCCATACACACATGAGAAATTTTAATTTACCCCATTACTGACCTCACAATGCGTTGTGATCAAATGCGATGTTAAGGCACCCGCGTTGTCGGAGTTGCGTTGTTAATGATGTACTGCCTGCGTTGTAATGGTCATCTCCCGTGCCAAAGGCAACCCATAGGCTGCGCAGTTTGCGTCCGTCTGCCCCTGGACCGCGCTCAGCACCAAGGAGCATTCCTCTTGGACACTCCACCGCTACAACGCCAGCACCCTGCTCGCCATCAACCCTGGATGCCACCTCGCCTGCCAGGACCAACCTCTGCTCCATGCCGGACATCGCCTTCACCATCACTGACGGCTGTAGTATCACCCGCAAGGAGCAACCCGACCGTCAAGGAGGAGGCATTGCCGTCAACTACAGAGGCACACTCCGACTGACAGCGCACTCCAATGTGCCAAGGTTGACCATGGACCACGTCAACTCCCAGATCCGGACCAAGCCCAAGAACATCCTCTGCGGCACCCTCATGTGCAGGCCCCCCGGGCCATGGCCCCCCATTCTCCAATGCCATTGTCGACCTCATTGCACCCCAGGGTCTCCCATCCACCAACGACATCCGACTCGGTATACTCAAGTTCCACCTGGACAACCCCAGTGACCAGAGCACCACCCCCTCCCGGGGAGCGTCACCGACATCAGACGCAAGCAGCAAGTCACCTCAACAGGCCACATAGCAGGACACACGGTCGAACACGTCACCTCCGCCAGTGGGTACTTCAACTACAGCCACAACACCGGGCTCTCCTGAACCGACCATCATTGGTAACATCACGTCTTCACCTTGCCCACCGGACGCCACCGCCATCATCGCACCCCCTCGCAGCTGGATCAAGGGAAGCGAAGAACATCTCGTCAACTCCCTCCGCACCAACACTCCAACAATGCTTCCAAACGATGACACCGCAGCGCGCAACCACCACCGATGGATCTCCAACAGCGCCGACATTAGGACACCCCTCCTGAACAGCACTGCGTCAGTACCTTCCGCCTGCCTGATGGCAGGCATGAAGGTGAGGCAGTGCCACAGGGATAGGCTGGCCCCATGCATTGCTGGAGTTGCGTCATGGTTGTGACACGACTGCAGCAATGCTTGACTTTAGAGCCAGCAGATACATCAGGATTCCTGACGTATCTGTCATTACTTGCATCATGGAGCGCTGTCCAGTGATTACAGCGCATCCATGCTGTCGCAAGAAGGGCGTAGTGAGAAGTGTTGCAACGCTGCCTTGTCGCAGCGCAGCAACACTTTTCATGACTGGGGCACAGGTATGCGCACTATCTTATTGATTGTGCGCATTCCTGCACTGTAGTTTTGTCGCAAGGCAGCGCTGCAACATTGCTTGCAGCGCTGGCCAGCGCCAAAACCTGCAGAGATATGGGCCCAAGTTTTATCACCATTTTTAAGACCAGCTATTTTCTGGTCTTAAGTAACTGGCTCTAACTGCTGTTAGAGCCAGTTTTTTTGCTCTTCAGAATTTGAAGGAGCCCCTTGATAATATGGAGTAGTGGTGTTTGCGTGCCTTTTTGCACGGGAACTCCTACTTTGCATGTAATTAGCGATAAATATCTTTGAGATTAAAAAACGGGCCGCTATCGCCCAAAAACTCACGCTAAGGCCCGTTTGCTGCAGCTTGCTAATAGTGAAATATAATTATCGCTGCTTTAGCGGCAAAAAAGTGCAGCTAAAGCGGCGATAGGCCCTTGATAATATGCCCCGTAATAATTTCATGCAAAATGTGCTGTTTGATACTGCCAAAACAAAGGGGTATAAAGTTACTTCACTGTCCACACCAGCAGAAATAGCTCTATACGTTTATATGTACAACCCATGGGTCTCACCATGGGAAATTGATAAGTTCTTACAAAGATACTGTTCCAAAGTAAGAGGAGGGATGGAACTCAAAAACCAATGGGGTGTCTGGAATGGTCGCAGAAAGTTCATAGTAACCCTAAAAAGAGATGCATTAGGCATAGTGGGGTATTGCCATCTACCAAACACCTTCGCCATAGGACCAAACAATGGGTACTTATATTATCAAAAACAGCCAATATTTTGCAGAAAATGTAGGAAATTTGGTCACACCAAAGAAGATTGCACACACAATGGGTGCCGCAATTGTGGCCAAGACTCACACCCCACACACGAATGCCCAATCCCTAAGGAATGTAACCTATGTGGTCTGACAAGCCATCTCTACTGGAACTGCCCTGACAAAAAGAAATCCTATGCGTCAGCAGCAAGCAACAAGGAAACCATTTGGGGAGACAAAATTTACAATCTTATAAACAGCCAAACAAAGGAATCTCAACCATCAAAAATGGACTATGTATCAATTATAATCCCAGCTACCACTGCCTCACAAAAACAATCCTCCCCTACCCAACAACAAGGAAGTAACCAAGTCAACCAACCCAAAGACACTTCTAAGCCAAAGAAAGAAAATGAAAGAATCGTACCAGACAATGAAACTCAAACAGACCCAAATACAAACCAAATGTCAGGTATTCCAGAAACAGATGAAATACTGCGGGATTTCCTAAATGACCAATCACAATATGAGGAAATAATAGAACAACAAGAAGATGCACAAACAGAAGATCCCATGGAAAACTTTACCCTAAACATCTCCTCAGTCCCAGAGACACAAGAAGAAGAGCTCCCCACGACTTGAATAGAAATATCATCTGGTGAGACGGAAACCCCAACTCAGAGCCAAGAAAACACACAAGCAACCAACATCCCGGAGGAAGAATCAGATACAGAATCAAACCCAGAAAACTTGGAGGCAACACCACAAATGTTCAAATCCTTCCCAAAGAAGTGGGAAAAAGTGGGAAACAAAAAAACAAGCAAAACCAAAAGCAAAGGCAAAGAAGAAGATGAAGAAAAAAGCAAAAGCAGAACAACAAGAAACAAAAAGAAAACAGAAAACCAAAAAGAACTCCCCCAAAACACCCCCAACAAAGGGAAGAAAAAAGTAACAAATTTGAGTAAGAACCGCTATGAACCCCTAGCCAGCCTCTCAGAGATGGGGAACCTTTCAAACAAAGATGAAACCTCCAAAAACCCTCTCCAATCCCAGACAGAAGAGATCCTCTTCGTGTCATCCCCTTTCTTGGGAAGCATAGAAGAGATACATGCCCAACAGCAAGGAACACAATCCTGGTCGGAATTTGAAGAAAGCAACAAATAGAACATACACCTTTTTAATCTTCATGATGGATACACCAATGGAATTCACAATAGCAACTCTAAATGTCAGAGGCATAAAGCAGACCATCAAAAGAGCCGCCATCCTAGAGTACTGCAAAACCATCAAAGCGGACATTATCTGCCTCCAGGAATGCAACCTACCCCAAATGCAGAACTACCAAAGCTATGCCAAAGTGTGGCAAGCGGGCCCCTCCGCATGGTCGGGGGGGGAACAAGAACGCAGGCGTGGCTATCCTAAGCAAAAACAAGGACATCTTGTTCCTCAATGACATTAACATAAGCCCAAGGAGAGCTCTAATGGGTAATATTAAAATAGGAGAGCAACCCTTCAGAGTATGCAACATATATGCACCCTCAGATAAAACTGGAAGAATAGAACCTTTTGAAAATATCTCCTTCTTCCTTACAGGGACTACCCCCACATTTGTCGCTGGGGATTTTAATTGTATTATGCATCCAAAAGACAGGAAGGGCACCAACACAGATTATAAACTAGACAAATCTTCCACAACATGGCTGAAAATAGCACAGGACTTATCCTTAAAAGACCTCTATGGAGATAACAACCCTAAAGGTACAGGGATGACATGGAAGTCAGATAAGGGGGACACATCATCTAGAATAGATTTTGTTTTTGCCTCAAAATCAATCTCCTACGCTAGTGCACACACAGAGAACAGCACACTCACAGACCACGAATCCCTTTTTATAAATTGTAAGTAAAATTTTGAAAACAACAAAGGCCCAGGGATATGGAAGCTTAACATATCTATCCTAGAAGATGAGGAGGTGGTCACAAGCTATGAAAAAGAATACAAAACATGGTGCAATGCAAAACATAATTTCATGTCTAAAGCCAAATGGTGGGAATGGGTGAAGAAAAAGAGTAAAAGTTTTTTTTATCAATGTAAGCAAGAGAAAAGCTCAAGACAAAAGAGAGCTTTACCAAGCGATACAGGACAAGTTACAACTACTAGAAAGATTTAGAGACTCAGGGGTAGATGTAGCGGAAGACCTCCAAGAAACCCAAAGTAAACTTAGGAAGTGGTTTACAGACAGAGGTAAACAAACCATTTTCAATTCAAGAGTTAAGGTTTTTGAAGAAGACGAAAAATGCACAAGGTTTTTCTTCAAAAAGAGCAATCATACCCACAAGGAAATGAATGAAATCTTGAACAAAGAAGGTGTAATACAGAAAGGCAAAGCAAACATACAAAACACTATACAGGACTACTACAACACCTTATATAAAGAGAAAGTTATAACATCACAAGAATGCTCTAATTATCTAGACACCATTTAAAATGGTTTAACTCACGAGGAAACAACTTTCCTACAAATGCCTCTAGATGGTGAAGAATTCCTGGAAGCCCTATCCCAATGCTCCCCTCTTTTCTCTCCAGGAGAGGATGGTCTCCCATGGGAATATTATAAAAAAATTTGGACAACACTATGCGCTGATTTCATGGATATGGTAAAAGAATGCATAGAGTCAAAGGTTTTCCCCCCATCCTTTTCTAAAGGAGTCATCTCCCTAATATATAAGAAAGGCATGAAAGAAGACCTAAAAAACTAGAGACCCATTTCTGTACTAAATGTAGACAGTAAACTGGTGGCAAAAGGTGCTAACGAACAGGCTGAAAAAAGTTTTGAAGTCACTCATCAATGAGAACCAATCCTGTGCAATCCCCCAAAGGAAGGTATGGGATAGTCTAATGACGACAAGGGAAACAATTAGACTCGCAGTAGAGCAGAACCAACCTCTAGGCGTTTTGTCCTTAGACCTGCAAAAAGCATTCGACAACGTCTCACATGAGTTCCTTTTTAGAGTCCTAGATAAAATGGGTATTCCCACGTCCTTTACCGGTATTGTTCAGGCACTATACAGAGAAGCATCCAGCCAAATTCTGATAAATGGGTCACTCTCAGAAAAGATTCAAATCAGATCTGGGGTCAGACAGGGATGCCCTCTATCACCGGCCCTCTTCATATGTGCCATCGAACCTCTCCTAAACAAAATCAGGCAAGACCAAAATATCAAAGGCCACTTTGTCCCGGGAGGGCAAGGGAGAAGAGTTAAATGCATCAGCTACATGGACGATGTAACAATCTTTTGCAATGATGCCCAAGAAGTAAACAGAGTCATCACACATGCCTCCTCCTTCTCAAAAGCCTCAGCCCTTGAGATCAACAAGGAAAAATCAGTCTGCATGGTCATAGGCCGGTGGGACAGCCTTGCAAAAACCCCTGTTACAGTTACAAGAGATCCCTTTAAAATACTGGGGGTCCATTTCAGCACGGACATAGCTGGGGAACAAAACTGGCCTCCAGTGAAAGAAAAAAGTCTAAAAAAAATGTACTTTTGGAAACTAAGAAACCTTTCCATGGAAGGTAAAGTGTTGATTGTTAAAACTGTCATATTACCTATTCTTCTGTATCTTGCGGTGGTTTTCCCACCTAAAACTGTAATGCTAAGTAGCCTACAAAAAATGATCGTTAATTTTGTATGGAATTCCAAAATGGAAAAATTCAAAAGAGAACACATGTACAAACCCAAAGAAAAAGGGGGAAAGATGTTCCCAACCTAAAAATATTTTTGTTTTCAAAATACCTGCATCTATGTATGAGCGCCCTGGAAAGAAAAACAGCATTTATCGCGGACTATATTACATACTCAACTGCCCTAATGTTACAAAATATGACTTGGTCCAGTTCACAAACAGTACCCCCATTGTTTTTTAACCCCAAAGATCTATGAACCCTTGAGAACAATCATCGAACATTGCAGAAAGAATTACATTGACTTTAAAACTTGTAATGAAAAGAACTCTTGGAAGCATGAATTCAAAGACTCTGAATCTGTTCTCATAGCCAATAACTTGTCGGAAAGTCAATCCAAAGCAGTTTGGGAACAGACAAGCAACAAAAGCCTGTCCAACCACCAAAAGGACATTGCATGGATGGCAGTAACGAAATGCCTAGGAACTGAAAAGCTCTTCACTCGGGAAGAGGCAGCTCTGATGTGCACTCCTGTGCGCAACGGAATGCGCTTTTTAATGTAGAAAATAAGTTTTTTACGACAATAGTACAAGAGGTTTCCAGAACTGAGTTTTATTCACTCATAATCCAACTATTATCAAATATTATCTCATGTATCAACGTGCAACGTAGTTTGATACTGTAGATTTTTAATACATGTTTTCCTTGTTTTCAAAATTATCTGGTCACAGAAACGTGTTATCCCCGATGCATTTCGGGTCCTACCCTTCTTCAGGGGGCGTGCGTTTCTATAAAAAAATGATAATATGCATGTATGTCAAGAGCTGAGAGCACCAAACTGTCTAAATTACAATCTGAAGTGTTGTGAAAGGGTGAGGGGACCAATGTTCAGTGAGGAAACGTGAAACAAATCAATTAAACAAGGTGCAAAAGTTCCAATGGTTGATAACCTGCTTAATCAGATGGGAAAATAACCCAGTGTGCAACAGTGCCAAAAGTATAGGAGTGTAAAAACGACTGAAACTAAACTAAAAATGAAAAAAATGAAAAAATGAATGGTGACAGTCTATTTTACAGAAGCTGAAAAGGCGTGCAACAAAGAAAAGCACCAGGAAAGTGACATGAGTACCGAGTTTTTTATGTAAATCATGCCGGACTGTGGAAACGAGGATAGAACCAGCGTATTCTAAAGTAAACACGTAGACAAAAAGGAAACAGGAGAAAGCCGAATTTTCTGAACAAATGGTGCCGGACTGTGGAAACAAGGATAAAACCAGCGTGTTCTAAAGTGAAAACGTAGACAAGAGAGAGACGAGAAAAAGCAAATACCTGTGCGAAGATAGTAGAAACTCTACTGTCGGCGTCCCGATGAGAAGTGAAACTCCTCCATTACAGATAGGCGCTAAAGTATAGGAGCGTGATCCGGAACTACAAGCGGTGTAACCCCGGTGAAGAGAAGAAAGCGAAAGAGGACTACACTGTAACCTTAGTGACCAGGGACGCTGGCTGGCGTTCCTGGAAACGAGTGAAAATGACTAAATACGCCTGATGTAATGTGGTGAACGGGAAGATAATACTGTGAGAATATTAAAAGAATGACAAGGGGGAACTAAAAGGAATCGTGAACACTATGACACATACCATTGTAACCCAGTAATAGATGTGACGTGGGAGTAAAAAAGAATAATCCGAACAAAAGAAGATAAAGAGCCTATACAATCGGAGTGACATGGAAAACAGGGAGCTTATGGATAATGCTGGCAGAAATACACACGCTCTTAACCAAGAGACAGTGTGTAAGTGCATAGAATAGGCAAGTGAATGCGTGCTACGTAAAAGACAGTACTAAACTATAAACAACATGGAACAACAATAAATAGAAGAAAGAAAGTGAAGATGCATATATTCATAGGTAATATGGATATGTACTTATAGCTACACAGGAAAAGGATATACAACAGCGTTAGAGAGGATAAGGTTGAGAGAAAGACACAGAGGGAAATGTACAGACAAAATTAAACAAAGCTACTGAATTCCAGTCTTTCATTTAACCCCTTAGGGTGTATAGAGTTCAATCTGTATATCCAGAAGGTTTCTCGTTGTAATAGGAACTTCTTGTTGTCTCTCCCTTCCAAGTTCGTAATCTGTTCCAATATGGTATAGCGCAATTGGCTGATGTTATGATTTCTTTCAGCAAAGTGAACAGCTACGGTGGATTTTTGATTTTTCGTGCGTATGTTGCTTTTATGTTCGGTTAAACGCACTTTTATTTTTCGTTCAGTCTTGCCCACGTAAGGCAATCCACATGGACATTTTAGAAGATACACAACATTATTGCTGTCACAAGTAGCGTTGACTTTAAGTTTAATGGAAGTTCCTTGAGTGGGGTGAGTCAGTGTAGAACCTTTTATGATATTATTGCAATGTTCACAGTTGTAACATGGGATGGTTCCTTTATACGTTTGGCCCTTGGCTTTTGGTTGTGTGTTAAGTAATTGTTTAAGATTTTAGTTCGTTGGTACACAAAGATTGGTGTAGATTGAAAGATTCCGTTGAAATCTGTTTCTGCCTGTAATAACGGCCAGTATTTTAATATGGTTTGTTTGATTTTGTGGCTTTGAATGGAAAATTTGGACACGAACACTGGTCGTTCTTGTTGCTTCGGCATGTTACTTTTGGGTACCAAGAGCTGAGTTCTCTTTGTGGAAGCAGCTCTGTTGCTTGCTTCTTGTATGACCGATTTTGGGTAAGCTCTGTCTTGGAATTTAGTTCTGATCTTTTCACTCTGTAATTGATATAAGTGATCAGTGGATGAAATGCGTTTGGCTCGTAACAATTGAGAGTATGGTAGATGTTTCTTAAGGCTCGTTTGATGGAAGCTGGAATAATGTAGGTAATTGTTGCAGTCAGTAGGTTTGGTATACACGCTGGTGACCAATTCATTGTTTTGCAAGGTGATGTCAACATCAAGGAAAGCGATGGAATTCTTGCTGATGGTGTGAGTAAATTGGATTCTTTCATCCACGGTGTTCAGTTGAATTAGTGCCATGATAAGATCTTGTTCGTCACCCTTCCAAATGAGGAATATGTCATCTATATATCTGTAAAAGATAACGAGATTATTCTTCCAAATGGGTTTAGATAGAATGTGTTCCAACTCGTAATGGTGCATGAACAAATTTGCATATGCCGGGGCAGCACAATTGCCCATGGCTACTCCTGATAATTGTATGAAGTATTTCTCATCCCAGGTAAAATAACTGTGATGAAGAGTAAATTGCATAAGTTTCCATCAGGAATACTTTCAAATCTTGATTCTTATCAGTGTTAACAAGGAATGATTCCATAGCTTGTAGACCCAGATCGTGAGGTATCGAAGTATACAATGACTGAACGTCAGTGGTACATAAGATGAAATTTGCGTGTTTATCTAGGTTAATGTGATTGATTTTAATTAGGAAATCTGTGGTGTCCTGTAAATATGTGGTCATTTGTTGAACACTTTTTTGAAGATGTCTATCAATGTATTTGCCGATAGGTTCATGTAATGAATTCCGGGTACTGACAATTGGTCGGAACGGCGGGTTATTTAGATTTTTATGAATCTTTGGAGCCATGTATAGGTATGGGGTACTTGGGTACTCTTTGATTAAGTACTTTTTGTCACGTTCCATGATAGTTCCCATGGTAGTGGCTTGCTCTACAATGGTCCTTAATACTTGACTGAATTCCTTGGTGGGGTTAGATTGTAGTTCCATATTCAAGGTTTGATTGGAAACATGAGTCTCAACGCTGGTGTGGTAGAATTCTCTGTCCAAAATAACGAGTGCTCCTCCTTTGTCAGCCTGACAACATTTGATGTCGTTGTTGTTGGCTAATTGAGTGATGGCGTTCAGCTCGTGCTTGGTAAGGTTAGAACGGTAGTGTGCTTTGTTTTTAAAGATTTTATGTAGGTCATTTTGAACCACTGTTTCAAAGGTGTCCAAAATCTTGTGACTGGTGGGAGCCAGAAAGGTACTTGTGGGTCTAAGGTCCATCAAAGTGCTTTGCTCGACGCTGGATTTAGGGTCTACGACATTCGTGAAAAAATGTCTCAAACGTAATGTTCTCATGAACTTGTATAGGCATGTCTGAGCGTCAAATTCGTTGTTCTCAAAAGTTACAACATAGGATAATCCCTTTTGTAGGGTACACATTTGTAATTTGGATAAGGGAGTTTTCGAGATGTTTATGACTAAATCCTCTGGCTTCTGGTGGATTTTGCGACAGGTAGATCCTGGTCCTTTGTATTTTGCCCTCCTGGTTCTACGACTGTTGTTGGGCCTTTTCCTAAAAAAGGCGTTACTGGCATATTATCCTTTGATGTAGATGGTCTGGTGTCTTTATCTGTATCAGTGTGTCTTGAGGGCGGTCTTCTCTGTATGTCGCTAGATTGTAAGTCCTCTGAAGAAGAAGTTTCTCCTCCCGTGGAGCGGTTCCCAAAGGGTCGTTGGTGTCTCCTAGAAGCGTATGCTTCTGCCCAAGTATAAACCTCTCCTAGTTTGTAATCGAGAGTATCTCTCTTAAATTTTCTTAATTTACGTTCTTCGATCTCTTTGGTATATTTATCAAGTTGAATATTGATGTCTTGTAGTGTTTTATCCCATTCGTCTGTAGATAATTTTTCGCTCAGTTCTCGTTTGAGTTGTGATGTTTCCTTGTCCAGTTCTTCCAATAGTTTGGATAATTCTTCCACAGTAAAGGCATTTCAACACAAAAGAAACTTGGCTAAAGATGCAAAATGTCCCAGATCATCATGTGCTGGAGAAGAGAGCGTCCTACACTTCCTGTGGAACTGTGCCTTTGCACAGGAAGTTTGGAAGAAAATGGGGAAACTTATCAAAAAAATCACCAAACAAACATCTCTCTCCTATGAACTTATTCTATACGGCATTGGCATGTCATGCCCAAAGGAGAAAAAGACACGCTATGGAGGCTGATAAACTGTGTAAAAGAAAGTCTCTGGTCCTCCAGAAACCTCAAACTGTTTAAACACAAGGAAATCACCCCCGAAGAATGCATCAAAATGGCACTGGACAAAGTGCAAACCTACGTCTTTGTGGATGTGAGAAAGAAAGGTCAAGAATAGGCGCTTAACAACTGGAAACAGAAAGACTGGTCAAAACTAATAAACAATCACAGACAGTAAACAAATTTGTCAAATAGGCAAATACAATAATCTTGATGGAAATTTTGCACATGTCTGAGCTGCGTCTCTATCATGGATGCAAAATCAAATGACGCCACCATATTGGATTGGCTAAACTGTAAATATGTCTAATTTTAAATAAAGCCCGTTGAAACTTAAAAAAAAAAAAAAAAAAAAAAAGTACCAACCTCACGAATGCGTCCACCCGAAATTCTTTATCCAAAGGGGTGGGCTTCGCAGCAGAGAGTGTGTGCGACTAGGGGTGACCTTTCCTGCAATCCCGATACAGTCATTACATTAGGATAATCTCCGTTTAAAAAAAAGCCTTTCCACATTCTTGGGCAGCCTGGCTGACTGCTCAAACTTCCGCTATGTTTCTTGCCAGGTTGCTTTTTTAATTGAATAAAGTACAACATGCTCTGCATTCAGCCCTCGCGTAAAGAGGATTCCCCTTCCGCTCGCCGCTTTCTCCTAATGCACCGGCTAGCGGTAATACTTTAATTGCATTTTATGTGATCCCTGAGCGGCTGCTACCGGGCAGGGGTGGTGGGGCGGGGGGTAGGAATGTAATAAAAGAGGGGTTTTACGCAGGGGTCGGATTTACAGATTAACTCGTAATCAGCACCGAACTCGTCATTCCGACCCGTGCTTAAACAGAACTGTCTCCGTGTTCGGTTTACCGGTTCTGTGTGTAGATGGGGCATTAATTACAGCTGTCATTGCTTAGTGAACATGCGTGCCTCTCCATTAAGTGTGCGGATGAAAAGTGAATTGGCGACCTCAGCGACCTGGAGGAAGAGCTGGGGGTGCTGAGACAGCGCTGCGAAAACCAGAACAACGAGGCGCTGTACGGGATCGACGGAGCGTTGAAGGGCACCCAGGAGGTCAGGGAGAAAAGGGGGGAATCAACTGAAGCACCCGAGTAGATCCCAAAAACCGGCGACGAGCCCGCCGCCGGAGGACACATCTCACTGCCTATTGACTCAGAGTCCGCCGCTGATGCCATGTGTGACCCGTTCATTCCGGACCCGCACAGGGCTCATATTTGCTTCCAAGGTCGGTAAACCGAGGACCATTGCATTGTGGAAGAATAACACATATTGTTTACAGTGCATAGAAGCGGCAGAGGCTTTTAAAGAAGCGCTATATGAAAACGTTATTATTAAAATAATACGCATGAAATTATCATCGGCTGCTCCTAATATGTCCGCAGGCACGGCCATTGACCTGGGATTGCTGTTACAGTCAGTTGGTTTGCGAGAGAATGAGGCCTAGATTTATCAACAAAACCTAGATACTAGTACAACTACTCACCTTCACAACAGGCCCACACACCGTCACTGCAAACCATCCATCCTCACTGCGACTGTATTCCATCTCGCTGCAGCACTCTCACTGCAAACACAAACCGCCACTAAAACGCACCACCCTCACTAAAATACAGCCTTTAATTGTGGTGAAGTGGGCCCTTGACATCTCTGCACCCCACTGGCACTGCACCTGCTGCAATATTAACAGGTACGCCCCCTTACTTTACCCTCACTGGACTGGAGCCATGCACATTGCAACCATTTTGCCCTCACTTCACCTGCATTCACGCTCACTGCCACCAAAGTCACTGTCACTGTACCCATACTCCCTTCACTATGCCTGCATGCAGACTGAGGCCGCAAACATCTCCCTGCAACCACATTCAATTTCAGGGCAGTGGCACTGTGCGATCCCTCACTGGAACCACACGTATCCGCACTGCAACCGCAAATCACCCTCACTAGAACCTCACGTATCCGCACTGCAATCGCAATCACCCTCACTAGAACCGCCTAATCTTTACTGTAATCGCATTCGTCCTCACTGCAGCCGCATTCATTCTCACTGGTACTGATTACAGTACTGCAGTCACACATTCACCCTCACTGGAACTGCGCAAAACCTCACTGCAACCATACGCACTGTCGCTGATACGGTATAAACCCTCACTGCAATCACATGCACTCTCACAGCAACCACACTTAACTTGTCTGAAACAACACACACACACTAGCACGCACACACACTAGCACAGACGCACACACATGCGCACACTATCATTGTAACCACATAACCCTTCTAGCAAACATGTACCTCCTCACTAGACCCGCGTTCACTCTCAGTAGAGCCACATTCACACCCGATGGGCCAATATTCCCATTCACACTCACCGCAAGCCACACCCACCCACACTGCAGCAAACACCACCTTCATTGTAACCACACTCACTCTCACTGCAACCAAGTTCACCTTCACTGGAGCTTTGTGTGAATGGAAGTACATTCCCTCGCAGTGCAACTGTGCTCCGTCTCTCTGTCTCTCAGTGCAACCCCCCCTCCCTCACTGCAACCATATTCACCCTCACTGCAAACAATTTCCACTTCACTGCAACTACATTTAACATCAATGGAAAATAGTCACCCTCACTGCAAAGACCCGAACCTCACTGTAACCAAACTAACCATCACTGCGCCAACATTCACTTTCAGTGCAACCACATTCTGCCTCACTGGAACAACATTCACTCTCACCGCAGCCACTCTCACCTTCACTGGAATAATACATGTTGTCTATTGAGTTTAATTAAAAAAATATAAAATAAAACTTACCGTCCCGCGCCACCTCAGCTTCTGGATGGATCCCGACTCCCGCTGTCCTGCGTTTTCCGGTTCCTGCAGCTTTCATATCATTAGGAAAGGCAGCCTCCCTCCCTCCGCCAATCACAACCCTGCAATGGCAGCGTTGTGATTGGTGAGGCGCAGCGGAGAGCGCCCCAGCCGGGCCATTTTCTCTATGTAGGCTGCTCTTGCAGCAGCCTACATAGAGAAAGAGGGAGAGTGGGCGGTCCTGCTCAAGGGCAGGGGGGGAGTGACTTGCAGAACTCTAAGTATCCAGTCACTATCCATGTACTTGTACAATGACTCAGGCATTAACCACCTCCACACTACTGATTCACTCCTCCAATTACCCAGGTAGTACCCATGCAGTCCAGCAATCACACTGTCACTCTCCGTCCACTCCTCCAATCATCCAGCCAGTACCATGTCCTTATCTAATCACTGCGCCAAAACCCAAGCACTTATAAATTCACCATGCTGTCAACTTGCAGCACTCTAAGTATCCAGTTACTATCCATGTACTTGTACAATGACTCAGGCATTAACACATGTAGTGCTACAATCAAATGTGCACTATCCATGCAGTCCTCTAACCACCTCCACACTTCTCATTCGCTCCTTCAATTCCCCAGGTAGTACCCATGCAGTCCAGCAAGCACACTGTCACTCTCTGTCTACTCCTCCAATCATCCAGCCAGTACCATGTCCTTATCTAATCACTGCGCCAAAACCCAAGCACTTATAAATTCACCATGCTGTCAACTTGCAGCACTCTAAGTATCCAGTCAATATCCATGTAATTGTACAATGACTCAGGCATTAACACATGCAGTGCTACAATCAAATGTGCACTATCCATGCAGTCCCCTAACCACCTCCACACTACTGATTCACTCCTCCAATTACCCAGGTAGTACCCATGCAGTCCAGCAATCACACTGTCACTCTCCGTCCACTCCTCCAATCATCCAGCCAGTACCATGTCCTTACCTAATCACTGCGCCAAAACCCAAGCACTTATAAATTCACCATGCTGTCAACTTGCAGCACTAAGTATCCAGTCACTATCCATGTACTTGTACAATGACTCAGGCATTAACACACGCAGTGCTACAATCAAATGTGCAATATCCATGCAGTCCTCTAACCACCTCCACACTACTGAATCACTCCTCCAATTATCCAGGTAGTATCCATGCAGTCCAGAAATCACACTGTCACTTTCCGTGCACTCCTCCAATCATCCAGCCAGTACCATGTCCTTATCTAATCACTGCGCCAAAACCCAAGCACTTATAAATTCACCATGCTGTCAACTTGCAGCACTCTAAGTATCCAGTCAATATCCATGTAATTGTACAATGACTCAGGCATTAACACATGCAGTGCTACAATCAAATGTGCACTATCCATGCAGTCCCCTAACCACCTCCACACTACTGATTCACTCCTCCAATTACCCAGGTAGTACCCATGCAGTCCAGCAATCACACTGTCACTCTCCGTCCACTCCTCCAATCATCCAGCCAGTACCATGTCCTTATCTAATCACTGCGCCAAAACCCAAGCACTTATAAATTCACCATGCTGTCAACTTGCAGCACTAAGTATCCAGTCACTATCCATGTACTTGTACAATGACTCAGGCATTAACACACGCAGTGCTACAATCAAATGTGCAATATCCATGCAGTCCTCTAACCACCTCCACACTACTGAATCACTCCTCCAATTATCCAGGTAGTATCCATGCAGTCCAGAAATCACACTGTCACTTTCCGTGCACTCCTCCAATCATCCAGCCAGTACCATGTCCTTATCTAATCACTGCGCCAAAGCCCAAGCACTTATAAATTCACCATGCTGTCAACTTGCAGCACTCTAAGTATCCAGTCACTATCCATGTACTTCTACAATGACTCAGGCATTAACACATGCAGTGCTACAATCAAATGTGCACTATCCATGCAGTCCTCTAACCACCTCCACACTACTGATTCACTCCTCCAATTACCCAGGTAGTACCCATGCAGTCCAGCAATCACACTGTCACTCTCCGTGCACTCCTCCAATCATCCAGCCAGTACCATGTCCTTATCTGATCACTGCGCCAAAACCCAAGCACTTATAAATTCACCATGCTGTCAACTTGCAGCACTCTAAGTATCCAGTCACTATCCATGTACTTGTACAATGACTCAGGTATTAACACATGCAGTGCTACAATCAAATGTGCACTATCCATGCAGTCCCCTAACCACCTACACAGTACTGATTCACTCCTCCAATTACCCAGGTAGTACCCATGCAGTCCAGCAATCACACTGTCACTTTCCGTGCACTCCTCCAATAATCCAGCCAGTACCATGTCCTTATCTAATCACTGCGCCAATACCTAAGCACTTATAAATTCACCATGCACTCACATTGCAGTACTCTAATCATCCAGTGAGTACCCATGTACTCATGCAATTATCCAGGCACTTATTCATGCACTTCTACATTCCTTTGACTGCTACCTATACAGTTTACTAATCTCCCTGTTACTCCCTATGCACTCCTTCAATTACCCAGCCAGTCCCATATCCTTATCCAATCACTCTGCCAAAACCCAAGCACTTATAAATTCATCATGCACTCTCTTTGCAGCACTCTAAATATCCATTCACTATCCATGTACTCATGCAATGACCCAGACACTAACACATGCAGTGCTACAATAACATGTGCACTATCCATGCAGTCCTCTAACCACTTATACACTGCTTATTCACAGCTTCATTTTCCCAGGTAGTACCCATGCAGTCCAGCAATCACACTGTCACTCCCCATGCACTCCTCTAGTCACCCAGCTAGTACCATGTACTAATCCAATCACTCCATTAATACCCAAGCACTTATAAATTCACCATACACTCTCCTTGCAGTACTCTAGTCATCCAGTCACTACCCATGTACTCATGCAATGACCCAGACACTAACACATGCAGTGCTACAATAACATGTGCACTATCCATGAAATCCTCTAACCACTTATACACCGCTTATTGACACCTTCATTTTCCCAGGTAGTACCCGTACAGTCCAGCAATCACACTGTCACTCCCCATGCATTTCTCCAGTCACCCAGCTAGTACCATGTACTAATCCAATCACTCTGTTAATACCCAAGCACTTATAAATTCACCATACACTCTCCTTGCAGTACTTTAATCATCCAGTCACTACCCATGTACTCATGCAATGACCCAGACACTAACACATGCAGTGCTACAATAACATGTGCACTATCCATGCAGTCCTCTAACCACTTATACACTGCTTATTCACAGCTTCATTTTCCCAGGTAGTACCCATGCAGTCCAGCAATCACACTGTCACTCCCCATGCATTTCACCAGTCACCCAGCCAGTACCATATACTAATCCAATAACTCTGCCAATACCCAAGCACTTATAAATTCACCATACACTCTCCTTGCAGTACTCTAATCATCCAGATTACTACCCATGTACTCATGCAATGACCCAGACACTAACATATGCAGTGCTACAATAACATGTTCACTATCCATGCAGTCCTCTAACCACTTATACACTGGTTATTCACACCTTCATTTTCCCAGGTAGTACCCGTACAGTCCAGCAATCACACTGTTTCTCCCCATAGTGGCTGCTACCGGGCAGGGGTGGTGGGGCGGGGGGTAGGAATGTAATAAAAGAGGGGTTTTACGCAGGGATCGGATTTACAGATTAACTCGTAATCAGCTCCGAACTCGTCATTCCGACCCGTGCTTAAACAGAACTGTCTCCGCGTTCGGTTTACCGGTTCTGTGTGTAGATGGGGCATTAATTAAAGCTGTCATTGCTTAGTGAACATGCGTGCCTCTCCATTAAGTGTGCGGATGAAAAGTGAATTGGCGACCTCAGCGACCTGGAGGAAGAGCTGGGGGTGCTGAGACAGCGTTGCGAAAACCAGAACAACGAGGCGCTTTACGGGATCGACGGAGCGTTGAAGGGCACCCAGGAGGTCAGGGAGAAAAGGGGGGAATCAACTGAAGCACCCGAGTAGACCCCAAAAACCGGCGACGAGCCCGCCGCCGGAGGACACATCTCACTGCCTATTGACTCAGAGTCCGCCGCTGATGCCATGTGTGACCCGTTCATTCCGGACCCGCACAGGGCTCATTCTTGCTTCCAAGGTCGGTAAACCGAGGACCATTGCATTGTGGAAGAATAACACATATTGTTTACAGCGCATAGAAGCGGCAGAGGCTTTTAAAGAAGCGCTATATGAAAACTTTATTATTAAAATTATACGCATGAAATTATCATCGGCTGGTCCTAATGTCTCCGCAGGCACGGCCATTGACCTGGGATTGCTGTTACAGTCAGTTGGTTTGCGAGAGAATGAGGCCTAGATTTATCAACAAAACCTAGATACTAGTACAACTACTCACCTTCACAACAGGCCCACACACCGTCACTGCAAACCATCCATCCTCACTGCGACTGTATTCCATCTCGCTGCAGCACTCTCACTGCAAACACAAACAGCCACTAAAACGCACCACCCTCACTAAAATACAGCCTTTAATTGCGGTAAAGTGGGCCTTTGACATCTCTGCACCCCACTGGCACTGCACCTGCTGCAATATTAACAGGTACGCCCCCTTACTTTACCCTCACTGGACTGGAGCCATGCACATTGCAACCATTTTGCCCTCACTTCACCTGCATTCACGCTCACTGCCACCAAAGTCACTGTCACTGTACCCATACTCCCTTCACTATGCCTGCATGCAGACTGAGGCCGTAAACATCTCCCTGCAACCACATTCAATTTCAGGGCAGTGGCACTGTGCGATCCCTCACTGGAACCACACGTATCCGCACTGCAACCGCAAATCACCCTCACTAGAACCTCACGTATCCGCACTGCAACCGCAATCACCCTCACTAGAACCGCCTAATCTTTACTGTAATCGCATTCATCCTCACTGGTACTGATTACATTACTGCAGTCACACATTCACCCTCACTGGAACTGCGCAAAACCTCACTGCAACCATACGCACTGTCGCTGAAAAGGCATAAACCCTCACTGCAATCACATGCACTCTCACAGCAACCACACTTAACTTGTCTGAAACAACACACACACACTAGCACGCACACACACTAGCATGCACGCACACACACGCGCACACTATCATTGTAACCACATAACCCTTCTTGCAAACATGTACCTCCTCACTAGACCCGCGTTCACTCTCAGTAGAGCCACATTCACACCCGATGGGCCAATATTCCCATTCACACTCACCGCAAGCCACACCCACCCACACTGCAGCAAACACCACCTTCATTGTAACCACACTCACTCTCACTGCAACCAAGTTCACCTTCACTGGAGCTTTGTGTGAATGGAAGTACATTCCCTCGCAGTGCAACTGTGCTCCGTCTCTCTGTCTCTCAGTGCAACCCCCCCTCCCTCACTGCAACCATATTCACCCTCACTGCAAACAATTTCCACTTCACTGCAACTACATTTAACATCAATGGAAAATAGTCACCCTCACTGCAAACACCCGAACCTCACTGTAACCAAACTAACCATCACTGCGCCAACATTCACTTTCAGTGCAACCACATTCTGCCTCACTGGAACAACATTCACTCTCACCGCAGCCACTCTCACCTTCACTGGAATAATACATGTTGTCTATTGAGTTTAATTAAAAAAATATAAAATAAAACTTACCGTCCCGCGCCACCTCAGCTTCTGGATGGATCCCGACTCCCGCTGTCCTGCGTTTTCCGGTTCCTGCAGCTTTTATCTCATCAGGAAAGGCAGCCTCCCTCCCTCCCCTCCGCCAATCACAACGCTGCAAAGGCAGCGTTGTGATTGGTGAGGCGCAGCGGAGAGCGCCCCAGCCGGTCCATTTTCTCTATGTAGGCTGCTCTTGCAGCAGCCTACATAGAGAAAGAGGGAGAGTGGGCGGTCCTGCTCAAGGGCAGGGGGGTAGTGACTTGCAGCACTCTAAGTATCCAGTCACTATCCATGTACTTGTACAATGACTCAGGCATTAGCCACCTCCACACTACTGATTCACTCCTCCAATTACCCAGGTAGTACCCATGCAGTCCAGCAATCACACTGTCACTCTCCGTCCACTCAACCAATCATCCAGCCAGTACCATGTCCTTATCTAATCACTGCGCCAAAACCCAAGCACTTATAAATTCACCATGCTGTCAACTTGCAGCACTCTAAGTATCCAGTTACTATCCATGTACTTGTACAATGACTCAGGCATTAACACATGTAGTGCTACAATCAAATGTGCACTATCCATGCAGTCCTCTAACCACCTCCACACTTCTCATTCGCTCCTTCAATTCCCCAGGTAGTACCCATGCAGTCCAGCAAGCACACTGTCACTCTCTGTCCACTCCTCCAATCATCCAGCCAGTACCATGTCCTTATCTAATCACTGCGCCAAAACCCAAGCACTTAGAAATTCACCATGCTGTCAACTTGCAGCACTCTAAGTATCCAGTCAATATCCATGTAATTGTACAATGACTCAGGCATTAACACATGCAGTGCTACAATCAAATGTGCACTATCCATGCAGTCCCCTAACCACCTCCACACTACTGATTCACTCCTCCAATTACCCAGGTAGTACCCAAGCAGTCCAGAAATCGCACTGTCACTCTCCGTCCACTGCTCCAATCATCCAGCCAGTACCATGTCCTTATCTAATCACTGCGCCAAAACCCAAGCACTTATAAATTCACCATGCTGTCAACTTGCAGCACTCTAAGTATCCAGTCACTATCCATGTACTTGTACAATGACTCAGGCATTAACACACGCAGTGCTACAATCAAATGTGCAATATCCATGCAGTCCTCTAACCACCTCCAGACTACTGAATCACTCCTCCAATAATCCAGGTAGTACCCATGCAGTCCAGAAATCACACTGTCACTCTCCGTGCACTCCTCCAATCATCCAGCCAGTACCATGTCCTTATCTAATCACTGCGCCAAAGCCCAAGCACTTATAAATTCACCATGCTGTCAACTTGCAGCACTCTAAGTATCCAGTCACTATCCATGTACTTGTACAATGACTCAGGCATTAACACATGCAGTGCTACAATCAAATGTGCACTATCCATGGAGTCCTCTAACCACCTCCACACTACTGATTCACTCCTCCAATTACCCAAGTAGTACCCATGCAGTCCAGCAATCACACTGTCACTCTCCGTGCACTCCTCCAATCATCCAGCCAGTACCATGTCCTTATCTAATCACTGCTCCAAAACCCAAGCACTTATAAATTCACCATGCTGTCAACTTGCAGCACTCTAAGTATCCAGTCACTAACCATGTACTTGTACAATGACTCAGGCATTAACACATGCAGTGCTACATGTAGGAGAGTAGGATCTGCTTCACATGGGTACCCCCACTTTTTGCTGATGCTTCACTGTTTTTCGACTTTAGTCTGGCTGGGGCCCTGCTAATCCGAACCCCAGCCTAGCTGCTTCCTCTCTAAAATGGTTTCCATGTACCTTAGGTACATTTTTGATTGGAATCTGGAGTGCCCTTATAAGTCCCTAGTATATGGTATACTATGTACCCAGGGCATAGGTACCCCAGAGGCCTGCCAGGGGCTGAAGCATGTATTATGCCACCCCTGGAAGGCCAGCCAAAATGACACCACAGGTCTGCTACTGCAGCCTGGGTAAGGTGGTGCATGCACCCCTTACTGTGATATAGGCTACCTGTATCACTACCATTGCACACACATATTAACCTATAAGTCACTCCTATGGCAGGCCTTTACAATCCTGAAGGCAGAGTGCTTGGTTTTTATGTGAGAGGGTGCCCCTGCATGAGCAGAGCCCCTCTGCAGCGTTCGGAGTCCCTCCTCTGATGCTGTTTGTGGTACAGCCTGACCATATACTCTTAAGTGCATTATATCCTCGCGGTACAATGCTAACTTTGGACTGGCTGCACCAAAACATGTCGTGTTTGGTGTCAAACATCTTGGAATACTACCCCCCTGCCAGTCCTGGTGGCGGGGGTAGCATTCCACCCTTCTAGAGGGAGAGACATGTACCCACCGGCCTACCCGGTAACTTCTTTACAGAGCCCTGGCATCACAAAATGGATGCCGCTCCCACAGACACGGGTCTGGCCTCCTGCTGCTGACTGAAACTCCAGCAGGGGAGGCCTGGACAATAGGTTTCCTGTCGAAGGGAGGTGTAACCACCTCCCCAGACAGGATAGTGTGTATTGGGGCTGGGCAGGAGCACTCTCTGGTGCTTTGAAGGCCTGCACTGGGGGCACATTTGGTGTCCCTGTGCATATGCCAGTTCAAACCGGTTGCAGGGGCTACCTGCCCCTGCTCTGGCGCGAAACTGGACAAAGGGAATGGGTGTAACCACCCCTCTTCCCTGACCCTCCCATAGGTGGGTCCCCAGAGTATGTCCAACCCCCTAACTTAGTATAAGTATGGGAACCCCAGTCCTTAGGACTTTAGATATCCCTGGACGAAACTCTGAAACTGAATCCTGGACCTTCGACGCTCTACTTCAAGATTAGAGGACTGAAGAATCTCCCTTGGGGTCAAGGAGTGACTCCCCTGCTTGGCAGGCACCTAAGAAGCAATTGTCCGGTCTGCATCGCTGAAGCTCCCGCCGGACGCCGAAGTCTTTGCAACACCAGAGGTAGATTTTCAGACTTCCCCGAGGCTGCCCTGATTTCCCAGCGAAGCTGAGGCCCGTAGCTGTTGCGGGTAACGTGGAACCATGACCCCTGGACACCGAGAAATTTTGCAAGTGCATCCTCTTCCTGGTCTTCCACGAAGTTGTGCTTTGGGCTCCGAGTAGCCCCTGCCTCCAGCACCGACTGCACCGAAGATCACTGGCCTCCACTCCACGAGTGTCCTGTGAGCCAGCTCCAAGTGCGTCCACTCAAGGCTCCTTCGCGGTCGCTAGTCCGTTGGCTAGTGGGCCCTCCTGAAGGCAACTCTTCTTCTGCTTGGGCTTTCCTGGTTGCTCCAGATGTGCCCTGACCTACCGTCGCTGGGTGAGTCCCTCAGACCTTGCTGGTCTGCATCAACGTCCTTTCTTTGTTTCCACGGGACTTGCCGTTGCCAAGGCTTGTTGGGTCCAATCTGGTCGCCGTTACCTCAGCAATCGACAGACGTCATGGGAGAGCTCGAATCCAGCTCCTGGTTGTCGCCCACGCCTCCTGGACCTCATGGCTGAAGAGTCAAGACGACCATCAACCTACCTGAAGCACCCGACATCGGTGGGCATCTGCTCATCGCCTTCCTGGTCACTGGCTAGTGACCCAGACTCTGTCCCCTCTGCTTTCAGGTTCTTCAGATCTTGGATCCACCCTTGGATCCACCCGGACACTTTCGACTTGGTCGCCAGCAGCCTGCTCCAGCAGATCGCCATTGAAAACGACGACGAAACCAGACGCCGAAAGACACCTATGCACCCGGCTTCCCTGGGTGAGGTAACTCGAGTACTCCGGTGCTCCCGTGGGTATTGACTCTAGAATGACCTAGTTCTAAAGGGATTTGCTCCAAGTCCTCTTCTAAGTGTCCTTCCCTTTTAAAAATCCAACCGCAACTTTCCCCATAGAAGTTAACGGTGGCTCGCGGCTGTGTTCTCACACTGCACTCGTCCCCCGTGGGTCCCCTATGTCACTACCTTGGGTGGTTCCTTGGGGTCCAAGCACTTCTACATGCTCTAGGCCTTGTGTCTAGCTCAGTCGTGGTTCTTATACCACTTTTTTGGTATATGGTTTGGTACGCCCCTAGGGGTCAAACGTGTATTTGTGCTATTACTGTTGATAACTGACTTGTAACTTATGTACTTCGAACTCTAGCCTCATAAAGAGACTAGAGGGGTGTGTTTAAGACTAAATACATATATTATATATATATATACCTGATGTGGTCCTCTTTCATTTGGTCACTCAAGAGATTATAGACTGGTAAAACAAGCTGCTTTACATTCCTTCAAGACTTAGCCTGAAGGCTGCTCTCCATAGCTACCACTAGGATAGCTTTCAATAAAGGTTGTCTTTAACCTATCTCCAATAAGGGGTTGTTTGGACTGGTGCAAGGTGCCCACTATAATTAGTGGACAGCATATACCAGGCCAACTTTTCACATTAGTGTGCAGCGTGTGGGATTCCAGCTTGCTATTGTTTTAGCAGATAATCTCAATTGAATTGATCAACTGAAAACCACTAAGGGTACCTTAGGTACATATAAAAACAAGCTTAGTATACAGTAAGTTCTACTGAACTTAGAGTTGTGTGTTAAGGGCTAGCACACCCTTTCTACAACTCAAGAGAGTTTAGTAGGCCACACTAGAGTAGGTAGTGCATACACCACACCTCACTAGTAATGTCTTCACTACCAGGAACCAGTGGGCTCCTGCCATCCAAATATGACAACCTCCCATTCTTGGAATTGAGAGAGTTGTGCAAGATTAGGAAGTTGAAGACAGGCAAAAGTGCCAACACCCAACGTCTCATGGAGATGCTCCTGCTAGATGATCTCAGAAGACCTATAGGGTCTGCAAGGGTAGGCAGAGAGGGTGGGGCAGAAGATGAGGGAGGGGCCAGGGATGAAAATACCCAGGACCCAACCTCTGAAACTGGCCAGGAGGATGACAATGATCCTGACCTGGAGAATGCAGCTACTCCTGAGGATGAGGAGGAGGATCAGGATGACCTCCCCTTTGTCCTCCCAGGAAGAGTTGTGAGTGTGCCCAGAAGGTCTAGATCTCCTTCTCAGGAGTCTAACCACTCTGACACCTCAGTAGGGACCTCTGTTTCCTCTCATAGGAGGGAATCCTCCAGTGAGAGGAAAGAGAGACTGCTCAAGTATGGAGAAGCTCAGTTGAGACTCAGAAGAGAGCAGTTGGCTATAGACAGGGAGTCCCTAGAGCTTGAAAGGCAAAGAAAAAAGTTGGGACTAGAGTCCCATGGTGGCAGCAACTTCCCTAGTGGTAGGGAAAGGTCTTATGACCATAGAAACCTGAGCAAGATTGTCCCTCCCTACCAGAGTGGGGATGACATCCACAAATGGATTTCTGCACTGGAGAGGGCCTGTAAAGTACAGAGGGTCCCTCAGGAGCAGTGGGCAGCAATCTTGTGGCTCTCCTTTGCAGACAAAGGTAGAGATAAGCTCCTCTCTGTTAGAGAAGAGGATGCTGATAATTATCCAGTCTTAAAAAGTGCATTGATTGATGGGTTTGGCCTAACAACTGAACAATACAGGTTAAAGTTCAGAGATACCCAAAAGGCACAGAATCAAGACTGGGTGGACTTTGTTGATTGTTCTGCTAAGGCTCTGGAAGGTTGGTTAGTGGGCAGTAAGGTATGTGACTTCAAAGGATTGTACAATCTTATCATGAGGGAGCAGATTCTTAATAACTGTCAAAATCAGCTGTTGCATCAGTACCTGGTGGACTCTGATCTGACCTCTCCCCAAGAATTGGGAAAGAAGGCAGACAAATGGGTCAGAACCAGGGTGAGGCAGAAGGTACAGAACCAAGGTGGTGACCCAAAGAAGCAAGATTCTAAGAACTCTGACAAGGGTGGGGAGAAGGGTAAAGACCAGAAGTCTTCACAAGGCCCCCAAAAATCTTCTTCAGGTGGGGATTCACAGTCTAACAAAGGGAAAGGCCAAAAGAAACCATGGTGCAAAGTCTGTAAGCAAAAGACACACTGGACCAGTGATTGCACCAAGTCCAAAGACTCTATTCCAGCCCCCACCAATGCCCCTAAGGCACCTGTTCCCCCTAGTGCAGTTACAATTGGTGGTGGGAGTACACAAGCCAAGGGTTTAGTAGGGTTGACCCTGGGTAAGGAGATGAGCTCTGGCCTAGTCAGAGAACTCACTCAGGCTGTCCTAGTCTGTGATGGAGGCATGGATGTGACCTCCTCTGTGAGTCCCAGTAATCTGGGCAAGTACAGGCAACAGCCATTAATAAATGGAAAAGAGGCTTTGGCATTTAGGGACACAGGAGCAAGTGTCACCATGGTGACACAAGATCTTGTGGATCCTGGGCAGATTATACTTGGTGAAATGTACCAAGTGACCAATGCTAGCAATGTCAGAACAGACCATACTCTGGCAGTTGTTAACTTCTCCTGGGGAGGGGTAACTGGCCTTAAGAAGGTTGTGGTAAGTGCAGACCTACCAGTTGAATGCTTGCTTGGCAATGATCTAGAAACTTCAGCTTGGGCAGAAGTGGAGCTCAGGACCCATGCAGAAATGCTGGGCATCCCTGCAGATGTGTTTGCTGTGACCAGGTCACAGAGCAAAATGCCTAACACTGAACAGGCCTTGGATCCTGGAACAATGGACCAAGTGCCATCCAAGAGGAGGAGTAGTAGGGTAAAGGCAGTGCCTTCCCCTTGGCTCAGAAGGAAGATCAGTCTCTTCAGGGAGATGATCTCAGTCCTGAGGAAGGAACTGTCCCAGAGGAGCTTGAGCCTGATCAGGTTGAGTTCTTAGGGACAGGGGGCCCTTCCAGGGCAGATCTGAGCCAGGAGCAGCAGAGCTGTCCCTCTCTTGAACCCCTCAGACAGCAAGCTGCTGCTGAGGCTGCTGGGAATGCTAGTGGTCCCCATAAAGTGTATTGGGATGATGGACTCTTGTACTCAGAGTGTAGAGACCCCAAGCCTGGTGCCAGCAGGAGGTTGGTTATACCTCTGAAGTTCAGGGGCTTCCTATTGACCCTAGCCCATGACATTCCTTTAGCAGGTCACCTGGGCCAGAACAAGACTTGGGACAGAATTGTCCCTCACTTTCACTGGCCCCACATGTCTGAAGACACCAAGGAGTTTTGTCGCTCCTGTGTAACCTGCCAGGCCAGTGGCAAGGCAGGTGGCACTACAAAGGCCCCCTGATACCACTACCTGTGGTGGGGGTTCCATTTGAAAGGGTGGGGATTGACATTGTTGGTCCCATGGATCCCCAAACAGCATCTGGGCACAGGTTTATCCTGGTGGTGGTGGACCATGCCACCAGGTACCCAGAGGCTATTCCCCTTAGGACCACTACAGCACCTGTGGTGGCAAGAGCCCTCCTGGGAATTTTCTCAAGAGTGGGCTTCCCTAAGGAGGTTGTATCAGACAGGGATGCAAACTTTATGTCTGGATACTTGAAGGCAATGTGGAAGGAGTGTGGAGTGACTTACAAGTTCACCACACCCCATCACCCACAATGCAATGGTTTAGTTGAGAGATTCAACAAAACCTTGAAGGGCATGATTAAAGGGCTACCAGAGAAGCTTAGGCGAAGATGGGACATACTCTTGCCCTGCCTTTTATTTGCATACAGGGAGGTGCCTCAAAAGGGGGTTGGCTACAGCCCTTTTGAACTTTTGTTTGGTCACCCTGTCAGGAGTCTATTGTGCCTGGTGAAGGAAGGATGGGAGTTACCTCTCAAGCCCCCAAAGCAGGACATAGTGGACTATGTACTTGGTCTCCGCTCCAGGATGGCTGAGTACATGAAGAAGGCAACTAAAAACCTTGAGGCTAGCCAGGAACTCCAAAAGCCTGGCATGACCAAAAGGCTGTACTGACTGTTTACCAGCCAGGACAGAAGGTATGGGTGTTGGAGCCAGTGGCCCCAGCAGCTCTCCAAGACAAATGGAGTAGATCCCATACCATTGTTGAACAGAAGGGTGAGGTTACCTATTTAGTAGATCTAGGAACACCCAGGAGTCCCCACAGGGTTCTCCATGTCAACAGATTGAAACCATATGTGGACAGGGCAGACATGGGCTTGCTCAGGGCTACTGATGAGGGACAGGAGGAAGAGAGTGACCCACTCCCTGACCTGCTCTCACAGAACCCTGATGATGGGTCAGTGGATGGTGTAGCCTTGGCAGGCAGCCTCACTGCCCAGCAGCAAACTGATTGCAGACAGGTACTCAATCAGTTCAGGCATATGTTCTCTCTGACACCAAGTCAGACCACCTGGTGCACTCATGAAGTGGACACTGGGGACAGTCTGCCTATTAAAAATAAGATTTATAGGCAACCTGACCATGTCAGGGACTGTATCAGGACAGAAGTCCAGAAGATGTTGGATTAGGGAGTTATTGAACCCTCAGATAGCCCTTGGGCTAGTCCAGTGGTCCTTGTGCCAAAACCTCACACCAGTGGTGGGAAAAGAGAGATGAGGTTTTGTGTGGACTACAGGGGTCTCGATGCAGTCACTAGGACTGATGCCCATCCAATACCCAGGGCAGATGAGCTAATAGACACTTTGGCCTCAGCCAAGTATCTAAGCACATTTGACCTAACAGCTGGCTACTGGCAGATCAGGCTAGCTGATGATGCAAAGCCAAAAACAGCATTCTCAACCCCTAGTGGGCATTATCAATTTGTGGTAATGCCCTTTGGTCTGAAGAATGCACCTGCCACTTTTCAGAGGTTGGTGAATACAGTCCTTACAGGCCTGGAAGCCTATAGTGCAGCATATCTAGATGATATTGCTGTCTTTAGCTCCACCTGGGAGGATCACCTGGTCCACCTCAGAAATATTTTGGAGGCCCTGCAAAAGGCAGGCCTCACTATCAAGGCCACCAAGTGCCAGATAGGGCAGAGTCAGGTTGTGTACCTGGGCCACCTTGTAGGTGGAGGCCAGGTTCAACCACTGCAGAGCAAAATCCAGACCATCATGGACTGGGTTGCTCCAACTACCCAGACTCAGGTGAGAGCCTTCTTAGGCCTGACTGGGTACTATAGGAGATTTGTCAAGGGGTATGGATCAATAGTGACACCCCTGAATGACTTAACTTCCAAGAAAATGCCCAAAAAGGTTCAGTGGACAGCTAACTGTCAAAAGGCATTTGATGACCTGAAGCAGGCCATGTGCACTGCTCCCATTCTCCAGAGTCCTGATTACTCCAAGAAGTTCATTGTCCAAACAGATGCATCTGAATTGGGGGTAGGGGCTGTACTGTCACAATTGAATGAAGAAGGTCAGGATCAGCCAGTAGCTTTCATTAGCAGAAGGCTGACCCCTAGAGAGAAACGTTGGTCAGCCATTGAGAGGGAGGCCTTTGCTGTGGTCTGGGCTCTGAAGAAGTTGAGGCCATACTTGTTTGGTACTCACTTCCTTGTTCAAACAGACCATAAGCCCCTCTTATGGCTAAAACAAATGAAGGGTGAAAACCCCAAACTGCTTAGGTGGTCCATTTCCCTACAGGGGATGGACTTTACAGTGGAACATAGACCTGGGAGTAACCATGCTAATGCAGATGGACTCTCTAGGTACTTCCACTTAGAACATGAAGACTCAACTGGACAAGGTTAGTTTAATGTCCCTGCGTTTGGGGGGGGGTTGTGTAGGAGAGTAGGATCTGCTTCACATGGGTACCCCCACTTTTTGCTGATGCATCACTGTTTTTCGACTTTAGTCTGGCTGGGGCCCTCCTAATCAGAACCCCAGCCTAGCTGCTTCCTCTCTAAAATGGTTTCCATGTACCTTAGGTAAATTTTTGATTGGAATCTGGAGTGCCCTTATAAGTCCCTAGTATATGGTATACTATGTACCCAGGGCATAGGTACCCCAGAGGCCTGCCAGGGGCTGAAGCATGTATTATGCCACCCCTGGAAGGCCAGCCAAAATGACACAACAGGTCTGCTACTGCAGCCTTGGTAAGGTGGTGCATGCACCCCTTACTGTGATATAGGCTACCTGTATCACTACCATTGCACACACATATAAACCTATAAGTCACTCCTATGGCAGGCCTTTACAATCCTGAAGGCAGAGTGCTTGGTTTTTATGTGAGAGGGTGCCCCTGCATGAGCAGAGCCCCTCTGCAGCGTTCGGAGTCCCTCCTCTGATGCTGTTTGTGGTACAGCCTGACCATATACTCTTAAGTGCATTATATCCTCGCGGTACAATGCTAACTTTGGACTGGCTGCACCAAAACATGTTGTGTTTGGTGTCAAACATCTTGGAATACTACCCCCCCGCCAGTCCTGGCAGCGGGGGTAGCATTCCACCCTTCTAGGGGGAGAGACATGTACCCACCGGCCTACCCGGTAACTTCTTTACAGAGCCCTGGCATCACAAAATGGATGCCGCTGCCACAGACACGGGTCTGGCCTCCTGCTGCTGACTGAAACTCTGTCAGGGGAGGCCTGGACAATAGGTTTCCTGTCGAAGGGAGGTGTAACCACCTCCCCAGACAGGATAGTGTGTATTGGGGCTGGGCGGGAGCACTCTCTGGTGCTTTGAAGTCCTGCACTGGGGGCACATTTGGTGTCCCTGTGCATATGCCAGTTCAAACCGGTTGCAGGGGCTACCTGCCCCTGCTCTGGTGCGAAACTGGACAAAGGGAATGAGTGTAACCACCCCTCTTCCCTGACCCTCCCATAGGTGGGTCCCCAGAGTATGTCCAAACCCCTAACTTAGTATAAGTATGGGACCCCAGTCCTTAGGACTTTAGATATCCCTGGACGAAACTCTGAAACTGAATCCTGGACCTTCGACGCTCTACTTCAAGATTAGAGGACTGAAGAATCTCCCTTGGGGTCAAGGAGTGACTCCCCTGCTTGGCAGGCACCTAAGAAGCAATTGTCCGGTCTGCATCGCTGAAGCTCCCGCCGGACGCCGAAGTCTTTGCAACACCAGAGGTGGATTTCCAGACATCTCCGAGGCTGCCCTGAGTCCCCAGCGAAGCTGAGGCCCGTAGCTGTCGTGGGTAACGTGGAACCGTGACCCCTGGAGTCCGAGAACTTTTGCAAGTGCATCCTCTTCCTGGTCTTTCACAAAGTTGTGCTTTGGGCTCCAAATAGCCCCCACCTCCAGCACCGACTGCACCGAAGATCACTGGCCTCCACTCCACGAGTGTCCTGTGAGCCAGCTCCAAGTGCGTCCACTCGAGGCTCCTTTGCGGTCGCTAGTCCGTTGGCTAGTGGGCCCTCCCGAAGGCAACTCTTCTTCTGCTTGGGCTTTCCTGGTTGCTCCAGACGTGCCCTGACCTACCCTCGCTGGGTGAGTCCCTCAGACCTTGCTGGTCTGCATCAACGTCCTTTCTTTGTTTCCATGGGACTTGCCGTTGCCAAGGCTTGTTGGGTCCAATCCGGTCGCCGACACCTCAGCAATCAACAAACGTCATGGGACAGCTCGAATCCAGCTCCTGGTCATCGCCGACGCCTCCTGGACCTCGTGGCTGAAGAGTCAAGACGACTGCCAACCTACCTGAAGCACCCGACATCGGTGGGCATCTGCTCATCGCCTTCCTGGTCACTGGCTAGTGACCCAGACTCTGTCCCCTCTGCTTTCAGGTTCTTCAGAACTTCGATCCACCCTTGGATCCACCCGGACACTTTCGACTTGGTCGCCAGCAGCCTGCTGCAGCAGATCGCCATTGAAAACGACGACGAAACCCGACGCCAAAAGACACCTATGCACCCGGCTTCCCTGGGTGAGGTAACTCGAGTACTCCGGTGCTCCCGTGGGTATTGACTCTAGAATGACCTAGTTCTAAAGGGATTTGCTCCAAGTCCTCTTCTAAGTGTCCTTTCCTTTTAAAAATCCAACCGCGACTTTCCCCATAGAAGTTAACGGTGGCTCGCGGCTGTGTTCTCACACTGCACTCGTCCCCCGTGGGTCCCCTGTGTCACTACCTTGGGTGGTTCCTTGGGGTCCAAGCACTTCTACAGGCTCTAGGCCTTGTGTCTCGCTCAGTCGTGGTTCTTATACCACTTTTTGGTATATGGTTTGGTACGCCCCTAGGGCTCAAACGTGTATTTGTGCTATTACTGTTGATAACTGACTTGTAACTTATGTACTTCGAACTCTAGCCTCATAAAGAGACTAGAGGGGTGTGTTTAAGACTAAATACATATATTATATATATATACCTGGTGTGGTCCTCTTTCATTTGGTCACTCAAGAGATTATAGACTGGTAAAACAAGCTGCTTTACATTCCTTCAAGACTTAGCCTGAAGGCTGCTCTCCATAGCTACCACTAGGATAGCTTTCAATAAAGGTTGTCTTTAACCTATCTCCAATAAGGGGTTGTTTGGACTGGTGCAAGGTGCCCACTATAATTAGTGGATAGCATATACCAGGCCAACTTCTCACACTACAATCAAATGTGCACTATCCATGCAGTCCTCTAACCATCTCCACACTACTGATTCACTCCTCCAATTACCCAGGTAGTACCCATGCAGTCCAGCAATCACACTGTCACTCTCCGTGCACTCCTCCAATCATCCAGCCAGTACCATGTCCTTATCTAATCACTGCGCCAATACCCAAGCACTTATAAATTCACCATGCACTCACATTGCAGTACTCTCAATCATCCAGTGAGTACCCATGTACTCATGCAATTATCCAGGCACTTATTCATGCACTTCTACATTCCTTTGACTGCTACCTATACAGTTTACTAATCTCCCTGTTACTACCTATGCAGTCCTTCAATTACCCAGCCAGTCCCATGTCCTTATCCAATCACTCTGCCAAAACCCAAGCACTTATAAATTCATCATGCACTCTCTTTGCAGCACTCTAAGTATCCAGTCACTATCCATGTACTCATGCAATGACTCAGACACTAACACATGCAGTGCTACAATCAAATGTGCACTATCCATGCAGTCCCCTAACCACCTACACAGTACTGATTCACTCCTCCAATTACCCAGGTAGTACCCATGCAGTCCAGCAATCACACTGTCACTTTCCGTGCACTCCTCCAATCATCCAGCCAGTACCATGTCCTTATCTAATCACTGCGCCAATACCCAAGCACTTATAAATTCACCATGCACTCACATTGCAGTACTCTAATCATCCAGTGAGTACCCATGTACTCATGCAATTATCCAGGCACTTATTCATGCACTTCTACATTCCTTTGACTGCTACCTATACAGTTTACTAATCTCCCTGTTACTACCTATGCAGTCCTTCAATTACCCAGCCAGTCCCATGTCCTTATCCAATCACTCTGCCAAAACCCAAGCACTTATAAATTCATCATGCACTCTCTTTGCAGCACTCTAAATATCCAGTCACTATCCATGTACTCATGCAATGACCCAGACACTAACACATGCAGTGCTACAATAACATGTGCACTATCCATGCAGTCCTCTAACCACTTATACACTGCTTATTCACAGCTTCATTTTCCCAGGTAGTACCCATGCAGTCCAGAAATCACACTGTCACTCCCCATGCACTCCTCTAGTCACCCAGCTAGTACCATGTACTAATTCAATCACTCCATTAATACCCAAGCACTTATAAATTCACCATACACTCTCCTTGCAGTACTCTAATCATCCAGTCACTACCCATGTACTCATGCAATGACCCAGACACTAACACATGCAGTGCTACAATAACATGTGCACTATCCATGCAATCCTCTAACCACTTATACACCGCTTATTGACACCTTCATTTTCCCAGGTAGTACCTGTACAGTCCAGCAATCACACTGTCACTCCCCATGCATTTCTCCAGTGACCCAGCTAGTACCATGTACTAATCCAATCACTCTGTTAATACCCAAGCACTTATAAATTCACCATACACTCTCCTTGCAGTACTTTAATCATCCAGTCACTACCCATGTACTCATGCAATGACCCAGACACTAACACATGCAGTGCTACAATAACATGTGCACTATCCATGCAGTCCTCTAACCACTTATACACTGCTTATTCACAGCTTCATTTTCCCAGGTAGTACCCATGCAGTCCAGCAATCACACTGTCACTCCCCATGCATTTCACCAGTCACCCAGCCAGTACCATATACTAATCCAATAACTCTGCCAATACCCAAGCACTTATAAATTCACCATACACTCTCCTTGCAGTACTCTAATCATCCAGATTACTACCCATGTACTCATGCAATGACCCAAACACTAACATATGCAGTGCTACAATAACATGTTCACTATCCATGCAGTCCTCTAACCACTTATACACTGGTTATTCACACCTTCATTTTCCCAGGTAGTACCCGTACAGTCCAGCAATCACACTGTTACTCCCCATACACACCTCCAGTCACCCAGCCAATACCATGTACTAATCCAATCACTCCATCAATACCCAAGCACTTATAAATTCACCATACACTCTCCTTGCAGTACTCTAATAATCCAGTCACTACCCATGTTCTCATTCAATGATCCAGGCAGTAACTCATGCACTGCTACAAAACTCCATGCACTTTCCATTCAGACCTCTAACCACCTACACACTACTCATTCACTCCTCCAATTACCCAGGTAGTACCCATGCACTCCAGCAATTCCCCTCTCACTTCCCATGCACTCCTCCAATCACCCATGCAGCACCATAGACTTATCCAAACACTCCGCCAATATCCAAGCACTTATGAATTCACCATGCATTCTCTTTGCAGTACTCTAATCATCCAGTCACTACCCATGCACTCATACAATGACCCAGGCACTAATTCATAAACTGCTACAATCCTCCATACACTACTCATGCAGATCTCTAACCACCTTACACACTACTGATTCACTCCTCCAATTACTCAGCTAGTACCTATGCACTCCAGCAATCCCCCTGTCACTTCCCATGCACTCCTCCAATGACCCATCCAGCACCATGTACTTATCCAATCACTCCACCATTCACCATGCACTCTCATTACAGTACTCTAATCATCCAGTCAGTAGCCATGTACTCATTGAATGACCCAGGCAGTAACCATCCACTACTACAATCACTTGTGCACTACACATGCACTCATCTAATCACTTACACACTACTCATGCACTCCTCCATTTACCCTGCTATTATCCATGAACTCATTCAATCACGTTGCCACTTCTCAAACATTCATAAAATAACCATGCACTATACTTGCATTTCTCTGATCATCCACATAGTGTCCATACTCTCAAGCAATCACTCAGGTAATTTTTCTTTTTTTAACCAGTAGATGTGGTTCCGTAAGAACCGTTTTTTTTCTTTCGGAACAATTTAATTTTTTTTTTGTATTTTTGTAACCTTTTTTACTTTTTTTGTGTGTTGTTTATTTTAAAAACAACAGAGAAAAATGAAGATCAGGGAATGATCTCTTGAACAAAAACAAAAGCGCGTTATAAAAACAAAATTAACATTTGTGCGCTTTAAGAGCAGCAGAGATGACATCAATGCACTGTTCGCCAACACAGAGCTCGGTGGCGCACTTAATGCAACTAACTGCTGCATTTAAAAATTCAGGCATGATATGAGGCCTTGGTGCAGATGGAATCTGTGCAGAAGTTGATGGTGTACTGGGGTCTTCTTCAGCAGCAGCATTCAACTGTCTCTTTCCTCTCTTGCAAGGTGTACAGGATGGATGGTCTCCATATGCTTTTTCATACTACTCGTACCGCAAGTACTTTTTATCGGAGCCTCTGAACAGCACTCTCTCACAGATAATGCAAGTTACTTTTCTTGCATTCACCTTTTTTTCTCCCTCCGGTACACTAAAAAAGGACCAAACGATGCTTTCCTTTCTTTTCTTCTTCTGCTGCACCATCTGTTCTTCCTCCTCTACTGCAAGTGGATCCACTGCGGCAAAACTAGAAGCCATAGTTGTATTAAATTAAAAATAAACAAACACACAAAAAAGGTATATCAATATAAAGAGAAGCAAGAAACAGGTCTTCTCTCTATCAAGGACAAAAAGTAAGGGAAATATCAGAAGGATGGATCCTCCCTCTTTCACAATGAAATTGATTTCAACCAATCAGATTCCTTTTTTGTTTTGCTGACATGAAGTCGCGTAGGGTGCGCGCACTCGTCACGCACCCTTCGTGCTCCCGCGAAAATCATATATATCATTATACACTATAAATAAAAATTTCTATAACCTTTAAGTATATTAGCAAAACTATTCAGTCTAATATCATATTCAAACTTTCTATAGTAATTTTTTCAACTTTAAAAATACGCCGAAGTCGCGACTTCGACGCAATCTCAGCGCGATCACGGCGCGACCCCGGAAATACGTGCGGGGAGATGTCGCGCACATTAAGCGGCTACACCGCGCATTTCGTAACTTTACTTTCATCGAAATTATATTGAAAATAATACTTTAAAAATACTCTTATTAATAAATTTAGACAAACACTTAAAGGAAAACTTTTATTTATAATTAATTTAAAGATATTTCATACTTTACAAATTACGCCGAAGTCGCGACCCCAGCGCGACTTTTCAAAATGGCTACCGGAATGCGCGCAGCCATTGTGTAGGGTGCGCGAAGGGTGCCCGACTTCTGTATAATATTAAAAAAAAAAAAAAGAATGAATATAGTTTTCCTAACTAAAAATTATTCACAATTTTTTTTAAATATGTATATATATAGAAAATAAAAAAACCATAAGATTGAGGTACATTAGACTTACAAATTTTCATTTAAAAACCTTTGAAATTCACTGAAAAAACCATAGGTTTCAGGCACGTTATAGTTAGAAATTAGCATTTAAAAAACCATAGAAATTCACTGAAAAAACCATAGGTTTCAGGCACGTTATAGTTAGAAATTAGCATTTAAAAAACCATAGAAATTCACTGAAAAAACCATAGGTTTCAGGAACGTTATAGTTAGTTGGACATTTCACTCGTACAAAACCATAGAAATTCCGGCGTTATAGTTAGTTCAGCTAACTATAACTCGCGCCCCATAATGCACTGCTGATGACGTCACATATTACATCATTCATGACATGGTCAGTGACATCACTGATGACATCACTGATGACATCTCAAATGACATCACTGATGACATCATCCACGTGAAAATCTGATGCACCTCCTCACACCTGAATATAACCTTTGATACACCCACTCTAAAATACAGACTACCATTTGCGAAACAATAGACACATCAATACCAGTTACTAAATACACACTGACTGATTCCTAGGTCTACATACACATCCACTCATTCACCCATACAGTCACTTATACATGCAGTCACTCATCAATACAACACTATCATATGCACTCATACACCTATACAGACACTCACACACTGCCACATATCCAGAGTTACTCACACACCTAGTCAGTCATGCAAAGAATCAATCATACTTCCATTTACTCACCTATACAGTTATACAGACACCACCTCACTTATTCATACAGATACTAACACATAATTACTCTCTTATAGAATCACTGATACAAATACACACTCATCCATGCAGCCACTCTCACAATTACTGACTCGCACATATAGTTATTTATATACACCATCACTCACATATACTGCTTTTTTACATATGTAGTTACTTGCACATGTACCACTGAGACATCCATTCACTCACCAACACACCCATACACACACTCACCCACCCATACAGCTGTTTCCACATGCACTCTTGAACCCATACACCCAGTGAATCAACCATTCACACATCTATGCACAGAGTCACACACCTCCCACCCACCCACACACACACTCAGGCAGCCATACAAATACTCAGGCAAGCAATCAATAACCCATATAGACACTCATGCAGCTACTCACCACCCCATGCAGCAGCTTACACAACAACAGACAGACTGATACAGACTTTCACACAGTTTAGTCACTAACCCATGCATTCAGTAAGACACATTTAATCACTCACTTATACAGTCAGTCACGTACCTACTAAATCCTCCATACAGACACTTATACACCCACTCATTCTCCAATACAGCTTGGCATATATATAAAACAAATTTAAACTTTACAGAAACACACAGTCACTGGATGATGTCATCAGTGATGTCATTTGAGATGTCATCAGTGATGTCATCAGTGATGTCACTGACCATGTCATGAATGATGTAATATGTGACGTCATCAGCAGTGCATTGCGGGGGCGTGAGTTATAGTTAGCTGAACTAACTATAACGCCGGAATTTCTATGGTTTTGTACGAGTAAAATGTCCAACTAACAATAATGTTCCTGAAACCTATGGTTTTTCAGTGAATTTCTATGGTTTTTTAAATGCTAATTTCTAACTATAACGTGCCTGAAACCTATGGTTTTTTCAGTGAATTTCTATGGTTTTTTAAATGCTAATTTCTAACTATAACATGCCTGAAACCTATGGTTTTTACAGTGAATATATACATATATATATATATTTCAAAGGGGGGGCATTTTTGGCCCCGGGGGCCCAATCCCTCAGGGCCTGTCCTTTTTTTACAATTTGTTTAGTTGGCTCCCAAGGACCCTCAAGTGCCAAGGGGATTTTATCTACCAACTAGTTGTGTGCCAGGATGTGCGTTTGCACAGTGGTGGAGAAAGGGGGTGGGGCCACCAAAAACCTCTCAGCAAACCCACAGTGTGAGACTTGCTGGAGGTAACAGGAGGGGAAGTTGGCCCCCAAGGATGCTCAATAGCCATGGGGACTTCATCCCCCAACTAGTAGTGCACCAGGAGTCGCATTTGCAGAGTGGTGGAGAAAGGGGGCATGACCTCTAAAGACCTTTTAGCAATCCTGCTGTATGGGACTTACTGGAGGTATATGTAAGTCCCACACAGTGGGATTGCTAAGAGGTCTCTGGAGGCCACACCCCTTTTCCCACCACTCTGCAAACGTGCCTCATGGTGCACTACTGGTTGGGGGATGAAGTCCTCTTTACTCCTGAGGGACCTTGGGGGCCAAGAAGCCATCCTGGTACCTCCTGTAAGTCCTACACAGCGGGATTCCTGAGAACTGGTCGGAGGCCCAGCCCCCTTTCTCCATCACTCTGAAAACGCGACTACTAGTTAAACAAGCATTTGCAATGCAATAGGTCTTGCATTTGTGAGAGTTAGAGCTATTGACGTTGGAAATTACAATGTATTTTACCTATGCATTTTTTGTTTGGAGTGGAGTGGATGTATGTGTTGTGGAGTGGAATTATGTGAGTTGGATTGGAATTGTTAGTTGTGTAATTATGTGGTGTGGAGTGGATTTGTGTAGTGGAATAAAGTGACAGGGCGTGCAGTGGAATTATGTGGATAGTAATTATGTGGTATTGAGTGTAGTGGAATTATGTGGAGTGGAATTGTGTGTCATGGAGTAGAATTATGTGGAATGGTATTTTGTGTTATGGATTGGTATGCAGTGGAGTTTACTTATGTGATGTGCTGTTGAATTTTGTTCCGTGATGTGGAATTTTGTGGTGTGGATTGGATGTATGTGGTGGGTTGTGTAATTGTGTTGTTGAGTTGAATTATGTGGTGTGGAATGGAAATGTCTAGAGTTGAATTGTGTGCCCTGGAACTGTGTGGCATAAGTGAACATTATGTTGAGTAGTATTATGTGGCATGGTATGGAGTGCATTTATGTGGAGTGTTGCTATGTGGCATAGATTGGATTTATGTAGAGTGTATTTATATGGTATGAGTAGAGTGTAATTATGTGGAGTTGAATTATGTGGTGCTGAGTGGGAGTATGTGCAGTGTAATTATGTTGTGTGGTGAATTGTGTAAGGCTGAATTGTGTGGCGTTGTGTGGAATTATGTGGTGTGGTGTATAATTGGGTGGAGTGGAATTATGTGGCATGTTGTGGAGTTGTATTTTGTGGAATGTAATTATTTGTTTTGGAGTTGAGGGTAAATATGTGGCGTGAAGTGCAATTATGTAGGTTGAAGTGGAATTATGTGTAGTTGAACTGCTTGGAGTTGAGTTGTGTTGTGTGCAGTGTAATTATGTGATTTGGAGTAGTATTAAGTTGTGTGGAGTGCTATTATGTGATGTGGAATTATGTGGTATGTAGTGAAGTGGAATTATGTGGTTTACATTTTTTAGGACACTAATTATGTGGCATGGAATGTTGTGGAGTGGAATTATGTGTAGGTGAATTGTGTGGCATGGAATTATGAGATGTTTAAATGTGCTGTGTGTGGTAGAATTATGTGGTGTGGATTCAGACGCACTGTTACAGCTATGTCTTTTATGTCATGGGGTATAAAGTTCACGATTGGCTATTTATCTTTGTAAAATTAATCTGTGCTGTTTCTTTAGCTTCTGGTACATCACTTCTGAACAATCTGTAAAGCTGTATTGTATTAATACAATGTGTGACCTTGCGCATGCATGGAAAAGCAAGTGTCTGGCAGATACACGAAAAATCATCCTATTTCTCAGTAATAACTTCCACTCCTCTAGGCAGAAATTCCAGTCCTAGTATGAGTTACCCATTTGCTTTACAAAGACAATTAGTAAAAATAAATTGTTCTCCAAAGAGGCTTAGCGAGCAACTAAAAAAACATCTGCTCATAAGGAGCGAGTGAGGTCTCTGCAGAGGTTTGTTGACAAATGACAACACTTGCGGGTAATTCCTCATTTGCATGTGAAACGCATGAATTTATAGCAGGCAGGCAAGTGATGAGCTGAGATGACGGCGGCAGCGGGCAGGTCTGTCCCCAGTGCCCCATTCACTGCCAGGTCTACAACCTAACACGATTATAGTGGGCGAGGCAGGCTCCCCTCGATCAATTAAGTGGGTTGTGATTGTGGCTGCTAGGTCTGTTAGCAGATGGGGTTTCCATATAACAGCCCAGAGACAGAGCTGCTTGGTTAATGCCTCCAGCTGTGACATGCCCCATTATCTGGGCTATTGCATAAGTTAATGGTTTAGGTCAGGGGCGAGAGGGTGCTTAATTTAATGCTTAGCAGGTCCTTAATAGCTGAATAATTTAAGAGCTTTCAGGGGGGGTCAGTCCTACAATGGTTCTGCCAGAAAGCTATGATGCCTGCATATTGGTAAAATTCTTACTTAGGGTAATAATAAAAAGAGAGGAATAGCCGTGTCTGAGAGAAAAGGCTGCACTGTATTTCTGTTAACTGTGTCCTCCCTTAGAAGTGAGAGTGCCACATTATGACAGTATCGCACCACAACTAGAAAAGTTTATAATCCATATCACAGTACAAATAGGTGAGGTGATACATTTAAAATCCATTCTAACAGCCCTAGAACAGAAAGACCTCCCCGGTTCATGACACAATAAGGAACATTATTTGACTAATCAGCTGCCATTTGTTTCGTTACGATGTCTCACAAACCACTGGAGGAGGCAAAGTTAACTTAAAAGGCACTGGATGCAAAAAAATTGAAATTCCACAAGAAACACGCTGGCCTTAATGTACTAAAATTCTTCAAGCACTACATGAAAAATCGGCAGTGCTGCATTGCTTTAAGGGTAAAAAAATGTGGAGTACTGTATTTACAGACAGCTGCATGCTGATAATGTAATTATTGGCGCTTACACTCACTGAGCTGTGTTACTGCCTTATATTGAGGTAGACTGGGGACTTTGGGGCACACAAATTCAAGCTGTAAATAATAACAAGCAGCTCCTCTGTAGAGCACCCAGCCACAAACCAGCTTCACCTATGACACCTAGAGTGCAGATTGAATAACCTAAGATTCGTTTCATTCAACATAGCAGTACAACCTGTTTCCCCTTGACCAGGAACTCATCCAACCAGTCTGCATCAAAGGCCAGCTCGACATGCTGCGGCTCAGGAGAGTGATTTACACCTGTGTCACCTCCTAGCAAACAACCAGGAGAAAATGTAGTCTCCAGCAATCTAGTCGACTGCGTGAGGAGAGGCAATACATTTAACACCAAAGCAAGACAACTCATTGCTAAAGCAGCTGTGTTATGAACATCTACAGGGCTGCAACAGAAGCCGAGGGAGCGGAAGGAGAGAAATACTTATGCAGCACACCTCCGCCCTCAATAACACTTTCATTTTGCCTCTCCCCGTGCCGGCAGCCAGCCAACTGTCTTTAATTGCGACGTCACCTGAACATCACACAGGCTACGCCCACAACATTAAAGTGATCGCCAATAGACTGAATTTATAAATCACAAGAAATAAAGTTAATGGATTTTGATGACATTCTTAATAACGCTGTTAAGAATGTCATCAAAATCCATGAACTTAAATCCTTGTAATTTATCTACTTTGTATATGTTTGTCTAACAATGAAGAGGTTTGGTCACTTTTAAAATACAGTTTCTACAAATGGAAAGCGAGGCGAGCGTAAAGCATGTGTGGTGCTGAGGCAGGGAAACACAAGAAGAAGAAATGTAGTCCTCAAATGCAGACATAAACCTCTAAAGCGTAAGGATATATTACTTAGTCAGTGCTGCATCTGAGAAAACCGGAAACGAAAAGGAGGGACAAAGAGGGAGGATTGCCCATTGGCAAGCAAGTATTTGTAAAGGACACTAGCAGAGACAAAAAAAAAGCAATGGGCAAGCAATTGGCGGAATTCAACTCCTAAAACCTACACAACAAGTTGCTAAGCGACAGCGCAAGCCCTGTCTACGCTCGACCTAAAAACCATAGAAATTCACTGAAAAAAACAAAGGTTACAGGGACATTATAGTTTGGAATTAGCATTTTAAAAAACCTTAGAAATTCACTGAAAAACCAAAGGTTAAAGAGACGTTATAGTTAGGCTCAGGTTTCACTCGTATAAAACCAGAGAAATTCAGCAGTTATAGTTAGCTAAGCTAACTATGACTCGCTCCCCCACAATGCACTGCTTATGACCTAAAATATTACATCACTCATGACATGGTCAGTGACATCACTGATGGCATCATCCACAGAATCTCTGATGCTTCTCACATCCCAATATAACCTTCCATACAACCACTCCAACTTCCACTCTACCATTCTCAAAACCATTGACACACCGATACCTGTACTTGCACACCCACTCACTGATTCATAGGACTAGTACACACACATCCACTCAGTCACCCATACAGCCACACATACACCAACTCACTCACTAATACAGCCACTGATATATCCACTCATACACCCATACAGCCACTCACACACTTTCACCCATAGAGGTTCTCACACACCTGCTCATTCACCCATAGAGTCAATCACACAGCCACTTACTCACCTTTATAATTATACACACACACAAACCCACTCACTTATTCATAATGATACTAACACATACTCACCTATACATTTACTGACACAAGCACACATTCACCTATACAGCCACTCATAAGCAACTAACTGACCAATACAGCCACTGATATATCACTCATACACCCATACAGCCACTCACACACTGTCAGTCCCCCATAGAGCTACTCACACACCTAGTCACTCACCCATAGAGTGAATTACACAGCCACTTACTCACCTATACATTTGTACACATACCCACTCACTTATTCATAGAGATATACATACTCACTCACCTATACAGTCACTGACACAAGCACACACTCATGCATATGGCCACTTTCACAATCACTCAGTCACACATACAGTCACTCATATACTCCAACATTCACCTATACTGCCTTTCACACATCCATACACACACTCAGTCACCCATACAGCTACTGACTCATCCACTCACTTGTCCATGCAGGCAGTCAGACACCCCCTCTCCCCCCATACAGACACTCATACAGGTACTCAGACAACCAATCAATCACCCATATAGCCACTCATGTGCCCACTCACCAACTCATACAGCCACTTAGACACCATCTAACAGACTAATACAGACATTCAGACAACCTAGTCAGTGACCCATACATTCACTGAGACACCTAATCACTCACTTATACAGTCAGCCACGCACCTACTGAATCATTGATACAGGCACTCATACACCCACTGATTCATCAATACACCTTGGTATATATATTTAACTCTCATAAATGTTTTAAAAACACTCACAGTCACTGGATGATGTCATCAGTGATGTCATGAGTGATGTCATTTGAGATGTCATGAGTGATATCACTGACCATGTCATGAGTGAGGTAATATGTGAGGTCATAAGCAGTGAATTGCGGGGGCATGAGTTATAGTTAGCTCAGCTAACTATAACTGCTGAATTTCTCTGGTTTTGTACGAGTGAAATGTCAGACTAACTATAACGTCCCTGTAACCTTTGTTTTTTTCAGTGAATATATATATTACCTACTGGCGATAGCCAGTAGGCAGTTATAGTTAGGACCACATTATCCATAGGCAAAGCATTTTTTGTTTTGCCAATAACTTTGCCACCGCTTGACGAATCTTCATCAAATTTTCAAAAAATTTCATCTTTTTGGTTCAGCTGCTATGTTGAAAGTTTCAGGGCGATATGTCAAGCGAGGGCTGAGAAAAAAGGGGGTCCCAAAATGCTTTTTCCAATGTTATGTCAATGGGAATTTTTCATTTTTTGAACACGACTACAGCCCGAAACGCTGAACGGAATTACACCAAATTTGGCAGAAAGCTAGATGTTGGTCCAGAAAGTGTGATTGATGTGATTTGGTGTAAGTAGTTTCAGAGATATTTAAGTTTAAAAAATGTAGATACCTGGAAGCCCAAAATCCTACTGAAACCCAACTGAAATTTGATTGGCTGCCAACATTTCAAACAAGGAAGTATTGGCAGCCATCTTAAGAATCGGTTAAGCTGAGTCACAGAAACTTTTTTAAAAAAAAGAAAAGTGGGCAGGGTAGAAACACCCTGGCCATCTAGGCCTCTTGGGGGGTCCCACAGGGACACCCCCAGGGTCAAAAACGTATTTTTGTTTAAAAATAATTCAGTGGGAGATGTGCTGGGTCTGCAAATCCAGCTGAAAATGTTTGCTCTTGCTTACTAGAAGGGGAGCAGAATTGCTTTTGGACAGAGGGAGCTGCATCTTTACAAGCTCCCTCTGTCCAAAAGCAATGCCGGTTCCAGCAGGACGTGGAGAACTGGCAGGGACCGCGGGGCCCTTTAGGCTCCTCCTGCGGTCCCCAGCATGAGGAACTGGGTGCCCTGGGTAGGACCAGGGCACCCAGTATTGTGGCCAGGCCCCAGGGGATGGGGTCCCAGGCGCCAAAAGGCCCGGCAGGGGATCCGCATGACCCCCTCCCATGTTTTAATTCTTTTTTTTTTAAAAAGGGCAGGCCCTGGGGGATGGGGTCCCCAGAGCTAAATCGGCCCAGGAAAGGAGGGGACATGTGCCCCCCCCTTCCTTTATAAGAAAAAAAAAGCTGGGCCCAAGGGATAGGGTCCTTGTGACATGTGGCCCCTCTCCCCATTCCAAAAATACCTGTCCCCGGGGGATTGGGTACCTGGGGCCGAAATTGGCCCACGGAAGGGCCCCCTTCCTTTATAATGAAAAAAAAGAAAAAAAAAGCTACTGGCATGACGCCAGAGGCCCGCCCCCTTTTTGCACCCATCTGCAATTGTGCCTCCTGATGCGCTGCTGGTTGGGTGATGAAGTCCCCTTGGCTGCTGAGGGTCCCTGGGGGCCAAAAACACCTCCTGTTAGCTCCAGTAAGTCCCACAGAGCGCGATTGCTGAGAGGCCTTTGGAGGCCATGTCCCTTTTCTCCACCACACTGCAAATGCACCTCCTGGTGCACTGCTGGTTGGGAGATGATGTCTCCTTGGATGCTGAGGGTCCTTGGGGGCCAACAAGCCCTCCTGTTACCTCCAGTAAGTCCCACAGAGTGCGATTGCTGAGAGGACTTTGGAGGCTACGCCCCCTTTCTCCATTACTCTGTAAACATGCCTCCTGGCATACTGCTGGTTGGGGTAAACATCGTTTACCACGAATCCTTTTCCCCGCAGGAAATTGCAATGCATACCCTACTCCACAAGTCGGAACAACAACTTGCAGAGGTGGCAGAAGGTGTTGGATTTAAAATCCAACACCTTCCCTACTGTTGCACATATTGGAGTTGGAATAGTAAATTATACTATTCCAGAAGGTTAGCGCAGATGCTTCGCGCTTTATTGCTCTATTTTAACGCTTTATTGTAAACGCTCTATTTTAACGTTTTATTGCAAACATTTTAGCCGTTTTAATTTTCGCTGCTGCCTACATTTGTATTGTTTTTTAACTATTTTGCTGGCATACTTGCACTTTTCTGTACCTTTCCGCCCTCTCCCCGGTCCACCGCAGCTCTTCGGGCTGATTGAGTGGAGGGAGAAGAGGCGGAGTCAGTTTTCATTCTACCCTCACTTCCTGGGCTCAGTGTAGAGAGGTGGGCGCTCTAGTTGTCAGGCCCTCTTCGATCGGCCAGGCTTTCCCGCCTCCCACACTATAAAGCAATCATATGGCGCCGTCGCGCAGCGGTCGCGCGCAGTGGGCGCGCCAAAGGCAAGCCCGTCTGCGCCCGTCCGCGCCTGGATCGGGCCTAGGGCCAGGACCTCTGGTCCAGGCCGACCAGAGGGTAAGAGGAAGGCAAGATTATATTCCAGCAAGCAATTAATGGCCATTCGTGGTGACAGTAATTATTGTAAGCAGGTCTGTCCACTTTTTAATTTGGAAACCCCCTCTAACGATGTCACAGGTTCATGTCCAACCTGTGGGTTTAGATTAGAGGCCTATGACAGGATATTCATAGACCCCATGAAAATGGGATTTAATTCGACAATCCCAAAAAACCCTAAAAAGAAGGATATGATCCATTGCGCATTGGTTAACGCGCGCTCTCTCCCTAAACATAAATACGAGATAGCAGAATTATTAGATAAATGTAATCTGGACCTTTTATTCATTACAGAAACATGGGCTGACCTTTCAGCAGGCCCAGATTTTTGTATTGCTACTCCTGAAGGCTTCTCGGTCTACAGATGTGATAGAACCTGGAAGAAAGGAGGAGGATTAGCACTCATCTATCGAGGTGAGTTTTTAGTTAGGACTGAGGTGATTACCACCGCAGTCTGTGAAGCATTTAATTTTAATATAATGCTTACTAAACAACAGTCCTTCAAGGGAACCCTTTTATACCGTCCACCAGGCCCCAGGGGAGATTTCCTATCAGCCATAGGCAACCTACTGGAACCGGTGGCGGGTGAACCCAATTTCACGATTCTGGGAGATTTTAACTTCCATTTGGAGGCCCTCACTGATAGAGAGTCTATAGCCCTCAGTTCAGAACTAGAGGCACTAGGACTTTCTCAAAAAGTGATGATGCCTACTCACTCAGCTGGGCACACACTAGACGGTTTGTTCTCAAACAATGACCAAATCTCTATAAGGAAGATACTTCCCCTGACATGGTCTGATCATTGTGCAGTATTATTTGACATCATGATACCTCAGCCCACCCACATGCTCACAGGCTCTAACCCCTCTAAGCAATTTAGGGCCTGGAATAGCATTAATCAAGTCTATCTTAAACAACACTTAATAGACTCACAACCGGAAGCTGTGCCAGACCCTGAACTGGCCTCTAATAATTATACTGAATGGCTCCAAAATACATTTAGCAGATTAGTACCTTACAAAACAGCTTCCAAAAATAGAAAGACTCCTCGGCGCCATGGTTTACTGATGCACTTAGATTGGAGAAACAACAGTGTAGAAATCAAGAAAGACGCTGGCGCCTAGAATATGACGACACTGAAAAAATACGTTACAAGGCGGCTCTGACAAAATACAAACATCTTATAATTAAAGAAAAAAGTATTTATTATACGAGAAAAATTGAAACCGCACAAAATTCAACCAAACAACTGTTTCAGGTAGTGTCCAATCTGAAAGGGCCAGTGGTGAATTCCACTAAGGATGCGTCTCAATCACTCTGTGATTCCTTAGCCAGCTACTTTCAAGACAAAGTAGGCCAAATATATTCCACTTCTCCGCCCCTACAGCGGGCCGGAACCAATTGGTGGATAATAATATAGACAGAGATACACCCATCTTTATGGAATTTAGACCAGTGTCGGTGGAACAGATTACTGATTTAGTTAACACAGTTAAATCAGGCTCCCCGTCTGACCCATGCCCCCCGCTAGTCCTAAAAATGATCCCGGACCTGATAGGCACTAATCTAGCGAACATTTGCAACTCCATGTTTTGCTCAGGCACTTATCCGTCCATTTGGAAAAAAGCTATCATTCAGCCACTGTTAAAAAAAGTAATCTTGACCCGGGAGAGACCAAAAATTATAGACCTATCGCACGTCTACCTTTTCCAGCAAAGATTTTCGAGAAAATTATGAACATCCAGCTGGCGCAGTATATTGAAGAGAATAAGCTGCTAGATGACACACAATTTGGCTTTAGGAAAGGCCATAGTACGGAGACGGCACTCATTAAAGCATCAGAAGAAATTAGAATGGTACTTGATAGAGGAGGTGCTGCAGTCTTGGTGCTTTTGGATCTATCAGCAGCTTTTGACATGGTTGATCATGTCACTTTGATCAACCGTGTCTCAGCCATAGGCATCGGACGGAAGGCTAAAGCACTTCTGGCCTCCTTCCTCTCCAATCGAACCCAGTCAGTCAGTATGGGTACTTTTCACTCATCAGTTTTCTCTCTCCCTTGTGGAGTCCCTCAAGGATCGTCGCTAAGTCCGACTTTGTTTAATATATATGTGACGGACTTGGCACGAGTAATAAAATCCTTTGGGATGAGTCTCACGTCGTATGCCGACGACACGCAACTGGTGCTGGCAGTGCATAAAGATGGAGAGGCGGTGGCAGCGAGTTTTCATGATGGTATGTTGGCCATTAGCTCATGGATGGCAAATAACTGCCTTAAACTTAACACTGAGAAAACCGAGGTAATGGTCTTTGGTAACCTTGCCCGGGTGGTCTCCAACCTGGTGGCCAGTTGAGATGGGACTACCCCCCACCCCTGTTAAGAAGGCCAGAAACCTAGGTATTATATTTGATGACAGCCTGTCTTTTATACACCATGTTAATTCAGTGGTCTCTTCAGCATTTTATGTTTTAAGGACGATAAAGAAACTGTTACCTTTCATCCCAATTAATACTGGTAAAACACTCATCAGTGCTCTGGTTATGTCAAAGGTCGATTATTGTAATGGCCTGCTAGTTAACGCTCAAGAAAAAGTTCTAAGTAGGCTGCAACTGATACAGAATGCAGCCGCCAGGATACTAACAGGTACTCCAAAGTTTAAGTCAGTTACTAAAGTGTTACGCCAGCTTCACTGGCTGCCCATAAAAATAGAACTAAATTTAAGGCGCTGTGTCTCGCCTACAAGGCAGTGCATGATGCAGGACCTGAATACCTGAAAAAGCCTTTCTAGCATATGCGCCTAGTAGAGCCTTGCGCTCAGCAGATGCCAACCTTCTGATCATCCCCAGAACCAAGAAAGTTAACTGGGGTGATAGAAGATTTATAGTGGCCACAGCTAAACTATGGAACTCGCTTCCCATACAAATTAAGACCAGTCCTACATTGTTATCATTTAGGAAACAGATCAAAACTTGGCTCTTTGAACAATAGGTAACCGGTCCTCCGCTAATCTTTACAGTCCATAGCGCCAAGACACCCAAGGGTATTTGTGCGCTCTAGAAGTTGTTTAAATAAATAAATATTCCAATATCCAGCGCTCCACCTAGAGCAAGTCGTTATTAAGATTTGCGGGGTAATGGTATGCGTTGTTATAACGCGGTCGTTGTAACGACCGCGTTGTAATTGCATGCGAGGAAAAAGCATGCAGAATAAAGTGGCATATTTGCTGGTTGAGGGTGAACTCCCCTTGGCTCTGGAGTGTACTTAGGGGCCAGCAAACCTTACTGTTACCTCTAGTACGTCCCACAGAGCATGATTGCTGAGAGGTCTTTGGTCTTTCTCCACCACTCTGCAAGTGCACCTCCTGGCGCACTGCTGGTTAGGGGATGAAGTCCTCTTGGATGCTGAGGGTTCTTGGGGACCCAGAAGCCCTCCTGTTATCTCCAGTAAGTCCCACATGGCAGGATTCCTGAGAGCTGGTCGGAGGCTCCGCCCCCTTTGTCCAACACTCGGCAAACATGACTACTATTTAAAAAAACATAGAAATTCACTAAATAAACCAAAGATTACAGGGACATTATAGTTAGGAAATAGATTTTGAAAAGCCGTTGAAATTCACTTAAAAAACACTAAAGGTTACAGGGACATTATAGTTAGCAAATTGAATTTTTAAAAAACCTTGGAAATATACTGAAAAAAACAAAGGTTACAGGGATGTTAAAGTTAGGCTCAGATTTCACTTGTACAAAACCAGTGAAATTCAGCAGTTATAGGTACCTGAGCTAACTATAACGTACGTCCCAGCAATGCACTGCTTATGACCTCACATATTATATCACTGATGACATCGCAAATGTCATCACTGATGACATCACTGATGACATCATCCACAGAACCAGTCACATATCTACTCACACTCCCATACAACCTCTTGTATGCCCACTCACATACCCACTCAACCACTGACATACCCATTCACAGACCTATATCAGTACTCATATACCTACTCATTCCTCCATAGAGCCACTCACACATACACTAACTCACTCATACAACCACTCACACAACCATTCACTCACCCATACAGCCACTCATGCAACCAGTTAGTCACCCATACAGCCAGTCACATAACCACACACCCATACAGCTACTCACAAATTCACTTATTTACCTACAAAGTCATTCACATACCCACTCACTCACCCAATCAGCCTCTCAACACAGCCACTCACACATCCAACCAAGCACTCACACATCCCTGTACTCACCCATACTGCCATTCTCAAAGACACTTACTCTCCAATACAGCCACTCACACACCAACTCACTTAACAAAACACCCACTCAAACAGCCACTCACTCACCCAGACAGCCACTTATACACCCAGTCACTCACTCATACAGCCATTCAGACACCCGCTCACTCACCAATACAGTCACTACCCACTCACTTACCCACCCATAGAGCCACTCACACTGCCGCTCACCGACCCATACAGCCACTGAAACACCCACTCACTCACCAATACAACCACTCACACAGCATCTCTCTCACCCACACAGCCACTCACACACCTATACGCACAAGGATACATAGTCACACAGCCACTCACATGATATATATTAAAAGTAGTATCACTCATTAGTAGTACATCTAGTATACTACTTTAATTTTTGTAGTACCTTAGTATATATGTTTTACAGTCATAAACTCTTACAAAATACTTACACTCACTGGATGGTGTCATCAGTGATGTCATTTGAGATGTCATCAGTGATATGTGGTCAGTGATGTCACTGACCATGTCATGAGTGATGTAATATGTGAGGTCATAAGCAGTGCATTGCAGGGGCGTAAGTTATAGTTAGGTCAGGTAACTATAAGTGCTGAGTTTTACTGGTTTTGTATGAGTGAAATTTGAGCCTAGCTATAACGTCCCTGCAACCTTTGATATTTTCAGTGAATATATATATATATATATATTATCTACTGGCGGTCGCCAGTAGATAGTTATAGTTAGGACCTATTTTCCATAGGAAATTCACAACATTCTATTTGAAATAACTTTGGCGCCGGTTGACAAATCTTCGCGAAATTCTCAAAACTCGTGGGGCGCTCCGGGCCGCTCTTATCCTGAAAGTTTCGGGGTGATTCGGCAAGCGGGGGCCTAGAAAAAAGGGGGGTCCCAAAACGTGTTTTCTCCATGTTAATTCCCATAGGAAATTTTAGACACGGCTACAGCCCGAACTGCTGAACGGAATTACACCAAATTTGGCAAAAAGGTAGCACTTGGTTCAGAAAGCGACCTTTTTTTTAAATGGTGTAAATCCGTTCAGTAGTTGCGGAGCAATTCAAAAAATAAGAGTCAAAAAATCAATTTCCCATAGGAAACTTTAGACATGGCTACAGCCCGAACTGCTGAACGGAATTACACCAAATTTGGCAAAGAGGTAGTTCTTGGTTCAGAAAAAACCCTTTTTGTTAAATGGTGTAAATCCGTTCAGTAGTTCCTGAGAAAATCAAAAGTAAAATCACATATATATCTGGGCGGAGCCTAACCACACATGTCATTGTGAGATCTGATTTGCTGTCAGCACTTCATCCTGGAATTGCTGGCAGCCATCTTGGGACCAATATACATGATAGTACCCCATTGAAATGCATTGTAGTGAATCAAATATTTTGAGGGTTACCAAAAGGAGAACTATAAAGGGTGATAACAGACTTTAGTTACATTAGAATTCATTTGTTGATGGTACCATACTAATTTCAGGAATTGTGGTGTGTTCTAAGGTGATTTTACCCTGTGAAAAACCTTCTGCTGGGATATCATGAATCATGTTTGAGAGAAAACTATTTTCACATGCTTGTCCCATAGAGTTTTGGAAGGTGCTCCAGAAGCTAAAATGAGAGCATATTTTCTGTAAATTCACATTATCTTTCTCAGTCATGTGAGAATGAAGTCTGACATTCTCAGTAAAACATGTACATCCAACAAGGGCAGAGACTGTCAGTTGATTCCTTTGTGTTCTACTGCAGCTTCCCAGAGTGTTCTAAAGAACAACTAGAGTGCTAACAGCCTTACTTATGACAAAAGTATGGCACACCTGAAGCCATCTTGATTGGAATAAACTGGTAACACTTAAAACATTTAATTTAAAAAGGAACAAAATGATGGGGTTCATTTTGTCATAGAAATTATGGTTAGTGCTGTAGAAAGAAAAATTAGGACATGTTTCAAGTGTGATCTCAAATATCTTCCTGTTATATTTCAACAGGAGGAGCCTGCCAGTTGATGCCTTTGTGTTCTACTGCAGCTTCCCAGAGTGTTCTAAAGAACAACTAGAGCGCTAACAGCCTTACTTATGACAAAAGTATGGCACACCTGAAGCCATCTTGATTGGAATAAACCGGTAACACTTAAAACATTTAATTTAAAAAGGAACAAAATGAGGGGGTTCTTTTTGAAATAGAAATTATGGTTAGTGCTGCAGAAAGAAAAATTAGGGCATGTTTTAAGTGAGATCTCAAATCCTCTTCTATTTCATTAGAAAATTCTGACATGCAGACTGAAACAATCACTTTCAATACCAGCAGCAGACTTCCAGTTAACTCCCTGGTGAGCAGTAGCTTTACTACAGTGATCTAATGAGCAACTAGAGTGCTAACATTCTGAATTTATGGCAAATGTGAGACACATCTGAATGCCTTCTTGATGGAATCAAAGTAAAAAACTGAAAGTATTTCCTACTGAGGAGACTGCAGTAAATGAGGAAATTAGGAAACTTCATAACAAAGAAGTCTTCCAAGATGGCCACCAGAGAAAAAAGAGCCCAAATGTAGCACGAATATTACCCAGATGTAGCCCACATATAGCCCAATGACAAAAGTGTGCAAAACACTTTTTATTTTTAGTTTTTTGCAGTTTTATGTAGTGCAGACTGGTCAGGTATTGGAGCGTTGCATCTTAAAACATGACCCCCTACACTACAAAAACACCACTGCACTACCCTAAACCCTAAAACACTACCCCAGCATGACCCACTACACTACACAAACACCACTGCACTACCCTAAACCCTAAAACACTACCCCAGCACGACCCCCTACACTACCCAAACACCACTGCACTAACCTAAATCCTAAAACACTACCCCTAGCACGACCCCCTACACTACCCAAACACCACTGCACTACCCTAAAACATGACCACCTATACTACCCAAACACCACTGCACTAACCTAAATCCTAAAACACTACCCCAGCACGACCCCCTACACTGCCCGAACACCACTGCACTGCCCTAAACCCTGAAACACCAGCCCCTGCATGACCCCCTACACTGCCCGAACACCACTGCACTGCCCTAAACCCTGAAACACCACCCCCAGCACGACCCCCTACACTGCCTGAACACCACTGCACTGCCCTAAACCCTGAAACACCACCCCCAGCATGACCCCCTACACTGCCCGAACACCACTACACTGCCCTAAACCCTGAAACACTACCCCCAGCAAGACCCCCTACACTGCCCGAACACCACTGCACTGCCCTAGACCCTGAAACACCACCCCCAGCACGACCCCTACACTGCCCGAATACCACTGCTCTGCCCAAAACCCTGAAACACCAGCCCCAGCACGACCCCCTACACTGCCCGAACACCACTGCACTGCCCTAAACCCTGAAACACCAGCCCCAGCACGACCCCCTACACTGCCCGAACACCACTGCACTGCCCTAAACCCTGAAACACCACCCCCAGCATGACCCCCTACACTGCCCGAGCACCACTGCACTGCCCTAAACCCTGAAACATCAGCCTCAGCACGACCCACTACACTGCCCGAACATCACTGCACTGCCCTAAGCCCTGAAACACCAGCCCCAGCACGACCGCCTACACTGCCTGAACACCACTGCACTGCCCTAAACCCTGAAACACCAGCCCCAGCACGACCCCCTACACTGCCCGAACACCACTGCACTGCCCTAAACCATGAAACACTAGCCCCAGCACGACCCCCTACACTGCCCGAACACCACTGCACTGCCCTAAACCCTGAAACACCAGCCCCAGCACGACCCCCTACACTGCCCGAACACCACTGCACTGCCCTAAACCCTGAAACACCACCCCGTGCACGACCCCTACACTGCCCGAACACCACTGCACTGCCCTAAACCCTGAAACACCACCCCCAGCACGACCCCCTACACTGCCCGAACACCACTGCACTGCCCTAAACCGTGAAACACCACCCCCTGCACAACCCCCTACACTGTCCGAACACTACTGCACTGCCCTAAACCCTGAAACACCATCCCCAGCACGACCCTCTACACTGCACGAACACCACTGCACTGCCCTAAACCCTGAAACACTACCCCCAGCAAGACCCCCTACACTGCCCGAACACCACTGCACTGCCCTAAACCCTGAAACATCACCCCCAGCAAGACCCCCTACACTGCCCGAACACCACTGCCCTAAACCCTGAAACACCACCGCCAGCAAGACCCCCTACACTGCCCGAACACCACTGCACTGCCCTAAACCCTGAAACACCAGCCCCAGCACGACCCCCTACACTGCCCGAACACCACTGCACTGCCCTAAGCCCTGAAACACCACCCCCTGCACGACCCCCTACACTGCCCAAACACTACTGCACTGCCCTAAACCCTGAAACAGCACCCCCAGCACGACCCCCTACACTGCCCGAACACCACTGCACTGCCCTAAACCCTGAAACACTACCCCCAGCAAGACCCCCTACACTGCCCGAACACCACTGCACTGCCCTAAACCCTGAAACATCACCCCCAGCAAGACCCCCTACACTGCCCAAACACCACTGCACTGCCCTAAACCCTGAAACACCACCCTCAGCACGACCCCCTACACTGCCCGAACACCCCTGCCCAAAACCCTGAAACACCAGCCCCAGCACGACCCCCTACACTGCCCGAACACCACTGCACTGTCCTAAACCCTGAAACACCACCACCAGCATGACCCCCTACACTGCCCGAACACCACTGCACTGCCCTAAACCCTGAAACACCAGCCCCAGCACAACCCCGTACACTTCCCAAACACCACTGCACTGCCTTAAACCCTGAAACACCAGCCCCAGCACAACCACCTACACTGCCCGAAAACCACTGCACTGCCCTAAACCCTGAAACACCAGCCCCAGCACGACCCCTACACTGCCCGAACACCACTGCATTGCCCTAAACCCTGAAACACCAGCCCCAGCACGACCCCTACACTGCCCGAACACCACTGCACTGCCCTAAACCCTGAAACACCACCCCTGCACGACCCCTACACTTCCCGAACACCACTGCACTGCCCTAAACCCTGAAACACCACCCCTGCACCACCCCCTACACTGCCCGAACACCACTGCACTGCCCTAAACCCTGAAACACCACCCCCTGCACCACCCCCTACACTGCCCGAACACCACTGCACTGCCCTAAACCCTAAAACACCACCCCCAGCACGACCCCCTACACTGCCCAAACACCACTGCACTGCCCTAAACCCTGAAACACCACCCCTGCATGACCCCTTTACTGCCCGAACACCACTGCACTGCCCCAAACCCTGAAACACCACCCCCAACACGACCCCCTACACTGCCCGAACACCACTGCCCTAAACCCTGAAACACCACCCCCTGCACGACCCCCTACACTGCCCGAACACCACTGCACTGCCCTAAACCCTGAAACACCACCCCCTGCACGACCCCCTACACTGCCCGAAGACTACTGCACTGCCCTAAACCCTGAAACACCACCCCCAGCATGACCCCCTACACTGCCCGAACACCACTGCACTGCCCTAAACCCAAAAACACTACCCCCAGCACGACCCCCTACACTACCCGAACATCACTGCACTACCCTAAACCCTAAAATACTCCCCCAGCACGACCCCCTACACTACCCGAACTCCACTGCACTGCCCTAAACCCTAAAACACTCCCCCAGCACGACCCCTACACTACCCGAACACCACTGCACTGCCCTAAACCCTAAAACACTCCCCCAGCATGACCCCCTACACTACCCAAACACCACTGCACTGCCCTAAACCCTAAAACACTACCCCCGCATGACCTCCTACACTACCCAAACACCAATGCACTACCCTAAACCCTAAAACACTATCCCCGCACGACCCCTACACTACCCAAAGACCACTGCACTACCCTAAACCCTAAAACACTACCCCGCACGACTCCCTACACTACCCAAAGACCACTGCACTACCCTAAACCCTAAAACACGACCTCCTACACTACACAAACACCACTGCACTACCCTAAACCCTAAAACACTACCCCCAGCACGACCCCCTACACTACACAAACACCACTGCACTACCCTAAACCCTAAAACACTACCCCCTACACTACACAAACACCACTGCACTACCCTAAACCCTAAAAACTACCTCCAGCACGAACCCCTACACTACCCAAACACCACTGCACTACCCTAAACCCTAAAACACTACCCCCAGCAGTACCCCTACACTACCCAAACACCATTGCACTACCCTAAACCCTAAAACACTACCCCCAGCAGTACCCCTACACTACCCAAACACTACTGCACTACCCTAAACCCTAAACCACTACCCCAGCACGACCCCCTACACTACCCAAACACCACTGCACTACCCTAAACCCCAAAACACTACCCCCAGCACGACCCCCTACACTACCCAAACACCACTGCACTACCCTAAACCCTAAAACACTCCCCCAGCACGACTCCCTACACTACCCAAACACCACTGCACTACCCTAAACCCTAAATCTACCCCCAGCATGACCCTCACACTACACAAACACCACTGCACTACCCTAAACCCTAAAACACTACCCCCAGCACGACCCCCTTCACTACCTAAACACAACTGCACAATTTGTTACAGGCGTTGCAACGCAGGCCTGTGGTGCTTACTGGAAGTACCTGGTGGGATAGTTGGGCCCCAGGGACCCTCAGGATTCAAGGTGACCTAATCCCCCAACTTAAAACGCGCCACGGGGCGCGTTTGCACAGTGGTGAAGGGAGGGGGGGCCTCAGGTGACATGTGCGCAAACACGCCCTGTGGTGCGTTTTAAGTTGGGGAATTAATTGCCCTTGAATCCTGAGGGACCCTGGGGGCCAACTAGCCCACCAGGTACCTTCAGTAAGCACAACAGAGTTGCGCTGCAGAGAGGTGAAAAAGGTGCGTGGCCTCGGAACGCCTCTCTGCAACTCAGCTCTGTGGTCCTAACTGTAGGTACCTGGGGGGCTAGTTGGGCCCAAGGGACCCTCAGGATTCAAGGGGACTTAATCCCGCAACTTAAAACGCGCCACGGGGCGCGTTTGCACACATGTCACCTCAGGACCCCCTCCCTGACCATGTCATGAGTGATGTAATATGTGACGTCATCAGCAGTGCATTGCGGGGGCGCGAGTTATAGTTAGCTGAACTAACTATAACGTGGGAATTTCTATGGTTTTGTACGAGTGAAATGTCCAACTAACTATAACTGTCCCTAAAACCTATGGTTTTTTCAGTGAATATATATATATATATTACCTACTGGCGGTCGCCAGTAAGTAGTTATAGTTAGGACCTAGTTTCCATAGGAAACTCGTTTTTTGTTTTCTCAATATCTTTGGCACCGGTTGACGAATCTTCGCGAAATTTTCAAACTCGTGGCCCGCTCCGGTCAGCTCCTGTCTTGAAAGTTTCGGGGTGATTCGGCAAGCGGGGGCCGAGAAAAAAGAGGGGTCCCAAAACGTGTTTTCTCCATGTTAATTCCCATAGGAAACTTTAGACACGGCTACAGCTCGAACTGCTGAACGGAATTACACCAAATTTGGCAAAAAAGTAGCCCTTGTTTCAGAAAGAGACCATTTTTTAAATGGAGTAAATCCGTTCAGTAGTTCCTGAGAAATTCAAAAAATAGAGGTCAGAAAATCAATTTCCCATAGGAAACTTTACACACGGTTACTGCTGAAACTGCTGAACGGAATTACACCAAATTTGGCAAAAAGGTAGCCCTTGGTTCAGAAAGAGACCTTTTTTTTAAATGGTGTAAATCCGTTCAGTAGTTGCTGAGAAAATCAAAAAATAAAAGTTTCGATATATAGAGGCGCGGTGTATCCGCGCACCCTCCCGACCACGAGCTTTATTCTAATTGGCTGTCAACACTCCAAACCAGGAAGTGTTGGCAGCCATCTTGTGCCTCGGTAGAACCGAGGCACAAGAAAACAGGGGAAACAAAGGTGAAAAAAAAGAAAAGGGGGCAGGGTAGAAACACCCTGACCCCCTAGGCCTGCTCAGGGTGTCCCACAAGGACCCCCAGGGCCCAAAAAAGCATTTTTTTTTTAAAACAGCGGAATGCGCGCTGGGTGCGCGGATCCGGATGAAAAATTTAAAAAAACGAAGCAAGGGCTTCCTCGCTTCGTTAAGTTTAAGCCCCCGGATGGGCCAGGTCCCGGGGGGATTTGGTGAATGTAAAGCGGGGGCCCGCAGGGGCCCCTGCAGCCCCGGGGACCGCCACCTCCCCGGGGCTTTGTTTTTTAAATAAAAAAAACCTGTGTGGGGGGGCTCGAGCCCCCCCACACACCCCGGGACCACCACCTCCCCGGGGCACTAACTGTGTGGGGTCTCGAGCCCCCACATGCCCCGGGGACCAACACCTCCCCGGGGCTTTGGAAAAGTTGGGAGGGGGGCTGTACAGCCCCCCTCCTGGTGCCTTTGATGGCCCTGGGGACCGCTGACTCCCAGCGAGGCCCCCTGGTGTGAACGCGAGGGGTGCGCGACTCCCAGCGCGGCCCCCTGGTGTGAACGCGAGGGGTGCGAGGCTCCCTGGTGTGAACGCGAGGGGTGCGTGACTCCCAGCGCGGCCCCCTGGTGTGAACGCGAGGGGTGCGCGACTCCCAGCGCGGCCTCTGGTGTGAACGCGAGGGGTGCGCGACTCCCAGCAAAAAAAATTAAGATTTTTTATAATAAACCTAGGTTATATGTTTGGATCTTGGGTGGCTCTAAAAAGAGCCCTTGTGTTTATTGGGAGATTTTTGTAGCTACATGTAAGTGCCGATGCAGAGTCTTAAGTTGTTGAGAAGGACTCTGTTTCCCTTATCTGTGAAATGTACACCATCACTCCTGTAGATACCATCCATATCAAAACGCAGATTGTTGTTGTATATGGACCCCATACTATGGTCTCTGAGATAAGCAGAAACAGCTTTATTGAAAATTTTTCTAGCTTTCTCAATCTGTGGACAGAAATGATTGGACCAGTTCCATTTCTGTCTTTGGCATATGTTAGAGTACACAAAGGCAGTTTGGGGGAAAAGCAACATCAATTCTGCAAAGGTGTCCTTCATTAGCATTTCCAGACCTACCCCAGTCATTGTGCCTAGGTCATTGCCACCGCAGTGCACAATCATGAGGTCAGGTGGTTGGAGATGCAAAAATGATTTAACCAATGGCATCAATTGGTGCCACTTTAATCCTCTCTGTCCAATCCATTTAATATCTACATTTTGCAAACCTAGGTCTTTGTCAATACCTCTGCTTTCAGCATACCTTTTGCACCAGAAAACATAGCTGTGCCCAATAATCCACACAGAAAGCATCTTGAAGGGATCTCTGTAGGTAATCAGAAGATGTCTGTAGCTGAGGTAGTCAGGTGGTAGAATGAAATCTATCTAAAATGGTGGACAAGATGCTGTTTTTAAGAAAGTAGAGATTTAATTGGCTGTTTAAGAAAATTCTACATTCAAATATAGGGTGCATTTTACTTTGTTTAGAAAGCATGTTTCTTATTGGTTGGTAACAAATGTTGGAAAGGTACAGCAGAAAGGATAAGGGCATGCTTTGCAAAGCCAACCACACCTGCTGTTGTCATTTGCAACACTGTGTGCTGAACTTGTGACCTGGCAGCTAAGTTGAATGTTGCATGACCTATTGCTATGGAAACTGACATTAAGGAGAAGGGGTGAAGATGTCAGTTGAAAAGTGTTAATCTCTATGACCAATGGAAATTCGTTTTTCAATTTGAAAAACACTGGGAAGCAATGCCATTTGTGGCTTATGTGTATATGTATGGAAAAATAGAGGGAAACTTTGCCAATACTGGTTTGACTTGGAAAGTGTGCTGTTCTATATTGACTGTGTGTTAAACAGAATCCTGTCTGAGTGTGTGAGATTTTTCATTCAACAGATTTATTTAAAAGGTGAGTTATATTTTTAGAGATTTATGTAATATAGATTTGACATTTTTGTGAAACTGTGCTGGTTAAATTAATTTATTAAATGTACAGATATATATTGGGATAATTTCTATTGTATTTGAACTTTGTTTAAAAAATTGTATGTGCAGTAATATATATATTATTAAGTGTCTTGAAAGGTATAGTTGAATGATGCCTCTTATTTATTAATATTTGGTTAAATATGCACGAAGAATGTGTATTTTCAAAAATGTTCATATAAGGTGCAGTTTATTAGGCATGCATATTTCTTCTCAGTAAAAAGGTATAGTTTAATAATATTGCATTATTATAGATAGTTTGGTAAAATGAGGTACAACTGTTCTGTTTGCAAGATGATCATATAAGGTGTTAATGATTACAATTCTGTTATTAGTTTGTACAGTTTGTGTGGTTTTAGAAATCCTCATTAAAAAAGGTGTTGTTTATTCTTCTTCTTCATTAAGTCTGTTGAGAGGTACAGTTTGATGATGCTGCATATTATTAGATTTAATGGTCAATATGTAGCTCAAAACAGTATATTTTATTCTTTCTGGTATATAGAAGTTATCTACTTAAGTAGATAGTATGTCATGGCTCATGTATTTGTTTAGATTGTTTTTATAAATGTTGAAATTATATTTACTGGATTAATGAGAGGTACCTGACAGATTAGAGGAATGCTAAGGTAGTGAATATGGGATTGTATTACTGCATGAGAAGTGATTTACTGGTTCTATATTGTCTAACCTCGTAGTTATTATTTAACTACTATCTATGCATTTAAGGAGTAAGTCATACAGTAACTTATGTTGTGGTAAAATCAGCAATACAGTATATATGCAATCCAGCAATTCCTTTGTCACTCCATGTGGACTCTTTCAATCATTCTGCCATGTCCTTATTTAATTACAGCGCCAAAATGCAAGCAGTAATAAATTCACCATTCTATTAACCATGTCCTTATCTAATCACTGTGCCGAAGCAGAAGCACTTATAAACTCACCCTGCTGTCAACTACCAGCACTCTAACTATCCAGTCACTGTCCATGCACTTGTACAATGACTCAGGCATTAAGACACGCAGTGCTACAGTCACATGTGCACAATCTATGCGGTCCCCTAACCCCCTACAGAATACTGATTCACTGCTGCAAAAATCCAGGTAGTAGCTATGCAGTTCAGTAATCACACTGTCACTCTCTGTCCACTTTTGCAATCATCTTAACAGAACCATGACCTTTTCTAATCACTGTACTGAAACACAAGCACTTATAAACTCGCCCTGCTGTCAAGTACCAGCATTCTAACTATCCAGTCATTGTCCATGCACTTGTACAATGCCTCAGGCATTAAGACATGAAGTGCTACCGTCACATGTGTACAATCTATGTGGTCCCCTAACCCCCTGCAGACTACTGATTCACTCCTGCAAAAATCCAGGTAGTAGCCTTGTAGTTCAGCAATCACAGTGTCAATCTCTGTCCACTCCTACTATCATCCTGACAGAACCATGTCGTTATCTAATCACTGTGCTAAAACACAAGCACTTATAAACTCACCCTGCTGTCAAGTACCAGCACTCTAACTATCCATTCACTGTTCATGCACTTGTACAATGCCTCAGGCATTAAGACATGCAGTGCTACAGTCACATGTGCACAATCTATGTGGTCTCCTAACCCCCTGCAGACTACTGATTCACTCCTAAAAAATCCAGGTAGTAGCCATGTAGTTCAGCAATCACAGTGTCAATCTCTGTCCACTCCTACTATCATCTTGACAGAACCATGTCATTATCTAATCACTGTGCTGAAAGACAAGCACTTATAAACTCGCCCTGCTGTCAAGTACCAGCACTCTAACTATCCAGTCACTGTCCATGCACTTGTACAATGACTCAGGCATTAAGACATGCAGTGCTACAGTCACATGTGCACAACCTATGCGGTCCCCTAACCCCCTGCAGACTACTGATTCACTCCTGCCAAAATCCAGGTAGTAGCCATGCAAGTCAGCAATCACACTGTCACTCTCTGTCCACTCCTGCAATCATCCTGACAGAACCATGTCCTTATCTAATCTCTGTGCCGAAACACAAGCACTTATAAACTCACTCTGCTGTGAACTACCAGCACTCTACCTATCTAGTCACTGTCCATGCACTTGTACAATTCCTCAGGCATTAAGAGACACAGTGGTACAGTGAAATGTGCACAATGTATGTGGTCCCCTAACCCCCTGCAGACTACTGATTCACTCCTGCAAAAATCCAGGTAGTAGGCATGCAAGTCAGCAATCACACTGTAACTCTCTGTCCACTCCTGCAATCATCCTGACAGAACCATGTCCTTATCTAATCTCTGTGCCGAAACACAAGCACTTATAAACTCACCCTGCTGTCAACTACCAGCACTCTAACTATCCAGTCACTGTCCATGCACTTTTTCAATGACTCAGGCATTAAGACACGCAGTGCTACAGTCAAATGTGCACAATCTATGTGGTCCTCTAACCCCCTGCAGACTACTGATTCACTCATGTAAAAATCCAGGTAGTAGCCATGTAGTTCAGCAATCACAGTGTCAGTCTCTGTGCACTCCTGCTATCATCCTGAGAGAACCATGTCATTATCTAATCACTGTGCTGAAACACAAGCACTTATAAACTCACCCTGCTGTCAAATAGCAGCACTCTAACTATCCAGTCAATGTCCATGCACTTGTACAATGACTCAGGCATTAAGACACGCAGTGCTACAGTCACATGTGCACAACCTATGCGGTCCCCTAACCCCCTGCAGACTACTGATTCACTCCTGTAAAAATCCAGGTAGTAGCCATGTAGTTCAGCAATCACAGTGTCAATCTCTGTCAACTCCTACTATCATCCTGACAGAACCATGTCGTTATCTAATCACTGTGCTAAAACACAAGCACTTATAAACTCACCCTGCTGTCAAATAGCAGCACTCTACCTATCCAGTCACTGTCCATGCACTTGTACAATGACTCAGGTATTAACACACCCAGTGCTACAGTCAAATGTGCACAATCTATGCAGTCTCCTAACCCCCTGCAGACTACTGATTCACTCCTGCAATAACCCAGGTAGTAGCTATGTAGTTCAGCAATCACAGTGTCAATCTCTGTCCACTCCTACTATCATCCTGACAGAACCATGTCGTTATCTAATCACTGTGCTGAAACACAAGCACTTATAAACTCACCCTGCTGTCAAGTACCAGCACTCTAACTATCCAGTCATTGTCCTTGCACTTGTACAATGCCTCAGGCATTAAGACATGAAGTGCTACCGTCACATGTGTACAATCTATGTGGTCCCCTAACCCCCTGCAGACTACTGATTCACTCCTGCAAAAATCCAGGTAGTAGCCTTGCAGTTCAGCAATCACAGTGTCAATCTCTGTCCACTCCTACTATCATCCTGACAGAACCATGTCGTTATCTAATCACTGTGCTAAAACACAAGCACTTATAAACTCACCCTGCTGTCAAATAACAGCACTCTAACTATCCAGTCACTGTCAATGCACTTGTACAATGACTCAGGTATTAAGACACCCAGTGCTACAGTCAAATGTGCACAATCTATGCAGTCTCCTAACCCCCTGCAGACTACTGATTCACTCCTGCAATAACCCAGGTAGTAGCCATGTAGTTTAGCAATCACGGTGTCAATCTCTGTCCACTCCTACTATCATCCTGACAGAACCATGTCGTTATCTAATCGCTGTGTTGAAACACAAGCACTTATAAACTCACCCTGCTGTCAAATAGCAGCACTCTAACTATCCAGTCACTGTCCATGCACTTGTACAATGACTCAGGTATTAAGACACCCAGTGCTACAGTCAAATGTGCACAATCTATGCAGTCTCCTAACCCCCTGCAGACTACGGATTCACTCCTGCAATAACCCAGGTAGTAGCCATGTAGTTCAGCAATCACAGTGTCAATCTCTGTCCACTCCCACTATCATCCTGACAGAACCATGTCGTTATCTAATCACTGTGCTGAAACACAAGCACTTATAAACTCACCCTGCTGTCAAGTACCAGCACTCTAACTATCCATTCACTGTTCATGCACTTGTACAATGCCTCAGGCATTAAGACATGCAGTGCTACAGTCACATGTGCACAATCTATGTGGTCTCCTACCCCCTGCAGACTACTGATTCACTCCTAAAAAATCCAGGTAGTAGCCATGTAGTTCAGCAATCACAGTGTCAATCTCTGTCCACTCCTACTATCATCTTGACAGAACCATGTCGTTATCTAATCACTGTGCTGAAAGACAAGCACTTATAAACTCGCCCTGCTGTCAAGTACCAGCACTCTAACTATCCAGTCACTGTCCATGCACTTGTACAATGACTCAGGCATTAAGACATGCAGTGCTACAGTCACATGTGCACAACCTATGCGGTCCCCTAACCCCCTGCAGACTACTGATTCACTCCTGCCAAAATCCAGGTAGTAGCCATGCAAGTCAGCAATCACACTGTCACTCTCTGTCCACTCCTGCAATCATCCTGACAGAACCATGTCCTTATCTAATCTCTGTGCCGAAACACAAGCACTTATAAACTCACTCTGCTGTGAACTACCAGCACTCTACCTATCTAGTCACTGTCCATGCACTTGTACAATTCCTCAGGCATTAAGAGACACAGTGGTACAGTGAAATGTGCACAATGTATGTGGTCCCCTATCCCCCTGCAGACTACTGATTCACTCCTGCAAAAATCCAGGTAGTAGGCATGCAAGTCAGCAATCACACTGTAACTCTCTGTCCACTCCTGCAATCATCCTGACAGAACCATGTCCTTATCTAATCTCTGTGCCGAAACACAAGCACTTATAAACTCACCCTGCTGTCAACTACCAGCACTCTAACTATCCAGTCACTATCCATGCACTTTTTCAATGACTCAGGCATTAAGACACGCAGTGCTACAGTCACATGTGCACAATCTATGCGGTCCCCTAGCCCCCTGCAGACCACAGATTCACTCCTGCAAAAATCCAGGTAGTAGCCATGTAGTTCAGCAATCACAGTGTCAATCTCTGTCCACTCCTGCAATCATCCAGACAGAACCATGTCCTTATCTAATCACTGTACGAAAACCCAAGCATTTATGAATTCACCATTCTCTTTTGTTGCACTGCTCTAATGATCCAGTCAGTACCCATGTACTCATGTAATGACCCAGGTACTAATACATCTAGTATTACAATCATCTATCCACTATTGATGCAGTCCTCTAAACACATAAACACTACTTATTTAGTTCTACAATTATTCAGTTAGTATCTGTGTCTTGCAGTAAATGGATTGTGATTTTAAAACAAAGTGTTTAAATTGTTTTTATATACAACGTGTTTGTTTAGTAATACAATAGTATATTTTATAAATTAATTTTAATAATGTCATATATATATTTTTTTTAACAGGTATTGTTCATCATCATTAAAAAAAACTTACAATGACTAGAATAACACAAAAGAGGAAACAACAAAAAAAGGACTATTATTTGAAGAAAACACAACAGCAAAAATTAGATGAACTACAACATGTGGGAAAAAAAGAAAAAGTCTTGTGGTAAGAGAACAAAAGAATTTATTAAAAAACTTTCAAAGGCTAGAAACAGTGTGCACAATGTGGAAAGTAGAAAGAATGCCTCAACAACAAAAAAGAATAAGAAGAACAAAGGCAAAAATAATGGGAAATCACGTTCTAAAGAAACAATGTATGGTAAAAGGAGAAAAAATCTATTTGCTGAAATAAGGAAAATAATGTTTTACAATAGAGTTGTCTTTAATTTGTTAAAAGATGTGAAGAAATATAAAAAAAGATCAGCATTTTATAAAAAGAAGAAACAGATTGAAACTATTGTTGAGAAGGCTTTTGATTTAAAAAGGAAATTATTCATTTTAATTTTAAACAGAATTCGATCACTAGATAAGCCAATACATTTTATGAAGGCCAAAAGTAAAAAGAAGAGAGTAATTAACAGAACTAACTTTAGTGATTTTTTTTGGGTGAATGGAAACACAGTTCAAGTTCAGAGCCTTTTTTTAATGAAGAGAGTTATTTTCAAACCAATACATTATTGCTTGCAGTTGATACCAGTGGCCGTGCTTATGAGGTTAGAAATGGTTGTCCAATTGAAAAAGAGAAGATGGTTCCCAGAAATGTAGAAGAAGTGATAGCTGATGAAGTTCTAGGGAGACGTACTAAAGCCCCAGTGTATACTTGGGATTGTAGTAGTATTTGCAGTATACGACAGGAATCTATTGATATTTTACGGAATTTTTTACGAGTCTATAGTAAAAAAAAGTGTTAAACAAAAGATTAAGATGTTGCAAGGACTAGATCCTTGCAGAGTGAGAAAAAATACTGGTTTGCAAGGTCATTCTCTGGCTTGTCTTTCTAGAAAAGTATGTCAAAGTGTTTTTCATCATTTTAGAATGTTAGCAGTACATCATTCTCAAATGCGGAAGTTAGTCAGAAGATTGTATTACGCAAAAAGTCCAGCATGGGTCAGTATCAGATGTAAAAAAAGTTTGTGATGAAATAGAGTTTTGTTACTTTGGTCCTGAAGAAGAGAGTGGACAAAGTGAGACATTGATAGAAATAGGTGTTGAAGAAAATGTGGAAAATAGTAGTACAGAGAAGTTTGAAGAACAAATTACAAAGTTTAAGGTAATTTCGTGTGAAAGGCCAAATTATACTTGTATTTGTTGTCGACGAACTCACTATAAAAATCAGACTAGGACTGTTGATCTGTATTTAAAAAGTGAAAGAGAAAATAATGATAAGTGGAAGGAATTTGCAACTTATTTGTTGGTAGAGGATTGCTTTGATTTGGGTACTGATCAACGTATTTGTAAATATTGTTATAACAAATTAGACGATAATAAAATGCCTGCTAGAGCTGTCCATAATAATCTAGAGTTGGTAACTATTTCTCCAGAGCTGATAGATTTAAACACATATGAGTCTATTCTGATTCAATGTGTGCATCCATTTCAGGCTATTGTTCGTATGGAGCCTAAAACAGGTAAATTGCCTCCTACAGATTTACAGAGAGGATTAAAAGGTAGAGTTGTATATTTACCACTAGATTTAAAGAAAAATATTGAAACTATTGGTGTAGAGAATGTAGAAAGTGAACCACTAGTTATTCTAGTTAATGGTGTTCCTACTAAGACTAAGAAAATCTGGCAGGAATTAGTGGATGTCAGGAAAGTGCAAAAGGCAACATTATACCTTATAAAAAACAATGATTACTACAAAAATGTGTATGTGGAAGAAGAAGAAATACTTTTAAGAGATGATAGTGAAATGTCAAGTGGTCAAATTGAGAAAGTGGACATGTCCAAAAGTTAAGAAATTTATGAACATTATAGTGTACATCCACTTCATTCGACAGAAGTGATGGGGAATACTATTGAATTATTCCAAATGAAGAAAGCGAAGGGGACTCCCATGAGTGTTTGGGAAAAAAGTTTGGAAGCTCGTTGTTTTCCCCAGCTGTTCCCAACTGGAAAAGGTGGACGATATGACGAACGATCAGTACAGATTCCTGCATCAGCATATCGGACAACAAGATTGTATGCAGAAGATCCAAGATTTCGACAATGTATCCCATATATATTTCATCTTTTGTTTGAAAGTGACTTATCTGGACTTTCATATGCAGTCAACCACATATTAAAAACAGGAGTACATCTTCAAAATGTTTCTGCAAAGGAATTTATGGATAAAGTACATCAGAGAGACGATCATTTAGAATCTCAACTGATTAATTTGATGGCATGTCAGCGTGGTACTAATGAGTATTGGTATCGTCGTCATGGAGAACTTAAATGCATGCTAAGGAACTTAGGAACTCCTACGTGGTTTGTTACCCTAAGCTGTTCTGAATACGCTTGGGATGATTTACTTGAATTTCTTCGAGAAGCAAATTCAAATATTAAAAATATTGAATACAAGACACCTGGAGAATTGTGTTCTTTGGATCCTGTAAATGTATGCAGATATTTCAATCATAGGTTTGAAGCTATGATGTCTTTTATCTGCAATAAAAAGAATCCTCCTCTTGGAGAAGTTATTGATTTCTTTTGGAGAAAGGAGTATCAAGCTAGAGGTGCTCCTCATATACATATGCTTTTATGGATCAAGGATGCACCCAAATTTGGAACTGATTCGGATTACACTGTTTTATCTTTTATTGAAGATTATGTTACATGTGCTATACCAAAAAGAACAGAAGAAAACACCTAAAGGCAACAAGTGTTACGATTCCAAAGTCATCGATGTGGCAAATACTGTCGACGGAAATACAAGTCGAAGGAAAAGTTTTATACCAAATGTCGTTTTGGATTTCCACGTCCAGTAATATCCAAAGGAAGAGTAAACAGTTTCATGTCAGCAGTGAGACATACCATCACTAGAAAATCACCCAAAAATACTTACAATTTGAAAAGAAGTGAAGAATCAAAGTATATCAATGATTATAATCCAGTTATTCTCTCGATGTGGAATGCTAATATGGATATCCAGTATGTTGCGGATAATTCCATTGCTGTTGCTCGGTATGTAACATCATACATAACAAAATCGGAAAAGATGGAGTTGAAAGAAATGTGGGAAGAAATTTCTCACGAGAAGAGTCTTAGTAAGAAATTGTACAGTTTTAGTTTGAAGATGTTATCCCATCGAGAGATTGGAGCGTACGAATGCTCGGATCGGTTGTCGTCTGCAAGTTTATATTCAAAGTCAAGAGGAATCATTTGGGTGAGTCTAGGTCTTGCTGCAACGCGAAATCGAGTACTTAAATCTATACAAGAAATCGAATATTTAGCAGTAAATGAACCGGAAAGCACAGATATTGTCAAAACAAACATGTTGGATATATACTATCCAAATAGAAGTCGTCATCTTGAAAACATATGTCTCTATGAAGTGCTGCAATATTACAGTTTTAAGAGAAATACTACAGAAAACATAAATGAAGGAAAATATGCAGTGATTGGTTCAGAAGGATGTTTGGTGAAACAAAGTAAAGGAAATCTGATTAATCATAGGAAACTGAGTTGTGATACTCCTGATAGAAGAGAATTTTACTATTTAGCACTTTTGCAACTCTTCAATCCTTGGCGTACGGAATTGGAATTACTTGGAGATTTTCAGTGCTATGAAGATTCTTTCAATGCATGTAAAGATAGCATTGAATGCACAGTTTTTGCAAAATGTTGAATGAAGAAATTGATCAAGAAGCTACTATTGCAGCTGAGATTGCTAGAGACAGTTCTCAAGACAGTCAAAGTTCTGCTCCACTGAGTCAAGATCCACTAGGACAACCAATTCTTGAAAATGAAGCAGCAATCGCCATGAGTGAAGTGGAAACAGCAATGCATCAAGCTCAAGAAGATATTATGGACTTAGGAAACTTGGAAGAACAACTAAATATTGAACAGAAAGAAATATATCAGCAAGTGAGACAACAGATCGACCATGGTTTTCTTCATGAAAAGAAAGAATGCACATGCACATCATTTCAACCTATCCGAATGTATGTCAGTGGTCAAGCTGGTACAGGAAAAAGTTTCTTAATTAAAGTTTCGACCAGTTATCTACAGAAAACAACTGACTCACATTTGTCTTGTGTTGTAACTGCTCCAAATGGGTTGGCAGCACACAACATTAAAGGAATTACATTACATCGTTTACTAATGCTACCTGTAGAGCAAGAAAAAAAATTGGAATATCACAAGCTATCTGGAGAAGCTTGTTATGAAGTTTCAAGAGTGCTAAAGAAAATGAAACTTCTGATTATTGATGAGGTGAGCATGGTCTCAAACTTAATGCTTGCCTTTGTGCGTTTAAGAATGCAGCAAATTCTAAAAACAGAATACGATGTCTTATTTGGAGGAAAACATGTGATAGTTTTTGGTGATCTACTGCCACTTACTCCTGTAAAAGGGCAACCAGTATTTAAAATGCTTGTGCATGAAGACACTAGAAAGTCTTTGGGAAGTGTTGGAAATGTTAACATTTGGTCATATTTTGAATACAAAGAACTCATTAAAAATATGCGACAGGCAAATGATGTTGATTATGGAACCATTCTTCAAGATATAAGAATTGGAGTATTGAAAGAACATGGCAAACAAGCTTTCCAAAGTCGGCTACTTACAAACTTGTTTCCAAATGAAAATATATAGGGGCATATTAGCAAGACTGGCGATAAAATTATCGCCGTTTTAGCGGCAGGAAACTGCCGCTAAAACGGCGATAATTGGCTTGCTAATAAGCGTTATAGAATTCCAATAGAAGCCCAGGTTAGATGTCCTGCACATCTAACCTGGGCTTCTATTGGAATTCTATAACGCTTATTAGCAAGCCAATTATCGCCGTTTTAGCGGCAGTTTCCTGCCGCTAAAGCGGCGATAATTTTATCGCCAGTCTTGCTAATATGCCCCAATATAGTTCCTGAAAAAATATATAAAAAAATTGTAGAAAATAAATCTATAATCTACCTAATGCCAACACTGCGAGAGTGTTCCACATTCAATGAAGAACTTTTAAAGCTGGAAAATGAACAAATAATAAAAATGGAAGCCATTGATAAAATAGAACATGAGGGAATTACTATTATTTTGACGGAAAAATTAAAAACAAAATTGGATTCTTTAGAAAAATCTATATCTAAAACTGCTGGTTTAGAAAAGAATTTATATCTATGTGTAAACTGTCTGGTAATTTTACGGCGTAATTTGGATGTGGAAAAAGGTTTAGTAAATGGTGCAATGGGTAAAGTTGTTGATTTTGTTAATTATCAAAATAGAGATGGAATTGAATTTTTGAAAATCAAATTTGATCAAATTGAAGAAGTAAAACAAATTGGTCGTTGTTCGGTTCATTTTTTGCTTGTTAAAGATTTGTATGTTCGTAGAAAACAGTTTCCTCTTTCTTTGGCATATGCGGTGACTATTCATAAATCTCAAGGTTTAAGTGTAGACAGTGCTTTGGTAAACATTGGCAGTACAGTATTTAAAGAGGGTATGGCATATGCTGCTTTGTCCAGAGTCAGAACTTTATCTGGATTGCATTTGATTAAGAGAGTATAATTGGTTAAGAAGACTGTATGCTCCCAATTTAGGTGAATATCCTGTATATGAAAAGCGTGTAGTAGGTCGAAAAAGAGATATGAGAATATCTGTAGTGAAGTTAAAGAGAAGAAAAAAAATCAAGATGATGTTGAGATTCCAAGCAAAAAGAAAAGGGACACTATTGAAGAGATTGTCGGATATCAGTTAGAAAATAGTTCTGGTATCAACTGCTATGCTAATGTAGTGGTAAATGTTGTATTTTTTCTAGAAAATCTGCAACAGCAAATTATGGAGAATCGAGAAAAAAGGTTTTGCTCTTTGTTGCATTCTATTTTTGAAAAACTGAGAACTGATAAAAGTAAAATCCAAAGTGTTTCTGATATTCGGAATCTTCTGGATATATGTTCTGGTTCTACGCAATTTACACAGAATGCGCAACAAGATGCTCAGGAATTTCTAATGTATATGCTTGTAGTATTGGAAGATGAAGGAATACAAATTGAAAATCTGTTTGGACTTCGTTATAAATGGGAACATGAATGTGAAAATTGTAGATTTACTTCTACCACTAACATAGACACTGAAAGATTCATATATTTGACAATACCAGACTGTAAAACAGTGTCTTTCAACAAATTAGTTAAAGCAGCAAATCAAAACATGGAGTGTAGCCATTGCAAATCAGAAATGTTATCAACATTATTTATACAAAGATTTGGACAATATATAATTTTAATGATACAACGTTGTACAGCTGATGGAAGAAAATTGGATACTTTAATTAAAAATTTTGTAGCAAGTCAACTATCAATATCAGGAAGAACTTTTGTAGCAGTAGCAATTATTTTCCACGATGGTCCTTCTACAACATCTGGACATTACACTGTCTATTTAAAATGCAATAAAGGATGGACATATTGTAATGATGCTCATTTGGTTTTTAGATATCGTTTGCCTAACGAATTACCAAATTCATACCTAATATTTTTAAAGCCAAAGTTCTAAGAACATAATTCGGCCTATTGGGAATATGTTAATATGTATTAATACCATTACTTTGGACAATTTCAGTATAAAGGATTTCAGGAATATCATTTGGCCTAGAGGAAAGATATTAATATGAATTAAGCAGTTTTTCTGGGATATTCTGCCTCAAATATTTTAAAGAACATCATTTAGAGTATATGGAAATTATAAAGAATTGTTGATTGAATTATTGTTTCTGTTCTTTCATATTGTACTGACAAAATTCTCTTAGAAAGAAGCATTTTATATATGTGAGATTTGTATTATATGCTATGTTATTTTTTTGCAATGTGCAGAGATAGTTGACTATGTTGAAAATATTTTTGACACAGATTTGTTTTTTTTTAAGCAATCTTATTGATTATTTTTTTTGCCCGCTGTTATGTGATGAGTAACATTGAAATCACTATTTATAGTGAAATTCAATATATTCTGAGAACAGCAAAAAAGGCAAATTAAATAATTTATATAATGCTAAAATTATGTTGTGTTGTAAAAATTATATTATATATTATAACTGTATTTTTTCTTCTCTTTTACAGATCCTAATTCTAAAGTTCAAAAGTTTTTAAACTTTAAAATATAAAAAACAACTGCAATTTTTTTTTTACAATATTTTGATATCTACTACTGTAAAGGTAAGGTTAAGTAATCCAAACACTATCCATCCACTGCTACATTCACCTGTGCACTATTCATACACACCTTTAAACACCTACTCACTGCTTATTAATGTCTAAAACACCTCAGGTACTAACCATACAGTCCACCAATCACTCTGTTACTGGTAATGCAGTTTTTCAGTCATTTACTACTAGCATGTACTAATTCAATACCACTGTCAATACCCAAGCAGTTATGCATTTCCTCAGGTGATCTCCTTGCAATACTCTAATCATTCAGCAGAACTATGTCCTTATCTAATCACTATACCAAAATACAAGCACTTATAAACTCACCCTGCTGTCAACTACCAGCACTCTAACTATGCAGTCTAGGTATCCTCCTGTCTAACCCATGCACTTCTCCAATCACTTATCCACCACTATCTACTTATCCTATTACTCTGCCAATACCTAAGCACTTATAAATTTACCATGCACTCTGTTTGCAGCACTGTAATCATTATAGTTACTAGTCATCTACTGATGGAATAGTCTAACCAGTAACACAAGTACACCTACAATATTCTGAGCACAATGCATGCAGACCTTTAACCAGGTACATACTATTTGTACACTCCTGTAAATATCCAGGTAGTACTCATACAGTCTAGGAATCTTCCTGTCAGTCCCATGCACATCTCCAATCACCCATCCACCACTATCTACTTATCCTATCACTTTGTCAATACCTAAGCACTTATAAATTCACCATGCACTCTGTTTGCAGCACAGTAATCGTTTTAGTTGCTAGTTATGTACTTATGGAATGGCCTAGCCAATAACACAAGTACAGGTGCAATATTCTGTGCAGTATGCATGTAGACCTCTAACCAGACACATACTATTGATACACTCTTGCAAATGCCCAGTTAGTACCCATGCAGCCTAGGAATCCTCCTGTCAGTCCCATGCACTTCTTCAATCACCCCTCCAGCACAATCTACTTATCCTATCACTCCGCCAATACCTAAGCACTTATAAATTGATCATGCACTCTGTTTGCAGCACAGTAATCATTTTAGTTACTAGTTATGTACTTATGGAATGGCCTAGCCACTAACACAATAACACCTACAATATTCTGTGCAGTATGTATGCAGACCTCCAACCAGGTACATAGTATTCATACACTCTTGCAAATACCCACTTACTACCCATGCAGCCTAGCAATCCTCCTGTCAGTCCCATGCACTTCCTCATTCACCCATCCAGCACTATCTTTTTATCCTATCACTCCGCCAATACCTAAGCACTTATAACTTGACCATGCACTCTGTTTACAGCACTGTAATCATTGCAATTACTAGTGATGTACTTATGGAGTGGCCTAGCCACTAACACAAGTACACCTACAATATTCTGTGCACAATGCATGCAGACCTCTAACCAGATACATACTATTGGTACACTACACTAAATACCCAAGTAGTACCCATGCAGCCTAGGAATCCTCCTGTCAGTCCCATGCACTTCTCCAATCACCCATCCAGTACTATCTACTTATCCTATCACTCCGCCAATACCTAAACACTTATAAATTCACCAGGCACTCTGTTTACAGCACTGTAATCATACTAGTTACTAGTCATGTATTTATAGAATGGCCTAGCCACTAACACAAGTACACCTACAATATTCTGTGCACTATGCATGCAGACCTCTAACCACATACATACTATAGGAACACTTTTGTAAATACTAAGGTACTACCCATGCAGGCTAGGATTCCTCCTGTCACTCCCATGCACTTCCTCAATCAGTCATCCAACACTATCTTCTTATCCCATCACTCCGCCAATACCTAAGCACTTATAAATTGACCATGCACTCTGTTTGCAGCACTGTAATCATTCCAATTACTAGTGATGTATTTATGGAATGGCCTAACAACTAACACAAGTACACCTACAATATTCTGTGCAATATGCATGCAGACCTCTAACCAGGTACATAGTATTGATGCACTCTTGCAAATACCCACTAAGTACCCATGCAGCCTAGCAATCCTCCTGTCAGTCCCATGCACTTCTCCAATCACACCTCTAGCACTATCTACTTATCCTATCACTTTGCTAATACCTAAGCACTTATAAAATCACCATGTACTCTGTTTGCAGCACTGTAATCATTCCAGTTATTAGTCATGAACTTATGGAATGGCCTAGTCACTAACTAAAGTACACCTACAACATTCTATGCACTATGCATGCAGACCTCTAACCAGGTACATACTATTGGAACACTCTTGTAAATACTAAGGTACTACCCATGCAGCCTAGCAATCCTCCTGTCAGTCCCATGCACTTCTCCAATCACACCTCTAGCACTATCTACTTATCCTATCACTTTGCTAATACCTAAGCACTTATAAAATCACCATGTACTCTGTTTGCAGCACTGTAATCATTCCAGTTATTAGTCATGAACTTATGGAATGGCCTAGTCACTAACTAAAGTACACCTACAACATTCTATGCACTATGCATGCAGACCTCTAACCAGGTACATACTATTGGAACACTCTTGTAAATACTAAGGTACTACCCATGCAGCCTAGGAATCCTCCTGTCAGTCCCATGCACTTCTCCAATCACCCATCCAGCACTATCTACTTATGCAATCACTTTACCAATACCTAAGCACTTATACATTCACCATGTACTTATAGAGTGCCCTAGCCACTAACACAAGTACACCTACAACATTCTATGCACTATGCATGCAGACATCTAACCACATACATACTATTGGAAAAGTCTTGTAAATACTAAGGTACTACCCATGCAGCCTACGATTCCTCCTGTCACTCCCATGCACTTCCTCAATCACCCATCCAGCACTGTCTTCTTATCCCATCACTCCGCCAATAGCTAAGCACTTATAAATTGACCATGTACTCTGTTTGCAGCACTGTAATCATTCCAATTACTAGTGATGTACTTATGGAGTGACCTAGCCACTAACACAAGTACACCTACAATATTCTGTGCACAATGCATGCAGACCTCTAATCAGATACATACTATTGGTACACTCCACTAAATACCCAAGTAGTACCCATGCAGCCTAGGATTGCTCCTGTCACTCCCATGCACTTCCTCAATCACCCATCCAGCACTATCTTCTTATCCTATCACTCTGCCAATACCTAAGCACTCATAACTTGACCATGCACTCTGTTTGCAGCACTGTAATCATTATAGTTACTAGTCATGTACTTATGGAATGGCCTAGCCATTAACACAAGTATACCTACAATATTCTGTGCACAATGCATGCAGATCTCTAACCAGGTACATACTATTGGTACACTCCTGTAAATACCCTGTTAGTACCCATGCTACCTAGGAATTCTCCTGTCAGTCCCATGCACTTCTTCAATCACCCATCCAGCACTATCTACTTATCCAATCACTCCGCCAATACCAAAGCACTTATAAATTCAACATGCACTCTGTTTGCAGCACTGTAATTATTGCAGTTACTAGTCATGTTCTTATAGGATGGCCTAGCCACTAACACAAGTACACCTACAATATTCTGTGCAGTATGCATACAGAGCTATAACCAGATACATACTATTGGTACACTCCTGTAAATACCCAGGTAGTACCCATGAAGCCTAGGAATCCTCCTGTCACTCCCATGCACTTCTCCAATCACTTATCCACCACTATCTACTTATTCTATCACTCCGCCAATACCTAAGCACTTATAAATTCAACATGCACTCTGTTTGCAGCACTGTAAGCATTCCAATTACTAGTCATGTACTTATAGAATGGCCTAGCCACTAATACAAGTACACGTACAATATTCTGTGCACAATGCATATAGACCTCTAACCAGGTACATACTATTGATACACTCTTGTAAGTACCCAGTTAGTACTCATGCAGTCTAGGAATCCTCCTGTCTGTCCCATGTACTTCTCCTATCACCAATCCAGCACTATGTACTTATCCTATCACTCCACCAATACCTTAGCACTTACAGACTCAACTTGCTCTGAACTTGCAGCACTCTAAGTATCCACTCACTTTCTATGTACTTGAACAGTGACTCAAGCATTAACACATGCAGTACTACATTCAAAGGTCCACAATCTATGCAGTCGCCTAATCCCCTCCACACTACTGATTCACTTCTGCAATTACCCAAGAACAAGCCATGCAGTTCAAAAATTGCACTGTCACTCTCCGTCCATTCCTTCAATCATCCTGACAGAACCATGTCCTTATCTAATTACTGTGCCAAAACACAAACACTTATAAACTCACCATGCTCTCAACTTGCAGCACTGTAAGTATCCAGTCACTATCCATGTGATGGAGCAAGGACTCACAAATGAGACTTGCTCGGATGCAATCTTCTCAAAAGTATTAATGTATTAAACTTGTATTGTTTGTACTAATAAATACACACACCAACATAAGTAGTAAGGAAGCTTGCTTATGTGTTTTAAACTAACAAGTAACGCTTGTCTATTCTAAAATGGCCGCTGAAACGCGGGAACTTTACTGCGCATGTCTCAACCATATCATATGGTGTGACGTCTTTCTTTGCTTGGTGGGAAACTCTTGCTTCTGCGCAGTGTGCATTTAAATGGCTGCTTCATGTTTTCATGTGCTACAGCTTGCTCTTGTGTTGTAATTAAACTGTGGTATTCTAACGCTACTAATGCGGGATAGAATTTATAAAATAAATGGGAATAGAGTAGAAAGAGTGGGTATTCAGTGAAACATTTTATTTGTGATTTTAATATTTTCTTCTTTGACTTTTATTAGTTCATAAATTGGGCCTGGGGTTGGTGAACTGAAAACTCGTGTGACAATGGTTCTGCGCATGCTCCCTGAAAGGAAGCCCAGAAAGAAAAGGATGAAGTCAACCTGGACGTCGTTCAAGGGCGTGACCTGATGGCCAATATTGCTGTATACATGAATGTCCTCACTAATGTGCAACAATGTACCTGAAAAATGTATAAACTTTGTCGTGAGACGGGTGGGAAATAAAGCAAATGTATTAAAATTGATGGGCGGTATTTTAAAACAAAGGGCTTTAAGAAAAATGAATTAAATCAATATGGTGTGAGGATCAACCCCTGTCCCTGTCCAATCAGAAATAGTGGTCCCATAATTCTGCAACATTTAGGGGAGGTACATGGGCGTAGAAGGGTATAACAGATATAGAATTAGCAAATTAGTTAGCATTGGCACAAGCATTTAGCGCAGCACACAGACGGAGGTGATGCTAGCACGAACTAGAAGTTAGAGGTTCGAGATCCATGACGAGCAGATCGATTGCAGACTGAACCGCTGTCCAGAGAGGTCCTGAAGTGGGGGCGGCGGAGCATCTTAGAAGGAAGACTCGGGAGAATTCGAGGAGAAGCGAAGTACCAGAGAGGGGAACGACGCAGGCGTCGTTGATAGAGAGGTCACCGGTCTTGTCCTGATCCGGGAGGAGGTCTTTGCTCTTCATCCTTCTTGTGTCCTATCTTTTCCAACTCCTTGGCCAAGGGGTTTGGTTCTCGCACTTTAGGTAAATATAAATGCAAACCTTAGTTGCACTGCTGTCTCTATCTTCTCCTTTCCTAAGGGACCGTCATTGATCGATAATTGATTATTATGCTTCATCCTTGATATGCGATTAAGTATCATGTGGTTCTGTATTTTACTCTGCTAAATCTTTAGATAAACATTTTAAAACTTCCTGACTCAGTGATTATTTCAGGATTATGAATTATAATGAATGTCACTCATTTTAAACTTCCCAATGAGCAAAGGATTCATTGGTAAGTCATTACTCTTCAATCAGAAAAGTAATTGGTAGCAGGGATTTTGATAAAGAGTACAACTGACCCACCAGCGGAAATTGCTAGCGTAGTATGAATGTATGGGCCCCAGTGAGTATTTTGTGTATGAATGCTCGTTGCTAGTAACCTGCTGGATCAGTTTTCTGGTAGCAGAGGATGGTTGCGATTAGGTCTATGGTAATGCAAAATCGACTTGCTCTTGATATTATATTGGCAAAAGAGGGCGGAGTCTGTAAATTATTGAAGACAAAACACTGTTGCACTTATGTACCTAATAAAAGTGCAGAAATTGGAATGTATATACAGAATATAACTAAACTTGAGAAGGAACTAAAACCACTGGAAGTTGATAGTGTATGGGAAAGATTGACAAATAGTATTAGGTCAATTGGTACTTGGTTTGCTAATATAGGGAAAGGACTTATAGGTCAAATATTAGTACCCTTAGCAGGGATAGCAATAATAGTACTGTCAATAACAATATGGTGCAAATGTTGTAGAAAGAATGAATCGTATAATGTGACAGGAAAAGGAAAGAAGAGAAAGTTTGATGAAATCGAACTTGAAGATTTAAGAAGTGAATTATACAAGAAACTGAAAGGAGATGTGAAAAATAGAAAGTGTAAGAATGAAACTGAGACAATTTTATGCTAAAAGTTGGCATCTGGTTGTGGGTAGTAATTGATGGCTCAGAAACGCCATCAGAGAGGGGATTGATGGAGCAAGGACTCACAAATGAGACTTGCTCGGATGCAATCTTCTCAAAAGTATTAATGTATTAAACTTGTATTGTTTGTACTAATAAATACACACAACAACATAAGTAGTAAGGAAGCTTGCTTATGTGTTTTAAACTAACAAGTAACGCTTGTCTATTCTAAAATGGCCGCTGAAACGCAAGAACTTTACTGCGCATGTCTCAACCATATCACGTGGTGTGACGTCTTTCTTTGCTTGGTGGGAAACTCTTGCTTCTGCGCAGTGTGCATTTAAATGGCTGCTTCATGTTTTCATGTGCTACAGCTTGCTCTTGTGTTGTAATTAAACTGTGGTATTCTAACGCTACTAATGCGGGATAGAATTTATAAAATAAATGGGAATAGAGTAGAAAGAGTGGGTATTCAGTGAAACATTTTATTTGTGATTTTAATATTTTCTTCTTTGACTTTTATTAGTTCGTAAATTGGGCCTGGGGTTGGTGAACTGAAAACTCGTGTGACAATGGTTCTGCGCATGCTCCCTGAAAGGCTGCCCAGAAAGAAAAGGATGAAGTCAACCTGGACGTCGTCCAAGGCCATGACCTGATGGCCAATATTGCTGTATACATGAATATCCTCACTAATGTGCAACAATGTACCTGAAAAATGTATAAACTTTGTCGTGAGACGGGTGGGAAATAAAGCAAATGTATTAAAATTGATGGGCGGTATTTTAAAACAAAGGGCTTTAAGAAAAATGAATTAAATCAATATGGTGTGAGGATCAACCCCCTGTCCCTGTCCAATCAGAAATAGTGGTCCCATAATTCTGCAACATTTAGGGGAGGTACATGGGCGTAGAAGGGTATAACAGATATAGAATTAGCAAATTAGTTAGCATTGGCACAAGCATTTAGCCCAGCACACAGACGGAGGTGATGCTAGCACGAACTAGAAGTTAGAGGTTCGAGATCCATGACGAGCAGATCGATTGCAGACTGAACCGCTGTCCAGAGAGGTCCTGAAGTGGGGGTGGCGGAGCATCTTAGAAGGAAGACTCGGGAGAATTCGAGGAGAAGCGAAGTACCAGAGAGGGGAACGACGCAGGCGTCGTTGATAGAGAGGTCACCGGTCCTGCCCTGATCCGGGAGGAGGTCTTTGCTCTTCATCCTTCTTGGGTCCTATCTTTTCCAACTCCTTGGCCAAGGGGTTTGGTTCTCGCACTTTAGGTAAATATAAATGCAAACCTTAGTTGCACTGCTGTCTCTATCTTCTCCTTTCCTAAGGGACCGTCATTGATCGATAATTGATTATTATGCTTCATCCTTGATATGCGATTAAGTATCATGTGGTTCTGTATTTTACTCTGCTAAATCTTTAGATAAACATTTTAAAACTTCCTGACTCAGTGATTATATTAGGATTATGAATTATAATGAATGTCACTCATTTTAAACTTCCCAATTAGCAAAGGATTCATTGGTAAGTCATTACTCTTCAATCAGAAAAGTAATTGGTAGCAGGGATTTTGATAAAGAGTACAACTGACCCACCAGCGGAAATTGCTAGCGTAGTATGAATGTATGGGCCCCAGTGAGTATTTTGTGTATGAATGCTCGTTGCTAGTAACCCGCTGGATCACATGTATTTGTACAATCACTCAAACACTAAGACATGCAGTGGTACAATCAAATGTGCACCATGTATGCAGTCCCCTAAGCACCTCCAATCTAATATCCTCCTCATACGTTAGAAATACTCTTGTGCAATCATGCAGGCGCTAGTGATGCATTCATATAATCACCATTCACTACTAATGCATTCTTTCAGTCAATCATGCTCTACAGATATACTCAAGCAAACTTTCAAACATTACCATGCAATTATTTTTCTTTTTTTAACCAGATAAGGTAGTTCTGAGAAGAACTTTTTTTTTTCTTCTTTTTTCTTTTATATTTTTTTTGTGTTTTTTGAACAATTTAGAATTTTTTTTGGTGTTTTTTAAAAAACTGAACAAAAAAAGGAACGACGTAAACAGTTAACTTTTGGAATTAATTATCATTCCAACAAAAAAAACAAAAAAATTAACAACGGTGGTTTCACTGGGCAGCACAAACAGCAACCACCGACTGCTCGCCATAACAGATGACTTTCTTGCACTTAATGCATTGCTGCTCCAGGAAGGCAAATTCAGGCCTAATGTTCAAAGGAGGTATAGATGACGACGCTCCTGAGGTGCTTGCAACACCTGCTGCTGGATTTTCTGCTGCTCGTCTTAGTTCTTCCCGAGCTAGATTACGGGGATGGATAGTGCGCAGGTGCTTGTACATGCGAGCTGTGCCGCATGAATATTTTTTGGTCGCTGCCTCTTGACAGGTCCCTCTGACACAGCTTGCACGTCACTTTCCTTGCATTTACTTTCTTCTCTCCAGCAGGAAAAGTAAAAAACTTCCATACAACTGATTCCGGTCTTTTCTTTGGTGGTGCCTCCTCCAACACTTCTTCATCTGAAGAAAGGTGAACTTCCTGCTGCTCAGATGCCATTGCAACTGTTCAGTTTTTAAGCAACACCAAAAAAAATCAAATAAGTTCTGGTAGGAGAAGAGATGTTTCTCTTAAGCTGCTCCAACAAGAATGATTAAAATGGGTGGGGTCCTTCAACTGTTACAGTGGGAAATATCAGGAACCAATCAAATCCTTTTTTTTAAGGTCACATGGGAATCGCGCACCCAGCGCGCACGGAGAACGCACCCGACGCGACTACGCGAAAATATTTTTAACAATAATATGTATATTACAAGTAGAAATATATTATTTTTATAAATAGTTTAGATAATCTCTTGCCCTGATATGTACATTAAAGTTACATACATATAGTTTTACAGTATAAAAACTTTTACGGGAATCGCGCACCGAGCGCGCACGGAGAACGTACCCGACGCGACTCCGCGAAAATATATTTAAGAATAATATAAGTTTAATACAAGTAGAAATATATTATTTTTATAAATAGTTTAGATAATCTCTTGCCCTGATATGTACATTAAAGTTACATAGATATAGTTTTACAATATAAAAACTTTTACGGGAGTCGCGCACCCAGCGCGTCCCAGCACGTATATAACATCACGCGGGTCCCGCCACCGCGCAGACGTTGCGTACCGTAATGCGCACATGAAGCGAAAACGCAGGAGCAGGAGTCGCGTACCTGTCGCATACCTATCGCACACACCACGTGATGTTATACGTATATGACGTAACACGAAGCCACGCACCCGTCGCAGACCGTACGCGGATCCTTCACGACTTTTCCAATATGGCGGCTGGAATACGCGCACCCGCCGTATTCGGTGCACGTTGGGTGCGCGACTCCAAAAAAATTTGGGGAAAAAAAACCTATATTTTAAAAGACAAAGGACATTACATAAGTATATTAAAATAAAAAAATAAAACAAAAGAATTATAGAATAATACAGTTTCAATTTTTTTTTTTTTTTAAATTGCAATTTTCAGAAAAGTATATAATATTGTTTAATAAATATTAAATTTACAAATTAACAATTAAAAAGCTCAAAAAATTCAGTAAAAAAACATACGTATAAAAATCATTATACTTAAAAATTTCCATTTAAAAAACCTTTGAAATTCGCTGAAAAAACCATAGGTTTCAGAGACGTTATAGTTAGAAATTAGCATTTAAAAAACCTTAGAAATTCACTGAAAAAACCATAGGTTTCAGAAACGTTATAGTTAGAAATTAGCATTTAAAAAACCTTAGAAATTCACTGAAAAAACCATAGGTTTCAGGCACGTTGTAGTAAGAAATTAGCATTTAAAAAACCTTAGAAATTCTCTGAAAAAACCATAGGTTTCAGGGGCGTTATAGTTAGTTGGACATTTCACTTGTACAAAACCAGAGAAATTCCCCGTTATAGTTAGTTCAGCTAACTATAACTCGCGCCCCGCAATGCACTGCTGATGACGTCACATATTACATCACTCATGACATGGTCAGTGACATCACTGATGACATCACTGATGACATCTCAAATGACATCACTGATGACATCACTGATGACATCATCCTTGTGATAGAGTGGCAGACCTCCTCTCACCCTAATATAACCTTTGATACACACACTCAAAAATACAAACTAACATTTTCAAAACAATGGACATACCAATACCAGTTACAACATACCTATTCAGTAATTCCAAGATCTACACACACATCCACTCATTCACCAACAGTCCCTATACAGTCACTCATACATGTACTCACTCATCATATGTACTCATACACCTATACATCCTGTTACACACCGCCACTCATCCATAGAGTTACTCACACACATAGTCACACATGCAAACAAAGTATCAAACATCCATTTACTTGCATATACAGTTATACACACACTACCACACTTACTTCTACAGAAACTTACACATACTTACTCTCTTAAACAATCACTTATAGAAACACCTACTTATTTGTACAGGAACTCTTCCAATCTCTCACTCTCACATATACTCACTTATATACACCAATACTCACATATACTAGTTTAAAACATATGTAGTTACTCACTAACACACCCATACACATACTCATCCACCTATACAGTCCTGCACACATGCTGTCTTCAACACATACAAACAGTGAGTCACTCATTCATGCATTTATGCACTAAGTAATACTCCCCACCGAACCATACAGACACTCAGACACTCATACTGATACTCAAAAAACCAACTAATAACCCATATAGACACTCATGTAGCTACTCACCAACCCATGCAGCCACTTATACACAAAGTGAGAGACTGATACAGATATTTTCATATTTAAACATTACTCACTAACTCATGTATTCACTAAGATACACTTAGTCAGTTATACAATCAATTTTACAAAAACAAATCATCCATTTAGACACTTATATACCCATTTATTCTTCCATCGACCTTGAGATATACATATATAAAACATATTTAATTTTCAGAAAAACACACATGCACTGGATGATGTCATCAGTGATGTCATCAGTGATGTCATTTGAGATGTCATCAGTGATGTCATGAGTGATGTCACTGACCATGTCATGAGTGATGTAATATGTGACGTCATCAGCAGTGCATTGCGGGCGCGCGAGTTATAGTTAGCTGAACTAACTATAACGGGGGAATTTCTATGGTTTTGTACGAGTGAAATGTCCAACTAACTATAACGTTCCTGAAACCTATGGTTTTTTCAGTGAATTTCTAAGGTTTTTTAAATGCTAATTTCTAACTATAACGTGCCTGAAACCTATGGTTTTTTCAGTGAATTTCTAAGGTTTTTTAAATGCTAATTTCTAACTATAACGTGCCTGAAACCTATGGTTTTTTCAGTGAATATATATATATTTATTATACTATGTATACATGTGAAAATGTCTCGGTCCCCTGTTTGCCTCGGTGGCACGGAAAAAATGGGTGGAACTGACGTCAGTACGCCGACGAGGTCCTCTTATGGCTCCGATGACGTCATACGGTGTCGCGAGCGGAGCCGTTCTATTATGACGTCCTCGTTGACGTGGTAGAGCTAGGAAAGAATTTCCGTGGAATGCTGGTGCAGGGGATATTCACCTGTGTTCAGGCTAGTCCTTTGGGAGCAACTGTTTATGTTGCCACTCCAGAAACCGAAACCAGTGATCCGAGGGCAGAGGCCCTGCAGATGGCACACGAGGGGGGGTGCCCAGTTGTGTGCACCGGCGGGGCAGCGAAGTGACAAGCACCACAACCCACAAAAAAGGTAACAAGGGCACTGAATAACACAGGATCTTCTCTTTGTATCTGGCAGGAACAACGAAGTTAAAATGCCCTAGTACCAAAATGTAGAATTAGTGCTACAATGGTCTTCAAGAGGACCTGCGATGCCGCTTCTGCCTCCCGTACCCTGGAGGTGGCACATGGGTCACGCGGTACGTTCATACTGCGGTGGGACGCACACTCGTTGACCTCTCATGGCACTGCTCCACACTTCAGGGAGGATGCTTTCCATTAGCTATGTTTTCTGATGACATGTCGCGCCGGCCCCGTCCAACAACAGAACTCCTTTAGATCCAAACAGACTCTTCCACTCTCTCACCGGAAGTGAAACCAGGCCACGCGGACACTTTCACAATACAACAGCCGGGAATGCACTTTTCGGTAAAAAAACCACATTCCTTCCTCCTAATTAATCAAATAAATGTCTCACTGAAGAACAGGGGCCAGCTTCGATCAGTAAACAGCCGTTACAACGACTTTTTACTTTGCGATACCATTACAACGCATGCATTACCACGCATGCGTTGTACATCATGAAGTCATTACTACGCATTTTTTAGAACGCATGGTCATTTACCACGCATGCCTTTACAACGAATTTTGTTGTAAAAGTATGTATGGTAAATGACCATGCATTCTAAAAACATGTAGACGATCCATGTCGTTGTAAGGAAACAGAGGCTGTTCCATTTCCTCACAACGACGTGCACCGCCTCAGAGACGGCATGAAGCAGGAACCACGAGGAGAGAGGAACCACGAGGAGTGAGAGGTAAGGGGATTGGGCATGGGGTGGGGGTTTCTTTTCTAGGGTTTAGGGTAGTGCAGTTGTGTTTGGGTGGTGTAGGGGGTCGTGCTGGGGGTAGTGTTTTAGGGCTTAGGGTAGTGCAGTGGTGTTTGGGTAGTGTAGGGGTCGTGCTGGGGGTAGTGTTTTAGGGTTTAGGGTAGTGCAGTAGTGTAGGGGGTTGTGCTGGGGGTAGTGTTTTAGGGTTTAGGGTAGTGCAGTGGTGTATGGGTAGTGTAGGGGGTCGTGCTGGGGTAGTGTTTTAGGGTTCAGGGTAGTGCAGTGGTGTTTGAGTAGTGCAGGGGTCATGCTGGTGGTAGTGTTTTAGGGTTTAGGGTAGTGCAGTGGTGTTTGTGTAGTGTAGGGGTCATGCTGGGGGTAGTGTTTTATGGTTTAGGGTTGTGCAGTGGTGTTTGGGTAGTGTAGGGGGTCGTGCTGGGGGTAGATTTAGGGTTTAGGGTAGTGCAGTGGTGTTTGGGTAGTGTAGGGAGTCGTGCTGGGGGTAGTGTTTTAGGGTTTAGGGTAGTGCAGTGGTGTTTGTGTAGTGTAGGGGGTTGTGCTGGGGGTAGTGTTTTAGGGTTTATGTTAGTGCAGTGGTGTTTGGGTAGTGTAGGGGTAGTGCTGGGGCAGTGTTTTAGGGTTTAGGATAGTGCAGTGGTGTTTGTGTAGTGTAGGGGGTAGTGCTGGGGGTAGTGTTTTAGGGTTTAGGGTAGTGCAGTGGTGTTTGGGTAGTGTAGGGGTTCATGCTGGGGGTAGTGTTTTAGGGTTTAGGGTAGTGCAGTGGTGTTTGTGTTGTGAGGGGGTCGTGCTGGGGGTAGTGTTTTAGGGTTTAGAGTAATGCAGTGGTGTTTGTATAGTGTAGGGGGGTTTAGGGTAGTGCAGTGGTGTTTGTGTAGTGTAGGGGGTCATGCTGGGGGTAGTGTTTTAGAGTTTAGGGTAGTGCAGTGGTGTTTGTGTAGTGTAGGGGGTAGTGTTTTAGGGTTTAGGGTTTAGGGTAGTGCAGTGGTGTTTGTGTAGTGTAGGGGGTCATGCTGTGGGTAGTGTTTTAGAGTTTAGGGTAGTGCAGTTGTGTTTGTGTAGTGTAGGGGGTCGTGTTTTAGGGTATAGGGTAGTGCAGTAGTGTTTGGGTAGTGTAGGGGGTCATGCTGGGGTTAGTGTTTTAGGGTTTAGGGTAGTGCAGTGGTGTTTGGGTAGTGTAGGGGGTCATGCTGGGGGTAGTGTTTTAGGGTAGTGCAGTGGTGTTTGTGTAGTGTGGGAGGTCATGCTGGGGGTAGATTTAGGGTTTAGTGTAGTGCAGTGGTGTTTGGGTAGTGTAGGGAGTCGTGCTGGGGGTAGTGTTTTAGGGTTTAGGGTAGTCCAGTGGTGTTTGCGTAGTGTAGGGAGTCATGCTGGGGGTAGTGTTTTAGGGTTTAGGGTAGTGCAGTGGTGTTTGGGTAGTGTAGGGGGTCGTGCTGGGGTAGTGTTTTAGGGTTTAGGGTAGTGCAGTGGTGTTTGTGTAGTGTAGGGGGTCATGCTAGGGGTAGTGTTTTAGGGTTTAGGGTAGTGCAATGGTTTTTGTGTAGTGTAGGGGGTAGTGTTTTAGGGTTTAGGGTAGTGCAGTGGTGTTTGTGTACTGTAGGGGGTCGTGCTGGGTTCTAGTGTTTTAGGGTTTAGGGTAGTGCAGTGGTATTTGTGTAGTGTAGGGGGTAGATTTAGGGTTTAGGGTAGTGCAGTAGTGTTTGGGTAGTGTAGGGGGTCGTGCTGGGGGTAGTGTTTTTGAGTTTAGGGTAGTGCAGTTGTGTTTGGGTAGTGAAGGGGGTCGTGCTGGGGGTAGTGTTTTAGGGTTTCAGGTAGTACAGTGGTGTTTGGGTAGTGTAGGGGTCAACCAACATGAATGTGTCCTTGTGTGATGTAACCAATGCTCATGTAAAGCACTCCAATACCTGACCAGTCTGCACTATATAAAACTGCAAAAAAACAAAAAATGAAAAGTGTTTTGCACACTTCTGTCATTGGGCTATACGTGGGCTAAATCTGGGTGATATTTGTGCTACATTTGGGCTCTTTTTTCTCTGGTGGCCATCTTGGGAGACTTATTTGTTATGAAGTTTCCTAATTTCCTCATTTACTACAGTCTCCTCAGTAGGAAATGCTTTCAGTTTTTTACTTTGATTCCATCAAGAAGGCATTCAGATGTGTCACACATTTGCCATAAATTCAGAATGTTAGCACTCTAGTTGTTCATTAGATCACTGTAGTAAAACTACTGCTCACCAGGGAGTTAACTGGAAGTCTACTGCTGGTATTGAAAGTGATTGTTTCAGTCTGCATGTCAGAATTTTCTAATGAAATAGAAGAGGATTTGAGATCTCACTTAAAACATGCCCTAAATTTTCTTTCTGCAGCACTAACCATAATTTCTATGGCAAAATGAACCCCTCATGTTGTTCCTTTTTAAATTAAATGTTTTAAGTGTTACCAGTTTATTCCAATCAAGATGGCTTCAAGTGTACCATACTTTTGTCATAAGTAAGGCTGTTAGCACTCTAGTTGTTCTTTAGAACACTCTGGGAAGCTGCAGTAGAACACAAAGACATTAACTGACAGGCTGCTCCTGTTGAAATATAACAGGAAGATATTTGAGATCTCACTTAAAACATGTCCTAATTTGTCTTTCTACAGCACTAACCATAATTTCTATGGCAAAATGAACCCCCTCATTTTGTTCCTTTTTAAATTAAATGTTTTAAGTGTTACCAGTTTATTCCAATCAAGATGGCTTCAGGTGTGCCATACTTTTGTCATAAGTAAGACTGTTAGCGCTCTAGTTGTTCTTTAGAACACTCTGGGAAGCTGCAGTAGAACACAAAGGCATCAACTGACAGGCTGCTCCTGTTGAAATATAACAGGAAGATATTTGAGATCTCACTTAAAACATGTCCTAATTTTTCTTTCTACAGCACTAACCATAATTTCTATGACAAAATGAACCCCCTCATTTTGTTCCTTTTTAAATTAAATGTTTTAAGAGTTACCAGTTTATTCCAATCAAGATGGCTTCAGGTGTGCCATAATTTTGTCATAAGTAAGACTGTTAGCGCTCTAGTTGTTCTTTAGAACACTCTGGGAAGCTGCAGTAGAACACAAAGGCATCAACTGACTAGCTGCTCCTGTTGAAATATAACAGGAAGATATTTGAGATCACACTTGAAACATGTCCTAATTTTTCTTTCTACAGCACTAACCATAATTTCTATGACAAAATGAACCCCATCATTTTGTTCCTTTTTAAATTAAATGTTTTAAGTGTTACCAGTTTATTCCAATCAAGATGGCTTCAGGTGTGCCATACTTTTGTCATAAGTAAGGCTGTTAGCACTCTAGTTGTTCTTTAGAACACTCTGGGAAGCTGCAGTAGAACACAAAGGAATCAACTGACAGTCTCTGCTCTTGTTGGATGTACATGTTTTACTGAGAATGTCAGACTTCATTCTCACATGACTGAGAAAGATAATGTGAATTTACAGAAAATATGCTCTCATTTTAGCTTCTAGAGCACCTTCCAAAACTGTATGGGACAAGCATGTGAAAATAGTTTTCTCTCAAACATGATTCATGATATCCCAGCAGAAGGTTTTTCACAGGGTAAAATCACCTTAGAACACACCACAATTCCTGAAATTAGTATGGTACCATCAACAAATGAATTCTAATGTAACTAAAGTCTGTTATCACCCTTTATAGTTCTCCTTTTGGTAACCCTCAAAATCTTCGATTCACTACAATGCATTTCAATGGGGTACTATCATTTATATTGGTCCCAAGATGGCTGCCAGCAATTCCAGGATGAAGTGCTGACAGCCAATCAGATCTCACGATGACATGTGTGGTTAGGCTCCACCCAGATATATATATGTGTTTTTACTTTTGATTTTCTCAGGAACTACTGAACGGATTTACACCATTTAACAAAAAGGGTTCTTTCTGAACCAAGAACTACCTCTTTGCCAAATTTGGTGTAATTCCGTTCAGCAGTTCGGGCTGTAGCCTTGCATAAAGTTTCCTATGGGAAATTGATTTTTTGACTCTTATTTTTTGAATTTCTCCGCAACTACTGAACGGATTTACACCATTTAAAAAAAAGGTCGCTTTCTGAACCAAGCGCTACCTTTTTGCCAAATTTGGTGTAATTCCGTTCAGCAGTTCGGTCTGTAGCCGTGTCTAAAATTTCCTATGGGAATTAACATGGAGAAAACACGTTTTGGGACCCCCCTTTTTTCTCGGCCCCCGCTTGCCGAATCACCCCGAAACTTTCAGGATAGGAACAGACCGGAGCGCCCCACGAGTTTTGAACATTTCGCAAAGATTCATCAACCGGCGCCAAAGTTATTGGAAATAGAATGTTGCGAATTTCCTATGGAAAATAGGTCCTAACTATAACTATCTACTGGTGACCGCCAGTAGATAATATATATATATATATATAACCCAAAAATTGCACCAGCAAGATGAGGCCGCACTCCACCGCAGGTAAGGTAAACAACCTTTATTTTCTCGATAACAGGCAGCTTTTCATTCCGTTAGTGTGTCTTCTAGGCTTGACGCGTTTCAAGGATTTTGTTCCTCTCTTCAGAAGTCATGCTTTCAAACCGGCATATTACGTGCACTTCCCACATTACCCTGCGTGCTTTCGCTTATAGTCCTGGCCTCAGGTGTGCTTCATTAAATACATTTTTACTGTTGCACGCCGGTATCTGTAGTTCAAGTTTCTGCACCATTTACACCCTCCAATGGGTCCGATCTTACTCACATTAATATGAAGACCATTGAAAGCCCCCATTGAGCTCACGAATGGAACTCTGCCTGTTTTGTTGAAAGGTAACCTGCAGCGCCACCTCCACGAAGAGACAATTCTCCCCGAGTGGCCCCCTGGGTTGTTTTGATGGGTGGTGCGTCGCCTCCACGGCCTGGAGCGCGCCGTGTGAAATATAACCCAAAAATTGCACCAGCAAGATGAGGCCACACTCCACCACAGGTAAGGTAAACAACCTTTATTTTCTCGATAACAGGCAGCTTTTCATTCCGTTAATGTGTCTTCTAGGCTTGACGCGTTTCAAGGATTTTGTTCCTCTCTTCAGAAGCCATGCTTTCAAACCGGCATATTACGTGCACTTCCCACATTACCCTGCGTGCTTTCGCTTATAGTCCTGGCCTCAGGTGTGCCTCATTAAATACATTTTTACTGTTGCACGCCGGTATCTGTAGTTCAAGTTTCTGCACCATTTACACCCTCCAATGGGTCCGATCTTACTCACATTAATATGAAGACCATTGAAAGCCCCCATTGAGCTCACAAATGGAACTCTGCCTGTTTTGTTGAAAGGTAACCTGCAGCGCCACCTCCACGAAGAGACAATTCTCCCCGAGTGGCCCCCTGGGATGTTTTGATGGGTGGTGCGTCGCCTCCACGGCCTGGAGCGCGCCGTGTGAAATATAACCCAAAAATTGCACCAGCAAGATGAGGCCGCACTCCACCGCAGGTAAGGTAAACAACCTTTATTTTCTCGATAACAGGCAGCTTTTCATTCCGTTAGTGTGTCTTCTAGGCTTGACGCGTTTCAAGGATTTTATTCCTCTCTTCAGAAGCCATGCTTTCAAACCGGCATATTACGTGCACTTCCCACATTACCCTGCGTGCTTTCGCTTATAGTCCTGGCCTCAGGTGTGCCTCATTAAATACATTTTTACTGTTGCACGCCGGTATCTGTAGTTCAAGTATATATATATCTGTATGCACGCAACAACATTTACAAGGCTATGTTTACATACCATTAACTATGCCGGAGCAGGACTACCACCCTACCCCGTCCCCACTCTAGTGCATTTAACTATTTGAGCTATCTAGCGGAGATTGGGCTATGTGAGTTGATTGTACCAGACTCTCCGCAACAGGTGCATTTATCCCCATGCTCTTTTGAGATCAGACCCTCGACCTGTAGGTTACAGTCTGCAGCACAGACATTTACACAGGGTTTGTCTGAATGGGACTGGAACATGTGAGCTTGATCTTAAGTGCGAATCTTTGCAGCAGCCACATGAATGCCATGGTCAGCTCCATGGAACACTCAGCCTCCTGGTTACACATGCTTTTTCGTAGCCGGTGCATTAGCCTACTCAGATAGTTTACCTGTCTTCAATGCCTGCACTCCTTCTCCAGCTTCTCCTTAATAAGTTCCTGCTGTGGTTCACACCACATGCCCAGCTATAATGCACCTTCAGGAAGCCTGTGAAGGGTTAAGACGCTAGTGCCAGGTAGGAGTATCCGGAACCAGGTTCTGCAAGGTGGGGGCATCCTTTCACCACTCCCACGAGGGAAGGTGCAGCAGCCACTGAGACTGAAACTTGTGCCAAATCGGGAGCCAGGAGAGGACGATGGACAATCGAAAGTTTCAGAGACTGAGCTGAGGAACAGGTGTCTCCTGGCTCCCCCACCCCCACAAAGCATTAGAACATGGTGAGCAAATGGGGCAGTCCTGAGCAGTAGCACTGCTTTGAGATTTACTGTGGAAGGGGAGAGAGCATGTGCACTCGTGTTGCAACATTTGCATAACAAAAAGTTTCAAGACATCTGGGACCTCAAAGGTCCAGGAGCACCAGAAAGCGAAGGGTTCAAGAACGGGAGCGAATTGGCTGAATCCCACAAGACACCCAAAGGTTTATGACCTAAAAGAAAGAACAAAAAGCTTCAAGAACATCAAGAACCAAATCCATCTGGAACAGAAGTGCCGTAAGCCTGACTGAAAGAATTCACAATTTTGCCACTTAAACCTGAAGAGGCTATGGCGATGTGCCCAGGAGTACACAGTTTGAAGTTGGTAACACAGGACTGAAACTTGTTTGTGTTTCAACAGTCGCCGATTTGGCCAATAACTTTTCTCTCCCTGTGTGTACGACCCACTGGGCACCAGGAGAGCCTTCCTCGTGAATCCAGCAATCTCTCATGTAAAACCAAGGAGATGAAGTCTGAGCACGGGGCGGGGAGAAGGCGCCATGTCCCTTTTGCGTCTGGCTGGGTGTTGAGATCTGTTTCTAGCGGAGAAGTGCTCGTAAAGAAATAAAAAAGCAGTCTTGAAACAATGCCATACAATGGGCGCTGCATAGGTTTAGGAGCAGTTGGTCGCTTCTCTCAGGAGGGCTAAACCCTGGACTAGGCATGACACATGCATGCCATTGACAAATGGGGAGAAGAAATAATGAATGGCATGGGAAACAGCAAATGGCAAGCCTATGGGTGGGCTGAAGCCCACAAAGCAGATAGAGCATGTCTCTTTTCGAGACCGCGCATGCACGCCGTCTAGAGCTGTGACCTAAAAATGCACACTTTTTTCAGCCTTAGATCCAGAGCTCTCAATCTTGCCCCATCATAAAAACCCATCCAGACCCTGAACTCACTCAAACACCTAGATTTCATACAATTTACTGTATGCATTATAAAAGGCATACCCATTGCAAGAAAAACAAAACTGAAGAAACACATCTGATTAAACCAAAATACTCCAAGGAAAACGGTACACTTATACCATGCGATAAGACGTAAAATGTGTGCAATGTAACAGAGTCTGCATCCTTAACTTGGATTACCTTAAAGGTTTGTGCACACATTTCAGAGGAAGAGATCATTGTTTTTACTTGTAAAGTAAATTGCATGAATATAGTCGCAATAGTGACTCATTTCACTGTCAGTTTGTAATTACTTCTGTGCACTGGCAGGAACTATAACTGCCCCGCTTAAAACCTGCACAGCCCAGCACAGAAACACACAAGGGGTATGGCACAGATTTCTGAAATTCGCAGTCCAAAACCATTTTTATGGACTATAACTCTGGTGATGGAGTCAGTCCAAGTCATTTACACTTAAAGCCTGTGTTCTTCAAAGAGCACCAAAGGATAGTGAATCTTATTTAATGATTACGGGGAGCTGGTCCTGTTGACTTCCTGCTTCTGTGCATGAATGAAGCTGATGCATTGAGCTTATGGGTTAAAGAAAGTAATTACTGAAGAGATTTCATACTAGAAAGTCACTACTGAAAGTGAGCATATGTTTTATGCATGCTCGCTCGCCAATGGAAGTGAGCATATGCATGTGTGCATGTTCACTCACCACTCTCCCTACCTACCGGGACATGTATTTAAGGTTAGAAAAAGTGGCATGACACTGGAACAGACTTATAACAAGAATTAGCAAAGCCAATAGGTTTCACCTATACAAAACCTATTGGCGTTGTCAATGTTTATTAAAGACGTTGCACAGCCGTGAGCTGCTGTGCAACATGACTGAAAGTAAATGTGCTATGGAGCAGCCAACGTTGACCGCATCATAGCATTTTTTTTTGTTTACTTTGTGTTATGTTATTTAAATTTATAAGGCGCACAGCTACCCCGAGGGGTTTCCCGGCGCCGGCAGGTAAGGGTGAAAAAGAGTAAGTGGGAATAAATTACTGATTAAACAACCAGGTCTTCACTTGTCTGCGGAAACTACTAAAAACAGTTTCCTCCCTTATGAAGATAGGAAGAGAGTTCCACAGGGAGGGGCCCAAAAAAGAGAAGGACCTACCGCCCATCCTGGTCAGTTTAATTCTAGGAATAACAAATTTAGACTGTCCAGCAGAACGCAAAAAACGAGAAGGAGTGTACAACTGGATTAAAGATTGCAAGTACTGTGGGGCTGTTACGGATTTAATTTTAAACATAGAGCTCAAGGCCTTAAATTTAATATGGTTCTCCACTTTTAGCCAGTGTAGTTTGCAAAGAGAATCGGTGGCTGACACCATCCTGGGTACCTGACACAGCAGCCTAGCAGCTGCATTTTGCACCACCTGCAACCTACGTATTATAGTTTTATTTGAGTCTAAGCATAGAACATTGCCGTAGTCAAGCCTAGACGTAATCAAGGCCTGGACCACAGTACGTTACACAGAGAGGGGTAACATCCACAGAATTTTTCTCAACCATCTCAGAATGGTAAAGCAGGTCGCAGCCACCTTAGTGATTTGTTGCTTCATTGACAGATGGTCGTCAAGGATGATACCCAGGTTACAAACTTGATGTACTGGCTGGGGTAACAAGCCCATTTCTTTTTTTAATTTTAATTTTATTTATTTATTTATTTTTTAGTCCTCATATCACCATGGCGATTGCACTCTGGGCCTTTTTAAACACCCTCGGTCCGTCTGTGGTCCATTGCAATTACACGCCCTGAACCTCCCCGGCTCTGGTCTTATCACGGGGGGGCAAAAACCCCGCCCCCGAGTCCATGACCTGGTGTAATCATAGGACCATATATCAATGTTTCCAGCTGCCCTGGGAATTATCCTAAGCCCTGACCTGTCCACTTTAGAAAGTCCCCCCAAATTCCTCCTGACCGCCGTGAGTTGCATTTGATGTCCATATTGCATGTCCACTTAACTACACTTAACCACCCCGTGGGGTGTGGAGGAACAGGATCTAGCCAACGTTTACAAATCTCCCGCCTGGCCAAGAGCAACAAGTAAAATACTAACAGGCACATGCATCAAAGCTTTTTGCGATCGCAAACGGTGCGATTAGCAAAAATCGGCCGTTTGCAATCGCAAAATTAGCTTTTGCGATGCATCAAAGGTCAAGGCCCTCGCAATTTGAGTATTCGCAATTAATTGCGAGTTCTCAAATTGCGATTGCATTTAAGGAATCGCAAATTGAGATTCCTTAAATGCAATGCATTAAAGTAAAAATATTAGCGATTTCGCTAATAGGGGGCGCAAGTTACCATGAAGTTGAACTTCATGGTAATTTGCAGAAACTTTGAAAAATGCACTAAAGTGCATTTTTCAAAGTTCCATTTTACACACACACATGCCCTTGGGGCATGTGTGTGTGCAAGATGTACTCATATGCAGATTTCAGTGGTGCAACAGGGTGTCCTTCTGACACCCTGGCACCCTTGAAATTGCATTCTCAATCTACGATTCTCTAATTGAGAATCGCAAATTGAGAATGTCTTCCCATTCATTCCTATGGGCCTCTAGGCCCATAGGAATGAATGGGGAGGTATTCCTTAATTGCCACTCGCAATTTGCGAGTCGCAATTAAGGAATGTTTAGAAATCGCTATTTTTTAAGCGATTTCTACATGCATAGGCTTTTGCGATTCCTTAAAAATCGCAATTAAGAAATCGCAAAATCCAACATTGATGCATGTGCCAGTAAGCCCCTTTGTTTACTGTTTAAGGAGTGTTGCGTAACACTATCTACCCCCAAAAGCACAAGGGTTTCTGTCAAGACTACATATTCTTCTAAAATGTCTCTCATGGTAGCTTCCACAATCTTCCAGAATTCTTTTATCACTGGGCATGTAAAGAAAACATGAACATCATTAGCACTTAGAAGATTATATCTCTTACATCTGGGGACCTGCTGTGACACAAACTTGGACAGTCTTTGAGGGGTCCAATACAGCCTATTGATGACAAAGAAATGATGACGTTTAAAGTTAGCAGATGGTACTGTAGCATATAGTAATTTCAATGAGTCTGTCCAAAGAGATTGTATGTTTCCTTCCTGGAGTGTGTACGCCCAGATCTCAAAGGGAGCCTTCAATTTCTCTTCCTCTACCTCCAGGAATTGCCCATACCACCTTGCCACTTCTTTAACTTTTGGGCTGACTTCCTGAGGTGAAGCCTCAGAATCCCATGGCCCCCCTACTTCCTGTGAGGCAGTTAAGAACCAAGAAGTAAGCTGCAAGTACTTAAACCTAGAAAGTCTGTTGCCCGTCCTAGCACTCAATACCTCCCAGGGTGTCACGCCTCCTGTTGATATCAAATCTCCCCATTTAGTTATCCCTGCCTGCCTGCTTTAAGGGCAAACTTAGAGCATCTTTCAGGCATTCCGGCATCCCCGGGGATTCCCAAATTGGAGCAAATTCTGAAAAATAGCCAATGTTTAGTAACCTCCTTACTGCAAGCCAAAGGCTCAATGCAGATTTTAAAACCTTTAGTCTTACTCTTTTAAAGACTTTTTGGGCTCCAAATTTATATAGGAAGGCTACTGGACCAAACTCTTTGGTCATTTCCCCAATATTAAACCCCAGGTGGAACAAATGGGCTCCCCCACAAGCATACGGATGTTTTTAAATTGAAAGACCATGCAATAAAGCCTAAGGTCCGGCAAAGCTAACCCCCCCTTCTTAAGACTACGTCTTAGTTTTTTCCAGGAGAGCCGAACCCCACGGGATACCCAGATGAAACTAGATATTTTCCCCTGTATTTTGTTGATTTCATCCTTGGGGAAGTTGAGTGGAATGCAATTAAAGAGGTATGTTAGCTTCGGAAGAACGGACATTTTTACTAAGTTAACCCTCCCGTAGATGGTCAAAGGTAAGTTCTTCCACCTAGCTAATGACCTATCGACCTCCTTTGCCACCCTCTTCAAATTACGTATAGGAATCTCATCAATTTTTTCAACTATAACTATCCCTAGATATTTCATCTCTGTGCACACTCTGCCTCCCGACTCCTCCATATTCCAACACATTACTTCTGTCTTTGATAGATTCACTGAATATACGGAAAATGCCCCATATTCTTTTGTCAGTTGTTCCGCCCTGATTAATGTTTGAGCCGGGTCAGAGGTGTAAATTATCAAGTCATCAGCATACAAAGCGATTTTGCTGCGTGAAGGGAGATGATGTATGGGGATGATCTGTTCATCATTTCTTAATATGTGCGCCAGGGGTTCAATGTATATGTCGAAAAGGAGGGGAGGCAGGGGACAACCCTGCCTCGTCCCTCTGTGGACATTGAAACTCTTTGTCAGGGAGCCATTTAGGAGGATTTTAGGCTTGGGACACTCATATAATTTTCAGATTGCCGTGACAAAATCAGTACTAAAGCCCATTTTGCCCAAAACTGCCCAAAGAAATGCCCAACTGACATGGTTGAAAGCCTTGGCGGCGTCTATAGTGATCACCGCCAATGGAATCGATCGGGCGACTGCTAGGTCTATAGTCCCGATTAATGACAATGTAAGTTCTTGTATTTGTGTTTTCGGGACAAAACCTTTCTGATCGATATGTATCAGTTGGGGGGCCACCTTTGCCAATCTCCCTGCCAAAATACCCGTATAAATTTTATGATCTACATTCAGCAGGGAGATTGGCCGATATGAATCAGCCTTCCTCGGGTCCTTAGCGGGTTTTAAGATCAAAGTAATTATGGCCTCTCTCCAAGAATTCGGGATCGGCACTTCCTCCTTATAAACTGAATTGAAGAGTGACTTCATTTCCGGCACTATTTCATCAGCTATTAGCTTGTAAACCTCAGCCGGTAAAGAGTCTGGACTTGCCGCCTTTCCGTTCTTCATATGCAGGAGCTGCTCTCTTATTTCCCCCTCTGTAATAGGGGCATCTACATTCTTCCTACCCTCTATTGTTAGAGCGGGGAGGCCTACGTTATTTAACCAACACTTTAAGCTCTCCTCATCAAAACTCTCTTCTTCCACATATAAATCCGAGAAGAGTGAAACCAAACTGGCCTGTATTTCCTCATCCTTGTTCGTAATGTCACCTTCAGGGTTGATGACCAGCTCCCCGATGTGGTTTCGCACCCTCTCGGCCCTCGACTTCCAAGCTAACAGTGCTCCAGCTTTTTCACCATACTCAAAGTGTTGCATACGTCCTGTGGCCCACCTTTCGCTACATTTTGTCTCTAACTTGATCTTATAATTTATTCTGGCTTCCTAGAGCTGTTGTAGGACCTCCTCTCTGTTTTGTATATTTTGTGTCTCTTGCTGAGTCATGACTTCTAATATCCCAATTTCCCCCTCCAATTTCCTCAACTCGGCCCTATCCACCTTGTTCTTGTACGAGACCTGACTTTGTAGGATTCCTCGTGCATAAGCCTTAAAAGTATCCCAGATGACTCCAATTGAGGCTGAATAGGCATTATCCTGGAAGAACTCTAAAGTTATTTTTTTCAATGAAATAAAGCAAGGATTAACACATAAAAGGAGAGCAAGTTTTTCTGAAATAGTAGGCGACTTATTTTCTGCACTAATACCCTCAGTTGGGGTAGTCCTAAATTCACATAAAATTCAAAAACTGTCTACAGTGGTTGATCGTTTATCAACAGATACTGCTGGTGGATTTTTAATGATTGATGCCGAAATGGTGGCAATAAGATCAATGGTTTTACAAAATAGACTTTCCCTTGACATTATTTTGGCAAAGAAGGGTGGAGTCTGTGGAACGTTGAAAATTCAACACTGTTGTACCTATATCCCTGATAAAAGTAAAGGGATAGAAGGATATATTAGGAACATTACTAAGTTGCATAAAGATTTAACCCAACTGGAGGTTGACGGTGTTTGGGAGAAAGTTAGTAAGAGTATTACAGCTGTGAGAAATTGGTTTTCAATGTTTTGGAAAAGTCTTTTGGGAAAGATAGTGATGCCAGTGCTTTCAATAGCAATAATAGTTTTAACAATAATAATAGCGTATAAATGTTGTAAGTGCATGAGAAGAAGAAAAATTCTATTAGATAAAAAGAATAAAAAGAGAGGAATAATGAGAAAAAGAGATGAACTAGAACTAGAAGAGATAAATGAAGAATATTATGATATAATGAAAAGACTAAATGAAAGTGCCATGAAAGGAGAGAAAGATACTAAACTCTAGATAAATTGAAAGGTGGCACTCGGTATGGTGAGTATTTATGATGGCTTCAAAAGCCATCAGAGGGGGAATTGATGGAGCCGGGATTCGCAAAAAGAACCCCGCTTGAATCAAGTACCCCTGTAATACGTACTAATTTTAAGTAGTAAGTAGTATTAATATGCAGCTACACACCACACATGGGGAATTTGCTTTGTAAAATGCATAGAATTAATCCTAACAATACGTAAATAACCCAGTCTGTAATAATATTGTGTGTAGAACGTGTTATGAATGTATTGCATGGCATATTGCAAATGTATGTAGTAAAAAGGCATGATGTGTGTTGCTTCGTTATAATTATTAATGCTGCTTCCTGCTTATGCTATGCTAGGTTAACTGTTAACATGGACAAGAGTTACGGTGGGTGGTTAACAGTGAAGATTCCATTATCACATTATTAATAAATGTCTGCTTTCCGTTCTTTTAGTAAATGGACGAATCTCCATTTTGGGTTAAGTTAGTCGAACTGTGATGAGTGAAACTTGCAGTGTGCATAAACCACGTGACTGAGTGGCCAAGACGCTGAACAAGCTGAAAGAGCATGGCACAGTGAAGGACATGATGTTTGACATGCAGCCAACTCCAGTGACTCTGTGTGAAAATCCACAAAATGTTAACTGTATTAAAAATTGTCCTTAATTCGATACTTTCACCTCATGAGAGAATAGGGATGCATACTGAATATGTGGGAAAGAAAAGTCTGACAATGGGGTAGTCAAAGAAAGCATGACTTAATGATAGGATGATCATCCGCCCCACGTTTTGACCAATCCCGTAGCTAGAAGGGGTGTTTTAGCAACTTTAGTGGGATGGAATCTGTATTGGTAAGGGTATAAAGAATAGGTGATTAGGGGCGGGGTTAGTAGCGAGGGCGGCAGACACGGCTGCTGCATTAGGCGTGAGGAGAGAAGGGGTGCGCTGCTGATTGTTGGGTTGCAGAGAGGCCTAGCTGTTCCAGTCCTATCCTTATCCTGATCTTAGAGACTTTGATACCTGACTCTTTGTCTGTGGGTCCCCTGCCGCTACCTAGGCCTGGGTGGTGGTTTTCCTCATTTTTAGGTCTCGCGCCTAGCGTTGCAGTGCGCAGCACTGCTCGCGCAGCGCGAGACCTTTAGAAAGGGCTTCAGAAAGCTACCCACACGCTCGTGCGTGTGGTTTTGCTTTGTGAAGCCCACATTGGCTGGAGCGTGCGTTTTTTTTCCAGAGACGGCACGCGATTGGGCAAAGGCGGGCGCATGTCCCGCCTTTGCTCCTCCCTTTCCCGACGGTGGCCAGAACGCGCAGCAGCGCGCGTTCGCCTCGCTGCCGCGCTCCCTCCCTCCCCCCGCTCCTCTGTGGTGCGCGCGTACCACTGGTTAAGTATGATAACTGTGCCTGGCACTACACCCGGCCCTGTTTTCGAACACTGGCTGTTTTCCTTACACTGTCTGCATTAGGGGTGGTTTTCTTACACTAGTTGATAGTGGTGTTGTTTCAATACACCGCAGCGTTTGGCCACTTTTAAATACGATTGCTCGTGGCGCAGTATTGTATCCTCTTTAAATAATGACGCTACCTTGCCTAATTTTGTTTAATACAATAGCTGTACGTAACCACACATTTGATGTGGTTGTAAACTAGTGGTTGCTCGTGACACTATATTGGGGGTACCGTGTTGAGCCCGGGGCTGCTACTCGTGCCGAATTGTGTGCTATTTTAACACAGTGGTCTTGCATTATATTGGGGGCTGATTTAATGCATTGCTGCTCTTGGCACCGCGATGGCTACTATTTTAAGACAGCGATTACTCTTGACACTACACAGAGCACTCTTTTGAGTCAGTAGCTGTGATTTGTGCCTCGCTGGGTACTGTATAATTCAGTGGCTGCCATTGGTGCCGCTCCTAGTGAAGATGCCGTGACCTGTTTATGATGAAGATGATCTGACCTGTGGGGGAAAAGGAAAGGTCGGCCTCCCGCAGTGCCTGGGCCCCTGCTCTGATATTGCTCCAGCAGAAAGACCGGACCTTGTGACACAAACTCGGCGCCCAGATTGTAGCTGCTTGTGACTTCCTTTCGCACAGTATGACTCAGCAGCACTCCTCGGTGAAGCAGCGCTCCACTGCTGTGACCTTTTCAAATAATACATTTATATTTTTGTTTACGTTACTTTAAATGGTTACGTTTCTAAATTTGCTTATTACTATTCTTTCTCATGCACTGGAATGTACACAGATTCCAAATGCATTAGGAAGATGTGTATGGGGTGTAGGTCAGCCGAGATGTTTCTTAAAATTCCACGTTTGACCGCTTGAGTTGCGATTGTTTTGCTCAGTATTATAACTTCTTACTTGAGTCTAGCCCACACCTTTGTATAACGATCAGCAGCAGCCCAGTGTGGCCAGCGCTTTCAGGTATATTTGTAGGCGAAACTCGATTTTATGGAGAACTGCTGTAACAACTGTTTTCACACTTTTAGGTTATTTTTCAATGTTTTTACGACTTGAGTGCGGAAGGAGGAGGCCACCTGCTAAGACTTAGATATATGGATCCCAACATAGGATCTACCCGCTACCGCTGTTTCTTAACGTTCCTTCTTTACCATAATTGTTCCAGGCTTATAGATGTTACAATCTGCAAGTTAGTAAGTTTCACATGTAAAGTCATTTTTCAACATAGTGTATAAACAATACCTATATACCTGACCAGCACGCATTTAGTGGCACGGGTAACACCTTGGGCACCAGCCCCTAAAGCAGCTAAGCAGAGATGGCAAAATCACAGCAGGTGAATCCTCCAGACCCAGGGTGAATGTGGGCCTTTTGGGGTTATAGGGCCCTGGGGGAGGAGGCCTGCTGCCCTATCAGACTCAGCCCTAGCAAGCTTTAGCGAAAAGCATGCCCTGGTGGAGGTGGAAGGGAGGGCAGTTGAGACCCGGTATAGGTGTACACCATGGCAGTGGGGAGAGCCGTGGGTTGGCCACCACCAGTGGGTGTAATGAGAAAGCCGCGCCCACATTCTCCACCTGGCCCATCTCATCCAAAGTGCTTTACCAACCATAAACCAGGTCAAATCCTTATCCATAAGCACAGGAATGTATACATCTTCAAAATAAAAAATAAAAAACAATTTCTGCAACTTTTGCTCATTGCTGGTGTAACGTGCTTGTTGTCCAACTGGATGGTGTGAACAAGATCATCCGATCCAATTATTTCTGTCCCCTATTCTCAAACTCCTCAGAAGCAGAGGGTGGTTTTACTCAGCACCTCCAGCCATGCATCAAACTAAGCTTGTGAGTGACCTGACCACCAGCTCAGCCCTCAGCCCCACCCCCATGACTCCTGGCCAATCTAGACACTGCTCCCTTGCTGTTTATGTTAGGAAACAGCATGGGAGCAGCGCGAGGATTGGCTTGGTCAGGCGCTGACAACGCTCCAAAGGAGACTTGGGGCTGTGGCAGCAATCCCCTGGGCTCCCTACATTGTGCATGTAGAAAAGGGTTCAAGGGTGCATGTCGGGCTGGGCAGAGCAAGGCTACATCCATGTGCACTTCACCCCTAGCCTGCCAATCACTCATGCTCCCAGTCCCTCCCCTCCCACGTACGCCCGCCTCACTCCTGTTAAAGAAAAACTTTGTCTGGGTCATGCCGCGCACTGTGGCTAAAAAAACCAAAATGAAAGCAGTCAGCAAACATGATTTAATATGGGGCAAAGAAACAGGGGGCAATGCCCCCACACCCAAATAAAGACACCGCTGCTCCTCTCTTTGCACCTTGCGCTGCTACTGCATCTGACGATTCATTTTTTCATTGAAAGAAGTCAAAGGCCCATCTAAAGCAGGAATAAAACCCTTCCATACTAAAAGGTGGATGTCTATGGTAAATGGCACACATATGTGGCATAAGAAAATCCGAGGATCTTACTTACTACTAATCATCATTTCCAACAACCTAGATTAAAAGAATCCTGTGTGGCTTGGCCTGGTCATTTTAGATTTTAGTTCATTTTGTTCAAATAGTTCTAAAATGTTCACAATGATTTCTAAAGCCAAGAATATCATATTTATAACTAACAACATCTCATTTGACCACTGTCAGAAGGGGGTTTATCCATTTCGGAGGGGTTGACCCAATCAATTTAATAACACAATTTGGTGAGGTCACAATGTAAGATGAGAAACTCTGCTGCACAGCATCAGGCAAATACCCAAAGAAAAACTGATGACCTAATTGTCTCATGTGTTCAAGACTGCACCTGCGCAGAGGCGGGTGAAGCACCCAATGATTGTGAGGCGATTCCAACCTCGGCCTTGCCTTGGGCCGAAGCCTTTAAGCGCATTATATACATTCATAACCTGACAGTTTGTCGCTGCAATCATTTTATCAAGGCAGGTGTTTCCTCGCGGTTTTTCTGTGGAATGTGTTTTTTGTGTCCGTCTTCGCGTGTGTCCCACCACTAAGTCTTCAGGCCGGCTAGCTGACTGGCTAGGTTGGAACCTTGTATTGTCCTCTCTGGCCTGCACACGCTTGCATGTGAGCCCTGCGTGTGTGAGGGCCCTGCGGTCCACGCAGGGCATTGATACTGTCCGATTCAGAGCCCTGTAAGTCGCGTTTCAACCTGGATAGGACCATTCGCGGTGGGCGCCATTTAAAATATCAATAAATCCGGCGCGATGCCTCCTCTGTCGGCGCTGGTGTTGTCGGCTCTTACCTGTCCCGGAGGAGCGGTCGGTCGCGACAGGTTGGTGCCGGCTGACGGGCTCCAGGGACACGCTGGGCGTCACGGACAGGCACTGCCCAGCCCCGAAGGCATTACATACTGTTGTCGGGTGCCATTACAGAGGGCTGGCTGTTGGCCTCTCAGGGCAGCTTTGGAGCAGTCTGGACTGCAAACAAACACAGGTGGCAGAAGCCATCACTCACCCACCTTCCTGCGGACAGGGTGCCAGCTTCCGCCTAATGGGCCACTCTCTGCTCACCCCGCCTAAGAGGAGTCTGGGTCTGAAGACTTCATTCAAGTGCTCTCAGATGGAAAAGCATTGTATATTAAGCGAAACTTGGATTTTCAAAACTGCAGCCTTTTACAGTAGTAACTGTCAACAGACATGAACCACGCATGTTCGCAAAACTGTATTTATTTCACAAGGATTAATCATTAGCTATGAGTAACTACTTTTTACTAGGCTAGTGCCCTTCAATTTCTCTTGCTCTACAACAGTTTCAAGATCTTAGAGTTTCTCGTTCCTCAAATGAAGTAATTTCTGATATTTAAATGTTCCCCTCATCTTTTTGCTTGATTTGTTTTGCTCGCGAGAACATGTCACTCATAGTTGTTGAAATGTCACTTATAATTACACTGAAATTATGAAAATGTCACACATGGCAATTTGAAACCTTGGCAGCTATGGGAAGTCGGAAGCTTCAGCAACTCCAGAGGCAGGAAAACAGTGTAAAAGAGGGAAAACTCCGCAGCTAGCTGCGAGTCTGAGCCACCGCCAGGCAACTATTCACAGCAGTGTTTACACTACTGCGAGTGCGCCCCTGCCCGACCACGTCCCTGCTGCTGCCTGGTGGCATTCTGCGCTGTTAATTAAAACAAACCAAGCAGCTCTGATTGCTGGGCGTCTGCGGACAATCGTACACAAAATAAGCATCTAATCACTTGGGCATGTCTTTGGTGAGCAGCGTGAGGGGTGGCAAAGGTTCAAGACTGAACCAGCGTGCTTACCATAGTCCCCCTAAAGCAAGAGCAACTTCAATTGCGCTGTTTATTTATTTCGCTTTATTTTATTTTTTTTAAATAAAAAAGGCAACCGACACAGTTTTAGTCTCTGGAGTTCTCAGTGAGCTTCTTAGCCTGTTGTTAAGACCGTTTCTTTGCTTTCCTTATTAAGACACCTTCTCATTATACACTATGCTTTTGGTAAAACTCCAAAGTTTACAGCCCAAAGGAAGTCTTTTTTCAAGAAGAACGCATTTAGCACCCACAACATCCGATAACCCTGGGCAAGGAATAATCTTCAAGTCTCAACAAAAACCACTTCACAAAATGCAATTTGTCCAGGCACATGTTAATCAAGTTACATCTTTTGAAGCAAGACAGCATCAATTACTAACCTTAATTGAAATCACTGTGCTCCAGTCTTTCTGGCAGCATATTCAGAGGGTGATGTATTAGGATATGTACAGTAAAGTAAACAATGCATAGTTGCAATGAGATGGAAAGTGTTCAGCTAATGGTGTTTGTCAATCCTTTGTCAATTTTGCTGCCTGCCACAGATGTTTTCTGAGCTGCTTCATAAAAACAGGAATGAACTAGCGATGAAGAAAGACTTTCACTCCCCCAGAAAAAGAGTACAAAGCCAAGCCTGTACACAGCAGATGCAAACGAAAGTCCATCTGCTACCAGCTCACAACACCACATGGAGTTTTAGGATTTGGTGCTGCAGGTAGCCGTGCAGTGTTTGTATAGACATCATCAGCATGAAAGGAGGGGAAGTCCAAACCTCTGCATGTCACAGTAAAGGCTACAGCCAGCACTCCCCAAACTGGCAGAGCAGAATTCAGCAAACCAAATTGTTTGCCGTTTTTTCCCCACCAGGGTTTCAAGAGTTTTTTTTTTAAAGTTGCACCCTGGGCTAGCGCGATTCTCTTTCAGTTTTATGGTCTCTGACTCAGGAGAAAGACTACTTGAAATCACAGCTGAAATTTTAGCGTAACACAAAAGGATACATTTTGGTGGGTTTGAAACGTATTTTTAGATGCCTTGCTCATTATTTAGAGAGTGTGTAATTTTTAGTCTACTTTAACATTTCTGATAAAAGCGACAAAATCGTTTTTGTTTTGCTCAATATCCACCTGTGTTCTCAAAGGGCTGCTTTGTGGCCTTTTGAAGTGAAATGGCCAACTAACATGTTTATGTAATTAGACAAACTACCTACCTCAAAATAAAGCAGAGTTGCTGACAATTTGGGCATTAATAACAATTATCTGGAAACAGCTACATGGAGCACGTATTTTGCAGTTAGGGTAAGCAGTTTAGCGTATTACATTGAACACACAACTAAACAAGAATATGCAATGCAATAGGTCTCGCATTTACGCAAGTTTAATCTATTGGCATTGTAAATGACAATACTTTTTTTTATGTTTCAAAAACCAAAACATAAATAAAAGGCATTTTCTTTTACAATGCCAATAGCTCAAACTCACGTAAATGCAAGACCTGTTGCATTGCAAATACTTTTTTAATAGTGTCTGGGTGTGAAAAAATGGCTAACCAATCCCTTATAGTTAATTTTTTTTCTTTCAGTGCAGGCAATTAAGCACACACACCCACCTACAACCAGTGGCCAGTGAGGAAACGGCTACCACCTACCCAGCACCCCGTTCCCTTACGTCCCCCCTCCTTAAATTCAGCTCCACACATTTCCATTCCACATTACCTAATTCAACAACAAACCACATAATTCAACTCAACCACATGATTACACAACACACCACATGTATCCAATCCACACCACAAAACTCTACATCATGCCACATAACTCAACAGCATACCACATAATTAAACTTCCCTCCACAACACAAAATACCAATCCACATATTTACACTCCATGCCACACAATCCCACTCTACATAATTCCAGTACACTCAATACCACATAATTACTATCCACATAATTCCACTGCACACCATGCCACATAATTCCTCTACACAAATCCACTCCACACCACACTATTCCACGCCACACATTTCTATCCAACTCACATAATTCCACCTCACACCACATACATCCACTCCATAAACATAAGTAAAAGGCATTGCCATTTACAGTGCCAATAGCTCTAACTTAAAAAAATGCGAGACCTATTGCATTTCCAATGCTTGTTATTCTTTGGGTTGGTATATTTGATATTTAATCCATGTTCTTTTGTCTCTTCATCTATCTTTCTCATATCGAGATTTGATTTGTGCATATGTCTGATGTCTCTTCATCTATCTCCGCATGCAACTTATGTTATCTTGAGATTGACTTTTTGACTTTGATTATTTGTTGACGGTTTTAGAGTGTATTTTCTCTCATGAGGTAAATTTAAAGACTAATGCATTTGAGTTAGAGAAATTTAACAAATTGCAAACAATGAGTCTGTGATTATTTTTGTCTGTTTATTATTTGAGTAACTGTTGCCTTCAATTTTTCAACTAATTGGTCCATCGACCAAGAAGATGGAAATTTGAACGAGAAGGTTTATTGTGTAGAATATGAATTGTCTAAAATTTCAATTATTGAATATGAAGTGGTAAGAAATTCGTAAACTTGACACCAACGCCACAGGGTCTTGGGTGTATGTTTATGGGCCAAAGTAAATGAAATAATTGAGTCTTCGTCCCTGTCCAAATTATTGGGTCTGTGCTGGATCAGAGGTATACCCAAAAGAGTAGTTTTACCTACCAAAGTAGAATGATTCAAAAGTCCCGGTTCGTCCACTAAGGGCAAAACTCCGTCTTGACAGACATTTTTAGCAGTGGCCATAGAGGGGAGCCTACAGTGCTGGCATTCAAGAGGGGCAGTGTCTAATGCAATCTTGACACAGTTAGGAAGGGAGGGTCGGTTTGGATCATGCAATTGACTGGAGGAATACTTTAACCTCGCCATAATAAATTGGCCAGGGTTGTGGCCCCTGGTCCCGGCCGGGCGCAGACGGGCTTGCCTTTGGCACGCCTTCGACACGCCGCTGGCACGCCCGCTGCGCATCAACTCCCGGGCCATATAAATAGTGGTCGGGGAAACCGTAACGCGAGAACTAGACCGCTAATTAGAGCGGAAGTGACGGTGCAAAGATGACCTTCAAGGGAGGAGTCCCGAGGTCTAAAAGTGAAAAGTGCTAGGAAGGATTTCCCACTGACAAGTAATGCCCCCCAAAAAGCTGAGTATAACACACTCAGCGAACAGTAATACAATAATTCATTAAAAAACGAGTTTAAAACAATGTCACAATTCAATTCAGTAAAAAAATACTATTTTTAAAAAGTGTCAGGCGAAGAGAACAGAGAGCCAACTTGTCATGTTGCACAGCAGCAGGCCCTAGTGTGCAACGTCTTTAAAAAACATTAACAAAGCCAAATAGTTTTGGTCAGCCATTTCGCTTTGTTAATGTTTTTAAAAGGCATGTGGCTTTACAAGCAGAACTGCCGCCTGTTGACCTGGGGAACCAGGTTTGAGTCTCGTGTTGGCATAAATCCTGAGATTCTGGGCAAATCACTTAAACGACGAAAAGTAAATAAAACAAGCATTGGCAAAGCGAATAGGTCTTGCCTGTGTGAGATGTATTCGCTTTGTCAATGTATTTTTTTGACATGTTGTACAGCAGTGCGACTCTTGTGCAGCATTATAGAAAGTAAAAAAAAGTGATATGATGCAGTCAACGCTGGCGGCGTCTTAGCACTTTGTTTTTCACTTACAACCATGTTGCACAGCAGCGAGCCGCGCTGCTGCGCAACGTGATAACATCAGAGGAAACCCTGGCCCTTTGCCATTTTCATATGAAGTAGGGGTGACATTCAAAAATTTTAGGTCTGAGGGTTCTATGTTCACACAAAAGAAATAAATGTTTAAATGACTTCTTAACAGGACAGAAAGAACATTATCTTTCATCATATGCACAGCCAAGCACCCAATATCTGGACATTGTTCACACTGACACAATGGTTAGATTGTGTCAGGGTGAACGACACCACGTAACGTACTGGTCAACACGCCCTACACGCCCCACAAGGAGTGTCTTTTTAACCCTCAGCATTTTCACTTTCCATTTTTACTATGTAGGGTGGGCAGGGACGTTTCAAGGATTTTGGGGGCCCTGGGCCAAATGTATTTTGAGGCCCCTGCTCGGAACAGCTTTGATTTTATGATTCAGTTTCAGCTCTTTCATGCCATCTTTGGTCAAATTCTAAATGTGTGTACATCTGATATTCAGGGATAGTGATGTGTGTTTTTAGTATTGTAACACAGCAGCAGCTCACTAATATTACTGCAAAACAATCTCTGTGACACCCTCCCATTTCTCATATGTGAGGTCCTGTATTGATCTAAAAGAAACTTTTATATTGATGTTGCATGAAACACAAGCACATTTTGTCTGGAAAAATGTCTGCAATAGACTCTCATACATTAAAAATAAATGATAGAAAAACGCTATTTGCAACAATCTGTTTCAAAATTATTCAAGGTCATCAGGGTAAGACTCTCTCCAGAACATAGATTGTGGATGGGGGCCCCCTGAAAGGCTGGGTCACTGAGCCAAAGCCCACTTTGCCCATGGCTTAAAACATCTCTGAGGGTGTGGCTTTGGGGGTATCTGACAGAAACTGGTTTACATAACTTAAGTATTTGTAAAATCAACGACAGCTGAACAAGAATGAAACAAGGATTAATAAACTGTTCATACCACACATCTGTTTCTTTAAAAGCTGATACAGATTAATATGTGCACGAATACCAATGTCTGGCCCTCAACGGGCAGCAAAACAAGAGAAACCAAGCGTAAGGTAAGCAACGGACATTAATGGGAAATGTGAACACAACTGAGCAGAGAAAATAACAGTGAGACAAAAACGCGACATGACGATTATTTACGAAAAAAACATTGATACAAAAGGCACTTTTTAGATAGTGAAAATGCACTGAAAACAAAACAATATTGTCGAACAGTACATAAAAACATAGAAGTAAATATCTGTGGCAATATCTAATGAAATATAATACAATGATTAACACCAAAACATGGCACTAACAGACATCCATCCATTTCTTGCCTGGGTCAAATGATGAGTAGCTCGCAAATGTGGCAGCATTTCTATGTACGAGGGGTAGAATAGGTGATGCAGTTTGGCACTGTGCCATACTGAGGTGCGAACAGATTTTTTGAGATGTCAAGCAACGTTTGGTATTTCTAGGCAAACCAGAAAGAAAAGTTGCACGCACGAAGCAAAATCAACGCTGGGGACTGGAGATCACAGAGTCAGTTTAGGAAAAGGCAACTTCTAATGTAACTGGGTCTCCTTTAAAAACAAGCAACGATGGGACTACAATTGGCATGACCAACACATCAAAGGTAGGTTTCTCCCAACATAAGCACACTTTTCACCCATGGGTCTCAAGGCCTGAATAACAGATGTTTATTGTTAGCCAACGGTACTCATTTTATCGACCTCAGATGGACGAAAGGCTGAGTGGACTCGCTTGGATTTGAATCTGTGACCATGAGCTGGAACCAGGCCTCTACAGTGGATGCACTAGTCCACTAAGCCACCAGACCCAAGCCGGTCTGAAATGCTTGATTCGGCCTGCAAGTGACCACTCGAGGCCATTCCCAGAACAGTCAGGACTGGTGATACCTATTTGCTGAGGAAACTTTACTGTTCTGAGCAAAACGTCCCGCTAATAGCTTTCCACACAGTCTTTTTGTATTGACAATTTCATGCTGAGAAGAGGCTCTACCAGACATTTATCCAAAGGAGGACTTTTCTGAAGATTTAATAGATGCTGACTGTTGGTGAAAAAATAGGAACAATTATTCTGTTTGAAAAGTTTATGAAGTTTCTCTTGCAGTTTCAGATCACAGAGCTTTAACTCTTCAAAAGACAGACAAAGCACCAGGCATATTTTCAGCTGAGTCTTTATGCCATTCCTTAAGGAAGAGAGTTTGCATGGCATCCACGTTTGCCCCTTCTGCCAGTGCTGAAGCCCTTACAACATCAAAAGAGATGCTCACAGGAATTCCACCTGTATCTCCATGGCCTCCAGTGAAGCAGACCATTGCAATCTTTCTCAAACAGTTTTAAAGGGCTCCTTAAAGTCTGTAATTAGAGCCTGTGATGCAATAGACTTTTTAAATGTCTGCTCGCATGGCTGGATGAGATCCCGCTTTGGACTTCTTCAGTGCTGCCATCAATCTTCCTATCAGCAGCATCCTTAAGGATAGCCTCCTGTGCAACAGAGAAATGACCCACCAGGCTCACATCCAGGGTATTTAAAGTCACTGCGTGAGGAATTTACTTGTCCTTATCCTATTAACCTAAACATGGATATTGGTACTAATATCAAAATGGTCAATTCTTCAATTTCTGCAACGTTGAAAATACCCTCCTCTCCTAGGTATGCCCAACCGAGTTATCGGTTAAAAACAACAATAGAAATAAGGCTTCACAAGACTGTGTTCAATTTTGAAGAAAATAATTTCCTTTATTCAAGTCACCCCTAAATGGACTTGCCCCTTGACAACAAAGCAGATCCAATTGTGAGTTCCTAGAACAATTGTTTTCCATTTTCAAGACTGGGTGTAAGCTGTTAAATAACCATCATGCTGTGCTTCCTTTATTGGCAGTACCAGACAACAGAGGAAATCTCTCTCTAAGTCTAACAGATAACAATCTGCATGTGCCTCACTGAATATTATTTGGCAACAACTTAGTCTGTCAGATATCAAATAGTTCTGCTCACTAAATTTGACTCCCTTCCTTGAAATAGATGAACGGCAAGGGACTTTGTCATAGTTCAAAGAGTCACTATCAAGATGTTCTTTTCCTGGATATCCCAGACAAGTAGTGCAATCTGCCAGGGTTCAAACATCAATAGATTATGTTTCCCTCTGCGTACATAGCACACAGGCAGTGCTGACAGCCCGGTTGTGAACAGGTGACAGAGTGTGCTCTCCTCAGTGGAAATCTATCCTAGACAACACAATCTTGGTTGTTCTTCCCTGGTTTTTATATCTCTTCATGAATATACCTATCCCACTCACGCAACAGTTTTTTCACATGCTCAGGAGTTTACTGCTTAAACTAGTGTGGATGGGGAAATAGCCCAGAATCAGATGGGACATCCTCACGTTATTCTATGAGGGGGGCGGACTGGAAGTTCCTGACTTCGACTTATACTATTTGGTGGCTCAGGGACACTTTGCCAGTCATTGGTACCACCTGGATGCTAGTGTGTCATACCTTAAACCAAAACGTGATCAAATGGATGGATTACCACTTGAGGCTCTATTACCGACAGGCATACCTAGAGACACCAGAAAAAACAAGCATTTGCAATGCAATCGGTCTCGCCTTTGGGACCTTATTTGTATTTAGCTATGCAGCACATTAGCCTGGGTGCTGAAACATCTGCTGTTTTTTAACATGGAGGGAAAGTAAGCACCAAACTGCATGACACACAAGGTATGGGAACACATGGAGAGAAATATTGCCTTTCAGCGGGAAATGGTATAGTCCAAAGCTCTGTTTTTAATATAAAATCAGGGCCTTCGGTGGTCATTTCACTGAAAATCCAAGATTTGAAAAAAATATTATTGTCTACGGGTGCTCGTGGAAGACAGTTTCTATGGACTGGAATCTAGAGAATGCTAAAGTGATTCTGGTATTTTACTGACCTCTGCTGGTCGCTTTCTATCAAGACAGTTAAAAAGAGGCAGTTGAACAAGCAGAAAACAATTCTGGTATTTTACTGACCTCTACTGGTCGTTTTCTAGCAAGACAGTTAAATAGAAGCAGTTGAACAGAAAAAAAGTCCCTAAGCGGAAGCAGACAAGTCCTAGGGCTGATCTCCAGAGCCCACAAAGTACATACACATATAAGTATATACTAAAGTATATACAAGAGGTTTCGAATGCTCGACCTAAAAAGACTATTGCCACAACATGCTGGCTGGTCTTCTCGCTCCTATACTCACCAGTATTTCCAATAGCAGCCTTTCTCTGCAGAAAAAATGGTGTGAAATGCTATGATGAGGTGAGGGCTATATGAACTTGGTGGTCTGTATGACCAGGAGATGTTACTGTCTGCTGGACACCTTATGTCGGGACAAGGGACGTCTCTATTTGACCTGTTTTTATACACTAGTTTGAGACATACAGCTCAAGAGCATCTCTCCAGATTTCTGGAGGAACCAGTGATTTTACTCCCTTGGCAGAGCTGGTGAGGCCCACTAATGCTACTGGTTGGTTTTCTTGGCTGCATACGGCCTGCCCTACACTTAAGATGCAAAACACAGACTGTGCTAGACTTGAATGGGAAGGGACCTAGGAGAGACAATTTTAAAGGTTCGGTGGCAATATTGTTGCACACAAATGAAATGAGTCTCCATGAATCATCCACATAAGTTACTTCATTTAAATTTCTTCACCGTGTGTGTCTATTTCCCACCTGCTGACCATGCTAGGATTGTGACACCTTGTCGCATCGCTGTCCTAGGTGTAGCCCAGAACACGCAGATTCCCTTCATTTGGACATGTTCAGGCAGTACAGACAATTTGGAAGGATGTAGTTAATACTACAACAGAAATGATAGATTGTCATCCTGAATTACGTGAACTGACTGTCTTATTGGGCTGTGTCTAGGAGATTAATTGAGGGGTGCGTAGATTGGCAGCAAATGCCTTTCTTTTAGCAAAATAGAGAATAACGATGTGTTGGGAAAGTGTAGATAAACCTCATAAATAAGATTTGCTGTGAGATCTCGCCCTCTGCAACGCTAGATGTAAAACATATGTCCCATTGCTATCCTCGTTTTACAGGCCCAAAGATATCTGATGCACCCTACGATCCTTTTAATCCAGCGCTACTGGGGACAATCAAAGATGAAGCAACGACTTTTCCAACAACTTAATAGCTAGACCACGGGAGGTATCTCACACCCACGATATATGCAAAGCCACTATATATGTGAGAGGATGTGGTCTCATGGCTAGACTGCCGACCTTGGAGCTGGGAAACCAAGGTTCGAGCCTCGGCGTCGACTTCACATCCTGTGATTCTGGGCAAATCACTTACTCCCCCCGTGCCTACCAAATAAATCAAGCATTTGCAATGCAATAGGTCTCGCATTTGCGAGACTTAGAGCTCATAGCGTTGTAAATGGCAATGTCTTTTACCCATGTGTATTTGTTTTGAGTCTTGTGGCTGGAAGTGGTGCTGTGTAATTGTATTGCATTGTAAATAAGAATGGTTTTTATTTTGTGATTGAAAACTTGTAAGAGGTGTGTAAACAGGCATGTTGTACTTATAGTTTTTGCTTACAAGAAGCAAGGCTGTCAGTAAATTAGGCGCAGTTAGTGCCAGCCTTGCTTCTTGTATGCAAGAATCTAGGTACAAAGTGCTGTTAATGCACTGCTTGCAGGTTTTCCAAACACATAAATTAAAAGCATTTTATTTACAATGCCAGTAGCTCATTCTTTTGCAAATGCGAGACGTATTGCATTAACAGTGATGTTGTTTTTGCTATTTATAACTTTTAAAATAAAATAGGTACACTTGAAGCACAGGTATGCCTTGCTACGCGGTTAATTGTCCTATTATGACAGGTACACTAAGGCAGTGAGTGGAACCACGGCACGCAGCACGGCGGCCTCACCGGGGAACATTCTTAAATGTACAGACTGCAGAAAGCGAAACCACAGCACAAAGGACAGCTGCCTCACCGGGGAACATTCTTAAAGGTACACTACGGCAGTGAGTGGAACCACAGCACGGAGCACGGCCACCTCACCGGGGAACATTCTTAAAGGTACACTAAGGCAGTGAGTGGAACCACAGCACAAAGGACAGCTGCCTCGCCGGGGAACATTCTTAAAGGTACACTATCGCAATGAGCGGAAAGACAGCACGGAGCACGGCCGCCTCATCGGGGAACATTCTTAAACGTACTGCACTGCACTACATTCTTAAAGGTACCTTACCGCAGTGAGGAGAACTACAGCAAGGAGCACGGTTACCTCACCGGGGAACAAAGCTGCGCACACTCGGTGCACGGGCGATAGTGTCCGGAATAAAGACAAGCAACCGATAGACGTCGACAATAAAGAGCTTCGAAGGGCCGTCCTCATTCTGGGAGCTGCTGTTCAGGGCACGTCACATACACATGGTGCCCACTGCGTAGTTCAATCTGTAGTGGTCTGCGTGCTTCGCGTATCTCACCAATAAGGCCCCCCAAATAACTAGACATGTGGAGATCGCTCAGAAAACAAGCAATTGATGGCAAGGCGGTGGGCAGGCGCTGATGTGGTTAACAAAGTGTAACTTCGCTAATCCGGCCAGCGTGCGTGTCTGGCCACCAATGTGAAAAGCAGCGCCGCTGCTGAGCAGTGTGCGAATGAAACAAAATAGTGCTTACCGCCTACATATCGAGGACAGTGTAACGCCACAAGTAAACAATCCAGTCCGTGTGGTCCGTCTAAAAAGGAGACAGGGTGGTAACAAAGAAGCCTCATTTTCAATCGGAGGCCACCGTTTAACATAAACTATGACGCCAGCCAATGAGAATGATGGGCGGTGCTTCAAGCCCACTTCTGAAATCTCCTCGATTACAAAAAGCCTCGCAGAGCGAGCAGCGCATGCGCGCTGCAACGCAGGTCTGCGAGACCTAAAAAAGCAGAGTTTCAGGAAATATGAGTCTTATTGAGGGAACGGGGAGATGGTCAGATGGAGGGATGGGCCTGACAGGATAGTGTGGAGAGAGGAGCAAAGGATGGCTTTTTTTTCATTCAGAGTGAAATGAAAGAGCTGTAAAGAGGGAAGCTAGAATGGGAGAGAAAGGAACGAAAAAGATGAGATGCGCAGAGGGAAAGAAAGAAAGAGAAGAGTAAGAAGAGCTTTAGAGAACTCTGCGTCTGGCAGACTGAGCTGTTAGCAGTGCTTACTTGTGTTGTGGACTGTTGATATACCACCATCTCCATGTTGCGGTCTCTGTGTGAGTGAGAAGTGGTCAGTCTGATTGCAGGACAGGTGAGCAGTGATTTAGATACAGCGGGCGAAACATGAGGGCCGTACAAAGGAGGTGACGTGTATCTGCCAGCAGTATCCTTCTCACACGTGCACTCCTCTCTTGACTTTGCTACTTAACTCCATCCGTTCCTGTTTTTCACTGAGTGGGGATGGGTGTGTTCAGCAAGTCTTCTTGACCAAACTCACCCTGTGACAAATAGGAATGTGTGAAATGGCTGATCTGACTGATGCATGGGGCCTCCAGGCGTGTAGTTTCAGGGGGGATGTTGGAGGTGTTGCACCCCCCACCAATAAATGTATTTTCTGAAAAATAGTTGGATACAGGTGCTTTCTCTCGAGTATTGAGATGTCAGTCGGATTTCACCAAGAATTTGTACAGGCACACAGACAAAATACGCGCGCACACACTCTTCCCTCTTTGTTTTGAAAGTCCTTTGGTTATTTTACAAAATATTGTTTATTTGATTAGTACCCCCTACTAATCCTCATTCCTCTCCCCTTCCACTGCCCCTTAGGCCAATCTGATGCACCCTGCTGTCCTATAATGTATTTACACATTATATCTCAAATCTTATTGACCAAGCAAAGCCCCCGGTGGCCTTCCAGTGCCGCCTGAAAACCACATACTTTCGAGCACTACTTCTCCGTTGCATATCAGCATGCATTGTTATGGGTCTAAAGGGCTGTTGAAAAATAAGCAGTGCATCATTAAAGTGACGTGCAACAGGCTGCTTAAACTTGCTTGATTTCCTGATCCTCCCTCGAATGGTCAGACCACCTCCAAAGGGGAAATAAAAATGTTTTATCCTAAAGTTGTCTTGCAATTTTATTTCCAAAGGAGGCTCTAAACTGGGTGGGGCAGAGTACCTACGCTCTAAAGCACGAGCCACCACTGCTGTACCTCCTTGCTCACTCCTCCCTGACCTTCCCTCGCATCCATATTCCTATGCCCAGAAGGATGTTCTGCCAACTCTGTCAAAATTGGCAGTGACATTTTATGTGTATCCTTGGTCCATACATTTCTCGCTGATTTGCATATTTTTGTGGCTGCACACACTGGTATCCCAAGCTTGCAGCCTACGCTGCCAGCCACTGCCCTCTTAAAAATGGGCATGTGTTCTTTTTACTTGGGATCTGAGCTTTACATTACAGGCCTCCTGTGATTCCCACCATTTTCCCAGCCTTTCCGCACCCCCCTGCAAGCCTCCCACCTGTTTGACGAACGTGCTCTCTGGTGCTATCTGCTGTAAGGGAACGCACCACAGGTGCACATGCCAGCACTGACCCGGCCCTTTTGATCAAGGGGATGCTAGCCTTTGCCCACAAGCACTCTGGAGCGTCCCTGGCCCAGACACTCGCACCACCCCTGACAACCAGGGATACCGACATGAGTACCAACATGGGTGGTGCCGACACTGTGCTCCTGTCTGTAGACACCTCACTTGCTACCTCATCCAAAGTTATGGGGCGGTTGCGCTACTCTCAGATCCTGCAACCTTCCCTCCTCTCCCAGCAGCCTTAACTCAAATGGAGGTTGCCATCCTGCTCACAGCCGCCCTCCTAGACCTGCGGAGGCCCGCCCTGGTCTGCTCGAGGATCCCCTCCACCAACATATGGCTCCTCCCTGCCTCCTGCAATGCCTTAAGTACTTCTCTAACTGCTCTACTAGCATTAATCTTCCCGACCCTGATAGGACGGGAAAGTCCCATACATGGTGATAGATGTGCACCCCTGCCCTGAGTGCCCCAGCTGCATTGGTATCTGGATGCTTGATACTGAATTTTGCTTATGAGTGATCACGGATCATGCATGTGTGCCATGACCTTGGCCTGTCGCTCGGATTGCAGAAGCCTTGGACTGTTCCACCCAGGCTACCACTGAGTCCAGTGCTGGAGGGGTAGTACTTGACCCGGTGGCTCAGGGTCCATAATGGGCTCGGCCCGTGATATCTGGAGTAAGACCTTCACGGTTGGGGCCCCAGTACCTCCTGCTTTCCCTGTGGCCCACTCAAAGGTTTTATGATATATCCGAACTCGAAAAACACCCACTAACTTCCCTGACAAATCAACCTCTGGACCTAACCCACAGAAAAAGTCACCCAGAGCACCACTATCCCTACCTACGTGATCAAGGACTAATGTAAACAGGGCCGTTACAAATCCAGGTTGACATTAACTCTCAACCCATCATTTATCCCCTGCCCTGCATTCTATTCCCTACTGCTTATAGTGTAGCCCTCCCTGTTGCATGACCAGCCCTAGGGTAGGTGAGGATTGCCACCTTGTTCCATACTCTGCTACCCCCTGAAATCCATCCCCACCAGCAGGGAGTCAGACTGTCATGTTGCAAGTTTCTGGTGGAGTTGCTCTTGGTGCATTTCAGGGAGCATCATGTACCACTATCTTTATGGTGCCACTCCTTGTCACCAGGGATGTAACTAGCAGTAGTGCATCAGGTTCTGTGGCACCAGGGTCCATAGGTGTGATGCGACCAGTACACAACTGTAGCCTTTTTTTAACCAAATTGGTGGTGGGATACGTTTTTTTTGCTTGCGATAGGACCATGATGCGCTTGCTAATCATACACTGCTCGACATTTTGGTGTATGGAGCAGTGGAGTACAGAGGACACCTGGAAAGCTGCCCACAGATGTTTGTACTTTACTTGTATCTACCTTGATGCACCTGTACACATCTTTGGGTTGGGGAGAGGCCAGGCCTACCCTGGCATGTAGGAATGATGGAAGGGTGCCATTGTTGCACATGTTTTTGGAGTCGTACTGCAAGCCAAGGGAGGAGTCCATCACATATGGGGCTTTGCCTATAGGGCTAGGCGTGTCCTCCAGTAAAAAGGTGTTTGGATGGCGGAGCCCCCTGTGGCACAAGAGGAATTGGCACCAGTGCTACAGCTGTGTTGAGAAAAACTGAGTGCAAAAATGAATTATTGGCTCCTTCCTGTGCCCTGTTTTCATCCTTTTTCTTTAAAGGAGGGGGGCGCTGTGGATTGCTGTCAGTGTGAGGACAGGAAACTTGTCTGTAGGTCACCCTTGAATGTGAACTTTGCTGAAATCAGTGGCAACACACTCGGGGGCATATTCACAAGGACTTAACTCCGAGTTATCGCCACCTTAACGCATCAAAAGTGGAGATAGATTTAACGCCCCATTCACAAGCGTGTGCAAACTGCAGACATCGCCAGTATTTCCACGAAAACTGCCGCAAAATTTACCTCCACGGGTGACACCACCAACTAACCCTAATGAGATGCAGAGTAGGCGTTCCCATGCAAAAACACACGAAAACACCACTACACCACATTCACAACGAATTGCCAGATCTGCGATGCGAACCAAAAACAGGGGATAATCCGCGGTAGCAACAGGGATTTAACACCTGCCTTCTGCTGGTGTTAAGCAGGACGACTACCTGCAGCATGAAAGGGAGCCCAGCCCAGAGCCAAATCTGAAGACCCACAGATGCCATGAAGACAATGATCATGCAGCTCGGAGACCCATGAGTGCCACAACACCCACCGCCACCCCTCCCAGACCCCCCCCCGGACAAACACATACCGTGCACGACACAAGAGCCACAAAAAGCGCATGATGTCGCACAATGACAACAAGAAACACACATATGTGGTCAGAAGAACGAGAAACAGTCACTCATCATTGAAGTAACAACCAAAAACTATATTGAAATACAACACAAAACACCAATGCGGAAGACTCCTGTCTGGTCCGTCCGGGACAATCTTGATGTCACAGCCTGGAAAAGAAAGCACAAAATCAGAACGTGTGTAATGCGCACATCAAAGGAGCGAGACACAGAGAAACAGAGAATGAAAGAAAGGCAGAGAGAGAAAGAGAGAGAGAAAGAAAGAAAGGGAGAGAGAAAGAGAGAGAAAGAAAGAAAGAGAGAGAAGGAAAGGAAGGGAGAGAGAGAGAGAGAGAGAGAGAAGGAAAGGAAGGGAGAGAGAGAGAAGGAAAGGAAGGGAGAGAGAGAGAGATTGAGAGAGAAGGAAAGGAAGGGAGAGAGAGAGAAGGAAAGGAAGGGAGAGAGAGAGAGATTGAGAGAAGGAAAGGAAGGGAGAGAGAGAGAGATGGAAGGGAAGGGAGAGAGAGAGAGAGAGAAGGAAAGGAAGGGAGAGAGAGAGAGAGAGAGAAGGAAAGGAAGGGAGAGAGAGAGAGAAGGAAAGGAAGGGAGAGAGAGAGAGAGAGAAGGAAAGGAAGGGAGAGAGAGAGAGAGAAGGAAAGGAAGGGAGAGAGAGAGAGAGAGAAGGAAAGGTAGGGAGAGAGAGAGAGAAGGAAAGGAAGGGAGAGAGAGAAGGAAAGGAAGGGAGAGAGAGAGAGAGACCAGGCCCCACTGCTCACCTGCCGCCAACGGTGTGTCCACCAGTGGGCACACCACGTGCCCGTGCAAGCTCCAGGCCCAGGTTCCGCCACCATGGCATGCTCCACATCAAGCGGACCCGCACCGCGGCCCAGCAGGTCCCACACATGACGCTGAGTCCTGAGACATCAATTGCAGAGACCACATCAGTGCACACGTCATCATCACAGGCTGCACACCCACTCAGCAATTTCGGTGCCACTAACCCTGTGCAACCCCAGTCAGCGCCACGTGGTGGTAGGCCCATGACCGCCGCAAGGCTTCGGGTGCCACTAACCCTGTGCGCAACAACTCATGGGCCCTTTATGATTGAGAATCGTGGAACGTCCGTCATCCAGTCACCACCGGCAGTGGGGAATGTGATGTTGTCGGCCCCTTATATTGGCGGGGTCACATGGCCCGAGACGACTGTGCCGATGGGTGTGGTGTGTGTGCAAACCTGCCCTCAGGGAGGGGTCATGACATGCTGACAACTAGACCAGTGACCTGCAGACCACTAGCGTGTAAACCTGCGACATGTAGTTATGTGGCCCCCCTCGGGGCGTAAGCGGAGTGGTCTGGCCTGGCGTACGCCAGACCAGCACAGGGCTTGCAACAATGACTCAGGTGCGCTGGGCATGGTTCAGTCCATGTCCGTACAAGGAAGTGACTAATGCGTGTGTCCCTGTTGTAGTGACTACTGCACCCCGAACGCAATCGGCAATGTAGCATACTGTGACTGGAATCCCACTAGATGAGCATCATTGACGTTAGGGGGAATCACTGACCCTAAATTCATCCACACATTCATACATGAATGATGAAAGACCTGACACAGCAGTGCATTTCTGGATGTTTAATGCACATCCAGTGGAGTTTTGCAGCTGGAGCAGTACAGTGCCATGCCAACCCCACTTCAAAAGTTGGGCCCGTGGAGGGCCAGCCAGGGTCCATCGGGGAATGACAAGTATAGCGGAAGAGGAAGGGTACAGTCTGCAGTCTGGTCGCCGTGTCATTGTTCACCAAACAGATTATGGCAGTCCATGTCGAGGGCAAAGGTGAGTGCAGCAGAGTGTGTCGGGGGTCAGTGGAAGGTCATGGGGCCATGTGCGGCACCAAGCAGCAACAGGCCAGGTGGCGGACATGAATGCTAGTGCCTCCTCCTGATCTCAAGCCCATCCACGTCCTCACCCTCGGATGTGTGCTCTGCCCCACCTGTGGGTGGTGCAGTTCCAGCTGCGGCACTGTGTGCCACTGACACATCAGGGGCCGGAGGTAGATTGTCGGCCGCACTGTGTGCCACTGACACATCAGGGGCCGGAGGTGGATTGTCGGCCACACTGTGTGGCAGTGACACATCAGGTGCCGGAGTGGAAATGCCTGCCGCACCGTGAGGCACTGACACACGAGGGGGTGGAGATGTGGATGGTGTAGGAGCAGCAGCATTCGTCTGCGCCACGCCTTGTGGCAGCAATGCCATGATGAGGATCTGTGGGCATGGTAGATCCCAGCTATATTTCGCTGATGTGCAGCGGTGGCTGCCATCCTTTCCGCCTCCATCCGCATCATGTCCTCCATGAGCCTCCGCATGTGTGCCAGCTCACGGCTGAGATCGCTGGAGCTAGTCTGAGTGGACAGGTTTTTGTTTTGGAGCTAAAATGAGCATGTTTATTGTCATTGTCATGCTTCTAGGAAGCCAAAACTCAAGATTTGGAGCATGGGTAAAAGTGAATTAAAATGACCCAAATGCTCACTTCGAGGGCTTAAAACGTGTTTATTCAATGCGGGAAGTGATATAAACAACATTTAGAGTTCATTCATGTTCAAGCGAGAAAGTCCGATTTTTCATGCAAAACGATCCATGACCCGCGACCTGAGGAAATGGCTCTGAGAGGACCAAAATGGTCCGTTTTGAAATATTGCATCTTTCAACTAATACTGACTTTCGGATGTGGATCATCAAGTTTGGAGCTGAAATGAGCATGTTTATAGTCATTTTCATGCTTCTAGGAGCCAAAACTCAAGATTTGGAGCATGGGTAAAAGTGAATTAAAATGACCCAACCGCTCACTTCGAGGGCTTAATTCGTGTTTATTCACTGCGGGAAGTGATATAAACAACATATAGAGTAAATTCACGTTCAAGTGAGAGAGTCTGATTTTTCATGCAAAACGATCGATGACCCGCGACCTGAGGAAGTGGCTCTGAGAGGACCAAAATGGTCCGTTTTGAAATATTGCATCTTTCAACTAATTCTGACTTTTGGATGTGGATCATCACTATTGGAGCTGAAATGAGCATGTTTATAGACATTTTGATGCTTCTAGGGAGCCAAAACTCAAGATTTGGAGCATGGGTAAAAGTGAATTAAAATGACCCAAATGCTTACTTCCAGGGCTTAAAACGTGTTTATTCACTGCGGGAAGTGATATAAACAACATTTAGAGTTAATTCATGTTCAAGCGAGAGAGTCTGATTTTTCATGCAAAACGATCGATGACCCGCGACCTGAGGAAATGGCTCTGAGAGGACCAAAATGGTCCGTTTTGAAATATTGCATCTTTCAACTAATTCTGACTGTCGGATGTGGATCATCACTTTTGGAGCTAAAATGAGCATGTTTATAGTCATTGTCATGCTTCTAAGGAACCAAAACTCAAGATTTGGAGCATGGGTAAAAGTGAATTAAAATGACCCAAATGCTCACTTCGAGGGCTTAAAACGTGTTTATTCACTGCGGGAAGTGATATAAACAACATTTAGAGTTAATTCATGTTCATGCGAGAACGTCCCATTTTTCATGCAAAACGATCAATGACCCCTACCTGAGGATATGGCTCTGAGAGGACCAAAATGGTCCGTTTTGAAATATTGCATCTTTCTACTAATTCTGACTTTTGGATGTGGTTCATCACTTTTGCAGCTAAAATGAGCATGTTTATAGTCATTTTCATGCTTCTAGGGAGCCAAAACTCAAGATTTGGAGCATGGGTAAAAGTGAATTAAAAGGACCCAAATGCTCACTTCGAGGGCTTAAAACGTGTTTATTCACTGCGGGAAGTGATATAAACAACATTTAGAGTTAATTCATGTTCAAGCGAGAGAGTCCGATTTTTCATGCAAAACGATCAATAACCCGCGAACTGAGGAAATGGCTCTGAGAGGACCAAAATGGTCCGTTTTGAAATATTGCATCTTTCAACTAATTCTGACTTTCGGATGTTGATCATCACTTTTGGAGCTAAAATGAGCATGTTTATAGTCATTTTCATGCTACTAGGGAGCCAAAACTTAAGATTTGGAGAATGGGTAAACGTGAACTGAAATAACCCAAATGCTCACTTTGAGGGCTTAAAACGAGTTTATTCACTGCGGGAAGTGATATAAACAACATTTAGAGTTAATTCATGTTCATGCGAGAACGTCCCATTTTTCATGCAAAACGATCGATGACCCCGACCTGAGCAAAAATGGCTCTGCGAGGACCAAAATGGTCCGTTTTGAAAATTTGCATCTTTCAACTAACTCTGGGGCATATTAGCAACGAACTGCGATAAAGATCGCAGGGCGCGCTAAGTGCGATTTAGCTTAACGCCGGCTATCGCCGGATCAGATCGCCGAGATATCGCGTTATTTACAACATTTATCTCCACGGCGATGTGAAATCCGGCGATAGTCGCGAAATGCAGGATTATCGCTGGGAATCCAGCGATAATCCTGCAGCGATAGGGGAATCCTTGCTGATAGGGAGATGTGGATTTAGCCACTCAATCCACCTCCCATGTCACAGATGGGTTAGTCAGGAAAAATGCAGACGTACAATAACGGCGATAACCGCCGTTAGCGCGGGTTTAAATATCGCTATGTGTGTCCTGGGCCGTATTGTAAATACGGAGAAGGACACTTAGCGATCATTTTTAATCTGTTTTCACAGGGAACGCCTACTTTGCATCTCATTAGAGATGCAAAGCGAGGCGTGAACAAAACGGGAGCTGAATCAAGGAAACACGCGCTAGCGTGTCCTTGTAAATAATGCGATATAATTATCGCCGCTTTTCGCCCGAAAACGGACGCTAAAGCAGCGATAATTATATCGGCAGCCCTTGATGATATGCCCCTCTGACTTTTAGATGCGGATCATCATTTTTGGAGCTAAAATGAGCATCTTTATAGTCATTTTCATGCTTATAGGGAGCAAATACTCAAGATTTGGAGCATGTGTAAAAGTGAATTAAAATGACCCAAATGCTCACTTCGAGGGCTTAAAACTTTTTTATTCACTGCGGGAAGTGATATAAACAACATTTAGAGTTAATTCATGTTGAAGCGAGAGAGTCCGATTTTTCATGCAAAACGATCGATGGCCCGCAACCTGAGGAAATGGCTCTGAGAGGACCAAAATGGTCCGTTTTGAAATATTGCATCTTTCAACTAATTCCGACTTTCGGTTGTGGATCATCACTTTTGCAGCTAAAATGAGCATGTTTATAGTCATTTTCATGATTCTACGGAGCCAAAACTCAAGATTTGGAGCATGGGTAAAAGTGAATTAAAATGACCCAAATGCTCACTTCGAGGGCTTAAAACGTGTTTATTCACTGCGGGAAGTGATATAAACAACATATAAAGTAAATTCACGTTCAAGTGAGAAAGTCCGATTTTTCATGCAAAACGATCGATGACCCGCGACCTGAGGAAATGGCTCTGAGAGGACCAAAATGGTCTGTTTTAAAATATTGCATCTTTCAACGAATTCTGACTTTTGGATGTGGATCATCACTTTTGGAGCTAAATTGAGCATGTTTATAGTCATTTTCATGCTTCTAGGGAGCCAAAACTCAAGATTTGGAGCATGGGTAAAAGTGAATTAAAATGACCCAAATGCTCACTTCGAGGGCTTAAAACGTGTTTATTGACTGAGGGAAGTGATATAAACAACATTTAGAGTTAATTCATGTTCAAGCGAGAGAGTCTGATTTTTCATGCAAAACGATCGATGACCCGCGACCTGAGGAAATGGCTCTGACAGGACCAAAATGGTCCGTTTTGAAAATTTGCATCTTTCAACTAATTCTGACTGTCGGATGTGGATCATCACTTTTGGAGCTAAAATGAGCATGTTTATAGTCATTTTGATGCTTCTAGGGAGCCAAAACTCAAGATTTGGAGCATGGTTAAAAGTGAATTAAAATGACCCAAATGCTCACTTCGAGGGCTTAAAACGTGTTTATTCACTGCGGGAAGTGATATAAACAACATTTAGAGTTAATTCATGTTCAAGCGAGAGAGTCCGATTTTTCATGCAAAACGATCGATGACCCGCGACCTGAGGAAATGGCTCTGAGAGGACCAAAATGCTCCGTTTTGAAAATTTGCATCTTTGAACTAATTCTGACTTTTGGATGTGGATCATCATTTTTGGAGCTAAAATGAGCATGTTTATAGTCATTTTCATGCTACTAGGGAGCCAAAACTCAAGATTTGGAGCATGGGTAAAAGTGAATTAAAATGACCTCAAATGC